>JAMPIV010019013.1:0-600000 GCA_024509875.1 Oreohelix idahoensis
CCTAGATGTCACTATTCTAATTTGTCTGTTATCCAGGAAGAAGAATCTTCTTTTCCTGAGGTACAGTTAGCTTTACCTGTACCTGTAGTACAGCCTAGTGAATCTTGGCGGGACGTAACCATCTCTTCGTCGGTTACGCCGCAACAGCATCAACAGATTGCTGAACTTCTACAATCTTACCCAGATGTGTTGACAGACGTTCCAGGTCGCACATCAGTCATTAGTCATGACATCACCCTTAATGATGATACTCCAATTCGGGTACATCCATATTCTGTTCCTCTACACTTTCTTACTAAAACTACTAAGGAACTTGAACAGATGTTATCTTTAGGAATTATTGAAACTAGTAATTCCCCATTTTCTTCTCCATTAGTTATTGTCCGAAAGAAGGACAATAACATTAGACTATGCGTCGACTATAGAAAATTAAATGCACAAATGATAGTTGATAGCGAACCACATCCACTTCTCGACGACTTACTGCCACGTCTATCGACAGCAACTATATTCACTAAGATAGATTTAACTAAAGGTTATTGGCAGATACCACTAACCGAAAAAGCTAAATACTACACAGCGTTTTCCACTCCGCAAGGTCTATACCAGTGGAATGTTATGCCTTTTGGGCTTGTTAACGCTCCAGCTACCTTTGTTCGCATGATGGGACACATTTTTTCAGGTAGACCAGACATTATTACATACATAGACGACATATGCTTATTTAGTTCATCTTTTGAGGAACATTTTTTGGGTCTTGAATACGTTTTGGATACCTTAAGAACTAACAATTTAACTGCTAAACCCACAAAATTACAAGTGGCATTTCATGAAATAATTTTTTTGGGTCACATTATTGGAGCAGGATATATCCGAACATTACCCAGTACAGTTTCAAAAATTTTTGAAACATTTCCGTTCCTCAAACGAAGAAACAGGTTAGAAGTTTGTTAGGTCTAGTCCAATATTACAGTAGATTCGTACCTAACTTGTCATCTATCACGGCTGTCTTGTCCTCATTATTAAAGAAGGACATGCCAGTGAAGGTGACATGGACTGATCAATGTGATAGAATTTTCCGTCAAATAATTAATATATTTTCAAACCCACCAATTTTGAAACTACCTGATGCTTCCAAAAAGTTTATTCTCCGCACAGATGCGAGTAACTACGGAATTGGCGCATGTTTGCTCCAATATCATGACGACATCCTCCATCCAAACTTGTACGTCTCACGGAAACTGAAACCACCTGAAGTCAAATACTCGACTGTCGACCGCGAACTTTTGGCAGTGGTATGGGCGATAACGAAACTGGAGAAGTTCCTGTTAGGAGCTCCTTTCGTAGTACAAACCGACCAGAAGGCCGTAGCATCACTACGACGGGCGAATCATCAAAGTCCAAAACTCACCAGATTCGCCATTCTCCTTCAACCGTTCAACTTTACGATTGAGTACATTTCTGGGACAGACAATATCGTCGCAGACGCACTATCCAGAAATCCTTTGGATGTCGAGTAATCAACACTGACACTTTTCTAATACGTCAACCGAAATTACGTGTCACAGAAGACTGAACCCTATCGCGAAATTCTTAACATGGAGATAAACTTTTGCTTACGATTCAACTAAATAACTTGTACAGACGAGTGCGAAACGAAATGAACTAAATCAAGAGACAGTGTGTTCGTATTTTACGCCGGGACTTTGGCTAGTGTCCGTTCCGGATAAAACTGGTTGAAACAACTTTGATATTAATACTTGATGACATTTCGAACTAATTGAAGCTTGTGATAGGAACTCTTGGACGTTAAGAATATCGATACTTATTCTGAATCAGAACACTTAAACAATCTTCTCTTATCGTAATTCACAAGGATCAAGCCTACGTATGGATCATCATATCCAACTTTAATTAATTTTAATTAAGTACATTAAAATAATAGAAATTAAAATGAAAAGTGAGATAAATATGAAAAAAAAAAGGTGAAATTTGAAAAAAAAAATGAAAGGAAGAAAAAAAAATAATAAGAACTCACATGATTCTTGTATAATGTTATTGTATGTAACTACTATATTATATAGTTATTGATTATGTTGATACATTACTTACTATATTATTGTTTAAATTAGTTAGATATGTATTAACAACTTAATACTAAACTTAATTGATGTCCAACACACATAACTAAGTTAAATTTATACATTACTTTCTTTCGCTACTTTTTTCTTCATTTATTTATTTCTCTCCTTAACATATCCTTTCATTTCTCTTACATTTGATTTTCAACAACTTTATTCTCATTACACACTCAATATAATTAATTAGTTTAATTTTAACTCTTTAGATTAGTCTGACATGACATTTCATTACGACATATTTTAAGTTAATTATTTAATTATATATCAACATTATCCATTCTCTTTTAGTTCATATAAAATTTATGTCTAACATTTATGTATAATATGATGATTTATATATTAGATGACTGTTAGTATGTCGACATGACCACGACACTGTTCTAGACAGAACATCGTAGGCCATATGCCGCATTGTTGGTTAAATTTTTTTCGATATTGTTAAATTTTCTGATATTCATTCAGATAGGTTTTTGAAAAAAAAAATCTATCTAATAGATTTTTTTTCCCCCGGTGGACAGGGAATTGTTAAGGTAGATTAATTGGCATGGTCTGCTAGAGGTTAGCAGCATGCGATTTTAGGGGTTACAACGTGTAATGTAATGTAAAAGTATTACACTGACAAACAACATTTTTCTTTCTTATATAAGAATAAGTGTTCTTAGGTCAGTTTCTTGCGCTGATTTCAAATTTGAAATCCGTTTATCTCTATCACGTCGGGTTCTTAAGATATTTGTGAATAAATATATTTTTGGGAAACCATTATTTGCTCCATTTCATTTTTACTATATAACTTTTTAAAAATTAATAAAATGCAAAATAATTCTACTTTTTATACTGCTAAAAGATGCATGACATATGTTACGTTATATTTCAAATAGTTACTGTATTTTGAAATAATTCTGAGTGAAATATGGCTTCTAGAAGTTGTAGAAATTCGGCTGATCTGTTCTGTTACGTGTGCGGATATTTTACCGATCGTGTTCACTAGAAAAACTTTACACCATTGCTAAAGAAAGCATATGAACTTTATTTCGATTCGAAAGTTGATGATGCAAATAAATCTTGGATGCCAAATGCAGTTTGTTCGACTTGTGCAAATACATTGGCAGGTTGGTTACGAAAATCGCCGAAGCATAAGTCGATGCCTTTTGGAGTGCCAGTAATATGGCGTGAACCGACAAATCACGCTACTGATTGTTACTTCTGCTTGACAAATATCTATGGTTTCACTTTTTAAAACTAGAAAGTCTGTGGTTTAT
Organism: Oreohelix idahoensis; assembly: GCA_024509875.1. Lineage (NCBI taxonomy): Eukaryota > Metazoa > Mollusca > Gastropoda > Stylommatophora > Oreohelicidae > Oreohelix > Oreohelix idahoensis. The sequence goes on from JAMPIV010019013.1 coordinate 3,401, forward strand.
CCAAATATTGAATCGGTTTCGAAACCAGTGCCTCATGATCCAATCACGTGTCCGATCCCAGTTCCACCAGAACAATATCCGTTGGACGTGAATGAACCATCAGAAAGTGATAGTTTACCTGCTTTAGAAACTAATTCTGACTCGGATTATATACCGGTGAATGATGGTGTTCACTTAATTAACCATTCAGAACTTTCAGATCTAATACGTGATCTCGCTCTCACCAAAGGACAAGCGGAATTACTCGGTTCGCGACTCAAAGAATGGAATCTTTTAGCGCCCAATACTCCGATATCTAAATTTCGTCATAGACACAGAGAACTTGTTCAATACTTTGAGATGGATGATGACATTTGCTATTGCAAAGATGTAAAAGGTCTAATGGTGCACCTCGGTCATGAGCACATAGTCAACGAATGGCGACTTTTCATCGACTCTTCCAAGACTAGTCTAAAAGCCGTGTTATTGCATAATGGAAATTTATTTTCATCAATTCCAGTCGCCTACTCTGTTCATATGAAAGAAACTTATGACAATATGGCTATACTTTTGGCAAAAATAAAGTGCAATGACAACCAATGGCGGATTTGTGGAGACCTAAAGGTCATTGCAATTCTCACGGGCATGCAGACTGGGTATACTAAATTTTGTTGCTTCCTATATGAATGGGACAGCCGCAACAGACAGGAACATTATGCAAGAAAGGTGTGGCCTATCAGGGACCGTATGCAGCTCGGGCATAAAAATGTAATACACGAGCCATTAGTTAACAAAGACAGCATCATTTTACCACCGTTACATATTGTTGGGGCTCATGAAAGAATTTCGTAAAAGCGTTAGATAAAACGAGCAAAGCTTTCACTTATCTTCGAGAAAAGTTTCCGCAAATTAGCGATGCAAAGATAAAGGAAGGTATCTTTGTAGGACCTCAGATTAGGAAAGTTATTGCAGACAAACAATTCGAGAGCTTGTTACATGGTAGTGAACTTCGCGCATGGATGGCATTCAAATCGATCGTCGATAACTTTCTGGGAAATCACAAATCTGTCGACTATGTGCATATTGTTAAGCAGTGCATAGATGCATACAGAATTATGGGCTGTAACATGTCCCTCAAAATCCATTTGCTCGATTCGCATCTTGACTTTTTTCCCTGACAACCTTGGCGAAGTCAGCGATGAACATGGAGAACGATTCCATCAAGATATCGCCGTAATGGAGTCACGTTATCAAGGACGGTGGAGTGTGTCCATGCTTGCCGATTATTGTTGGATGCTTCATCGCGATGTACCACATGCCATTCACCGACGAAAGTCGACTGCAAAGAAATTCAAGCCTACATAACTGTTATACTTCTTGTACAAATGATGTTGTAATACTGTATGCGTTGTTAAAAAACTTCAATTGCGTATTTCTAGAGATCCCGACCTGATAGAGAAAAACGGTTTGCAGATTTAAAAACAGCGCATTAAAATTGACCAGAAAAACATAGAAATGTTAGAGAAAGAAAAAACAATTTTTTTTTGTTAGCCAGTGTTATTAGTCTAGTGAACGCTGTGACGTTTCAGCGTTAGTAGTCACGCACGGTGACCAAGAGACGGGACCCTTTTCTAGACGACCGTCGAACCGAGAAGACGTGTCCTTGGAATGTTATATTGCCGGGCTTGTATTGCCGCACAATTATATTATATTAAATAATGGACATGGGTCAGTCCAATGTGATGATGAAGAAAGATGAAATCACAGGTTAGTAATTGACAAAACCTTGTCAAGACGAATTAACAGTCCTTTTTCAGTGATACTAGTGCCAGACGCATAATCTCAATGCCGGTCGTTGGAATTACCAACCACGCGTGCATACAGTTATGTTGTTCTGACTATTATGTTTTCAAGCTACGAGACAAAGGACTGATTTGTAAAGGAATAATATATGAAATATGAACTGCAACTTGTTATGTATATATCTTCATAATGACCATGTATGAACTGTTCGTATGGAAGTGATATAATAAACACATGTGGACTCTAGGAATGACTTATCAAGTCTCTAACGTTGGAATTTGATTATATTATGAAGTCAACAAATATTCTATCCCACCTTCGCGTAATTTAACATCACTAGCACGATACTCTAACTGACTGAGAAAGACAAGGGATAAAATGGAAGTAAACGTAAATAGAAGGGCCAGTATAAACAGTCTGAAACCATAATCATTAAGGACCCCCTTGTATCAACAAGCAAACTCTTCGCATCAACTGGGAACAACCTCCCCAGTAACAAATACAAAAGGCAAGAGGAGCTTTCATTGCATTGGAAAATATATGGAGAACAAGATAAATCGGATCCAACACGAAAATAAGAATCTTCAACTCAAATGTGAAGTCAGTCCTATTGTATGGCCCAGAGACATGGAGAACAACAAAGACAACAACCAAAAAGCTACTTTCTTTCATAAATGAGTGCTTGCGTAGAATAGAGGGATTAAAATGGTATGACAAGGTTACCAACGTGGAACTGATGACAAGAACTAGACAAGTGCCAGTGGAACAAGAGATGAGAAGAAGACGATGGCGATGGATAGGACACACACTGAGGAAACCTGTTGATAGCATTACAAGGCAGTCCTTGTTCTGGAACCCCCAGGGCAAGAGAGACAGAGGTAGACCAAGAAGCACATGGAGAAGAGAGCTGGAAACAGAGGTGAAAATGATGAGGAGAACATGGAAAGAACTTGAGATGATGGGACGTGACAGGAGGACTTGGCATGTGTTTGTTGAAGGCCTATGCTCCTTTGGGAGTGGAGGGTTATGAAAAATAACTGAATGATTTAGAGGATGGACAAAGCAACGAAACATGATATCATAATTCAAATGAATGTTTTTTCCAATGATTCTTTCCCCTCTTCCAAAGATGTCCATGAGGAATGTCGCGAGAGGTTCAGATGTTATTAGAATATAGGATATCCCAGGCAAAAAGATGTATCAAAGGATACCAGTATAGCGCCAGATAAGAGACTGGTCTTATAAGAAGTACCCCCTTCTCTGAAAAGAGTAAGGGTGTATCGACAATCAAGGTAGGGTCAAGCTGTATAAACCTTCAAGTATGATGATAGTGAATGTTACTGAAGGTCTAAGTGCTAACTCTCCAGATCCCACCCTGAATAATGGTTATAATAGTTATTTTGACTCTGCTAGGGGATACATTAATTTAATAGATATGTAATATATATACAAACAGAACCTAACTCAAATTGAATAATTAAGTAAGACTGAGTGTAAATATTTACAATTTATTGATCCTATACCGTTTCTCTTTTCGGTTAGGAAAATGATAATAAAATTCAAATGCTTTTTACATAATGGAAATAAATAAGTATGGAATTTTCATTTCCACAATAGTTAAATATGATAGTTATATTTCAAGACTGTAAAGTTGGTATAAGTGTATTAAAATCATTCATGAGTCATCACTCAATTGTTTGTTTGATGTGTTTTTTTATTTCTTAACAAACTGAGTCTGGATGTGCCGACCAGTGGAGTTATGTTTCCACCGATCTTTTATAATGCGAAGCATCCATTATAGCCAGGATCACACAGTGTCTGGATCTCCAGGCTGGGAAACAACATGGTGACTCGCTCTAAGTATCTTGAGAACGTTTCGCACCAACAGAGTTCCTCAGAATTGAATGTTTCGAAGACTGTTAGTAATTTCAGGATAAAACCTGGGAAATACAAATAATCGCTATCCTTGTATGGTCCAGCACTATTTTATATATAGACACACACACACGCATGCACGCGCGCGCGCACACACACACACACACACAATGAACGTTACAAACAAACTCAGACAATGTGCTAACAGTTACACAGGACACTTTACTTTAGGACCACCTACAGCCAGTTCGATGTGATTACATTTTCCTTATAAATCATAAGTTCGATCCATTTGTCCATAATATGCTTCCTTAAAATGATTTGGTTTAGTACAAACTATTAAGTGACACCTTTGATAAATACATGTTAACAATTCCTGACATCCTTTCTTATGTTCCAGAACAGTGTGACGTTCCTTTATGAAATACTCCTTCAAATACATTATTAAACTTACAGTCGTAGATTCTGCCATAATTCTCAATTATCCTACACATTCCCAATGCTGGCTTTCGTCTCTAAAAGTCAACACATGCTTGCGTTCAAACCCGGCAGCACACTCGTCCTGTAATTTTTTTCTTAACACATATAACACACTACCGAACACACAAGTGGATTATACACAGGAAAATTACATAATTATATACATATTTCTCTTACCCTCAGGTATTACACAATAGCTGTAACAGGCTGTAAAGGGGTATCTAGGTCTGCTATGTAGATACAGCGGCAAGTTATTTGACAGCAAGCGTTTGCCGCTTTCGTCTGTTCAGCACAGTATTTGAAAATGTTGTGGCCTCAATTCAGCCAAGTTCAAGGACTTTTATAGTATCGCATCGTACCTCACGGATGGAAGGGGTAAAAGCGGTGTTGAGAATCTCAAACCAATGCGTCTTTTTGCCTTCGCGTTCAATGTGCAGAAATTTTAATATCTATTATCTCTCTTAATTGTGGACCGATTTTAATCATTTAAAGTTAGTATCATACTGGTAATTTATCTCTATCGGTCTATCTAAAATTTGTTTAGTTAGCAAAATGCATTTAAATCTATGCAGCCTTTAACTAACTATATTGGGGACTACCCTGATGTATAAATGTCAATTAAAACGATTTTTCTCTTAGAATAACATACTATTCGAGGAAGTCTTTACACCTACCTCTTAAGTAATATCCCCGTTGTTAAACTAGCTATATCTTTTCGTTTAAATATCTTTAGTCTTTAAGAAATTAAATATCTTCGTATTGTCAATTACACAAAATAGGCCTCTATGTTAAGCATAAAAGGTTTCCTTATACACACCAGAAAAAGGAGCGTTCTCATTGGCTGTTATATCGGTCCGTTTTATCCTATTATTGTGAGCGGTAAATATGACCGTGGTGTAAGACAGACCAAAACACGACAGAGCTCCCCCATTTAAAAGCGTGAACCACTTGGTGAAGCTTTCCTGTCTGTATTTATAATCACGGCATTACCCCAAAATGAGGTTCATTCTGCCTTACGGTTATCCTGGTTTCCTGCAGGTGGGTGCCTACTTAAGAAATCTGCCCCAACGTTCTGCGATCCAGGAATATATTCAATGGTAAATGAGTAAGGTTGTATGAGAAGCTACCACCTTAACAATCGGGCATTACCATGATTTGCCTGCGCAAGAAAAAACAGGGGCTGGTGATCACTTTGGACCACAAAATGCCTACTATACAGGTATATTTAGAATTTCTTGATTGCCCAAATTAATGCTAAACATTCTTTTTCTACTGTTGAGTAGTTTTTCTCCGCTTTATTCAATTTGCGGCTGGCATAAGCAACAGGGTTCAATTCTCCGGATGGTAATTGAGATCTTTGCAACAATGTTGCTCCCAAACCCACGTTACTAGCATCTGTTCTCACCACGACTTCCTGACTCAAATCTGGTAGTTTCAATATAGGTCTACTGGTGAGTTTATGCTTTAGCTCAGTATATGCCTGCTCACATTCTGCCGTCCACTCTATTTTGTCTGGCTTACCTTTCTTAGTTAAGTCGGTCAGAGGAGCACACACAGCTTAAAATGTTTGTTAAAATCCAAATAGTGAGACTGTCACGGGACGCGAGTAATTCGGCATTTCAATTCCTAAAACCTATTGCCGATATTCTGTCGATACATTTCTCAAGGCATGAGAAATGTAGTCGGTTGTCTATCCCTATTGTGCGAACCAGACACCGTCTTCATCAGTCGTGGGAAACCCACCAATTTTACAGGGAATGTTTACATAGCAATGAGACCGCGCTCGGCGTAAGCTCTGGAAATGCAACAACATTCACCTGGAATGTTTTCACAACATGGAGACATTACATCAACTGACCATCGACGGACGTCGCGGGTGTGTTTACACAAGGCCAGTAATCTACAAATGTTATTTCGGCTTGTAACAGAGCATAATGGTGGTCAGTCGGACTTCACGGAATAACATTGGATTAACGGCGACACAGAGTCAGAGCGTAGATCAACGTAAAAGGAGTAAAGAATACGTCATTATAGAAAGACTATTAAATGCTGCACAGATTGTCTGGGAGAGGAAAAACAAGAAAGCGACCATAGCAAAACTTTACACAGAAAAGGGGACTGGTTGTCTGCCGGGAATATTGACGAATGGAACTTCACATGAACATCAGGAACGAACACGGGAAATAGCCAGCGGCCATGGGAACACTATAAAACCCAACGCAATTGATCGCTCAGTATTGCAAGAGCCAGCATTTCGCAAACATACTTTGGGTCTAGATTTCAGGACTTGTGTCAGTGAATTCTTTATATGGACACCAAGGTTAGTGTAATATAGTTTGTACATTATTATTATACATCTATCTTAACTTCAGTCAGATAATATATACATATTTCCCATAAATATCACACTGTAAATACCAGTCACGTTTTATAATATTATATTTTATATTAATAAGTACAGGTTGCAATAAACACCGTGCAGAGACTTATTGGATCTATAAGATTGCACAGTTTCCAGTAACTATAACGAAGTAAATACAAGACACTTTTATTTTGCCTCTTACATTACCCGGTAAACAGTGCAGTAAACACCGCGCAGTCATGCATTATAGTGATAAGAATTTTCAGACAAGAACACACTACAGGCATACCATAGATTACGGGGTACTTATAAGGGTTTGTTATTTTATCCATCGCAGTGGTAGAGACAGGGACCATTTGAGATAACTCAGCCTTCGTCTTACTACCCTGTTGGCGTTAATCACGGGACAAGCTAAATGAGTAGGGCCGACAAGAGATACTGCGACGACACGCATCTCACAGATAATTAACGGCAACAAACCTACCAATACTCAACGTGGGTTTAGAAAGGAAATTTGCCAGGCGGCAAAGGAGACTTTCTGTCATCGACCACCCACACAAAAAAGTAAGCAGAAAATACCCAGAAGGACTGCTGCATTGGTTGTTCGTCCATCACGGGTGATGAAGACCACTCTGTTCATCCAATTATTTAAGAATATGAACTGCTGCATTACTAAGAGCTGTCTACGTGAAGTTAATGATCAGAAGTTGCAGGAGCAAACGGACGATCTTTACAACAAGTGCCTGTGAGAAATCTTGATCAGAAGTTGCAAGAGCAGACGGACGATCTTGTAAACCCAGTGCCTACAAAATTTATCGAGATCCTAAATTACCTGCAGTAATGGACACATTCTCCCAGTAAAACTGATGCGCCAACAAATTCAACTATATACCATTTTTTACCATCATCACCACCTGAGAAAAATATCTTCACCACAAAGGGACATCTGCATATCAGACGAAGTCTCCACCGCATAACATTGCTTCAACACAACCTAGGAACAAGCCACCTCAGACGCTCGTGGCAATGTCAACACTCGCTTTGTGAAGAACAAAAGAACAGGCCATCGACACCTGACGAAATAAAGTGGACCGTCCAGTATTATTGAATGCAGACAAAGACTTGTCCAGTGTATACAAATACCCAGAGTTTTATTGACAGTCAGTCAGAGACCCGAAACAAGATATCCTTTTGTAGTATTTAGGACTCGCTTAATTCATCATCATCATCGCAAAGTATAGTCTTAAGATTCAGTTGTGTAATTTGCATAAACAATTATCTTCTTTCACAGGTATAGTTAATGTCAGTCCTAGCTGCATTTGTATTATTGTAATTGAATGTTGTTACCTTTCAGTAATTCAATAAATGTTGTAGTTGTTTTTGCATTACCAACACACGTTAATTACCTATATAGAGAAGTAAAGAAAGTGTGCGAAAGAGACATACATTTCTTCCTTTCTTCCTCTTCTGTTCACTCAGTGTAATAGGGGAGGTGGGGGCTCGTTAGCATTATAAGATAGAGAGGGGGATAGAGTGGTAGGAGTGACAGTGTCACGAGATGCCGAATCACTGGGACTACCTGCTGGGAACTTATAAGTCTTAAAATTCACCTTCTCCACTCCTGCTGCCTATTCTCAACCGGTTGCCATGCAAATCTGAGCCATTGACAAAGCCGGCTCCACACAGATAACTCTCCCTGGTTAATCTTCGGGTTAACCCTGTGACAGAGACAAAGTATCTCACATCTTTCTTGGTTTGTGGTCTTGGTGCTCTCTGCAATTTTTCCAAATTCCTAGGATCAGGGGTCATACTACCCCGATATACTGTGTGTCCCAGGAATTCTAATTCTTTGCAGCCAATACAACATTTTGTAGGCCTAGCAGTTAAATTTGCCTCTCTGAGTCTGTCAAATAACATACCTAGAGATGCTAGATGTTCCTCAGAGGGTTTCCTCAACAATACCACACTGGAGCTATAAAGAGATTCACTATGGGAGATAATACCTTCTTGCAATAGGCAGTCTATTTCTCCTTTTAAAGCTTGTTCTTTTGCGAAAGTAATTGATGTTGGGTCTAGTAATTTCATGTCATATTCCAACAAGTTGGTGTGCCCCGGTTGGTCCGTTAACACATTTGTATGATTCTCCAAAACCTTCTGAATCTGCTCCCTCTGCCATTTTGTCAAGCGATTACTGACTTTTACCTGTGCAGGATTTTCGCATGGTCTTAAGGGATATTCATATGAGGTGAGAGGTTTATTTTTCATTTCCGTAGCTATGGCCAGGGTCATTAAATGTGCACCTTCCAACACTTTTCTATAATGATATTTCTTGAGTAGGCATGATAGACCTTTTCTTTTCCCTTTTTGTCTATCTTATAGTTAGTTCTAGATAACTTTTCTAAAACTGTGTATTGGTCCTGCCATCCTTTCTGAAGTTTATTGCTGCTGCCGGGTAATAGAAGAAGCACCTTCTCCCCCACAGCTACCATCAATATCCACTGCAACTCTCTCAAATGGAGTTCCCATAGTCGGCATTTTTCCAAGAGTTGCAGGTGCAGTCCAATGCTTTGGAGCTACCTTTGACATTCTGGGCAGGATTTGACATTTCATTTTATATCTTCAGTAATTCCTGGCCAGACGTAATGACACGTTATACGTTGTCCTGTGGCACTAATTCCCATATGTCCACTAAAGGGAATAGCATGTCCTAACTCCATCACCTTTTCCCTATATGAAGAGGGTAGAACTAGTTGTCCATTGGATCCTGTTCCAGCTTTCTTATAAAGCAATCCGGTTGGTTCTTGTGTGTTTATTCACCGGCAGATTAAAATTGTTGAAATTTCGAACTCAAACCGTACTTTTTCTTAAATTTTTTTTTTCGCCTGCGCGGGGCTAGTCCATTTCGCAGGTAGGGGTTGCGGGTTAGTCTATTATGCATTTTCGCAGGTAGGGGTGGCAGCATGGATCATTTTTCAGCATGGCACATTATTTATTTATTTTTAATGTAAAATTTTTGCCTCGTCTTGGCGAGGCGCGTCCAGTTCAACCTAGTCGGTTATATTAGGGCGCATGTCCAAATATAGAAGACCCTTAATTCTAGGGAATTGCTAGTCATCATCATCACCAGCTTTCAAGTCCCTAAGGAGCATTTGCTTTATACCAAGTCTTCCTGTCCTGTGCCATCAGCTCAAGGTCTTTCCATAATTTCTTCATCCTCTTCTTGTCTGTCTTCAGTTCTCTTGTCCGTGTATTCCTTGGTCTTCCTCTGCCTCTCTTACCCTGGGGGTTCCAGACCAAGGACTGCCTGGTAAAGCTATAAGCAAGTTTGCTCAGTGTGTATCCTATCCATCTTCAGCGTCTTCTTCTCATGTCTCGTTCTTCTGGCACTTGCCTGGTTCGTGTCATCAGTTGCACATTAGTGATCTTGTCATACCACTACAATCCTTCTATTTTAGACAAGCAACTATTTATGAGAGCGTCCGTGGTTTCAGCGCTGGCTTCTCGCGACAAAGGTAGCGGGCTGGAGACATGGTGGCGTCATGCTACAATCTACCCAGCTGTAAGTGGATGGGTACCTGACTCTGCTCTGAAAGGTAAAGGCAGCCAGGAGGGGAGCTGGTTATCCCACTTCTCGATACTAAACCTAGTATTGTCAAGTCTCTAACACTTCACTCCCATCTTTCGATACTAAACCTAGTATTGTCAAGTCTCTAACACTTTACTCCCATCTCTCGATACTAAACCCAGTATTGTCAAGTCTCTAACACTTCACTCCCCCACGGCTGTATCTGCTATGAGACTCCTTAGTTTAAACCAAGTTATGAAAGTCTGAGGCTTTCTGGTTGTTGTATTTGTTGTTCTCCATGTTCACAGCCATACAATAGGACTGGATTGACATTTGAACTGAATTTTCAGATATTTTTGTGTTGGACAGCTTCTTTAACGCCTTTTCATTTGGTGTCACGAAATTGTGAGAGAAAGAGCATAAGAGGGTGATTTTGTGTGACTCTTCGTTATTTTTATCTTAACTCTTTGCGGACGGAAGCAGTCATTTTCTTTGGATTTGTTGAAATCATGTACACCTTCTTTTCTGCTTCTACCTACCGGAACTAAAAAATTAATAAAATGGAGAAAGAATGAAACTAATAAAAAAACAAACTCAAAGAAAAGTAAAACAAGACAAGAGAGATAGAGTCAACACATTAAAAAAAAAAAGCGATGTATGACAAATTTCAAAATGTTGAACGGGTGACTAGAGCCGTGGTTCCCAAACCGTGGTCAGCGGACAACTTACGGTCCGCGGCAAATTTTCAGGTGGTTCGCAGCTGCGTTATCGATTTGGTATTAAGTGCTTTGATTTTGCTCCGATCATTCCTACGTTTTTAGTGCTATAAAAACAAAAGACACAAACCGTTTCCAAGCTGGGCCGGATTAAGCTAGTACGGGGTTTGTAGCATATGTCAAGAAAGGGGCCCTATATTAAAAAAAAAAAAACAATAAAACAACACAAATATATTTGAACACATACATTTTAAATTTGCATAGTAATTATCATTATCAGAAGTAACAACACAGTCAACATTATTGTTTAAATATTAATGTTTCTACATTTAGCATGAGCAAATTTGTTGATGATATAAGATGTATCAATTTCACGCAGAAGTTTATGTTCAATGCTCATTAGTGTGAGATTGTTCAATCTCTTTTGACCCATGGTGCTCCATAGTTCATTTTTAATAAGTTTCAGTTTTGAAAATGATCGTTCTCCACTGCAGTTGGTTACCATTCTTGACAAATAGATGCGCAAGGCGATTTCTACATTTGGAAAACAAGACTCCAAAGGAATTGTCAATTATCCAACGGTAAAACTATAACTCTACAAGGTCTAGATAAGTGCCAATATGAGAAGCCAGATCAGTTTTCAACAGTTTTGTAAACTGCACAAGTTCTTCACAAAGACTTTCTTCCAGATATCTTCTTCTTCGTACACTCTCAGACGTCCACTTGAATGTTCTCAAAGAAAGCAGTAGTCAGTTTGAGGCTATTTGAATCCCCGTAAAGCTTTTCCAAGAAAGGAGCTGGCGTCGGCCATATGCACGTTCTCTGTACCACATATACGGGGCAACTTTGAAGCAGATGTTCAGCAGTCATTTTATCAGTGCCACAGTTACACTGATCGGTAGTTCCTATCTTTAGCTTGTTGAATAGATGGTATCTCAATCTGTTGTGGCCAGTGCGGAGTCTGAAGATTACCACTTGTTCTCTTCTGTGGCCCTGGTAGCAAGCATCATTCTGTGTGTGCCCTGGATGTTCTACATTCCATTTGTTTCTGTAATTGATTCTGATAAAACTCTTTGCCTCCTCAAAAGTTATGCTTGCATCAGGCTGAGGTAGATGTGAACCTTCTTTTGCCATTCTGTCAGCCTCTTCATTGCCAGCAATGTTACAATGAGATGGGATCCATTGGATCACAACACTTTTGAATCGTTGACAAAGTTTGTGGAGCACTACTCTGAGATCATCCAGGTCAGTATTATTTTGGCTTTTCAATGCCGCAATTACTGACTGTGCATCAGTAAAGAAAGCAACTTGTCTCTCTGCCCTTTCTTCTGTCAATATAACCTCTGCTGCAGTTTTCAGGGCCTCTGCCTCTGCTCTGAAGTTGCTGGAGAATCGTCCTGTCACCACTGACAGCCTTTTTTTCTGCACCAGTGCTTAAGGTCAGAAAGACACCCCCACCTCCATTTTCCGTTGCATTTGTTGCTGATCCATCTGTGTATGCATGGGTCCAGGTGTTGCGTGGATAATGTTTCTCGATGTATTTTGTAAACGACTGTGACTGACGAAGGAATCCAAATACATCATTCAACTTTTGATAAGCTTTCTGGCGTTTTGACAAGGCAGAGAGCAAGCTATCAATAAGGACAAGAAGCGTTCGGCTTTTAAACTGCTGAGAAGGCGTTTGAGATTCATCAATTGTGCTGGAACCACTGAAATCATCATATTCTCAATTTCGTTTGTGTTTTCTTCGAGTTTGTTCTTGATAATGTTCACACTCAGTCACATCCTTGGCCTTTTGCTCTATGTCTGCAAAAGTAGACCGCATAGCTTGAATATACCCCCGCAGGGGTTCATAGAGTGCACAAGCTGTATTCAAATCTTGGTCAGAAGATTGCAAAGAAGCACTGGTCATTTGAAAACGGTGTAATACTTGATCCCACAGAATTATCATTATTTCAGTTTCTAACTTCATCATGGTTGAAAGTAGACAACGAGCCTGTTGACGACACTCTGCCTTCTGATCATTGTTATCTGAAATATCATCTAAGACTTGTTTTATTGCAGAAAAGCTGTGTAAAAGTGCTTTTGTTGCATCTGCCCAAGCGGACCACCTGGTATCTGACAGTCTTTTCACAAAGGGCAAATGGGACTTATGAGTACCACTAGCACATAATGCAGTAGAAAGGAGACCCCACCGGTAGGTAGAAGCAGAAAAGAAGGTGTACAGTCTTTCAACAAATCCAAAGAAAATGACTGCTTCTGTCCACAAACAGTTAAGATAAAAGTAATAAAGAGTCACACTAAGTCACCCTGTTATGCTCTTTCTCTTACAATTTCGTGACATCAAATGAAAAGGCGCTAAAGATGGCATACATCACAAGATCATTGGTTTAACGCTCGTATTAGAAGATGACCAAAAAATGATGTACATATTTATTGGCGCGGGGCTCGTAGCATATGCTACTTTTGCTACTACGTTAATCCGGCTCTGATTAGGTAAATACTTGACAAGGATCAGTGCATAGTGAGGGAGGGGACCAACTCCCCACCCAGCCCTCTACACCCAGCGGTGAAAACAAATAAAGGATTTCTTGCCAGGGTACAGTTTTGTTGGTTTTGTGGGCCCTAAACAGGACCGTGGTGCAGTTTTGTGGGCCCTGAAAAGGACTGTGGTAGGTACAGTTTTGTGGGCCCTGAAAAGGACCGTGGTAGGTGCAGTTTTGTGGGCCCTGAAAAGGACCGTGGTAGGTGCAGTTTTGTGGGCCCTGAAAAGGACCGTGGTAGGTGCAGTTTTGTGGGCCCTGAAAAGGACCGTGGTAGGTGCAGTTTTGTGGGCCCTGAAAAGGACCGTGGTAAGTGCAGTTTTGTGGGCCCTGAAAAGGACCGTGGTAGGTGCAGTTTTGTGGGCCCTGAAAAGGACCGTGGTAGGTGCAGTTTTGTGGGCCCTGAAAAGGACTGTGGTAGGTGCAGTTTTGTGGGCCCTGAAAAGGACCGTGAGGGGAACAGATCACCAAGGATCGCTGAAGCTTGGCACTTATCAGGACATACACATGTTCGTTCGTAGCTGCATAATTTACAGAGGAGGCCAAAATTCTGCAATGTTATGCAGGATATTGTCGAACGGGTCTGACTGACGAACTTCATTCCGATGTCGTCACAAAAATTCACACATGTAGGAATCTAACATGTGTCTGTGTGTTCCGTTCTGACGTTTGTTGCGTTCTTTTGCAGATTTCCACAACCTCTCTATTCGTTGTGTATTTGCTCCTGTATTTGGGTCGACAAAATTTGCAGAATGATTCATCGTTTGGTGAGTTAAACCTGGCAAATTCTGAATGGTACTATATTGCACGCCATTGATCAGACACAACTGTCGTACCAGGACGAATGTTGGCTATGATAAGGGGCATAAGTGTAGCCGCTGAGCGGTCCGGCACTGGAACCATGAAACACTCACTTGTTTCATGACAAATGCCACCAAATACCCACTGCTGTGGAAATACACGTCCGGCGTTATTTTTTCTGCGTGTGAACACACTTTCATCAATCTCTACCGTCGTATTGGGACCGCCAATTACAGCGGGATTTGCAATTAGTACATTTGCACAAACCTCACGGAGGTTGCTGTTCCATTTAATGACAGCTTGATTGGCAATTCCTAGCTCTGATTTACAGAAATCAATGCTAGTCATCTCTTTACTCCAACAGTAAATGAACAGAATAATCTGCCTGAAGGACAGACGTGCGCCCTGTAACCATGTGCCAGAACGAAGAGGTATATCCTGCTTACATATGTGACATCTCTAACGATCTTGGCGAACTGTCAGGGACAAACTCATCTGGTGATTGTTAGCACACAGTCGGACGGTGTGTAGAATGCCCCGGTTCTGCAATAACTTCACACAATTCTCTTTGTTACGTGTAAAATCTGACACCTCCAATAAATTCATCTTCCACGTCTCTGGACACCGCTATCAAATGGCACGATAAGATTTGCCGCGCGAAAGCCGCGCCAAGACACAGAATTTGAGAAAAAAATTGTAAGAAAAAAAATTTAAGAAAAAGTACCGCGAAAGCCGCGCCAAGACACAGAATTTAAGAAAAAATTGTAAGAAAAAAAAATTTAAGAAAAAGTACGGTGCTCGGTTTGGCTTCGAAATTTCAACAATTTTAATCTGCCGGTGAATAAAGACACAAGAATTGACGAGGCATGCCCAGTAGTGGTGCAACCCGCTGGAAGACACACCCCGCCTAGAACCGCACTACCCCTCTTACGATTTTAGGTTCTTGTGTCTTTATTCACCGGCAGATGAAAATTGTTGAAATTTTCAAGCCAAACAGAGCACCGTACTTTTTCTTGACTAAAAAAGGTAGTTTGTGGTTACATTGTCAGCTTTGTCGGGCATTTCAGTTGTCCATCCTTGCCTTTTGACATACGATGCTTCCTAACCCCCCCCCCCCCCCCCCCCCCCCCCCCACCTCTCCCCCCCCCCCCCCCCCCCCCCCGACAGTTAGCTCCCCCCTCCCCCGTTGTTTGGGAGGGCAAGTTTAAAAAAAATGCGTTCCTCGTGCATTCTTAGTTGACACGAACTGTGCGTACGCTTACGACAGACCCTTTACTGCCCCCCCCCAACCCCCCCCCCCCCCCGAATTTTTTTAAGTATATAAACCAATAACACGGTATTGAATCAGTTCTACAAGTTAACGGTACACAGGAAACAAGGGACGTTTCGGGTTTTACCCTTCGTCAGCCACGGTTACAAACAGGTGACAAGGACAAGAAATACATTTTTTTAAAAACACGCCTGCCGTTAATTTAAACAGTAAGGGTAGTCACGTAGCAGATTCTGCCGTAGGGGAGTGAAGCGTTTTAGACTTCGATGTACTGGGTCCAAACTTTATGAGGTGGGTTGCTTGTTCCCTTCCTCACTGCCGTTGCCTTCTCCAACTCAAGATCAGAGTCAGGTACCCTTTTACAGCTGGTTAGACTGATGCGTGACACTACCAAGCTTTGAACCCGAAACCCGGTAACTTATTGCGGTAGTGGAGTGTTAGAGACTTCACCATACTAGATCCAGCATCGAGAGGTGGGGAGACCAGTTTCCTTCCTCGCTGTCTTTTCCCTCCCTAACTCAAAGTTAAGTACCCATTTATAGCTAGGTAGGCTGGAGCTGTGTGCATTCAGAACCGCTTATATTAGGATGCATGTCAAAGTATACAAGACGTTGTAGCCTGGTAATACCCTCGAGAATCATCAAGTGCTACATACATTCTTCATCATTGTGTAGTTTAGAAACATGGGCAATGAACAAGCAGTTAGAGGAAAGAATTGAGGCATTTGAGATGGGGATATATAGAGGAGTGGGATGCGTCTCATGGATAGAGAGGAAAACAAATAAAGAGGTCACAGTCAACCTAGGGATGAAAAGATAATTAATGACGGAGGTTAACATTAGACAGTAAAAAATATGGTGGCCTTGTAAAAAGACACAGCACCTTACTAAAGACCATAATAGAAGGCGGAGTTAAAGGCAAACGTGCAAGGGGAAGCTATTAGTGGAAATATAACATCAAGAGATGGACAAGAAAGAGTCCATCACAATATCAAGAGAAAAGGCAGAAGATGCTGGAGAGCCATTGCAGCCGATCTAAGATATTGATATGTCTGATGATGATGATGAATAGTCTTGTTGTTCTCTCTCTCCCTCCCCCCAAAAAAAAAATTATTTTTTATTTTTTATTGACAATCATCTTAACAAGACAATTTCGAGAACTACACATTAAATCGTTGAAAGTATTCAAAAAGAGACATGAAAATAGGTCGTATATCTTTATCACCACTGCCCTACCTTTTTATGCTTAATACATTCATGTGCCATGCTATCACTGTATAAAACATAGCATGTTTTGCTACGGCTTAATGACGTTCCTTAGACCTAAGGGTCTTTTATATTTGGACATGCGCCCTAATATAACCGACTAGGTTGAACGGGACGCGCCTCGCCAAGACGAGGCAAAAATTTTACATTAAAAAAAAAAAAAATTAAAAAATGTGCCATGCTGAAAAATGAGCCATGCTGCCACCCATACCTGCGAAAATGCATAATAGACTAACCCGCAACCCCTACCTGCGAAATGGACTAGCCCCGCGCAGGCGAAAAAAAAAGAAAAAAAGTGTAAGAAATTTTTTTTTTAGAAAAAGTACGGTGCTCGGTTGGGCTTCGAAATTTCAACAATTTTAATCTGCCGGTGAATAAACACACAAGAACCAGCAATCCATTCTTCATATAAAATTCTCCTTTGTTTGGAGGGGTATGGCTGTTTTGTAGTTTTCTAAAGCAAGGCTTTAATGAGCTATCCTCAGCCTGTGCCTTCCTCATCTCCTCTGGGTGGGTATTTATTGGGTTATCTTCATCCTTCCTAGACTGTGACCTGGTCTGTAATGCTGCCATAATCACTGGTCTTTTGGGGCTTCCCAAAAACACATATCTACACTCCAATATCAGAGGGTAGATTGGTTCATTTATCACTGCTGCTCTAATCACTCCTTCCACATAGCGAGTTTTGACATTAATTCTTGCAATGAGAAGTGTCATGGTTGCTATATCCTTGGTTGCTCCACTGTTTCTGTGGTATATTGATTTGGGTGCACCAGTTTAGAACTCACGACTGAGTCAAAGTCCAATCCAGTATCATAAAGGCACTTGATAGTGGTACCATTACATACTACTTCTTCACATACAGGGGAATGATTAAGTTCATACTGCCCTGTAGACAGTTCCTTCTTTCCCTTGTTTCCTGTTTTGAGGCATGCAGCGAAATATGGAAGGTTCTTTCTCCTAGTCTTTAGTATGGTGATTATTCATCTTACAAATTTTACACCATTTTTCGCCTTGTCTGTAGGGTTTCTTTTCCTGTACCTGAGGGTTCCTGTCTCTTTGATCATATTTAGGCCTGTCATAACCTTATTTGTATTTATGTGGTTGGTCCCTATTTTCAAACTTATTCTGGTTTTGTGGGGTTCTATTACTATCTCCTTGTTTCTTCTTGACTCCAGCTATTTCTGACTGAGCCGCTTGATATCTCTCAGCAACTGTTAGAATCTCCCCCAATCTCTCTGCACCTTGTTCCATAAGAAATTTTCTCATGTCTGGAGGCATAGACTCTCTTACTTGCTCCATCATGACCATTTCTTATAGGTCTTGGGTTTTTCCAAGAGTAGTCCACTTCTCCAAGTAGGTTTCTAATCTTGCAGAGAATTGGTGGTTAGTTTCTCCAGAAAGTAGCTTGGTAGTTCTAAACTTCTTCCTATAAAATTCAGAATTCTTTTCATAACGGACTAGCAATGCGTGCTTCAAAAGTTCATAGTCTTCTTTGCCCAGTTTAGCAAAAACTTCATAAGAGGCTCCTCTCAATCCTTGTGCTAATTTAAGGCTCCACTTATCTTTCTCTAGGCCATAGTTAGTAGCTAATCTCTCGTACCTACTTAAAAGACTCAATATCATCTTCTTTCTTCACAAATGGATCCAAGTGAAAATTCATGGCTCCATTTGAGGTGCCTTGACTTGCACTAGTATCAGAAGTAGTTGGGCTACTTCCATTGACTGTAACATGTCCTTGAAGTTCCAGCTCTTTCAGCCTCAACTCATGTTCCCTTTGTAATCTCTTTTCCTCTGCCTCCATTTGCAATCTCTTTTCCTCTCTATCAGATTCTATTTGTAATCTTTTAGCTTCAACTTCCCTATCAGATTCTATTTGTAATTTTTTAGCCTCAGATTCTATTTGTAATCTTATACTCAGATTCTATTTGTAATCTTTTAGCTTCAGATTCTATTTGTAATCTTCTTTCTGTTTCTAATTTCTTATCTTCTCTTTCTATAAACTTATCACATTCAGTAGTGACATATTTAATAAGATCCTCCCCACTTAGTCCAAATTCTTTTGCCAACTGTATGGTAACAGATCTAAATTTAGCCAAGTCTGCCATTCTCTTGCAATCTTATCAATATACAAATTATAAATCTAAATAAGGTACCAACTTAATTACTATGCAAAACTTAATTAAATACAACCACTGTCAGCTCATCCAGTCACCAAAATTTGGTTATTACCTTAATATTCTTACAATGAGTTATTTTTATATATTTATTTACTTCCTTTCTCTTATTTATTTACTTTCTATTTTTAACTTTTACAAGTGACTATCTTAAAATAAAGATCCCAGGGTATTAATGAAATCCCGGAAGGAGACACCAGATGTCGCGAGAGGTTCAGATGTTATTAGAATATAGGATATCCCAGACAAAAAATGTATCAAAGGATACCAGTATAGCACCAGATAAGAGACTGGTCTTATAAGAAATACCCCCTTCTCTGAAAAGATTAAGGGTGTATCGACAATCAAGGTAGGGTCAAGCTGTATAAACCTTTAAGTATGATGATAGTGAATGTTACTGAAGGTCTAAGTGCTACCTCTCCAGATCCCACCCTGAATAATGGTTATAATAGTTATTTTGACTCTGCTAGATCAATCATCAACAACTCTGGCGACTGTGCAGTAGAAATTAAAAGAAGACTTGCAATTGCTTCACATAAACTAATACAGATGAAAAACCTATGGCAAGGCACAAGCAAAGAAATAAAGTTACAACTGATCAGAGCATGTATATTATTCCCGGTGGCAACATACGGCTGCGAGACTTGGACACTCAATAAAACAGTTGCAAAAAAGGTTACATCATTCAAAATGAAATGCTACAGAAGGATGTTGAGAATACCCTGGACAGAAAAAAAGACCAACAGAGAAGTACTGCACTCACTAAACGTACAAGAACATTGGCGCCTAAATACTATAGCAATAAGGAAGCTGAAATTTTTCGGTCATATAAAAAGACATAATAGTCTGGAAAATATAGTGATGGAATGCATGGTCCCTGGAAAAAGAGGAAGGGGTCGACCTAGATGACGTTGGACCAAGGACATCACAGAGAGTCTGAACGTGTCTTTGGCTGATGCAGGTCGACTTGCCTTGAATCGTGATGCGTTCAGAGCAGCTGTAATGGAGACAACATTCTGGAAAGAATACGTCACATGATGAGGGGATAAATTAATTTAATAGATATGTAATATATATATATATATATATATATATATATATATATATATATATATCATATATATATATATATATATATATATATATATATATATATATATATATATATATATATATATATATATATATATACATACAAACAGAACCTAACTCATATTGAATAATTAAGTAGGATTGAGTGTAAATATTTACAATTTATTGATCCTATACCGTTTCTCTTTTCGGGTAGGAAAATGATCATAAAATTCAAATGCTTTTTACATAATGGAAATAAATAAGTATGGAATTTTCATTTCCACAATAGTTAAATATGATAGTTATATTTCAAATGTCACTTATTTTATTCATAAATATATATATATATATATATATATATATATATATATATATATATATATATATATATATACATATATATATATGTATATATAGTTGTTATTTCCACTGGACTGTAAAGTTGGTATAAGTGTATTAAAATCCTTCATGAGTCATCACTCAATTGTTTGTTTGATGTGTTTTTTATTTCGTAACAAACTGAGTCTGGATAAGCCGACCAGTGGAGTTATGTTTCCACCTATCTTTTATAATGCGAAGGTTCCATTACAGCCAGGATCACACAGTGTCTGGATCTCCAGGCTGGGAAACAACATGGTGACTCGCTCTAAGTATCTTGAGAACGTTTCGCACCAACCGAGTTCCTCAGAATTGAATATTTCGAAGACTGTTAGTCATTTCAAGATAAAACCTGGGAAATACAAATAATCGCAATCCTTGTATGGTCCAGCACTATTTTATCCACCCACCCCCACACACACAATGAACGTTACAAACAAACTCAGACAATGTGCTAACAGTTGCACAGGACACTTTACTTCAGTACCACCTACAGCCAGTTCGATGTGATTACATTTTCCTTATAAATCATGTTAGATCCATTTGTCCATAATATGCTTCCTTAAAATGATTTGGTTTAGTACAAACTATTAAGTGACACCTTGATTAATACATGTTAACAATTCCTGACATCCTTTCTTATGTTCCAGAACAGTGTGACGTTCCTTTATGAAATACTCCTTCAAATACATTATTAAACTTACAGTCGTAGATTCTGCCATAATTCTCAATTATCCTACACATTTCCAATGCTGGCTTTCGTCTCTAAAAGTCAACACATGCTTGCGTTCAAGCCGGCAGCACATTCGACCTGTAATTTTTTCTTAACACATATAACACACTACCGAACACACAAGTGGATTATACACAGGAAAATTACATAATTATATACATATTTCTCTTACCCTCAGGTAATACACAATAGCTGTATCTAGGTCTGCTATGTAGAAACAGCGGCAAGTTATTTGACAGCAAGCGTTTGCCGCTTTCGTCTGTTAAGCACAGTATTTGAAAATGTTGTGGCCTCAATTCAGCCAAGTTCAAGGACTTTTATAGTATCGCATCGTACCTCACGGATGGAAGGGGCAAAAGCGGTGTTGAGAAACTCAAACCAATGCGTCTTTTTTGCCTTCGCGTTCAATGTGCAGAAATTTTAATATCTATTATCTCTCTTAATTGTGGACCGATTTTAATCATTCAAAGTTAGTATCATACTGGTAATTTATCTCTATCGGTCTATCTAAAATTTGTTTAGTTAGCAAAATGCATTTAAATCTATGCAGCCTTTAACTAACTATATTGGGGACTACCCTGATGTTAAATGTCAATTAAAACGATTTTTCTCTTAGAATAACATACTATTCGAGGAAGTCTTTACACCTACCTCTTAAGTAATATCCCCGTTGTTAAACTAGCTATATCTTTTCGTTTAAATATCTTTAGTCTTTAAGAAATTAAATATCTTCGTATTGTCAATTACACAAAATAGGCCTCTATGTTAAGCATAAAAGGTTTCCTTATACACACCAGAAAAAGGAGCGTTCTCATTGGCTGTTATATCGGTCCGTTTTATCCTATTATTGTGAGCGGTAAATATGACCGTGGTGTAAGACAGACCAAAAACACGACAGAGCTCCCCCATTTAAAAGCGTGAACCACTTGGTGAAGCTTTCCTGTCTGTATTTATAATCACGGCATTACCCCAAAATGAGGTTCATTCTGCCTTACGGTTATCCTGGTTTCCTGCAGGTGGGTGCCTACTTAAGAAATCTGCCCCAACGTTCTGCGATCCAGGAATATATTAAATGGTAAACGAGTAAGGTTGTATGAGAAGTTACCACCTTAACAATCTTTTGGCCAAATACCATCACTAACCAAGATCTGCTTACTCGTAGCAAGCAAGAGGACATGCACACCATCATAGCTGGCAGACGCTGGAGCTGGGTTGGTCATGTCCTCAGAAGAGACCCCGATGCCATCACAAGAACAGCTATGCTTTGGACCCCTGAAGGAAAACGAAAGAGAGGCCGACCAAAAACAACCTGGCGGAGGACTGTGGAGGCTGAGATGCAAAGAATGAACCAGAGTTGGGGCACTGTACGAAGGATGGCCACGACCGAGCAAAGTGGAATCAATTTGTTGTTGCCCTACAAGACGCCCCTAGGCGTGATGGCCACTGACTGCTTTGACGGTCGGCGGCTAAGGATCAAAGAAGAAGAAGTAAGACAGACCAAAACACGACAAGGAAGATGGATAGATGGCACTTGCATCAACTGACCAGTACAACAATCTTGCAAAAGAAATGAAACTATTTATTTCAACAATGCTCAATAGCTCAAATGAAACCAAGAACAAAACATAAACTAACCAAACATAACCTAACAAACTTAAGAAAGCAACTCGTGGACAGTCATGTTTAATTAAAAACATTGTAAAAAAAGGCTCTTGATGCTTCAACATTATAAAATATAGTATACCCGGTATCTCAGAATAACTTGGAATGTACAGTCCAAATGATTGTTTTTTTTAATGCAGAGGATAACACTTAAAGTAAACACATTACAGTATATGTCTCTTTGTTGCTGTAAGTGTGAAACATAGTAAACAAACTATATTTTCAATACTTGAAAAGTATAATCCTGATTAATATTGTGTTCACTACACAGGATAACACATATAACAAACCATCCATTGCTTTATGCTTGGAAAGTATAATCAAGATGTAACTGATCTTCACTGTACATGTTAAAACATTCAATAAACCAATAGTATGCTTGGAAAGTGTAGTCAGTATTTATTTCCTGTGCCAATGAAAATAAAACAGTACGCCAAAAATATGCTTGATACTTGCAAAGCATAGTCAAGATTTTTGTTGTTGCTCACTGTTAAAGATAAAACATACAGTAATCCAACTTCATAACTAAAACTTGGAAAGTATAGTTAATATTTATTTTCTTTGTTTCTGATGATAAAATATTGTCACCAAATACAAGCTTGATAAAATATAATCAGGATATTTGTTTATGTCCTGAGCTGCTGATGACAAAGCTTAAAGTAGACCAACTGTGTTCTAGATACTTGGATCATACAGTCAAGATGTCTACTTTTTTGTTGCAAAGAATAAAACATAATACATCAAGTGCATGCATGTGGAATAAATTCAAGTGACTATATGTTGTTCTTTCTCATTTTCAAATTAGATTCAGCAACAAATTAACAATTGTCTTTCATATACTGCTAGTGGGATACTGTCAGCGGGTTGTAGCTATAAAATTCTGGCCATAAAAGTGTTCCTGTGTAAGTCTCTGGGGAAAATAAGTAAGTGCATTTAAATGTAAGTACCTGTGGTGAGTAGGGTAAATCAGATGATAGATGGATAGAGAGGATAACCTAGAGGCATATACCTCTCTGATGAAAACAAAGAATGAAGTTAAGTTCTATAATCTTATCCACAAATCTCCCTGAAAGTAAGGTTCAGTTTGTTGGATACAAGAAAGTATTTCTAAAAACATAAGATTACTGAGGACTAAAGGTAAGGCAACCTTTGCTAGCTTAACTCTTAAAGGACATGATGGTTTCCCATACTTGATGCAACGAATTTTCTGTCCTGTCGAGTTGTCATGTAGTTTTAAAGTTAAAGTGGCAATCCTTTCCAAGTTTTTCAAAAGTATGGTGTGGTTATACATAGGTGTAAATGAAGTTGAATAAAATTAATAAAATATAAAATGGATACAAAACAACAAACACATCATTCAAATGTATCAACCCTAAAGATTGTTTTCAGTAACAAGTGCCTAGGAAAATCGGCATTGAATACTTGTCGCGAGTATGGAAATAGAGAATGTCTGAGTTTAGACAGAATATGAATGAGTAATGTGGAAAGAGAAAATTAAAGTTAACTAATGAAAATATGGAAAGAGGTAGGACTTCTGGAGAGAAGAGAGATATAATCAAATATCTTGGGTCTACTTCCCAGTCATACTCGGACTCTGTTTAAGATGTCATACCCTCGTCCACCCTCCAATGCTAAATAGAATAATCTACTACAGTAAGGACTACAACAGCAAATAGTAAGTGACAGAGTGAATTCTGACCGTTAGTACATATAAATATATTTATTAAAAAAACCACTACATTGAACCAAAAAAAAAAAAAAAACGTAATGCCTTCACTAGCTCTGAAGGGCTAGTGAATCTATCAATATCACAACCACAGAACAATAACACAAGACTTCACTCAATCTCTCAGGCATACATCTCACTCCAAACTACCAACACCCTTACACTATCTCACTCCCAAGAAAATCTAACTAAAGGGGTTAGGACCCCAGTTTTGCGAAGAAACGGCCGCTCCTTATATTAAAAATTTTGGTAAGTAACTTACTTTCTCTGCTAGAATAAACCCACTAACTACACTGTTCCACCAAGGTTGAAATTTCCAGGCTATGGAGATAAGCTCTCTGTAACAGTGTCGTAATAAATCTTATGAATTCACAATTTCCGGTGGCTTGAGGCCACACTAGCAGGTGGAGGAGATTAAAACGAGTGCAGAAATACTTGCACCCACTGATCCCAATCTATCCAATTGACGAGAACTTTTGCTGGCGAGCGAATATCCAGTAGGCGTGCTGGGGCACCTCTTATACTGGATAATGAAGACTTGAACTATAAAACAGGTGACGAGTACTAGCAACTTATTACTCGTCTCGGTGGTTATGTCAGTATACTCAGCGGTAACCGGCTATCAATGGGTCGGACAGTGTTGCCGAAACTGACTGGATGGCAAAGGCGACAGGCTGTATGGGTTGAGATGATGGTTAGCTGCAACTGGCGGCGATATGTGCTGTAGGTAATTACTCCAGGACGCAAGGCTACTGCTTACGTGTAGGTAACAGAAATCGATGTATAGTGGTATACTCTAAATCAACTAGCTGTTAATGGGTCGGGCAGTGTTGCCGAAAATGACTGGATGGCAAAGGCGACAGCCCGTATGTGCTGGAGCAAGACACTTTCAACAATAGGATGTGGTTCCTAATCCACTCACCAGCCTTATGACTGAAACCTGGCAGTATGACGTAGACTGCCTGGTATTATTTATTATATGGAAATGGTAATCCCCTGACAGCAGTAAATCACATCAGGAAGCATAAAACAAATGCTGACCAAGGCTCTGTAAATATACAGCAATACGATATCTCATTACTAAGGCTCCACCGAATAGTAGTTTTTACTATTTGGCCGAATGCGAATAGAGGTCTTTAACTATTAGTCTTCTTCTTCTTCTTCTTCGTTCGCCCTGAAAAGGACGGTGGTTGCGTTGTGTCTGTTTACAACGTAGCTGTGATATCTGCACCTTTCGGTCGACACATCCGACTTCTGCACGGCATTTTTTAGGACCGGGTTTGCCTTCCCATTGCGATCCGTGTTCGCTCAGCCAGCCTGCACTGCTGCAGACTGTTTCCAGGACCACCACGTGGAGGTGGAGCACGGTCTTGACCAGCTCTGGTTCGCTGAATACGAATAGTGAGTGAATGTTGGGCATAAAAGTTGTGTTCAATAGGTCTACTGACATTTTTATTAATTATACGCCGTTATAAAAAAATACGGCAAATAGCCATTAATCACTTTTTAAATTGCTGCATGAAACATGCATTGGCGTTTAAAAAAAACGAGTCTCTCAACATTCTCTGCCAAAAGACAACATCTGTTATCTGAAAACGTGTTGCTGGCAGTGCTTGGGATGCTTGTTGGAGGCGCGGCGAGATATCATTGTTCTTGATATTAGCCCTAACAGAGATGTACACGTTAAGAATAATTATGACAGTAAAAAATTTCCTGCTTGGCATTGTGTACCTCAGCTCCAACAAACCAACCAGAAACAAGAAACCAACATCTTGCACTATAGAATATGGCTGAAGGTCTAGTGCCATCATTTTGCCGAAGGCTTGATGTACTTTCGTTGCCTCTGCACTGTCTATTGCCCACGACTTTGTTCTCTCTGTCGTCAGCTGATGCAACCTGCTACATGCTAAAGTATGCATCGCAAGGCGTGGTGTGTTGAGTTAGTAGCGGGACCAATTGAAACTTTAAGTCAGCCTACTTTCTAGGTCTAAAATTATCACGCCGCGGTTTGACCGAAATTTACTATTCGTATTTGATGGCAGCGTACTATTCGGTCAAATACGAATAGTTCATTTAATGAACTATTCGGCACCGAATCAACCATTCGGTGCAGCCCTACTCATTACTACATGTATTTACTTCTTCTCAGTTAGTCTCTCACCCATGCAAAATATGAACACACTTCCATTTTCCACTCGCCGTTTCTCTCACTCACAAAATCAAAACAAACTCTCCCCCTCCGTGTCCCACCCCACACAAATCAAAACAGGCTCTTCTCAGTAGTCTCGCCCACTTTATCAATCGAAAATCTCTGGTCCCTCGCGAGTGCGTCAGTTTTTGCTGCGCAGCATGACCATTTTTTTTTAATGGCTCTACCCAACGTACCCCCCCCCCCCCCCCACAGCTTACGAGCAAAATCGTGCAGTATTTTTAGTTAACCCAAGATACTAAAAATTTCCCCGTGGGTAAATTACTCAGTAAATAATAACACTGGATATGTTACAAAAATAGCACTGAGCTGATACTTAGTATTTACACAATAGTAATACTCTTTACAGTAATATTCCACACTCACAAACCAAGTAGGAAAAAACTTGGTAAAAATTAACGTTACACCGGCTCACTCTTTCTAACTTAAGAAAACTCCGCACCTAGATAACACTTAATGATTATGGATGGTGGCTCACTTAATAAAATTCAGATCATCCAAGTCACGAAAAATGTTTACCTCAAGGAAAAAAGGAATGTTGTCACGGCGCTCTTTCGCTGTATGAGTAACCGCTTGTTCGTAAATCGAGCAAGCCTTTCGGAAGCCGCCGAGGGGCTGAGGAAAATAGACTAGTGATTGGGGTCACGTGACCAGCGGGAAATTCGGGCGCGAAGGGATTTTTTCAGCGCCAAGATTATTCATCGTTCTACTACCGTCTGGTGTGGACGCTTCTTTGCCAGCTTGTGTGCTGTCTATCTTGGATGGAATTTCGTGAGACAGCACCTGCCATTAGAGCCTTGTCCTGGTGTCAGTATTCTAGAGAGGTAGTTAGTCTCTCAGTGGTTATTTTTGTGAACTGAGGTTGTTCTCGTAAGTACGAGCGATTTGTATCTGATAGTTGTCGTTTGACATGATATTTTTGCCACTCGTGTGAGCGGGGTTCATCGTAGCAGATAGGTTGCTATATTGCCTAGATTTATATTGTGTATTAGCTGGTAGTGGCAGTATATATATATATATATATATATATATATATATATATATATATATATATATATATATATATGTGTGTGTGTGTGTGTGTGTGTGTGTGTGTGTGTGTGTGTGTGTCATTATGGCCGGGTGTGGCCAAATGGTGTTGTTAATAATAAAGGGATTCTAGCTGTTTAGAAGCTTTATTTCTTGTGTCATCCAGTGTTCGTTTGGTCCCCTTAGTGTACATGAGTCATTGCTTGTTTTAGTTAAATCCAGTACGAATAGTGGTGAAGGTTTACGAGTGGGGGTAGACAGCTAGCACCTTACCCCACCCGATTAGAGCGAGTTTTGACATCTGGGTGGCTACGTCCGATTTTGTGACATTCCTGAGCCCAGTCAGAGGCCTGTTGGCCAGGTTTCTTAGCATTTTAAGTTTCGTTTTAGCTTATACTATCAGAATGTGAAAGTATTTTGAAACAGCGCTTTATTTACTTCGACTCACTTTGAGATGGTTTACGGCATTGTTACTTTGTGGTGAAGCGCCTGTTTGTTGTTGTGAGTTGTCAGATCTGGGTCAGTGTAGAACCAGTACGTGACCTGGATAGCTAAGTAGGTCACCGGTTGACGCGATATAGTGTCCAGGGTTTCTGTAACATTTATTCTTCTTCTTCTTCCGTCCTTAGCCAAAGACCGACCAAGCAGTCAGAGGCCATCACGCCTTGTGGCGTCTTAAGGGCAACAGCAGATTGATTTTCTCTGTTGTAGTTTCCCATCACGCCTAGCGGCGTCTTTAGGGCAACAACAAATAGATCCATCTGCCGTTGTTTCCGTAATCGGTGTGAGAAGCCAACGGGTGATCAGCCCATTGGGCTGTAACATTTATACGTGTCGAAATTTAGGTACGTTGTTTTGGAAAGTGTTGTGAAAGTGCAGGTTCTGATTAGATGTTTCTTCTCCTATTGTACTTTGGTGAAGATGGTCAGTGCAAGAAGCTAGGGAGTGGCAGACCTAGTAGATAGACATATGACAAGGGAGATTTCGCAGGTGGATGTTAGGAAGCTTGTGCTCCCTGCAGAGCAGATGACTTGGACTATTTCAAGTTTGGTAGTTTAAGGTTGTGGTAGGCCTTGTCAGGGCTAACGGTCGTGCTGCCTGACTTTGTGTTTCGGCAAGTTTGGTACTTTAGGGTTGTGGTAGTCCTTGTCAGGGCTAACGGTCGTGCTGCCTGACTTTACATGTCGGCAAAGATTTTCTGCTTATATGGTGTTGTTATTGTGTTCTTAGGGAAGATTTGGAACAGGCGGGCTGCTGGTTTTGCAAGGCGACTACAATCTTGTGGGGACTGTGGAACGTTAAGCATACCTGATCCATAATGCGTCTCACCTGGCACATAGGTGGGAGGCTGCCAGTGTATCCTGCAAAACAAAACATGAGGAGTGTGAAAAGATAAGGTGACAGGATATCACCGTGTCTTACACCAGTGGTGGTCCTGAACTCTTCTGACTTATGGTTTGCTGTCCTCACATAATTTCTGCAAGACTTGTAGAAGCTCTGTATAGCATGAATCAGAGGTACTGGAATGTTCTTCCTTGCCAACAGTCCCAAAGTTTGCTCCAGGGGACCCTGTCAAAAGCCTTTTCCAGATCTATGAAACAAAGATGGATCTCACTCTTATACTCAAGAGCCTTTTCAATCAGTGTTACGTCCGTTTGCACATAAGTGTTAAGTGTGTGGACTTAACAGATTACCAGATGCCACAATCTAACTTTGTTGGATGTACTTTAGGTACGCACCCATGTAAGTAATAATAACTTATATTTATTATGCACTAAAGCGCACACATTTGGTGCGAGATATTCGTTGGTTGCCAAAGAGCGCTTACGCATCAGAGAGAAACAAGGTGCCGGCTTTACAAGACAGACGTTGTTCTGGTCTCAGAGTCCCATATTGTGGGAAGAGTTGATTATTATTATTATATACTTCGCTACCGTCCAGGGTGAAGCGTTTGCCACAGCCAATTCTGGCTCATATTCTTCAGTATCTCAACGTGATACTCGGTATAAGTACTTTACAAGATTCTGGCAGGGCTTCGGTAAGGCTATTTATGACCTACTGCTAGTGTGTCCAGATCCTCTGCAAAGTAAGATTGGAATCTTTGTTTTAACGAAGTCTCAAGGGAAGATATTCGGCTAGATATATATGCATACATTATAAAAGGATAGGATCTGAAATGATGCAAGTGAACTCACCTCAATACTTTCGCCGTCCACGGGCTGTCCAACGGACAGTGAGGTCAGTCAAGTTTTGACATTGTAATTTATCTATATGCTGAATTCTTATTGCGTGTCTGATGATCAAGTATGTTTTCGTATGATATTGTCGTCCACGTTTTGACTAATAAATGCGTTATAGAAACTGTCATTCAAGCCATGAATTCAGTGTCCATCACTTATACCTGAACGTTGGTTTTTATATTGATATTGGTTCATCATCATCACAGCCTATAGACTTGTCATCATTAGTGTCACCATATTAGTCGGCCACCTGTAAGCCAGACCGAAAAGTGACAGCATTTAAGTCAGTAGCCTTATTGACAATCTTTATAAGACACAACAAATACCAACAAGAAATTAACGTCGCATCAACTAGAGGTCAGTGTACATACAGATATAAAGGACGTACAAGCCGATGGCCAGTGTAGCATCATATCAGTTGGATCAACCATAACACTCAGCAGTCTGAGTGTGAAGATTAGGTGTTAAGTACTTCGGTATGCTCGGAATCCGCACTGGACCTCATCCAATTGTGGCTCAGCTAGGCGTCAGAATCTCTGCTCTAGGATTCTAGAGTAGATTTTACCAGGGACACTAAGAAGGGATATGCCTCTATGGTTTCTACATTGTCGATTGTCACCCTTTTTGAAAACTGGTGTTATGATGGCAATCTCCCAATCCTTTGGAATGTTCTTGTTGCACCACGCTGCCTGTAGGACCCTTAAGAGTAATAGGTCGCCTGATGCTCCCATGTACTTAACCATTTCTGGTGTTATACCATCATGCCCTGCTGCTTTGCCCATCTTGATTTTCTCCAGTGTTGCCTTCAGTTCTTCCCTCTTGTGACGACTGGCCCAATCTTCTCTTCATTTAATTTACGAAACACCATTTTTAAAATTCATATTCAATGCATGATGGAAAGCCGATAAAAATACGCGGCAAATTTCGCTCGTTGATAACAACTCTAGCGTCTAGTACTATTTTTAGATTAACGACGTCATTCTAGACCTAACCTCCGTGACCTGAAACCAGTTTTGAATTAGGGCAGACTACTTAGACTTAGGTAGAACCAGTTAGACCCTACTATTTAGTCGTTCCCCTTCTACCGTGAGGTGTAGAGGTTTGGAAGAGAAAGTGCCAGACTATCCTATCGGCTGTCTTCCTCCTGGCCTGGTTCCATACCAGTTAGACCCACTCTGGGGAACCCCTCATGTGACTTTTAACGTTATTGATTGGAGCGTGTATCGGATGCCAAAGTCACATGAGGCACGCTTCAGGTCACGTGCCCAAGCGGAAATAACACGCTAAAAGTTGAGCCAAATGAGGCAACTTTCACTTGCATCCAGGCAGGCGAGAGGGCCAGGCCTAATCTAAGACCACTGCGAATTCACACGTCTGTGAAGCCACGTGTCTAAATTGCTGATTAGAGTCCAATCTCTGAGTAGGTAAGTGAAAATATGTTAGAAAATAGTACTGTGGTGAAATTTGTAGTACCTTGCAAAATCGACGCAGTGATTGGTACGAATTGGTTTGCTTTAATCATTTTTGCTTTACGATCGCATCTAGCCACATGTGATCAGGTGTATTTTACGATCCCACGTGATGAGATTGTACAAAGTGTTCATATTAACATTAATTGGAATATATATTAATTTCCATATTATTTCATTGTATCCGACCCGACGCTTAGACTAGAGGAAATTAATATTAACATGACGATTCGACCAGAGATGAAGTGTTGTATTAATGTCGTCAGACAATTCTATAATACTGGTGTCCGACAGTTTTAGGTTAATTCCTCATAATTGACATGACGATTAGGCAAGAGGCACAAAACTAGAATACTGTCGCCCGACATTTCTATGATAAATTCAGGTTGTTTAACATTTTATGTTAAATGGGTAAAGAATTATAATACTGCCACTTGGGCAGGGAAATATAATATAAAAGGCATAAAGGGGGAAACTTGATTTCAAGATTAAGCTCTAGACATACGATGTTAGAAACTAAAATCTGATATGACTGGCAGACGGACGGCTCAGGGAAAGACAGCTTCCTCAAGCTAGGAAATTAATGAAGCCGTATTTGTCTTCAGTCTATGGGGGAGCCTTGCACGACAGTCCAATCTCAGAGAAGAATATGGAGTGGAGCACAGTGAAGGCAGATCCGAATCATTCGAGACCTACCCCATGCAACGTCATAAAGAGACAGGACAACTAACCACGCTTCACTATCAGCCAAGGGGTGAAAAGTTAAGTTCCTGTTTCAAAGGGAACTCATCATAACAATGTCTTAGCCCGAGCCAGTATATGAGGAAAATACTTGAATTGTGAGACGTATAACACAGCATACACACAATTTCCATCGTCAATATCATCATTCACCATCCATTCATTTTAATTAACCAATTGGGTGTATATAATGTACCTCAGGCCTTGTTCATTCTATTAGATGTTACATATTGTCTGATGTAGATCCGAATCATTCGAGACCTACCCCATGCAACGTCATAAAGAGACAGGACAACTAACCACGCTTCACTATCAGCCAAGGGGTGAAAAGTTAAGTTCCTGTTTCAAAGGGAACTCATCATAACAATGTCTTAGCCCGAGCCAGTATATGAGGAAAATACTTGAATTGTGAGACGTATAACACAGCATACACACAATTTCCATCGTCAATATCATCATTCACCATCCATTCATTTTAATTAACCAATTGGGTGTATATAATGTACCTCAGGCCTTGTTCATTCTATTAGATGTTACATATTGTCTGATGTTTATCTTCCTTTATAAGAGAGGGTGGCTCGTAAAATATAACATAATCCCAGTAATAATTAAGGATAATAGATAACTGAGAAGGGGACTACGGTAGCGTGAGACCAAATATCTCCTTACAACTTTTCCAGACCTTGTCTAGTTAGGAGAATTTACCCTCTTTGTCTCCCTTCAGCTGGTGGAGACGCAAACAAGATTTCTTGAGCCAAATCTTGCTCAGGGTGATCCCAGAAAAGCTTCACTTAATCATATCTATTATTTCTAACTACTTTAAGTTCTTATCCTTCCTACGCTATGCGACACATCTTTATGTCATCTTCACCATCATTGGTTTTCTCTTCTGTGCTAGTGGTTATCATTTCTGATGCTTCACTATCCAGTTCTGAGAAATATTCTTTCCATTACTTCCTTCAGGGCAGTAAGCAATTTGCCTTGCTTGTCATTTATAAATTTGAGAGGGCATTGTTTTTCCTTCCTCATGTTCTTTAGGGTCTTACAGAACAATTTCTGGTTTTCTTACGCATCTTTTTCTAGCTTTTCTCCAAATTCTTCCCAGGATCAGTTTTGCTGCTAGCACCTTGTTCTTTGCTTCCGTTCTGAGTGTCACATATTATCTATATTTCTCCATTTGTCCTGCGTGTTTTTAGCTCCTAAGTATTGTTTCCATGCCATTTTCTTCTCTCTTATTTTCTGTTTGACTTTCTCTGTCCACCAAGGTGTCCTCTTTCTCTTGTTCCCAAGTCGGACTTCACCGCATGCTTCTGCAGCAGCTGTCTTTATGATGTCCTTGAATTTAAGCCAGAGGGTTTCCAAGTCATCAGGTTGTTCTTCTGTGATGCTCACCGCTGCAGCAATAAGCCCCCGGTATCTCGTTTTAATTTCTTGCTCTCTCAGCTTGTAGGTCTTAATGCTCATTTCTCCCGTTCGTTTACTTAGTTTCTTGCGTGATGTTGGGCAGTTAATAGGCTGAGTAACTCTTTCAGTTGTTCTTTTGATTGTAAGCAGGTAGTGATCACTTCCAATCTCTGGCCCCCTCCAGACTCTAGCATCCCGGACATATTTGAATGAGCTCCTCCTAACAATGGCATAGTCGATTACTGACTTCTCATTCTTTGTTGGTTCACATCTAGTGTATGCATGTATGCGCTTATGGGGGAACTTTGTGTTTGTAATTATCAGATTCTGCTCACTGCAGAATCTAAGGAGTCGCTTTCCATTGCCATTGAGAGTATCTTCTCCATATCTTCCGATAACTCCACCCCATCTAGCATGGTCATTTCCAACTCTGGCATTGAAATCTCCGAGCATGATAATTTCATCTAGGCAGTCATCCACTGTCCTTTGAAGCAGCTCGAAGAATTCCTCCTTGACCTCTGCTCTCTCATCCTCATTTGGCCCATACACTATGACCAGGTTGACTATGGTTTCTCCTTCTTTTAGTTTTACAACCATAATGCACTCCAAGACAAAGTTCCATCCCTTGATACTATATTTTAGGTTTTTGGCCACAATGCAACCCATGCCCCCTTTAGCTCTTTCAGATGTGGGTACACCACTGTAGAGCAGCGTGTTGCCATCGAAATCCATGACTCCTTGTCCTTTTTTCTTTGTTTCCGTTATAGCCAGGATTTCTAGTTTTGCTTTCCTCATCTCTTCCACCAGCTCTCTTCTTAGTCGTAGTCCGTTCCAGTTTGTCGCCCTTAGAATCAGTCCGGTTTTCTCACTTGTAGTTCTTATAATCAAAAGTTTAAAGCAAACAGGTGATTGGCTTGTTGTGCCTTTGCACGGTGGAGGGGCTGCCTCCTTACGGCCTCCCTTAAGGGATTTATGCGCTGGGAATGAGAACTCAAGAAAGCAGAGATAGGGTTACAAGAGATGAAGTGAAAAGAAGAGAATGATTTAAAAGAAAGGGAGGTGGTTAGAATTAGAGAAGGAGAGATTGAGAATAGCATTGGAGGAGAGGAAGAATGATAAAGAATTAAAAAGATTAGAAGTAGGTGCGAGAGGTCAGAACTCGACTCCAAGGGAGTCCCATCGTCCTTTTGGCTGCGTCTCCCGAATTTTAACGACAAAATAGACAGTATGGACTTCTTCTCGAGAGGTTCGATAAATGCGGGGCCTGGAAGGCAAACAGAGACAAGTGGCCATCTCTGTTGTCCACATTATTGGTCAGGCCAGCGATGGAGACTTTCTACAGCCTCCCACTGGAGGATAGAGTGGATTACGATAAGGTAAAACAAAAACGGTTGCTCCAGAAATTCCGTCTCACGGCAGACGGATACCGGACATGAAATGCGGCACCGAGTGCAGACCAGGACTTTGAAGACTTCATCTCGAAGATCAAGCTTCTGCTCAATAGATGGATCGAGATG
Source organism: Oreohelix idahoensis (assembly GCA_024509875.1). Classification (NCBI taxonomy): domain Eukaryota; kingdom Metazoa; phylum Mollusca; class Gastropoda; order Stylommatophora; family Oreohelicidae; genus Oreohelix; species Oreohelix idahoensis. The sequence continues at coordinate 38,419 of JAMPIV010019013.1, forward strand.
GAGGGCATTAACAAGGACTATGACGGCTTGATAGATCTTGTGCTACGGGACAAAGTGTTGCCGTCATGCTCGTCTGAGCTGGTAGCATTTTGTCAAGAACGTCAGCTTAAAGAAATTGTTTCCATGGCGCAGTTGGAGCACCATTACATCCTGGCCCATCCATCGGTCCAGGTGTCGGACGCATTAGTTGCAGGTGTCGGGAAAGTCCACAGACAACTGGCGTGGCAACGTCGGTCAGGCAGTGCCAATAGGGCACAAAGGCAGAAGTACGATAAGCCCTCTCGTCCCTATCAGCCATGCAGAGGAAATTATGATAACTTCCGCTCTCATCTGAGTGGCCGGTCGAACTGGAACAACCGGCATTGGAGAAGTGAGAGTGACAGTGAAGAGCGCCAAACGCGTAAGCATGTGCGCTTTGATGAGTCTCGAGGGGAAGATAGATGTTACTACAAAGGGAAACCATCCAAGTGGAGGAATGGATCCTCAGATAGCCGATCATCCGACTCCGATGCGCGATCTTCACCAGCTAGCAGCCCTAGCAAGAGTCCACGTGGTGAGTCCAAAAGGGAACGCCGATATTCCAACTGCAATGGCAAGGGTCATGATGCAGACGTGTGTGCAACTCTTATCGAACACGCGAATTCCGCGTATGTGTAGGACACACTCAATAGCGAGGACTGTCTAGGGTGCCGACCGCTATTCTGTTCAGATGAGACTAGTTTTACGGTGCGGACATGCATTACCGTGTCTGTCGGCGGTCCTGGGGACTGGCAAACTGGTGCTCCACAAAGGTGTGGTAGAGAAGAAACCAGTCTCGGTGATGAGAGACACATGATGTACTACTGTTGGAGTTCGTCAGTCTTGCATCGATGAATCCTGCCTCACAGGCAAAACTGTAAAGTGTACCACATTTGGGGGCAAAGTCGAGTCTTACGCCCAGGCGTGCATTAATGTGGATACCTCGTTTCTGTCAGGTAGAGTGAACGCTTTTGTCCTCAAAAATCCTGTCGACGATTTGATCGTCGGCATAGTACGAGGAGTACATGACGTTATGGGAGAGGCTGGAGCAGTGTCTCAGCAACACCGTAGTCCCGTGGCTGATGATAAGCTGATCGCATTATCACCACCTGAGAAGAAAGTGCATCAACGATGGGGTACGGGGCAGGCGTCCACTTATTCTCATAGTCCTGTACCAAGGTGCAGGAATAGGAACCATAAAGGTGTGTCCGAGGCCCTGATAGCTAGTGACCGCACTGTATGGGTCCGCAATGTCCCTCTGAGTGCTAGTTGGTGCACACTCAAATATCTATTTAATGAGGTCGCACCAGTGAAGATCATGGAGGTGTTGTCATTGCGAAACAATACAAAGGTAGCACGAGTGACATTCACGAATAGATGGGGTGCACGTGAGGCAGTCAGGTGGAAGCACATGTTGCTGCTTGATAACCACCTGCTGATAGTCCAGCAGTAGGAATGGCTAGGTATCATTTTCGAGTATAGTTCAGGGCGTTTCGGTTAACGCGAACCAAATGTAAGAGTCTGACCCACTCCACCAGCACTGTTCTGATGAAAATATAAGTTGTACATATAGGTGTTCTATGCATCTGTATGATATAGTGAGGGTGACTGAGGATGTAGATTTCAAATGTTAATATCATGATTGACTCGAAATTTCATGTATATTGATATCATGATGTACGTCACCATAAAGGCAGATTGTTGATTCTGTGTCTGTAAGGATGAGTATGGAAGTGAGTGAATCTTGCCAAACAGATTCTTAGTTACCCTACAGGGATGATTACGAAGATACCCAGGTGAGGCAGCTATTGTTATTTTTTCCGGCTGCCATTACCTCGGCTGACATGTTATTCACACAGTTATGAGTTTCGTCAGTTTTGACTGATTTTGGGGACCCAAAGATGCAGCAATAGAGAATGCAGTCAGCGACCCATAGCTTGACTGCTTGCGTCAGGGTCAGCGAACTAGAGCTGACCAAGACCCTACTCCACCTCCACATGGTGGTCTTGGAAACAGGCTGCATCACTGCAGTTTGGCTGAGAGAGTAGGGATGGAAGAGGGAAGGCAAAAACCCGGTCCCAAAAGATGCCGTGCTGAAGTCGGAAGGTGCAGATATCACTGCTCTGCTGTAAACAGACACAACACAACCAACGTCCTTTTCAGGACGAAAGAGGAAAAAGACTGATTCTGTATTTGTTACATTAGTAGAGTGCAGAGATGGTACTTACAGGACAGATGGGGGGAGGGGGGAGGGGTGCGCTCTTATGCGGCATATGGGTCTCAAAACTTCTGATGGGGTCGGGGCCCAACATCCTCCGGATGGAAGAAAACTTTGTTTTCTTTCTTTTAAACTGCCACTACCAGCTAATACACAATATAAATCTAGGCAATATAGCAACCTATCTGCTACGGGGGGGGGGGGGGGGGGGGGGGGAGGGGGATGTCACGGTGCTCTTTCACTATACTAGTAACCGCTTGTTCGTAAATCGAGCAAGCCGCCAGGGGGCTGACGAAAATAGATGAGTGATTGGGGTCATGTGACCAGCGGGAAATTTGGGTGCCAAGGGATTTTTTCAGCGCCAAGATTATTCATCGTTCAACTACCGTCCAGTGTGGATGCTTCTATGCCAGCTTGTGTGCTGTCTATCTTGGATGGAATTTCGTGAGGCAGCACCTGCCATTAGAGCCTTGTCCTGGTGTCAGTATTCTAGAAAGGTAGTTAGTCTCTCATCGGTGATTTTTGTGAACTGAGGTTGTTCTTGTAAGTACGAGCGATTTGTATCTGATAGCTGTCAGTTTGACATGATGATGTATTTGTGGCTCGTGTGAGCGGGGTTCATCGTAGCAGATAGGTTGCTAAGAAGCTTTATTTCTTGTGTCAGCCAGTGTTCGTGTGGTCCCCTTAGTGTACACGAGTCATTGCTTGTTTAGTTATATCCAGCACGAACAGTGGTAAAGCCCTACGAGTGGGGGGTAGCCAGTTAGCACCTTCCCCCACCCGATTAGAGTGGGTTTTGGCAAATGCATATATATTTAACATGAATTAAAGTAACACGGGATCTCTATTCTATTAGATTAAGCTAACACCCCACTGCATTAAATACGTAAATGTGTGCTTACCGAATAATTCTTGCACGAACAACTATTATTAGATCTGGCGCAGAAAATCACTGTGTCCAGTGGCAGAATTTCCTTGAGACACTGATACTGAGTGATAGAGACCTCTTGCTTATATAGCAAGACAGAGTCTGCAGGTGGCTTTTGCTCGTGCACTAGATGAAACAATTTCAGACATAAGACCTAGGGAAGAGATTCCCCGAGCGACTCAAGATACAGGAAAAGGTCGTAATATGCCGCTGCACTGGCGATTCTAGACGAGGGTGGCACAATTAAAAGTGTAGAAGTTTTCCCCCATGTCCACAATTCTCTGTAAATCAAAGAATACGGGGAACTAGCCACCATCTACTAGAAAGGCAGAATAAAAGGACATTTAGCTAGATGCCGATGTCCACTTGTAAAGTGGTGGAATTAGCTTGTCCAACGTAAGATTGACATGACCAATGCCAGAAATAGGGCTATTAGGAGCTATAAGACAGAAAAGTAGGCGTAGACAAAAATTAGAGAACAAGACAGGGCAGACCGCAAGGCTAAAACTGGCAGAAATTTCTCCGCATTACGACAATACTGAACTCTCGTCCTATAATTCTGTCATCATCCGCAAGAACTTTAGATTATAGAAATCGATCAATAGCCCCTCTCCACAATTATGTCAGAACAAAGTAAAAATGGGATGTGATGTAGATGACACCAATTATACAACTCTATGTCTTGTATTCACACAAGTTAAATATACATATTACAAGAAACAACATATTGTAACAATGTGAAATGTAAGCTAAAGTTAATACAAGTTAAAGGAAGTTTTTAAAAGTACATTTAACAAAATACAGTATGAACCTTTCCTTAGAATGTTATAAATCTGGTTTGTCTCACACAAATGTTCTCTCTGAAGTTAGCATCAAAAGTAGGAGCCTTATGATTAAGTGAATTTGTAATTAAGTAGAATTATCATTCAGCTCCCCCAGGAGCATAGGCCCTCAACAAACGTATGCCAAGTCTTCCTGTCCCGTGCCATAAGCACAGTCTTTCCATGTCATCTTCATTCTTTTCATGTCTGTCTCCAGTTCTTTTCCATCTTTGGTTTCTCTCTACTTCTCTTACCCTGGGGATTCCAGAAGAATGACTGCCATGTAATCTATCTCCAGCGTCTTCTTCTCATCTCTTATTCCGCTGACACCTGTTTGGTTCTTGTCACCAGTTTCACATTAGTGATACTGTCCTATCACTTCAATCCTTCTATCCTACACAAGCACCACATTGTAGCTTTTTGGTTGTTGTTCTCTATGTGTTAGAGCCATACAATAGGACCAACTTGACATTTAAATTGAAGATTTTGATTTTTGTGTGAGACTGCATTACTTTAGATCTCCATACATGTCTTAATGTAATGACAGCTTCTCTAGCCTTTTGTATTCTTATTATGACATCATTGTCTGTCCCTTCAACTGTGTCTAAATTGCTGCCAATGTTTATGGATGATTCTACACCTTGTAGGAGTTATTCTTCTAGTGCAGTCTTGCTATCATTTCATGCTTATATTCTCATTATCTTGGTCTTCTTGTGTATTGTCAGACCAACTTGCTGTAACGTCTCATCAAGTATTTTCATTTTATCTTGGACCTGATGAATTTATGCGATAGAAGAGTCAGGTCATTGGCAAAATCCAATTCAACAAGCTGTTTAGTCAAAGTCCACTGGATTCTATTTCACTGGCTGAAGTTGATGTTTTCATAACAAATCTATTGCCAAAAAGAAGAGAAATGGTGACAAGAGGCATCCCTACTGCACTCCAGTTCTTATCTTCTCAAATTATCTGTTAGGTAAACCTCGGCACTCTTATGCACATGGTGCATCGTCTATCATTGCAGTTAGACAGCTTGTTTAAGTGACTTTCTCCTCTCCCCATCAATCAGATATGGGGCTGTTGCCTCAAGATAGTGTGTAGTTTAAGTATTCTTCATGCCTTGCTTTTCACTCCTGGTAGACTCCTGCTTGCCCACATTTCTAGAAGATCTTCCCAAATAGTAGTATTTAGCAGCACTATGTATGACCACTTAGGACTGTGAAATACACAAATAGTGCATCGGCCATTAACTTTAAATCTGTTTTCTTATTTTGGTATCGTCACGCTCTAGTCTACTTACTACTTACTTAGTCATTCCCCTTCTACCGTTAGGTATAGAGGTTTGGAAGAGAGAGCGCCAGACTATCCTATCGGCTGTCTTCCTCCTGGTCTGGTTCCATTCTTGTCCTCGGTCCTTCAAAGATTTGCTAATGTTGTCCTCCCAGCAAACTCTGGGTGTTCCTGGGGATCTGGATCCCTGGCTGTTTGTTTCCCATGCTTGTCGTGGTAGCCGATCTTCTCCCATTCTGCAGACATGGCCAAACCATCTTAATTGGGACTGTTTTTCTTGGGCCTGCAGGGGGTGGGATTTTAGGCCTTGACGTATCGTCTGGTGGCGGACCATGTCTCTTCTTGTTACTTCAACCACCTTCCTCAGATACCTCATTAACTTTAAATCTGTTTTCTTATTTTGGTATCGTCACGCTCTAGTCTACTTACTACTTACTTAGTCATTCCCCTTCTACCGTGTGGTACAGAGGTTTGGAAGAGAGAGCGCCAGACTATCCTATCGGCTGTCTTCCTCCTGGCCTGGTTCCATTCTAGTCCTCGGTCCTTCAAAGATTGTCTAATGTTGTCCTCCCAGCGGACTCTGGGTCGTCCTGGGGGTCAGGATCCCTGGCTCTTTGTTTCCCATGCTTGTCGTGGTAGCCGATCTTCTCCCATTCTGCAGACATGGCCAAACCATCTTAGTTGGGACTGTTCTACTTGGGTCTGCAGGGGGTGGGATTTTAGGCCTTGACGTATCGTCTGGTTGCGGACCATGTCTCTTCTTGTTACTTCAACCCACTTCCTCAGATACCTCATTTCTGAGGTTTGGATCTGGCTTTTGTGGGTTGAAGTTATTGCCCATGACTCGCATCCACATGTCAAGACTGGGACACAGGTGGAGCGGTATACAGCCATCTTCGTTTTCTTACCAACCTCTCTCTTGCTGAGGAATCCTAGATTTATGGCCTGAAAAAGTCTCCCAGCTGCTGCTTTTCGAGTGGCCAACTCTTCTTTGATGCCTCCCTTTTGGTCTATAATAGCTCCGAGGTATTTAAAGTAGTCGACCTGCTCCAGGACCTGTTCTCCCAGCTTAATCTGATGTCTTCTTTCTTCTCGTGATATCACCATGGATTTTGTTTTAGAGCTGCTTTTAGAGCTCTTCCTTCCAGACTTGCAGGTTGGATTGGAGATGTGCCTCTGATTTAGCAATCAGGGCAACATCATCAGCAAATGCCAGCTCTGAAATACAGACCTGTCTCATCTTCCAGTGCCCCACTGAATACTTTCCTGTTCTCTCCTTACATGCTTTGATGACATCGTCCATGAGGAGTATGAAAAGACAAGGAGACAGGATATCACCTTGTCTTACACCAGTGGTGGTCCTGAACTCTTCTGACTTATGGTTTGCTGTCCTCACATAATTTCTGCAAGACTTGTAGAAGCTCTGTATAGCATGAATCAGAGGTACTGGAATGTTCTTCCTTGCCAAACAGTCCCAAAGTTTGCTCCAGGGGACCCTGTCAAACACCTTTTCCAGATCAATGAAACAAAGATGGATCTCACTCTTATACTCAAGGGCTTTTTCACTCAGCTGTCTGAGTGTGAAGATTAGGTCTTGAGTACTTCGGTTTGCTCGGAATCCGCACTGGACCTCATCCAATTGTGGCTCAGCTAGGCGTCGGAGTCTCTGCTCTAGGATTCTAGAGTAGATTTTATCAGGGACACTGAGAAGGGATATGTCCACACTGTCGATTGTCACCCTTTTTGAAAATTGGTGTTATGATGGCAATCTCCCAATCCTTTGATATGGTCTTGTTGCACCACGCTGTCTGTAGGACCCTTAAGAGTAATACGTCGCCTGATGCTCCCATGTACTTAACCATTTCTGGTGTTACCCCATCATGCCCTGCTGCTTTGCCCATCTTGATTTTCTCCAGTGCTGCCTTCAGTTCTTCCATCTTTATGTCATCTTCACCATCATTGGTTTTCTCTTCTGTGCTAGTGGTTATCATTTCTGATGCTTCACCATGCTCACCATCCTGGAGTTCTGAGAAATATTCTTTCCATTATTTCCTTCGGGGCAGTAAGCAATTTACCTAGCTTTATAAATTTTAGAGGGCATTGTTTTTCCTTCCTCATGTTCTTTAGGGTCTTATAGAACAATTTCTGGTTTTCTTGCGCATCTTTTTCTAACTTTTCTCCAAATTCTTCCCAGGACTTCTCTTTTGCTGCTAGCACCTTGTTCTTTGCTTCTGTTCTGAGTGTCACATATTCTCTATATTTCTCCATTTTTCCTGTTGTGTTTTTAGCTCTTAAGTATTGTTTCCATGCCATTTTCTTCTCTCTTATTTTCTCTTTGACTTCCTCTGTCCACTAAGGTGTCCTCTTTCTCTTGTTCCCAAGTCGGACTTCACCACATACTTCTGCAGCAGCTGTCTTTATGATGTCCTTGAATTTAAGCCAGATGGTTTCCAAGTCATCAGGTTGTTCTTCTGTATTGTTCACCGCTGCAGCAATAAGCCCCTGATATCTGGTCTTAATTTCTGGCTCTCTCAGCTTGTAGGTATTAATGCTCATTTCTCCCAATCGTTTACTTAGTTTCTTGCGTGATGTTGGGCAGTTCCTAGGTTGAGCAACTCTTTCAGTTGTTCTTTTGATTGTAAGCAGGTAGTGATCACTTCCAATCTCTGGCCCCCTCCAGACTCTAGCATCCCGGACATATTTGAATGAGCTCCTCCTAACAATGGCATAGTCGATCACTGACTTCTCATTCTTTGTTGGTTCACATCTAGTGTATGCATGTATGCGCTTATGGGGGAACTTTGTGTTTGTAATGATCAGATTCTTTGGGTAGCCAACTTTTCTTTGATGCCTCCCTACTAGTCTATGACAGCTCTGAGGTATTTAAAGTGATTTACCTGCTCCTGGACCTGTTCTCCCAGCATAATCTGATGCCTTCTGTCCTCTCGATATCACCATGGTTTTTGTTTTGGAGCTACTGATGACCACCCCTCTCTTCTCCAGCTCTTTCTTCCAGACTTGCAGGTTGGATTGAAGATGTGCCTCTGATACAGCAATCAGGGCAACATCATCAGCAAATAAAATACAGACCTGTCTCATCTTCCAGTACCACAATGATTACTTTCTTATCCTCACCTTACATGCTTTGATGACATCGTCCATGAGGAGTATGAAAAGATAAGGTGACAGAATATTACCCTGTCTTACACCAGTGGTGGTCCTGAACTCTTCTGCTTTATGGTTTGCCATCCTCACATAATTTCTGCAAGATGTGCAGAAGCTCTGTATAACATGAATCAGAGGTGTTGGAATGTTCATCCTTGCCAAAGTTCACTCCAGTGGATCTTGTAAAACACCTTTTCCAGATCCAAAAACCAAAGATGCATCTCACTTTTATACTCAAGGGCCTTTTCACTCAATTGAGTGTGAAGATAAGGTCTTGAGTACTTTGGTTTGCTCGGAAGCTACATTGCACCTCATCCTTTTGTAGCTCAGCTAGGCGTCTGAGTCTCTACTCCAGGATTCTAGAGTTGATTTTACCAGGGACTCTGAGAAGAGATATGCCTCTATGATTTCCACATTGCTGGTTGTCACTCTTTATGAAAATGGGTGTTATGATGGCAATATCCCGATCTTTTGGTATAGTTTTGTGACACCAAGCTGCCTGTAGGACCCACATAAGTATAGGTCGCCTGCTGTTCCAATGTACTTAACCATTTCTGGTGTTATAACATCATGTCCTGCTACTTTGCCCATCTTAATTTTCTCAAGTGCTGTCTTCAGTTCTTCCATTTTGATGCCACCTTCATCACCATTGGTTTCCTCTTCTGTGATAATGCTTATCGTTTCTGAGGCTTGACCTTGCTCACCACCAAGGAGCTCTGAGAAATATTCTTTTCATTACTTCCTTTGGGGCAGTAAGCAGTTAGTCTTGCTTGTCCTTTATAAATTTAAGAGGGCACTATTTTTTTCTTCCCCATGATTTTTAGGGTCTTGTAGAACAATTTCTGGTTTTCTTAAGCATCTTTTTCTAGCTTCTCTACAAAGGCTTCCCAGGATTTATGTTTTGCTGCTAGCATCTTGTTCTATGCTTCTGTTTTGAGTATCACATATTCTCTATATTTCTCTGTTTTTCCTGCTGTGCTTTTAGCTCTTTCCATGCTTTTTTTCTTCTCTCTTATTTTTCTTTTAATTTCCTCTGTTCACCAAAGTGTCCTCGGTCCCTTGTTCCCAAGTATATGCATTCATGCGCTTATGGGGGAAATTTGTGTTCATAATGACAAGGTTTTGCTTATTGCAGAATCTAAGTAGTCACTTTTCACTGTCATTTAGTGTATCTTCTACATATCTTCAGATAACTACAACCCATATATACTGTTCAAAAAAAGAAACGCAACATTATTGCAGTGGTAATGGACACCAAATTTCAAACTTGTACCAAAATTTTATTTTACGGAATTAATGTTTCAATCTTGGCAAGAAGAAACTTTCAGACTTTAACAATGAAATGATGTTCATTAAATTTGGTTTGGACTGAGGCCTCCGTTTCAGTAAGGTGTATGGCCTCCTCTGGCCTCTATCAGAGAACGACATCTCCTTGACATGGATCCGATTAGCCGTTGGATCTGTTGTTGTGGGATGGCTGCCCACTCTTCCCGCAGTGCAAGAAACAACTGTCGGAGATTGGCTGGAGCCACGTCTCGCTGGCGGAGTCGTCTGTCGAGTTCATCCCATAAGTGTTCTATGGGTTCATATCTGATGACATGGCTGGCCACGGAATGGTCTGGACGTTGTTGTCAGCGAGGAACTGGGTGGTGAGTTGTGCCACATGAGGTCGAGCGTTATCCTGCTGAAAAATCGACCCTCGTGCAGCCAGAAGTGGAAGGACGTGAGGACGAAATATTTCAGCGACGTATCGTTGGGCATTCAGGCTTCCTTCAATTTGCACCAGGTCACTTCTTCCTATGAAGTTGATCGCCCCCCCCCCCATCAGTACACCTCCACCACCATGTGGAGGAGCCTCATCAACGCTGTTCTGGGCGTAGCGCTCATGGACACTGCAGTAAACTCTTCTCCATCTATCGTGTCGCTGGAGCACAAAAAATGATTCATCACTAAACCAAACCCACCTCCAGTCATTCCCAACGGTCCATTGACGATGCTGGTTCGCCCACTGCAGTCGGTTCTGGCGATGCCGGTCCATAAGAACAGGACCTCTGTAGGGTCTTCTAACCCAAAGACTAAAGTCGTGCTGCCGGTTCCTGACCGTTTGATCCAAAATTTGACGAGCTGCTGACATTGACTGGACTGTGGAGGACGCAGATGCAAGTCGATTCCTGAGGTGACGCAGCCGTATGAAGCGGTCTTCGGCAGGAGTTGTGACTATGGGTCTTCTACTGCGCGGCCGGTCTGCCACTGAGCCAGTTTCTTGAAATCGCCTCCAAAGGCGACTAATGGTGCTTCTAACCACATTAAATTGTCTGGCCACTACACTTTGTGACTGTCCAGTCTGTAAACGTCCAATGATGATGAGTCGTTGTTCTTTAGTGAGATGAGCCATACTTGCGCATTGAATTTTCAACTGAATTTATTTGAGGAGCGTCAATCTTTTATAGGCATTCAATAATATGGTCAGAGAGTTTTGTGTTCAGTAAGTTTCACGGGATTCTCATGAACCTGTCCCGAGTTATTGTCAAAAATGTTGTTTTGACCTTGACCTCTTTCATGACCTCACGAATCATGAGGTGAGTACAATTCAGGTAACCACGAGAAGTTAATGACCAGATGGACACAGTCGATAGGTTGACTGATGTCCAATCAGCGAATATCTTTTATAAAAGTAACACCAAAAAAGTTGCGTTTCTTTTTTTGAACAGTATAGCATGGTCATTTCCAACTCTGGCTTGAAATCTCTTCTTCTTCTTTGATTCATAACCGTCAAAGCAGTCAGCGGCCATCACACCTGGTAGGGCAGCAACAAATTGATTCCACTGTGCTCGGTTGGCGGCCATCCTTCAAACAGTGCCCCAACTCTGGTTCATTCTTTGCATCTCGGCTTTCACAGTTCTCCGCCAAGTTGTTTTTGGTCGGCCTCTCTTTCCCTTTCCATCGGGGGTCCACAGCATAGCTGTTCTTGTGATGGTATCAGGGTCCCTTCTGAGGACGTGGCCAACCCAACTCCAGCGTCTGCAAGCTATGATGGTGTGCATGTCCTCCTGGTTACTCCGAATAAGTAGTTCTTGGTTGCTGATGGTGTTTGGCCAAAAGATTCGGAGAATTTTCCTTAAGCAGATTGGTGGAAGGAGGACAGTTTCGACATTTCCTTCTCTGTTACTCTCCAACATTCCGCATCATAGAGAAGCACAGAAAGTACACAGCTCTCATACAGTCTTAATTTGGTGTTTGTGCTGTACAGGGAAGACTTCCAAATGTTGTTGAGGATAGCAAAGGTTGTTCTCGCTTTATTCATTCTGTTGTTAATGTCCTTGCTTGTTCCGCTGTCAGGTGTTACTATGCATCCTAGGTAAGTAAATGAGTCTGTCTGTTTTAACTTCTGGTTCCTTACTGTTATTGGCTCAGGATTACCCACATTTAGTGTCATGACATCTGTCTTCTTCAGATTGATGTTCAGGCCAACCTGCTGGCCATACTTATTCAGTCTGTCGGTTTTGTCTTGAATGTGTTGATGTGAATGCGCGAGTAGTGCAATGTCATCTGCATATTCCAGGTCTTCCAGTGTAGAAAATGTTGTCCATCTAATTCCTCTTGGACTGCCCTGTTGTCTGGCACATCACCCAATCTATGGCTGTCAAAAATAATGTTGTTGATAAGGGACATCCCTGTCGTACTCCTGTTTTCACTTCGAAAGTTACATTACTCAATCCGACACTGCACGTAAAGTTAGAATATAGGCTTTTTATGATGGAAACAATGTGGCTGGGAATTCCATAAGCCCTCAGTATTTTCCATAGGCTGTCCCTGTGTATGCTGTCGAAAGCCTTTTCAAAATCGACAAAGTTAATGTACAGCTGTCTCTGCCATTCTGAGCACTGCTCTATAATGTTTCTGAGGGTGAATATATGATCTGCACATCTTCTGTTTTTTCTAAAGCCCGCTTGTTCTTTCCTCAGTTTATGGTCAACTGCTTTTGAAATTCTCTGGATGATTATCCTGCCTAGTATTTTGCTGGGAACTGAGAGGAGAGTAATTCCTCTCCAGTTGTTGCAGTCTGCAGTGTCACCCTTCTTGGGCAATTTGACAATTATTCCTTTACTCCACTCTGTTGGTGTTGTCTCAGTTTCCCAGACTTGTGCAAATAGTGGTTCTAATAGTTCTGAGTTATTCAAGGCAGACCCTGAACTAGCAGCAGAACTTGAAATCTCAGAGGAGGATAATTTTATCCAGGCAGTTGTCCACTGTCTTTTGAAGCAGCTCGAAGAATTTTTCTTTGACTTCTGCTCGCACAATGACAAGGTTGACTATGGTTTTGCCTTCTTTTAGCTTTAGCATCATAATGCGCAGTGAGACAAAGTTCCATCCTTTGATGCTATCCTTGTGGTTTCTAGCCACAACCCACACCCTTTAGCTCTTTCGGTTGTGGGAACTCCACTGTAGAGCAGCTTGTCGCCATCGAGATCCATAACTCCTTGTCCCCATTTCTTCATTTCCATCAGAGCCAGCCAGAATTTCCGATTTCGCCTTCCTCATCTCCTCCACCAGCTCCTCTTCTTTCCCATTTATACTTCTAACATTCCATGATTCATAAGTTATAGTCCTTACCAGTTCATCAGATTAGTCCGGTTTTCTCTCTTGCATTACTTGTAATCGGGTTTTAAGGCAAACAGGAGAACCTTGAAAAATTGTTGCCAACAAAATATAAAGCAAGCTTTTAACTCAACCAAAAAGCAAAATGTGCTCACCATAAACAGACACACAAATCAGAAAGATCAAAAGCGCTAAAAGGATGTTGGTAAGTATCGCAAGTATATTGCTCTCGCCTAGCTCTGAAATTTTGACAAAGCAAATATGATGGATATTTTGTAAATATGATGGATAACTTTCCTACATCAAACAAATAAATGATTCACACTTAAGCAACAATGACACTAAGAAAAGTCTATGAAGAAAATTGTATATTTCAATATACCTAGTTGGTTAGTTTTTTAAGAAAATGGGAGGATAGCAGACTAGCATCAGATGATCATTTACCTCAGATCATCCACCATCTGTTCAACCTAACTGTTGGTGGTAATTAGGGTACTTAGCATAATTTTATTGTCAGTTCTGTGATATGTTCGAATAGATAGTCATTTACTACTGACTGCAACTGGTGATGACAATTTACATTGTTAGAATTTGTTGTTTGCTTTGTTCTTGTATTACTTTACTGTTTTTTTTTTCAAGCAACCATAGTACAATATATAACTACCAGGTGTAATATATATAATTCTCACTAGGTATGGCACTGGGCTTACTGGTTCCCTAAGCAAACAATTTTATAGCACTTAGTCTCTCTTTAAACACCCCCCCCCCCCCCCCCCCCCCACACAACACAAAAACAAAAAAAAAATAATTTATGTTTATTTTTAACCATCTTTCAGAGCATAGTAACAAGGCAAATTAAAAAAAAAAAAAAACATACAAACTGCAGATTAATTTCAGCCAGTTTTATAAGACGAGATGATACTTGGCCTGATCCAATTCATGCTGTACATATTATCATGAGATGTTGAAGAGAAAACTACTGAGACAGTACTTCTATAAAAATATTTTTATATAATGTCAACACATTCACAATTGCAACTGTTTCGTGTTAAACTACTTTCTTATAAGTGAAAAGTATCAATATATCTTCTCTAGTACACTCTTGCTTCTGAGCTTTCACTGATATTAAGACTATTTCTGATAAATTATTTTAGCACATGGTAGGCACATACATTTTTCTGTTGATAGTTTCTTGAAATCCTTCACATAAATAGCATTATCATACATAATATGCTTCATAACAAGACTGTGTTTTCTTTTTTTTTAGGAATGGATACATTACTGAGGTGTAAATATCAGTTCAAAACTATCTGCTAGTGCTGTTGCTTTTTAAAAACCACTAATTATAATAATCATCATCATCCTCATAATCGGCTCACCAAGGAGCACAGGCCTTGAATTTTGCCATGTCTTCCTGTCCTATGCCATCAGCACAAGGTCTTTCCATGTCTTCTTCATCACCTTTATGTCTGTCTCCACGTGTTCTTTGGTCTTCCTCTACTTCTCTCACCCTGGGGATTCCAGAGCAAGGACTGTCTGGTAATGCTATCAAGACGTTTACTCAATGTTGATCCTCTCCATCTTCAGCATCTTCTCATCTCTTGTCTGGTTCTTTGTCATCAGTTCCACATTAGTGATTTTGTCATACCACTTTAATCCTTTTATTCTACTCAAGCATCCATTTATGAAAAGAAAAATGTCTATTACCCAAAAAGCTAGACTTTAAAAAATATATATTTTCTAAAAATTCTTCACTGAATGGCACTTAAAAGATATTTTAATTTTCAAAATCATCATTGCATATGATAGATCTGTGCTTATATTTTGCATAACTCTGTTGGCCAAATTAACACCATTCGAAATACTACACCAAACAAATATAAAACACTAAAATTCAAGCTGATTGTATTTTCTAATGTAATGTTTCATCTTTTTATCATGAATAAGAACTCCGCCTAGGCCGGTCCCAAGCCCGGCTGAAAAAGGAGGAGGGCGGCCTGCATGAAGGCCGTAAGGAGGCTGCCCCTCCACCATGCAAAGGCACAACAGGCCAATCACCTGTTTGCTTTAAAACATGATTACGCGAACTACAAGAGAGAAAACTGGACTGATTCTAAAGGTGACGAACTGGAACGGACTACGACTTATGGAACATGGAACACAAGAAGTATAAATGGGAAAGAAGAGGAGCTGGCGGAAGAGATGAGGAAAGCAAAATTAGAAATCCTGGCTATAACGGAAACAAAGAAAAAGGGACAAGGAGTCATGGATCTCAATGGCAACACAGTGCTCTACAGTGGTGTATCCACATCTGAAAGAGCTAAAGGGGACGTGGGTTGCATTGTGGCCAAAAACCAGACAGATAGTATCAAGGGATGGAACTTTGTCTCAGAGCACATTATGGTTGTAAAACTAAAAGAAGGAGAAACCATAGTCAACCTGGTCATAGTGTACGGGCCAAATGAGGATGAGAGAGCAGAGGTCAAGGAGGAATTCTTCGAGCTGCTTCAAAGGACAGTGGATGACTGCCTAGATGAAATTATCATGCTCGGAGATTTCAATGCCAGAGTTGGAAATGACCATGCTAGATGGGGTGGAGTTATCGGAAGATATGAAGAAGATACTCTCAATGGCAATGGAAAGCGACTCCTTAGATTCTGCAGTGAGCAGAATCTGATCATTACAAACACAAAATCCCCCATAAGCGCATACATGCATACACTAGAAGTGAGCCAACAAAGAATGAGAAGTCAGTGATCGACTATGCCATTGTTAGGAGGAGCTCATTCAAATATGTCCGGGATGCTAGAGTCTGGAGGGGGCCAGAGATTGGAAGTGATCACTACCTGCTTACAATCAAAAGAACAACTGAAAGAGTTGCTAAGCCTAGGAACTGCCCAATATCACGCAAGAAACCAAGTAAACAAACGGGAGAAATGAGCATTAAGACCTACAAGCTGAGAGAGCCAGAAATTAAGACCAGATATCAGGGGCTTATTGCTACAGCCGTGAGAAACACAGAAGAACAACTTGATGACTTGGAAACCATCTGGCTTAAATTCAAGGACATCATAAAGACAGCTGCTGCAGAAGCATGAGGTGAAGTCCGACTTGGGAACAAGAGAAAGAGGACACCTTGGTGGACAGAGGAAGTCAAAGAGAAAATAAGAGAGAAGAAAATGGCATGGAAACAATACTTAGGAGCTAAAAACACAGCAGGACAAATAGAGAAATATAGAGAATATGTGATACTCAGAACAGAAGCAAAGAACAAGGTGCTAGCAGCAAAACAGAAGTCCTGGGAAGAATTTGGAGAAAAGCTAGAAAAAGATGCGCAAGAAAACCAGAAATTGTTCTATAAGACCCTAAAGAACATGAGGAAGGAAAAACAATGCCCTCTCAAATTTATAAAGCAAGGTAAATTGCTTACTGCCCGAAGGAAATAATGGAAAGATGGAAAGAATATTTCTCAGAACTCCTGGATGGTGAGCATGGTGAAGCATCAGAAATGATAACCACTAGCACAGAAGAGGAAACCAATGGTGATGAAGAGGACATAAAGATGGAAGAACTGAAGGCAGCACTGGAGAGAATCATGATGGGCAAAGCAGCAGGGCATGATGGTGTAACACCAGAAAAGGGTGACAATTGACAATGCGGAAACAATAGAGGCATATCACTTCTCAGTGTCCCTGGTAAAATCTACTCTAGAATCCTAGAGCAGAGACTCCGACGCCTAGCTGAGCTACAATTGGATGAGGTCCAGTGCGGATTCCGAGCAAACTGAAGTCATCATCATCATCATCAGTTGCCATCTCCACAACGGAGGTTGGCTGTAATGGATCTCCAACGTCTTCTGTCTCTTGTCTTGGTGGTACACTCTGATAGACTCTTTCCCGTCCATCTCTTGATGTTATCTTCCCACTTATAGCGCTGTCTTCCCCTTGCACGTTTACCTTCAACTCTCCCTTCTGTTATGGTCTTCTGCAAGGTGTTATGCCTTTTTATGTGGCCAAAGTATTTTAGCTGCCGAACTTTGACCTCTCTCATTAGTTCTCTTTTCATACCTAGATTTTCTAGGACCTCCTTATTTGTTTTCATCTCTTTCCATGAGATACGCCCCATTCTTCTATATATCCACATTTCAAGAGCCTCAATTCTTTCTTCCAAATGCTTATTCATCGTCCATGTTTCTGCACCATACAGAAATGCAGAATATATATAACACTTTATGATTCTCAGTTTTAATTTATGAGATAACTGTTTGGATGTCAGTATATGTTTCATGTTGTTGAATGTAGCTTTGGCCATTCCTATTCTCTTCTTGATTTCTGTTTCACATCTGCCATCTTCTGTTATTATATGACCAAAATATACGTAGCTCTTGACTTGTTCCAGGATTTTCCCATTTACGCTTATCTTTAATGTGGGTTTATCGTCTGTTTTGCTAATTATCATAGTTTTAGTTTTCTCAATATTAATGTCGAGTCCATATTCATGACTTATACTGTTCACTTGCTTCACTAGTTCTTGTAACTCCTGTTCGCTTTCAGCTAACAACACGGTATCATCTGCATATCTAAGGTTGTTTATTGATCTTCCACTGATGTTCAGTCCTGGTATTTCCTGTATCTGTTTGAAAATTTTTTCGGTGTATAAATTAAATAGGCAGGGGGACAGCACACAACCTTGTCTGACACCTCTTTTTATGTCTATGTATGGTGAATAATTCCTTCCCGATCTTACTGTGGCAGTTTGCTCCCAATAAAGGTTACTGAGTATTCTTATATCTTTTCCATCAATACCTATGTCTTTGAGGCATTCAATTATTTTCTCATGATGGATTCTGTCAAAAGCCTTCTTATAGTCAATGAAGCACATATACATACTTTTTTGGACCTCTGTATATTTTTCTGCTAATCTTCTTAGGCAAAATATTGCCTCTCTTGTTCCACTGTTCCGTCTAAAACCAAACTGTTCTTCTTGGATTTCGCTGTCTACTTTACTTTTTATTCTTTCCTGTATGATTTTGAGCAGTATCTTAATTGCATGACTCATCAGGCTGATTGTTCTGAAGTCTGAACATTCTGTTGCATTTGGTTTTTTTGGGCAATGTTATAAAAACTGATGTCTTCATGTCGTGTGGTAAATATCCTGTATTGTATATATCATTGCATATTTCTGTGATTGTATCTATACCAAAGCTCTCCAGAGCTTCTATCATTTCAATGTTTATGTTATCCATGCCTGCTGATCTTCCTTTTTGTATCATATGAATGGCATTCTCTACTTCTGATCTGAGAATGTGTGGGCCTTCATTAGAATCTGGTGATGGTTTTTTACCTCTGTTGTCCTCGAATAGTTCTTTTACGTATTCTGCCCATCTGTTTGATATGTCTTTCTCATCAAGTAATATTACACCATTTTTGTTCTTGATACAGCTTCCTCCTTGTGCAAACCGCGACCGATTTGATAATTTCTTTATTTCTTCATGCATATCTCTTGTCATGTGCTTCGCTTCCAAGTCTTCTATTTCCTTACATTTTGTTTCTATCCACCGTTCTTTTGCTTCTCTACACATAGTACATATGTCATTGTCTATTGTTTTATATTCTGGAGTATTTTTTGCTTTCTTTCTTTCTGCCATTTTATTCAAGATGTCATCTGTCATCCAAATTTGATTTTTCTTAGACTCCTTTTTAGGTAAATTTGCATTTGCTGATTGTATGCTTGTTTTTAAGCATTCCCATTTTGCGGTTGCTTTTTCTTCTGGGTTTTCTCTTCTATACTGCTCCATGCTTTCTGTCAATAACTGTTGGTATTTATTTCTGACTTCGATTAAATATTTCTGTTTTATATCTGGTTGTTTCAGCGCTGATATTTCTTTCTGGGGTTCCTCCTGTCTTCTGTTTCCTGCTCTTTTCAGCTTTATATTTACTTTGATGACAACTGGATTGTGATCTGAATTTATGTCGGCGCCAGGATGTGTCTTTGCACTTGTGACACTGTTCTTAAATCTATGTTTTATCATGATATAGTCGATTTGATTACGTGTTACATCTCCTGGGCTTTTCCATGTGTATAATTTCCTTGGGTGATGTTCAAAAAAGGTGTTACATATGACCAGCTGGTTTTCTTCACAGAACTGGATAAGTCTGTCTCCTCTATTATTTCTTGTCCCTAATCCATACTGTCCTACTATTTTCTTGTATTTTCCTTTTCCTACTTTTGCATTCATATCACCCATTACTATCAACACATCTGTAGATTTGACTGGTTTAAGTGTGTGTTGTAGCTCTTCATAGTATTCTTCTATTTCTTCCTCGCTGTAATCTTTAGTTGGTGCATAAGTTTGTAAGATTGATATGTCGAATGGCTTTGCTCTCATCTTTAGTAACATCATTCTGTCATTGTGTGTCCAGTATCCACATACGTATTTTTCTAACTCCTTCTTTATCAACATTCCTACCCCTCTTTCGTGTTTTTCTCCTCCTGAGTGTATAAGCGTGTACTGGTCTCTTGTTATGTAGCCTGTATCCAAAAGTCTTGCCTCTGCAACTCCCAGTATATCGAGTTTCATGTCGGTTGCCTCTAATATAAGATTGTCCAGCTTTCCTTCTCCGTTTAAAGTTCTAACATTCCATGTTCCTATTTTTAGGCTTCTCCTACTAGTTTTTTAGGTGGTCTTTCTCAGAATGCTCCCTTTCAACAGAATTTAAGGAACACTCGTCATTATGTACTTCCTTACTTATTAGAGGAGTTGCCTCTTCCCTGTTAATTTGTACAGTAGATTCTTCCCCAGGGGACAGAGAGTTCTCTACATATCGGTTCTTATCTTGTTGTTGTGATTCCATTACTTTCTGTAGGAAGTACATGGTAAGGCCCCAATCTCTTCCATGGTGGCTAGCCATTGTCTTTTTCTATGTCCGACATGCCTCTAGTGCGCCACACACTTTGCTGTTTCGCTTTGCGAGCCGTTGATCTTCTCAGATTCCTCCGCCTCACTCACCGTCTCAGTCTTTGTGTACTAGGGATGGACATTCCCTTGAGTAAGATTGCTCCTACTCCACCCATGTAGTTTAGCCAGTCAGCCAAGACTGTTGCCCGGGATGTGGCCACCGCCGTACACAAGCGGTATTCTAGGAGCCATACATGAGCTAGACAAAGAGAGGAGAACCAAATAGGATCCTGACTATCCTAAAAAGGACATGGCTGTCTCTCACCGTGAGGTACTATCCCTCTCTCTTTAGAAGTACTCAAGACCTAATCTTCACACTCAGACAGCTGAGTGAAAAGGCTCTTGAGTATAAGAGTGAGATCCATCTTTGTTTCATTGATCTGGAAAAGGCGTTTGACAGAGTCCCCTGGAGCAAACTTTGGGACTGTTTGGCAAGGAAGAACATTCCAGTACCTCTGATTCATGCTATACAGAGCTTCTACAAGTCTTGCAGAAATTATGTGAGGACAGCAAACCATAAGTCAGAAGAGTTCAGGACCACCACTGGTGTAAGACAAGGTGATATCCTGTCACCTTATCTTTTCATACTTCTCACGGACGATGTTATCAAGGCATGTAAGGAGAGAGCAAGAAAGTATTCAGTGGGGTACTGGAAGATGAGACAGGTATGTATTTCAGAGCTGACATTTGCTGATGATGTTGCCCTGATTGCTAAATCAGAGGCACATCTCCAATCCAACCCGCAAGTATGGAAGGAAGAGCTGGAGAAGAGAGGGATGGTCATAAGCAGCTCTAAAACAAAATCCATGGTGATATCACGAGAAGAAAGATGAACGAACGAACGAACGAACTTTATTTTCGAAGGGTAAAGAATTGGGCGCGCAGGCCCGTCTAACATTCTGCCCTTCCACTCTCATTAATCTTGCATACTATATCCTTTCATTCCCACATGATGCTTTAAACATTAATTTAAAGGCATGCAACATTATAAAGTTACCATAACAGCATTCATTTACAGTATGCAATCATAATAAAAAAATGAGTAGGGTTTTTTTTTTTTTTTTTGAAACAAACAAGCTAGTAAATGGGGGAAAAAAGTAATAATAAAATAAAATAAATAAAAAAATAAATAAATTCTGTATACCGACACTCACTCCGTCTACAATTAATCTGTATTTTTGGTATGCGGGTACATTCTCACGACTCACATTTCTAAAGTACAGTATTATGTGGGTACATTCACACATACATTACATTATATAATAATATTTTAAAGTGAATATAATAATGATATTACATGGATATAAAACAAAATATTCACACACAAATATTAGCGGAAGAAGAAAAGAAATGTTGACCTATGGATGAGATGTTGACAGGCAAATACTGTTTCTATGGGGGTAGATAATCAGTGTTGAGGAAGTGTTTGAAAAGTGCTTTGTTAAAAGAATATTGTGTAGGTAGGCTTTTTAGGTGGTGTGGAAGGCTGTTCCATAAGTAGGCACCAGAGTAGGCTAGACTCTTTTTGAACAGGTCGATCCTAGGTTTGGGCAGACGTAACTGATGTAATCGTTGTCCCTCCCTTCTACTGGTTTGAAACAATGATCTTAGGTACGACGGGGCATTGTTAGATAGAATTGTGTGAGTCAGCTTGGCTTTGTTGTAGAGAAGACGTTTTTTTAGCGACAGTATTTTGGGTTCTTTTCCTGTCCTTGTGTGTGGTGTCGTGCGATTATCGGTGATCAGACGCACTGCTCTCTTTTGCAGGGAGTGCAGTCTCTTCGAGGTTGAAGCAGGGCAACAATCCCATAGTGTAGAGCAGTAATCTAGATGTGTCTGTATATGTGAGGTGTAGAACAATAGTCTAGTGTCTGCGTCTAAGAAGTGTTTTATTTTGGCTTGCTGGTACGTCTTTTGTGCTATGTGTTTGGTTAAATTCCGTACATGGGAGTTCCACGTTAAGTGACATCAGATTAAGCTGGGAGAACAGGTCCTGGAGCAGGTCAACCACTTTAAATATCTCGGAGCTATTATAGACCAAAAGGGAGGCATCAAAGAAGAGTTGGCCACTCGAAAAGCTGCAGCTGGGAGACTTTTTCAGGCCATAAATTGAGGATTCCTCAGCAAGAGAGAGGTTGGTAAGAAAACAAAGATAGCTGTATACCGCTCCACCTATGTCCCAGTCTTAACATATGGATGCAAGTCATGGACAATGACTACAACCC
Organism: Oreohelix idahoensis; assembly: GCA_024509875.1. Classification (NCBI taxonomy): domain Eukaryota; kingdom Metazoa; phylum Mollusca; class Gastropoda; order Stylommatophora; family Oreohelicidae; genus Oreohelix; species Oreohelix idahoensis. Next base: position 60,638 of record JAMPIV010019013.1, read on the forward strand.
ACAAAAGCCAGATCCAAACCTCAGAAATGAGGTATCTGAGGAAGGTGGTTGAAGTAACAAGACGAGACATGGTCCGCAACCAGACGATACGTCAAGGCCTAAAATCCCACCCCCTGCAGACCCAAGTAGAACAGTCCTAACTAAGATGGTTTGGCCATGTCTGCAGAATGGGAGAAGATTGGCTACCACGACAAGCATGGGAAACAAAGAGCCAGGGATCCAGACCCCCAGGGTTCGCTGGGAGGACAACATTAGACAATCTTTGAAGGGCCGAGGACTAGAATGGAACCAGGCCAGGAGGAAGACAGCCGATAGGATAGTCTGGCGCTCTCTCTTCCAAACCTCTACACCTCACGGTAGAAGGGGAACGACTAAGTAAGTAAGTAAGTAAGTATCATGAGAAAGAATTATAAGAGAAGTTTGCCTAGGCTGGCTTATTTTAAATGAATGAATACCGAATCCATTTTTCCCTGAGTAAGGAGCATAAAGTCACTACCACAGAGGACCCCTTGCAAAAAGCCTGTGCTAAGTACTAAATGAACTCTTGCCATGGTTGTTTCTGTAGCAATAGGTTTTACAAGACAAAGGTGAAAGCTCCATTCATAAGCTCATTTTAGTCATTTCTTATAACACAATTAGTAAGAGTACAGGTCCTTTTCCCTTACAATTCAAGTTGCAGATACCTTTGGAATAACAACTGGAGCTCCGCAGAGATACCTCTTGCCTGTTTCTCTTCTTACTGGCTATAGACTAGGGTGACCGTACATCCGGATTTGTCCGGCTTTATGCATCAAAATGTATCGTCCAGCCGGCTTTTTTGCGATTTGTCCGGCTTTTTAACAAAATTAGAAAAAGAAGAAAATAATAGAATTTTGTTTTTATGCGAAAATTCCAACTATGCAGAGCTAAAATACTATGCTCTGGTACTGGGCTCTCCCAAGGAATTGTCACGTCCTGCACAGAGCCACTCCTCAGCTACCCCTGCCTATCACTGGGTCCATAGTGAGATCCTCCTGCATGCAGTCAACCAAGTCAAAGCCAAAGAATCATGTGTGGGGCTCAAATGACTTCTCCAAGCTTAGTGTGCAATGTTGGGTTCTTAACACGTTTCACCACAGGGGGAATCCCTGGAAGTGTGTGGATGATTTCAAGAGTCAATGAGGTTGTAATTAGCCTCACAGACAGAGGTTCACTTCCACATATGTATATTGTAGCATTGTGCAAAGCTGGTGGTCACATAAAGATGACTCTAGATATGCCTCCATGCATTGTTCATTGAGTTAAAAATACTATAATCTGAATGAGAATACTTTTATTTAATTGCTGGCACATGAAAAGTGGATCAAATTCTTTGAACAATCCAGAAATGTAGAGTTACATTCTGAACTACTGTTAATTGCTCAATATTTTTTTGCTGTTCCAGGACATAATGTTAATATTGAGAGGCTTTTATCTTTAATGGAAAGTCATTGGACAAAGGACAAAAACTGATTCACTATTGAATGTATTAAAGGAATATTACAATACAATTATAAGAATGTTTCTTGTACAGAGTTACATGAGTATTTAGATGGAAATTCAGACTTACTGAGAAAAAAATGTCAAGTGAAAAGTACAGTGTTCAAGACTGAATATTTAGTGATGTTGAAAAAATAATACCTCATGGAAAAATTATTAAAACATGCATTTTATGAAGATTAAAATTTTTTTTTTATTTCGTTCAATTATTTCTATATATTTTATCATGATTCTTTACATATATGTATTAAATTAGTGAAATTAATGTGTCCTCCTTTTCTTAATAAGTGTCCTCATTTTGTCCTTTTTTAGTCACAAAATCAGAAAATGTCCTCCTTTAAAAAAATATTATATGGTCACCCTACTATAGACTTGATTATAAATGGCAGTCCCTGTTCCGGGTAAGAACACCCAAAGCAAGAGAAATAGAGGGAGATCAAATGATGAATAGATTTGGAGAATTTTCCTTAGCTGTGTGGAAAAGGTCCTTCTTGTTCTCGCTTTATTCATTCTGTTGTTGATGTCTATGCTTGTTCCAACATCTGGTGTTACGCATCCTAGGTATGTAAATGTGTCTGTCTGTTCCAGTTTCTGATTGTTATGGGATCAGGATTGCCCAAATTAATTGTCATGACCTCAGTCTTATTTAGATTGATGTTCAGACCCACCTGCTGGATATACTTCTTCTTCTTCTTCTGCGTTCGGTTTGTAGTCATGCTAAATCTGCAGGCCTGTCGCCAGGACGAAGTCCACAGTCTTTTCCAGGTCAGCGCGGCTTCCCCATAGCTTCTGCTGGAGCTCATCACCTTTTAGCCAGGTTGCACGTCGCAATTTATCATGGGTTGGACAGTTCTGGAGAATGTGTTCTGGAGTCTGGATATCAGTTCCACATGGGCATTCATTTGTGTGGGATATCTTGAGGCGATAGAGATGTCCAAGTAATCTGCAGTGACCAGTTCTCAGGCGGATAATTGTCGTCTGTTGGTGTCTGTTTAGATGGTGGATTGGGTCATCTCTGCTGTATAAATCCCCTTCCTCCTTCCACTGATTTTTGTACTTGTTGTGGATGATGGTTTTTGCTTCCCGATAGTGCAATGGGTGGCTGTATTGTTCCATTTTACTGCCACTTCTTGATAGAGCATCTGCTTTCTCATTACCAGCGATTCCACAATGGGCAGGTAACCACTGAAGGGCAATGGTTGATGACCTTTGGATGATGTTAAGCTCAGATCTGATCTCATTCATCATGTTATCATTTCTGGTGTTTTGTATTGATTCAAGTAATGCTCTGCAGTCAGTGAAGATTACTATCTTAGCTTGTGGCTGCTGTTCAGGTCTGGTGAGGATTTTCAGGGCTTGCAGTATGTCACATAGGGAGTTATGTTCTATAAATTGTCTACATTTTCCTCTTTCTTCCACTCGGGTCCTCTAAAATTTCTCTGTCACTCTTTACCCTTTTTCAAAGATATAATTTTTTCGCATTCGTTAGTTTGCGAATATTTTCTTTTCCCATTCGATATATTACCATCTTTCTTTCTCATGCTGACTGAAACTCGATTACATAGATGTCAGTCTCTGCCGGTCGAACCATAGCTGTGAATATACAGTTCTCGCCAGACATACGTCTGCAGTTTCCCCGGTCAGAGCGCTGACTGACCAGTGTCCCCGGGCGGGGGGTGTGAGAATTCGCTCCATCGGGGCATGGCAGATAGACAGCTGTCTACAGTTTGCAGAAACGCATGAGGTTTTTCGTTAGAAAAACCCGGCGTAGTGTGAAAAATCACTCCGCACTGGAGACAGGCTGTCTGGGATTTGCAACTCACTCGTACTCTCGGTCACTGATGGCTGTTACGACATGAGGGAAGCTGACGCAGGGTGTTAGAGAAGGGGAGATAATTTCGCTTGGCGAAACAGTTGGGGCCCTTTGTCTAATTTTAAGATATTGGCCCGAGTTTGTAACTCACTTCACTCATTCTACATTTTACAGTAGACGTGGGCACTTCGTTCTAGAACACTTAAATTTATAAGTGATATCTCTTAGTTTCGTTGTGACATCGTAGTGCTGTGCTTGAGGTATATTAATATATATATATCTAGTATTGTGTGTAGGGTTTAAAGTGTTTAAAGCGTTAAATCGCTCATTTCATTTTAACTAGTTTCTTTTGAACTGAGTGAATAATTTATAAGTCTGCATTATTTTCTAGTGACGCATACAGTGGAAAGCCGAATAAATAATATGTCTAAGCTTAACAATCTAGTAGCTATAAGGAATTTAATTTAACGGCTAATACTCAGTCGAGAATATTTTATATCAAACTTATAAATGCTAGATGCGACATCAGTGAATAGTGACGGAATACGCAGATATTCCTGAATTCATGATGATTGATTTTATAACTTATTTCACCGGAAAATTTAAATATAAGTCAAGCTGTAGGCTTGCTGTTTTAAATGTAAGTTATATTGGGTACAAAATATGAAAATGATTTATATGTGCTTTTCTTTTTATACAGTGAAATACTGGGGGTGACCCGAACTTTACCAGCATTTAATAAGAGTTCATCATTGTGAAGAAATAGACAGTCCTTATTTTGAACCATGTGGGTTTCACAAGTTTTCTGCCTGGCGGCGAGAATAATTACAATCTATGACATAAACTTTCCGACATTGTTGACAAGTGAGTGGGGAACCAAGATTTTTCTGTTTTGAGAGAGGTTGTCCACCGGTCATCTTCCTAATTAAGGGAAACTTCGTGTTCTGACATTTTGTGCTCGTTTAAGCCTAATTCTTACCTCGGGAGTCAAGTGACATTAACTTTAGTCTGAAATAACTATCGCCTGAAGCAGACGCTCCCCAGATCCATTTTAATGAAACCAACAAACAAATCTGCAGAGCTGGGATCTGTTTCAGTAAACGACAGTAACAGATAAAAAGTGTGAGTGTCCAACATTTGCGCCAGCCGGCGAAACCACAACCCGATTGTAAGTATATCAGGGCCCTGATGAAAGAATCGAGTGAAAGTGACGGAAGGAGGTTCGTTGTATAATACCCTCATTTGTTATATATGTTTTTTTTTTCTTAGGCGAGATTTGCTGCTTAAGTAACGTGTTACGTTAGAATAGATACTGCTGTCAAAGTCAGTCTATACCTTCAAAGGGGGACAATATTAGACCCTAACCACATGCATCTATAACTTTTTTGGGCCATCATCTGTCATCCTAACGGGGCCGTGGACTAAACCTAGAGTTAAGATCATAGCGGGGCTATCACCCTTGTAGCATTTTCTTGATATTGTATGACTATGTGCATATGTTTTCCTTGATGTATTTTTGTTTTTGTTTTGGTGTTGTGAGAAGATTTTATAGATGATAAATAAAATCTCTCTGGAACTAATTAGCGTGTTGGTCAGCTCGTTCTAGAATATTTACATAAGTATTGTTATAGTTTTCCCACGTCTGTGTGTCTAACTGTTGTCACTTGAAGGGGTGTGCACGTGAGTGGTATGTTCATACATAGTAACATATGTTGTCAATAGTCTGTCTGACTCTTATATATCTGTCGTAGAAGATAGGCCTGAGAGAGAGAGAGAAGATTCTTGTTTTCAGGGGACAGCTCTATTTGATTCGCTACCACTGCACTCTTGGGAAAATCTATTTCTTTTTACTACTCTCACTGTGTATATCACATATTCTAATCTATTCAGAAGGGACCTAACCTAAGTCTTAATACTCCTATCGAAAAATCTACGACACAGTAGTACCATAGCTTCTGCCCTAAAATTGGAGGAGATCTTTCCAGTTAGGAAGGCCTTTCGGATGATCTTTCCATTTAGGAATCTTATAAAAATGCCTCCTCCACCGTTCTTGACTGCCCCCTCAGCAGATCCATCTGTGTATGCATGTGTCCACTCCTTCGGGTTGTACTTTTCTTCAATCATTTCTTGAGCAAAAGTTTTTAGTTGTTGAGGGGTCAGGTGGCCTTTCTTTTTTATTTCAGGGACTTCTGTGATGATAGATATATTTCCATGGCAGTCGTCTGGCTCCTCTTAATCAATTAACATTTCAATCTCAGTAGATTGATTTGGGAGGAGGTCTTCATGGCATCGATGCAGATGTTTGGAGATGTTTAGGAAGCTGGTTCTTTTCAGCCTGTTCTTTGTCACACTTTGGAGTTTGGCATGCATTGGATGACTTGGCATTCGTAGAAGCTTCTCACTGTGAGTGAATACCTTTTCCTCACGTCTGTCATCAAGAGAGCGGATGTTGGTGTATCGCTCCATTGCCTGGATTGGAGAAGTCTTCATCCCTCCAGTGATTAGTCTAAGGCCTGAATTTTGCACTTTCCCTAGACATTCTGTGTTTGTTTTAGATGCTGTGGCCCAGGCTGACATGCCATATTCAAGTACAGGTCTGACTGTGCCTGTATAGACTTTTTTAAGTATGTTGGTACTTGCCCCCCAACTTGTGCCAGCCAGTTTCTTCATAATAGAGAGCTTTCTTATTGCTCTCTGTTCTACTGCTTTTATGTGCGGCTTCCAGGTGAGTCTCTTATCCAACTTGACTCCTAGGTATGTTGGGTTTTCCTCGATTGGAAGTTCACTTCCATTTAGCTGCAGTTTGATCGTTTCTCGGCGATTTGACAGAGAGAAGCAGGTTGCTACTGTCTTGGAGAGGTTTATCTGTACTCCCCAATCTGATGCCCATTTACCGATGGTATTTAGCGCTGCTTGCATCCTGAACTTCGCAGTAGGCAAATGTTCAGCAGCACACCAGGCAGCAAAATCGTCAGCATGAAGAGCCCTGGAGATATGCCCGGACAGTTTCTCAGCAATATCATTTATATATATGATAAAAAGTGTGGGGGAGATAACTCCTCCTTGTGGCACACCCTGTTGTAGAGTGACACGATGGCTCAGTTTCCCGTCAAGTTTTACTCTTGCTGTGCGGTATCGAAGAAAGTCCCGTATCCAGTTGAACATTCTCCCTTCAATTTTGCTGTTGAGCATCTTAAGGAGGAGTCCTTCTTTCCATACCTTATCAAAGGCTTTTGTCAAGTCTACAAAAACCGCCAGTACTTTCTTTTTCTCCTGAAAGGCATTTTCTACTTCCTGGGCTAGATATACTAGTTGGTCTTCGGTGCTGCGATTTTTCCTAAATGCTGACTGTGTGTTATCAAGCGACTTCTTTGCTGCTTGGATGTTTGCCTCCCTCATGATGGAGATGTTGTTATGGGTGTTATTTGATTGGGCAATGTTCTGACAGAAATTGTCGGCTTGTTCTTTAAAAAATCCCCAGTTTGCTTTTTTGAAATTCCAGCTAGGAGACATATTAATTTCTCCTGCACTTTTTATCTCAGATATCTGTAATGTGACTGGTACATGGTCACTTCCCCCAAGTTGAGTATTTACTGTTCTGGTGGTGAGTCGATGTATGTCATCTGTAGCCATAGCAAGATCTGGTGTGCTCGTTGTTTTCCATACTCTGGAATAGAAGGTGGGCTTATCCTCTGGTTGGTTTATTAGAATTAGTTTATTCTCTACCATCCAATCTTCCACCTCTTCTCCTCTTGGATCTGTTGCGTCATAGCCCCAGCTGGGTGAGTGGCTATTGAAGTCACCCATAATGAGGTGTCTCGATGCTGCAAGCTTCACTTTGTGTAGCTCCAAAGTTGTGGTTGGAGGGCTGTAGCAGTTTGTGATCATTAAGTCTCCACTGGGCAGCAGTAGTTGGACTGTTATGTATTCAAGTTCGTCCTCACCAGATCTGTGTGTCTCTACTGCTGGGATTGAGGTTTTAATCAGTGTGAGGATTCCTCCCTTAGTTCTTTTTGCACTGTCTTGGCGGAAGGATTGGTATCCACGTACAAAGAATCGTTGGGTATCTTTTAGGTGAGTTTCTTGGGTGCAGATTATATCAATGTTATTTTCCCTGAGGAATTCTTGTAACTCCGGTTTCTTGTTCCTCACTCCTTCTGCATTCCATTGAGCCACTGTAAGATAGTGGGTTGGTTGGTCAGTTGCTCTACTTTGCCTTCCCCCGACCATTTGGCTGGCAAAGGCACCGGTTGCTTGGGTGGGCCCTTTCGAGGGATATACTAATTTAATCTATCTGTTTTTTCCTGGATGTGTTGATGTGAATGTGTGAGTAGTGCAATGTCATCTGCATATTCTAGATCTTCCAGTGCAGAAAGCGTTGTCCATCTTATTCCTCTTGGACTGCCTTTTGTTGTCTGGTGCATTACCCAGTCTAAAAGTTAGTTGCTTATCCTTTACAGGACATGGCAATCAACCCCAGCTTTTATTGGCTGTTTGTGATTTTTCTAGGCAATTTTTTTCATTCAGTAGTTTGCCATTGCTTTCTGAACGGTACGGCGCTTATACCATTGTTAAAAATCCACACAAAGCGATCTGCTACCAAACCTCCTGCAGCAGGTTTCGAACCTGGTATATCTGCGTTCATATCCATTAGGCCACAGACGCCGACACCCAGTCTACGACTGTCAAAAAAATAAAGTTGTTGACAAGGGGCATCTCTGTTGAACTCCTGTCTTCACCTCAAAAGTTAGGTTGCTCTGCCCAACACTACATGTAAAGTTAGCACAGAGGCTTTTTATGATGGAAACAAAGCAGCTGGGAATTCCATAAGTCCTCAGTATTTTTCATAGACTGTCCCTGTGTATGCTGTCAAAAGCCTTTTCAAAATCAACAGAGTTAATGTATAGCTGTCTCTGCCATTCTGAGAACTGCTCTATAATGTTCCTGAGGGTGAATATATGATCTACACATCTTCTGTTTCCCGCTTGTTCTTTCCTCAGTTTATGGTCTACTGCTTTTGAAATTCTCTGGATAATTATCCTGCCTAGTAATTTACTGGGAACTGAGAGGAGAGTAATTTCTTCCCAATTGTTGCAGTCCCTTCTTGGGTAATTTGACAATTATTCCTTTATTCCACTCCACTGGTGCTGTCGTTGTTTTCCAGACTTGTGCAAATAGTGGGTCTAATGGTTCTGCTATTTCAGGGTCTATCTTAAATAACTTAGCATTTAAATTGTCTTGATGATGAGATTTCCTTGCTTGTCTCTTACTCATGTAATATTGTTTGCACTCCGTTTTCCGCTGATGGTTTTAGTTATTTTATATACTGTGCTGTGTTCATTTCTCAGTGCTGCCTGTTTTGCAATATCATCTAGGAATTTCCTTTTGTTTGCTCAGGTTTAACGTTTTACTCCCTTGTCCGTCTGACTGTACTGTTCGCTATATATTTCCTTTAACCTGGGGGACTTTATTTCTATTTTCTTCCTTTTCATTTCTTTTCTCATCGCAATGGTATTTAATGTTTCTGGTGTCATCCATTCTGTCTTCCTTTCCTGGAATCCCAAAGCATGATTTGCTGCGTTCCTTATATATTATTAAAACCGTGTTGAATTTCTGGTCAACATCATCAGTCGCTGTCTTTTTCTGGCTATTGGTAATTTGATATCATCTCTTTATACAAGGGCAAGTCAGTAAATAGGTCACAAAAGGCTATTAAAAAAAAAAAAACTAAATGAGATACGAACTTGAAAACAATTATTATTGCACATATTTCCCCTTATTTCTCAACATAATCTCCACCAACATTGATACACTTATCCCATCGCTTTAACAGTGCCTCAAAACCTGCAGCATAGAAGTCTTTGGTCTGCTGTCTCAGCCACATTCGCACCTCATGTTCAACCTCTTCGTCATCCGTGAAACGTTTGTCGCCAAGGTGAGTTTTTAGTGGACCAAACAGGTGGAAATCGCTCGGGGCTAAGTCGGGGCTGTAAGGCGGATGTTCAAGAAGTTGCCACCCAGTTGTTCAATTTTCTCCTGGGTTAATTGAGCCGTATGTGGTCTGGCATTGTTGTGATGGAGCAGTACTCCTCTAGTCAGTAGGCCTGGACGTTTTCTTCGAATTGCATCCCAAAGCAATTCAACAGAACTTCACAGTACAATGCAGCATTCACATTCTTACCTTTCTTCTGGAAATGGGTTAACAGCACTCCTTGAGAATCCCAAAACACTGTAAGCATAACCTTCCCTGCTGATGGCATAACCTTGAATTTCTTGGCAGAAGGTGAAAAGGGTGTTTCCATTGCATTGAAGTACACTTTGATTCGCGTTGGTAGTGATGCACCCATGATTCGTCCCCAGTAACAATCCTGTTAAGCATGTCTTCTCCTTCATCTGTGTACTGAGAGAGATGTTGCAAGGACAGGCCCAATCGTTTCATTTTGTGTTCTTCACTCAGTTGTCTGGGCACCCACCGTGAGCACACTTTCCGGAAATTAAGTCATGCATTATGCTGTAGGCTAAACCATGAGAACACCCTATTGCAGTTGCTACACTGTCTATCGTTACTCACCTGTCAGCTCGAATCATCTCCCCCACCCACTGCACAGATGCTTTTGTCGCAATCTGAAGAGGAAGACCAGGTTGGTCTTCATCAGCAATTTTTGAGTGTCCTTGAGAAAATTTATCGACCCAGTTATGTACCGCTTTACGCAACAAACACTTCCCCCCGTAAAAAAAAAACATTTTTTTTTAAATATCCTTTGCAGGAAGTCCTTTTGCCCCCCCCCCCCCCCCCCCTCCCCCCCCCCCCCCCCCAAGAAAGGCTGTTCTTCAGTCTTAGACTGCACGAGCATGGTCGCCATTTTTATCTAAGCTGCGCATGCGACACCTAGTGTCTGCTACTTAAAGAAATCATCAAGCTGGATGTTGCTGCCACCTAATGACACCTTTAGAAACTACCAACTACAATTTTCAGCTATCCCATATCAGTTTGTGACCTACTTACTGACTACCCCTCGTATCAACCACATAAGCTTTTCTGGTAAAGGATCCTTCCATTTGATGATGTCATACCTTTTATGTATAGTTACAATTGGTTCAGCAGTTCTGAGTTTCACCTTCAGTCTTGCTACTACTAAGTGGTGATCACTTCCCACATCTGCACCTCTTCTTACTTTCACATCCTGTAATGAATGCCTCCATCTAACATTGATCATAATGTGGTTTATCTGGTTTCTGTCCCAGCTGTTTGGTTATTCCCATGTTAACTTGTGAATTTGAGTGGAAAATGCATTCTCCAATGACCAAGTTGTTACTGCTGCAGAAGCTTATTAGTTTATCCCCATTCTTGTTTGTTCTGCTGCTGTATCTCCTTAATACTCTGTCATTATTGTGTGTTCCAATTTTCGCACTGAGGTCTCCCATTACTATGATAAGATCATATCTAGGTAGTGAGGTTTCCTTTTCCTTTTGTAGCTGTTGATAGAATTCGTCCTTGACCCCTTCATCACTGTCATTTGTTGGTGCATAGTACTGCGTTATTGTGGTATTGGTGAATCTCCCTCTCAGTCTTGTTCTCTCAGTCTGTTATTGATGGGTTTATATTCCAGTAATGAACTTTCTATTCCTTTCTTTAGGATAATGGCTATGCCTTCATTGTGCTGTTCATCCTCTCTTCCAGAGTAAAGTAATGTTTCTCCTGTTGCTGTTTTTATTCTCCCTGTCCCGGTCCATCTGCTCTCACTTATTCCCAGGATATGTAATCTGTAGTTTCTCATTTTTGTTGTGATCTACCTCAGTTTTCCTGCCTCATTCATAGTTCTAACATTCCAGAATCCAATTCTGGTTTCGTGTTTTGCAAGCAGGGCATCCATTTTCATGCCAATGGCTTCCCTGTCAGTCATATGAGCCTCAGACTCCGGATGTCTGTCCCTCATCAAAGTGTTTTCATCTGTTGCTGTTTCCATAATGGAATTGTTTTTTTTACATAGACATAATCTACCATTGCGGGTCACATAAAATATATACAAGCTGCTTTCATTAAAATACAATGTTTATGATTCAAGAACAATTATGCATAATAAATTATCATTAAATAATAAAAGAAATCAATCAAGTCATAAATGTTGGGTGGTCACAGTTTGCAACAATATAACATGTCAAACTGTAATTTGATTTTTGTTCTGATTGTTTTAATAAGGAGGTGAAAAGTGTATACAAGAACATCTGCTAATGTAAAGTTAACTTTGCTGAAAATTTTGTAGGCTTTGTGCGAGGTTACCAGTATCCAGGCCAAAAATTTCAACTGGCATAAGATGATCATTGTCAGACTCATGACTGAGAACAGACTTATGAAAGAACAGTTTTAATTATATGCTACTGATTATTTTAAATGTGTACATATACTATAGGAAATGCAGCTGCATGCAAATAAAAAAATACTTTGAATACCTGGAAAAAGAAATGTTCCAATCCTTACAGGATGCATAAAAAACCAGTATGCCTATGAGCTTGTTGGCAATTAATACTTATAGGGTTAGTCATTACTGTCGGATCAGTATGTGTCTTTATACTATATAGTTCCCATTGTAAGTGTGTGGTCAGACTTGAAAGCTTGTTAAGGCCAAGTTGATCTTACCTTCCCAGAATGATTTTGGACTTGGAGGAAAAATAACTTGCATGGTGCAGCAATCAGTGTTATGGTCATCCTGATGATTGGGCGGCATTTTTTAAATCTGCAAAGATCAGTAAATGCTTTAACTGAAGTATCAGTCTAATTATAAAAAACCTTCAGAATAAAAACTTGGAAGAAAAGAAACTACCAAAACAATAAAAATTTATAATTCTTATGCGAATTTCACATGATCTGACTACAGTCTGTGATAAATGGAAATCAGGATAGATAATCCATTAGTGAAACTAGGTGGTGGCCTACGGCATCAAGTTGAAGTGGACACAATTATCAAGAAAGAAAATTCTAAATTTTTCTTCTTCTTTTACTTTTACTTTGGGGGCCACAGTAGCACAGTGATTAGTGCACTGGCTTCCTTGCTCGGTGGTCCATGTTTTGATCCCCAGTTGAAGTGGGATTTTTTAGACCGCAAACGGCTCCGGGGTCGACCCAGCCTCATGAATTGGGTACCAGAGCAACTCTGGGAAGGTTTAGGCGGCCGGCGTGATGCTAACCACATCACCCCTAGTGTGTCGATGGTCAAGAAAATATGGGCCTAACACAATATTCCCAATATGCCTCAATAGGCATTGTAACGGGATCCTTTACCTTTTACTTCCACTGCCACTGTAAGATGGATGACATGGGAAGATCAAAAGCAGAGCCACAGCAAACTGAGCAAGGATGACAGCTGCCCCAGGCACAAGAAGTAAGAAAGAGCAGGCATAAAGAAAGCTGGTAATCTCCTGGGGGGGTGGGGGTAGCAAGGCACAGCAGATACTGTTTGTCACCAGACTGAAACTGTGTTGCTACAGTCCTGCTTTAACAACATTACTGGGTAGTTCTGTTGCTTGTATGATGGTTTATTGACTAGGTGTTACCGGAGCCAAAAAGAGGAGCTAAGAATAGTAAAAATGTAAGCAACCAGACAAGTTATAGAAAGTGACTAAGGTGGGCTATGCACTTGGTCAAGCTACTCCATTCTGTAGAAACAAAAATGGAATTCTGTGGACTGATAAAACAGCTTGGCGATATTGATTTTGCAGATAACATGCTCTTATGTCCATAACTATAACTAAATGCAAGACAAAATGAAAATAACAGATGAGAGGTTACAGCAGCTGAGTTTGTAAAGACACAGAGACAAGACAACAATTAAGACAAAGGTCAAGAAAATAAATGCAACTTATGACTGCCATATGCTCTTCCTACAAAACATTGAAGCATAGACATATCTTAACAACAATATAGACAGAGTTGGTTTAGTTTGAAGGACCATGTTCATTGCACACGGACAACTCTATAAGTGCTCCAATCTCCTCCCTTGTGCTCACACAAGGAGGATCTCAGCACAGTGCACAAACTCCGAAGCATTAGCGAGGATCCCAATGTGTGTATACAGGAATCACACATTCTATAAATTGGTGGGTAGGCTTCCTAATTTTTTTAATTTTGCCAGGGCAAGGGCAGCATGACCTGCTCTTTATGATTTCCAACTGCTGAGGGATTTTTAACGTGCGCAACTTGCACATGCGACCTCCTAATTTTTTCACCCTTATCCGAGAAGGCTAGGCATCCAATCCTCACTACCCAGGAGATTGGGGGGGGGGGGGGGGGGGGTTTGACATCATTAGGAACCAATAGTTCTGAATAAAATTTCCATAAATTATATTCCCTGTGCTGGGGGCAAAACCCAGTACATTTAGAATTAGAGGCAGATGCCATACCTCTAAGCCTCTCCTACCCAAAACACACAGAGTTGGAGAAGCAGGTAATACCAAAATATGAATACAAACGGCAATAGGTGCCTTCATTGTCCCCAAAAATACATAGAAATCAAGTCCAATACAAAAATAAGAATCTTCAACTCAAATGTCAAGTCATCTCTATTGTATGGTCCTGAAACATGGAGAACTAGGAAAGTGAAAACCAGAAAGAAATAGACTTTCATAAATGCGTTCTTTTGCAGAATAAAATTGAAATGTTATGACAAGATCACCAATATAGAACTGATAGAAATAACCAGACAAACACCAGTGGAACAAGATGTGAGATGACGTTGGCTTTGGATAGGACACACTCTGAGAAAACCACCTAATAGTATCACCTGATGTTCTGGAGTCCTCAGGGAATGAGAAATTGTGGAAATCTGAAAAACACACGGAGAAGAGAATTAGAGACAGGCATTAAGGGGAAAGAGAAGATATACAGGGACCTTGAATGGATGTGACAGGGCAGGGGGACTTGATGATTATTTGTTGAAGGCATGTGCCCTACAGAGAGATGATAGGCAATGAATGAATGACAGTGACCTATAACCCTGAGAGTGTGAACCATACTGGCTACACTGGTCTTTCTTGGTCCTCGTGTCCCATTTCGCCTGCATGGTATTCATACCAAGGCTTTTTTCCTTTTAGTATTTGCCTTTATTATATCAATCAATTCCTGTGAATCTTAGCTAAGACAATATACTTTATGACGTGACAGCTGGCGAAATTGGGGAGTCTTAATCTCTTTCTCCAAACTGTCATTTGGCTTAAACATTTTAGTCAATGGTTAGTGGAGATTTCCGTCCACAAACCAACGGAAGTAGAGATATGCACCGTTATACTGTCCATTGTTAATCCATGATTAATCCAAACAATAACCATATTCAATGAGCATTTACGTAACTTTAACGTAATTTCATAAACAAACTCTGCATATTATCTTGCTAATGACTTTTAAAATACTGATTTTTAACGGAATGATTCTAATCCATTCTTCTTCTATCTTCTCAAACAGAATAGTACGCACTATGTCCCTTCCCTATCAGTGACAGAGGACACTTAACAGCCATATATGCCGCCTCAGTGCAGAGAGAAGACAGGAAAGATACACTTTTTACTTTCTGTCAATAATTTTTACAATAATTATCCTAATCGGCATGGTTCTCAACAGCTGCTCATTTGTTTTCTCAAACAAAATAAGCACACTATCTCATTCTAAAGAGTGACAATAGGCCTACTTAACAGACATAAAACCATCGCAGTGAAAAGAGTATAGGACGATGAAGAAATTAGGCCTACACTAAGCTTTCGACATTCAAAAACAAGAAAGATGCAATAGTGCAAAGACGAAATAATCTCTTCGCGAAAGTCCTCTTTAGCGATATATTTTATTATGAAAATTACATACATCAGCCATGTAAATAGCCATGTCACTCCAAAAATACTTAAAACGTTCATTACTATCCCTTCCCCCCTTCTAAAGCAGGTAGAATTTCAATCGAATAGTTTTGATACGTGGCAATTTAAGCTTGTTTTGCAAATTCTGGTTCTCTGGTAGTCAGTTTCCAGTTACGAGCAGACGTGAGCGCCATTAATTATAAACATGGATTCGCCGTTGTATAATCCTTGCGCGATGTATGAAAGCAGAAATTGCCAGTGCAGGCTGGCCCAAAGCCCTCCTGAAGTACCGATAAAGCCTAAACCATGTAAGATTTTCATGCCACCTAAATCGAAGCCCGGAGTATTTGACGGTAAGCTTACCAGACTACAAGGTCTTTTCTAGGCCTATTTGGACATGTGCACAATATAACTGATGCACCTTGTGTCTAAGTTGGAAGAATCGCGCCTCGTTAAAATGCGACAAATTTTTATTTTTTTTAAAAGCCGTTTGAAGAAGGTATTAGTAGACAGAAGGTCTCAGTGTTGGAAATAGTAGACAGAGTCCGCCATATTGCAAGAGTATCGATTCGATTCGTTTCAAAACAGGAACCCTAAAGGGCCTAACGTAGACCTTAACCACAACGACGTGGGTGAACTTTTTTGGGTGACACCGAAAACACACCATCATATCGTTCATTTCAAGCACTTGTCTGTCAATCAGTCAATACCCTTTAGCTCCCCAAGGAGCATAGGCCTTCAACAAACATATGCAAAGTCCTCCTGTCACGTGCTATTAGCTCAAGGTTTTTTTTCCAGTTTTCCTCATCATTTTCATTTCTGTCTCCAGCTCTCTTCTCCGTGTGTTTTTCGGTCTACCTCAACCTCTCTTTCCCTGGGGATTCTAGAACAAGGACTGCCTTGTAATGCTTTCAGCAGATTTCCTCACTGTATGTCCAATCTATCACGAAAACGGACGTGCTGATTGCAAAACATGAAACAAGAATAGGATATTAGAATGCCGGGACAATGAATGAGACTGGAAAACTGAAACAGATCACAGTGGAAATGAGAAACTACAGGTTACACATCCTAGGGATAAGCGCCAGCAGATGAATTGGGACAGGTCACAGCGGTTTGCCAATGCGTTTTTAGTTACCCACGTTGAAGCCAGCTACTGTTCGGGTCACAAGGTCAAATTCTTACCTGCCTTCGGGAATTCCAGTCCCATTGCTCTAGTCTAGAGTCTAGACATTCAATATGGGATAATTAAACCTTCCCTGCAAATTTATTGTTGGAAACTCCACTTTTTAAGTAGCCCTTAGTCATAGTTGGTATGTTACTACTAGTTGCTGTTTAAAAACGAACATTGTACTGTAATTACAACAGAAGATTTGAGACCCTGAAAAAGTGCAAAAAATAATATTTTTCAAGTTTTAATATGTCATCATTGTTAAGCAATGACATTTAACAGTATACAAAAACTGCACTCAATTCATACATTAATATAAAATAGACATGTTATAGAAAATGGACATAGCTGAACATTTTTTGCAGCATGCTTGAAAATAGGAGTTATCAAAAGATGAATTGACAAGTAATTAATCTTGGTACATTTCTATTACTTGTACTATACAGAGTGCGAAAGCATACATTGATGCTGAGAGTTTTTAAAAAGTAACACTGTTTATGCTGCGCTTTGTAAATAAAAATGTGGAAATATTGTGTTAAACTGTTAAAACAATATAATGATTTAATTTATTATATGAAAATGCAAACAGTATCAGAGATATGATTATTAACGATATTATACACAAACACCTAAGAAAAATTCTCTGAATCTTTTGGCCGAATACCATCACCAACCAAGATCTGTTTATTCAGAGCAAGCAAGAGGACATGCACACCATCATAGCTGGCAGACGCTGGAGCTGGGTTGGCCATGTCCTCAGAAGAGACCCCGATGCCATCACAAGAACAGCTATGCTATGGACCCCTGAAGGAAAATGAGAGGCTGACCAAATACAACTTGGTGGAGGACTGTGGAGGCTGAGATGCAAAGAATGAACCAGAGTTGGGGCACTGTACGAAGGATGGCCACCGACCGAGCAAAGTGGAATCAATTTGTTGTTGCCCTACAAGACGCCACCAGGCGTGATGGCCATGACTGCTTTGACGGTCGGCGGCGAAGGATCAAAGAAAAGACAACAAACGCAGTTTATAATGTCTGCCCTAGCACATTGACCCGCAAACTGAAGTTAGACCATTCTGTCTTACGCATTTGCAAGTTAAACTTCAAACTTAACTTTCTCCTCCTCATCTTCACAAAGTTCAGTACATGTCTGGAAAAATTCGATTTTGGCTTCTAATTCTTCTGCATTTTCCTGTTGCAACTAAACCTCTAACTTTTTTTACATAATGGAGGAAACCTGAGCCCTGTGAATAGTAAATAAATAAGTAAATAAAGGTTATAATGAGGTACTCTTTGGACATAAAGAATGACACCAGACAATAGAAAAGAAAATATAAGTGATAGGCTTACCGGGAATCAAACCTAGGACCAGCCAAACGGCGCCATCGCCTTGCTGTTAATTTTTTTAACAGAACTAGTGTTTGTGATTATATCTTGCAAATTTTCAAAGATCTTAGCATCTGTTTTATCAGCTTCCTGTTCTAGAAGTCTGTTTTAAAACAATGCTTAGTAAAATATGAAGTTAATGAGGAACCATAGTTTCAATATCTAACAGTTTTATGTAAAGAATTGGGGTAATGTGTCACTTGTATTTTAATTCCTTTTCCAAATTTCATAATCTCTTGCAATCTCTCATCAACATGGCCAGACTTCTTTGTTTGAAAGTTTTTTGTTGGACTGATATCTTAATCATCTTATTTGGCTGAAGACACCAAAGACGTGTTTGTTCCGTGAACTCTGGACGAACCATAAATTTTCATCAAAAGTCAAAATCCCCAAATAAAAAAATAATCATTTGTTTACCTTCCCACTCTAAATCTTTTAATGACTCTATCTGAACTTTCATACTATTCATAAATATTTTAAATTATTATATGTCTGACTAGCTTTTGCTAATTGGATGGTATTGTAACTTTCAGATTTCCTTTTCCATGATCAACCCCAATTTTAAGCCATACTTCATCTTCTGGTATACAGTTATTATGCCATGTTAATAAGCCATCCCTCATGTAGCTGCTGAGGAGCCCACAAATAAAACCCCCTGAATCGTTAAAACTGGCCAATGGTGTCTCTAGCTCTTGTATATCATCTCCCATAAACTCTTTCATTTCCATATGTACCCATTCATGCCTAATAAACAATGAAAATCCACACAGAGATAGTATTTTGCATGAAGTTATTTTCTAGCAAATTATTTTAGTCCTGCGCTTATCAGGAATGGGCTTAAACTGGTTTAAATTTCATGCTTTTTCAAACCAAAGTCAGCTGATATTTCCGCCAAAGTAGACAATACTGTGTTCGCCGGTTAACAAGATTTATTTCCTTCGGGTCAGGAGAAAGGGCACAAAACTAAAGTAGCGACTTTTTAGAAGGCATAAACAGCCGTGAAGTAGAATTAAAACAGCAACAGGGGAAACAGTACTTTACTCTGGAAGAGAGGATGGTCAGCATAGTGAAGGCATAGCCATTATCCTGAAAATGGAATAGAAAGGTTGTTACTTGAATGGAAGCCTATCAGTAATAGATTGATAAGAGCGAGACTGAAAAGAAGATTCACCAACATCACCATAATAAAATGGTAGGCGCCAACAAATGACAGTAACAAAGAGGCCATGGATGATTTCTATCGACAACTACAAAAAGAAATGGAAGCTACACGTTGATATGACATAGTAATGTGAGACTAAAATCCTAAAGTTGGATCAGATAATACATACTTTGAAATGGTAATGGGGAGATGCGGTAGTGAAGCTGCAAACGAGAATGGTGATAAAACTGATAGGCTTCTGCAGCATTAACAACTTAGTCATTGGAGGAACTCTCTTCCCATAATAAAGAAATTCACAAACTGTAACATGAGAATCACCAAATGGTCGTGACAGAAACCATATAGATCACTTACTGATCAATGGTAGATGGAGGCATTCATTACAGGATGTGAAAGTAAGAAGAGTGTTGGAAGTGATCACCACCTAGTAGTAGCAGTAATAAAGGTGAAGCTTAGAACTATTGGATCTAAGATAAGAAAACCAAAAAGACACAACATCAAGCTGAAGGACCCCCGTAACAAGAAAGCTTTTGTGGCAGATATAAAGAAACATTATCAAACTGGCATAAGTCAGGAGGGCATTGAGGCTGATGACGTTGACTAAAAATTAAGTGTCTTTTCAACAATATTTAGGGAAAGTAGTGAACCATGCTCGGGTTTCCAGGAAAAGAAGATACAAGATTGGATAACACCAGCAACATTGAAAACCATAGGGTTGAGAAAAGTAATCAAAAGAAAGAAATCAGAAGCAAAGTCCCCAGGGTTAAAGGAAATATACACTGAACAGTACAGTAAGCTGAACAAGGAAGTAAAACATCAAACCAGAGCTGACAAAAGGAATTTCCTAGAAGGCTTTGCAAGACAGGCAGAATAAGTAGCACTGAGTAATGAACAAAGCACAGAATACAAAATAACAAAAACCATCAGTGGAAAAAAGGGTTGCAAACAATATTACACTAGTAAGAGACAAGGATGGAAATCTCATCTTCACACAACAGGGGCAAGAAGCAAGATGGGCTTAGCACTTCAGAGAAACACTCAATAAGACACCACCTGAGATGCAGCTGAACATTCCTGAGGCTGAAAATGACCTGGATATCAATACAGATGTTCAAAGAAAGGAATGAATCACAACAATCCAAAAAAGCTCCTGGTCAAGACAACTTACGCGCAGAGCTATTTAAAATTGATCCTGAATTATCAGCTGAACTCTTAGAACCACTCTTTGCACAAATCTGGCAAATAGAAACAACACCACTTGAATGGAAGAAAGGAACAATTATCAAATTACCAAAAAAGGGTGACCTTAACAAACTGCAACAACTGGAGAGGAATTACGCTCCTCTCTGTTTCCAGTAAAATATTGGGCAGGATAATTATCCACAGAATCTCAAAAGCAGAAGATCATAAACTGAGGAAGGAACAGGCAGGATTAAGAAAGAACAGAAGATGCACAGATCATATTTTCACCATCAGGAATATAATAGAGCAGTGCTCAGAATGGCAAAGACAACTATATTTATATATAAACTTTGTCTATTTTGAAAAAGCTTTTGACAGCATACACAGGGATAGCTTATGGAAAATATTAAGGGCTTATGGGATCTCTGGGTATATTGTTTCCATCATAAAAAGCCTCTATGCTAACTTTACATGCAGTGTTGGGATGAGCAACCTTACTTTTGAAGTGAAAACAGGTGTACGACATGGTTGCCCTTTGTCAACCATTCTATTTTTAACTGTCATAGACTGGGTGATGTGCCAGACAACAGAGGATACCCCTAAAGGAATAAGATGGACAACGTTCACCACACTGGTAGATCTAGGATACACAGATAATATTGCACTACACTCGCATTCACATCAGCACATCCAAGAAAAAACAGACATCCTGAATGAATATAGCCAACAAGTGGGACTGAACATCGGCTTGAAGGAGACAGGTCATGACACTAAATGTAATCAATCCTGGGCCTGTAAAAATAAGGAACCAAAAGCTGGAACTAACAAGTACATTTACATATCTAATTAGCATAGTAACACCAGACGGCAGAACAAGCAAAGACATCAGTAACAGAATGAATAAAGCCAGAGCAGTCTTTGCAAATCTAAACAATATTTGGAAACAAAGTGTGGCGCAGAGTGCTGGAGAGTAACAGAAAAGGAAATGTCCAAATTATCCTCTTTCCACACAACCTGCCTATGGAAAATTCTTCGAATTTTTTTGGCCAAATACCATCTCCAACCAGTAACTGCTTACGTGGTGCAGTCAAAAAGGCATGCACACCTTCATTGCGGGCAGACACTGGAACTGGATGGGCCATGATCTCAGAAGGGACCCTGACACCATCACCAGAACTGCAGTGCTTTGGACCCCAGAAGGACGGTGAAAGAGAGGTAGGCCAAAGACAACCTGGCGGAGAACAGTGAAGGCTGAGGTGCAAAGCATGAACTAGAGTTGGGGCACAGCACGAAGGATGGCCACTGGCCAAGCAAAATGGGGTCAGTTTGTTGCTGCCCTACAAGACACCACTAGGCGTGATGGCCACAGTCAGGAGCTAAGGATCCAAGAAGAAGAAGAAGTGGCAGATATAAAGAAACATTATCAAACTGGCAAAACTGAAACACCGTTTTTGATGCAAAAGTAATTGATCTCTCTGGTACTGGTGTAAAAGTACAGATCTAGTGCCTTTGGATAAGGCCTCTATTACCAAGGTAATTGGCAGGTTTGAAACAAATGAGTTAGACGTATCACATAGGGGACAACTGGCTTGAGAGCTTTTCCTTTTTTTGAGTCAGTGATCAAGGCACAAAAGGAAAAGGCACATTCCACTTACATAATGTGCTGAGTGTTTTAGAAAGCTGGGAGTAATTGGAATGAACCTGTAATAGTAGTTGATCTGGCCTAATGACAGCAGTTAAGTTTTCTGGATGGTATAGATTAATAACTTTCAGTCGAGTCCCATCAGACAAAACAATGCATTTCCTTTTGCTACGCAAACGACAGATAAAGTTCTCTTATGTTGAACATCAGGCACACAATATTCTAACTAGGAATATAGAGTCCATAGGTGTCTCATATTTTACACTTGAATACATTAGCCTGCCTGCCTGTCTGTCACAACAGACATCTTACAAATATCAATCGCTAGCCTACGCACCATGACTTCACTTTTAGTGCCAGCATGATGCATTTTAGTGTGACAAATTGCAACAAATATGAATTCCCGATTTCCCACACTAAACGCTTCGTCACACTTAGGCTTTTCTTGTTCTCACACATTATATTTCTTAAGAAGGTTAGTGAAGGCATGTTGTCAGTCTGCATCTCACATGGTCCTAAATTCCTGGAGGTCCTGTTTTACTGCTTTCTTACTTTTCCCACAAAGGCACATTTGTTTGTTTTTTTTACAACTTTTACATTGCTGAATTGATAATATTTGTCTGAACTGGCCAGGTCTCCTTAAAATTGCTTTGATGATAATTTTTTTCTCTTTGTTCACTGTTTGACATCCTCAGTTCTGTCATCTAATTTCTGTGTAATTTGCAATGTGCAGGGGTCTTTTCTACTTTCACTTTATTGCAGTTATAGCCTGTTTGCATTAATGTTTTGACAATCTGCTCAGTTTGCTATTTTTATTTTTCCTTCACAGGAGACTGAAGCACTGAAAGAACTATGTAAAGCTACTTTGGAAAACATTGATAACGCACATGCCCATATAGTTTTCCTTCAGATTTTACAGCTTCCCAATAACCGTACATTGAATATGCCACTCACAGTAATGAACACTATATACCTATCTGGAGTTTAACCAATTGTCTGATAGAAATAGACCATTATTTTATATTATAATTTGATATTAATGATTTTCCACAGATCTAAGACGCCTGAACTTTTTCAACTTTATTGGGGACATTCTTACTTTTCTAGTTCTGATTTTGTTTTTACTCACATTAATAGGTAGGTAAATTTTTGTTTAGTGTTTTTCCACTATATAACTGCTAATGGTACTGTAATGATTATACTTACCAAAAAAAAACAATTTTGTTTTGGCAGTTTTTTTACAGTGTGGTCAATACAGAACACCTGCTTCTCTGACTCTAATGTAGGTCCCATCCTGTTTGTACATGTATTAAATATATGTTCTAGTATAGATCACATACGTAAAATTAAGAATACTAGTAATAATAACAACAATAATAATATATCATCATCAATAAAAATATTGTGAGCAGAATTTTGTATTATGCAGTTAACCAAAGAATCTTTCATTTGTGTCAAGTTGTTAATTGAAGAATTCAATTTCAGAGTTGCTGGTATTTCATTATTTCTCTTCGCACAAAAAAGATCACCCTGCAGGTGAGTGCTATTGTAGAAGATGTTAAATGGTTATGTTTGAAACAACCTGTGACCTAAACAGAATTTAACTTCTATTCTTATTTGGTTACATCACAAGTTATGTCCACCAACTGATATTCTCTATTGTTCTGCAATTAACAACCTAAGCCCTATGTCATTGCTGACACTCACATTAAATAGAATTTAGCGTATTGAATGAGTGATAAATGTTAAAAAGAGAATTTAAGAAAGTTTAGTCTCAAAGAGGATCCTTCTTTAATATTTACATTCTCTGCAATATCATACAGATGTAGGCAAAATGTTAGGATCTAGAAAAAGTGGGAAGCATTCATTTATGCATCAATGGTACCTATACCTTGTAGCGGTATGGCAGCTTGCGTACCCTGACAATCCCCAGAGCTATGCCAGTGGGAGTTTTACTCCTGGTAGGTTCAACCAAGCTGGACTGGTCTGTGTGGGTAGGGGTCAGACAAAAGCTGGTACCCTGGTCCTCCAGGTTGGGGGTTTTAGCATAGGGCTGACACCCCTGTCTATGTAAAAAAAAATAATGAAGTTACGGAAACAACATCAAATGAACAAACTTTGCTGCGGGATGGACATTCGGAGTCTGTGGCTCGTATGACTGTCAGTGGTGAAAGCCGAAAGGAAGCCACTGACATGAAAACGGATGTCCTGACCGCAAAACAGGATACAAGAATAGGATTTTGGAATGTCAGGACAATGTACGAGACAGGTAAACTAAGACAGGTCACGGCAGAAATGAGAAACTATAGGTTACACATCCTGGGGATAAGTGAGAGCAGATGGACAGGGGCAGGAAAAGTTAAAACAGCAACAGGAGAAACAGTACTTTACTCTGGAAGAGAGGATGGACAGCACAGTGAAGGCGTAACCATTATTCTACAGAAAGGGATAGAAAGGACATTACTGGAATGGAAACCCATCAACAACAGACTGATACGATTGAGATTGAGAGGGAGATTCACCAACACTACAATAATACAATGCTACGCACCAACGAATGATAGCGATGAGGAGGTCAAGGATGAATTCTATCAACAACTGCAGAAAGAAATGGAAGACACACCTAGATATGATCTTGTTATAGTAATGGGAGACCTCAATGCGAAAGTTGGTACACACAATACATATAATGAAAGAACAATGGGGAAATGCGGCAGCGGAACAGCAAACGAAAATGGGGATAAGCTAA
The DNA here is from genome assembly GCA_024509875.1 of Oreohelix idahoensis. Lineage (NCBI taxonomy): Eukaryota > Metazoa > Mollusca > Gastropoda > Stylommatophora > Oreohelicidae > Oreohelix > Oreohelix idahoensis. Next base: position 85,099 of record JAMPIV010019013.1, read on the forward strand.
TAAGTTTCTGTAGCATTAACAACCTGGTCATTGGAGGAACACTTTTCCCACATAAGGAAATTCACAAGTTAACATGGGAATCACCAAATGGTCGGGACAGAAACCAGATAGACCACATCATGGTTAACGGTAGATGGAGACATGCATTACAAGATGTGAAGGTAAGAAGAGGTGCAGATGTGGGAAGTGATCACCATTTAGTAGTAGCAAAACTGAAAGTGAAACTAAGAAGGGCTGGACCAACTGTAACTACACAGAAAAGGTTTGACATCAGCAAATTGAAGGACTCCCTTACCAGAAAAGCTTTTGCGGCCGACATTAAGAAACGATATCAATTTGCCAAAAGCCAGGAAAAGACATTGACTGATGATATAGACCAGAATTTCAACACCATTTCAACAGTATATAAGGAAAGTAGCAAATCATGCTTAGGATTCCAGGAAAGGAAGAAGCAAGACTGGATAACACCAGAAACACTAAACACCATAAAGATGAGAAAGGAAATGAAAAGAAAGAAAACAGAAGCGAAGTCCCCCAGGTTAAAGCAACTATATAGCGAACAGTACAGCCAGCTGGACAGGGAAGTTAAACGCCAAACCCGAGCCAACAAAAGGAATTTCCTAGACGATCTTGCAAAACAGGCAGAAGAGGCAGCACTGAGAAATGAACAAAGCACAGTATACAAAATAACTAAATTCATCAGCGGAAAACAAGGTGCAAACAATATTACATTAGTAAGAGATAAGCAAGGAAATCTCATCAAGACAGCAGAGGGACAGGAAACAAGATGGGCAGAGCACTTCAGAGAAACTCTGAACAAGGAAATACCAGAGACACAATTGAATGTTCCTGAGGCTGAAAACGATCTAGATGTAAATACAGACATTCCACGAAAAGAAGAAATCATCACAGCAATCAAAGGGTTAAAGAACGGTACAGCTCTGGGCCATGATAACTTAATTGCAGAGCTATTTAAGACAGACCCTGAGCTAGCAGCAGAACTATTAGAACCACTATTTGCACAAGTGTGGAAAACGGGGACAACACCATCAGAGTGGAACAAAGGAATAATTGTCAAATTGCCCAAAAAGGGAGATCTTGCAGACTGCAATAATTGGAGAGGAATCACTCTTCTCTCAGTTCCCAGCAAAATACTAGGCAGGATAATTATACAGAGAATTTCAAAGGCAGTAGACTACAAACTGAGGAAAGAACAAGCAGGATTTAGAAAGAACAGAAGATGTGTAGACCATATATTCTCTCTCAGGAACATTATAGAGCAGTGCTCAGAATGGCAAAGACAGCTTTACATAAATTTTGTTGATTTTGAAAAGGCTTTTGACAGCATACATAGGGACAGTTTATGGAAAATACTGAGGGCTTATGGAATTCCAAGCTGCATAGTGGCAATCATAAAAAGCCTCTATGCCAATTTTACGTGTAGTGTTGGGCAGAGCAACCTAACCTTCGAGGTGAAGACAGGAGTACGACAGGGATGCCCCTTATCAACCACTCTTTTTTTAACAGTCATAGACTGGGTGATGCGCCAGACAACAGAGGGCAGTCCAAGAGGAATAAGATGGACTACATTTTCTACATTGGAAGATCTGGAATATGCAGATGACATTGCACTGCTGGCACATTCACATCAACACATCCAGGAAAAAACGGATAGACTTAATAAATTTAGCCAGCAGGTGGGCTTGAACATCAATTTAAAGAAGTCTGAGGTCATGACTCTCAATGTGAGCAACCCTGAGCCCATATCAGTAAGGAATCAGCAATTGGTACAGACAGATACCTTCACATACCTAGGAAGCATAGTAACACCAGACGGTGGGGCAGGCAAAGACATCAACATCAGAATGAATAAGGCAAGAACAGCCTTCTTTAGCCTAAATAACATCTGGAAGTCCTCCCAATACAGCACAAGCACAAAATTAAGATTATACAAGAGCTGCGTGCTTTCTGTGCTTCTCTATGGTGCGGAATGCTGGAGAGTCACAGAGAAGGAAATGTCAAAATTGTCCTCTTTTCACACAACATGCCTAAGAAAAATTCACCGCATTTTTTGGCCGAATACCATCACCAACCAAGATCTGCTTACTCGTAGCAAGCAAGAGGACATGCACACCATCATAGCTGGCAGACGCTGCAGCTGGGTTGGTCATGTCCTCAGAAGAGACCCCGATGCCATCACAAGAACAGCTATGCTTTGGACCCCTGAAGGAAAGCGAAAGAGAGGCCGACCAAAAACAACTTGGCGGAGGACTGTGGAGGCTGAGATGCAAAGAATGAACCAGAGTTGGGGCACTGTACGAAGGATGACCACCGACCGTGCAAAGTGGAATCAATTTGTTGTTGCCCTACAAGACGCCACTAGGCATGATGGCCACTGACTGCTTTGACGGTCGGTGGTTAAGGATCGAAGAAGAAGATTCATTTATGCTTAAATTGGTTTGAGTAATGCAGACTGATGGACAATATTCGTAGGTTTTATTTCAATCCTTGCCCCTCCCATATTGTGTTTCTATATCTGCAGGAACCAGTAAAGTCCAGGCTGAGAACATTGATCAGAAAACTGATAACCTGTTTAAAGGTCCAACAGCTGATGTCAAGAAGGAAACATCTGCTAGCCAGAAAGAGTACTTGAGACTATATGGTAAAAATCATGATGCTTTATATCAAATATAAAACATTATCAGGGCCAAAATGGGGAGAAAATATAGCATTGTAATCAGCCATGCACGTCATGGTGGGTAACTAAGAGGGTTGAGTATGGAACTGGCTACCCTGTACTATAGAAAATGTGAGCCAAAAAAAAAATAAACTTCAACAACATTGGCAAATGAACCATCAATCAGTCAATACCCTTTAGCTCCCCAAGGAGAACAGGCCTTCAACAAATACATGCAAAGTTCTCCTGTCACGTGCCATCCGCTCAAGGTCTTTCCATATTTTCCTCATCATTTTCACTTCTGTATCTAGCTCTCTTCTCCATGTGTTTTTTTGTTCTACCTCTGCTTCTCTTTCCCTAGGGATTCCAGAACAAGGACTGCCTTGTAATGCTATCAACAGGTTTCCTCAATGTGTGTCCTATCCATCGCTAGTGTCTTCTTCTCAACTCTTGCTCCACCGGTACTTGTCTGGCTGTTGTCATCAGTTCCACATTTGTCATACCATTTCAATCCTTCTATTCTTCGCAAGCACCCATTTATGAAAGTTTGTAGCCTTTTGGTTGTTTTTGTTGTTCTCCATGTTTCAGAGCCATACTATAGGACTGACGTGACATTTTTTGAGTTGAAGATTCTTATTTTTGTGTTGGACTTGATTTCTCTTGATCTCCATGTGTTTCCCAATGCAATGAAAGCTGCTCTTGCTTTTTGTATTCTTATTTTGATATCATTGTCTGTCCCTCCAACTTTGTCTATATTGCTGCCAAGATATGTGTATGATTCTACATCTTTTAATGGTGTTTCTTCAAGTTCGACCTTGTTATTATTTCTTGCATTTATTCTCATTATCTTTGTCTGTTCCCTGTGTATTTTCAGAACCACGTTGTGACCTCTCATCAAGTATTTTTATTTTGTCTTGCATCTGATTATGGTTATGGGACAGAAGAGCCAAGTCATCTGCAAAATCCAGATCATCAAGCTGCTTAGTCAGATTCCAATGAATTCCATTTCTGTTGTGTGATGTCGATGTTTTCATAACCCAGTCTATTACTAGTAAGAAAAGAAATAGAGTCAAGAGGCATCCCTGTTGCACTCCCGTTCTAATCCCAAAAGGTTATGTAAGTTGTCCTTCATGAATAATTCTGCGTGTCATGCCTTCATAGGTCTTCTTTATTAAGTTAGTGATATTCATGGGAACTCCATAATGCCTCATCAATTTCCAGAGCAATTCTCTGTGTACACTGCAGACAGATGGACAATATTCTTATGTTTTATTTAAATCCTTGCTCCTCCCATATTGTGTTTCTATATCTGCAGGAACCAGTAAAGTCCAGACTGAGAACACAGATAAGAAAATTGATAACCTGTTTAAAGGTCCAACAGCTGATGTCAAGAAGGAAACATCTGCTAGCCAGAAAGAGTACTTGACACCATATGGTAAAAATCATGATGCTTTATATCAAATATAAAACATGTTATCAGGGCCAAAATGGGGAGAAAAAAAAGTAGCATTGTAATCTGCCAGGCATATCATAGTGGGTAACTAAGAGGTAGCCATATTCAAGACCAAATGAGAATATTTGATCAGAGGTCACTGCAGTAGAGTTTGAAAATACAGAGACAAGACAAGACAATTCTTGTGAGAATAAATGTAACTAATGATAGCCAGATTGTTTTTGGAGAAACGTTCTTACCAGATGTGAAATTGTACACATCTAGTCAGCAGTATAGTCAAAGTTGGAGGAACACGTAATGATATCAGAATAAGAATACAAAAGGCTAAATATTTCATTACATTGAGAGATGTTTGGAAGTCGAAAGAAGTTGAGTCCAACACAAAAATCAGCATTTTCAACTCAGATGCCAAGGCAGTCCTACTGTATTTCTCTGAAACACAAAGAACGATCAGAATTTCAACCAGAAAGATGCTAACTTTCATAAGTGGATGCTTGCGTAGAATAGGATTGAAATGATATGACAAGATCACTAGTATGGTTCTGATGAAAAGACCAAGATAAATACCACTGTAATTAGATGTGATGACAAGAAGCTGGTGTTAGAAATGACACACGTTGAGAAAGCCAGTTGATAGCATTACAAGGCAGTCACTGTTCTGGAATGAAGCAGGTAAGAAAAATAGAGGGATACCCAAAAAAAAAGTACACGGAGAAAGAAATTAGTGACGGACATTAAAGGGATGAAGAAGACATTGAAAGATCATGAAAGTTTGGCACAGGACAGGAAAGCTTCGCATGAATTAGTTGAAGGCCTATGTTCCATAAAGAGCTGAACATTCCTGAATGAATGATACCAGTCGGTCAGTCCCTGTCTAGTTTCAGACCTAAAAATGGTCGATAGATATCATGTATGTTAAGCTTACTATGCTGAGTTTTATAGTAAAAGGTGAAAGTTAAAAAAAAAAAAATCTGTATTTTGTAGGTCTGACTAAACAACTCATGCACTCAATTTTTACATTTTTCAACAGACGATGTAGAAGAAGTTAAAGAAGAAGCAGCAATAGAAAAGGAAGCAGAATCAATAGAAGAAGGAGTAGAAGGAACTGGAGGAGGAGAAAAAGAGGAAGAAGGAAAAGAACAAGAAACAGCAGTAACAAACAAGATAGATGAAGAAGTAGTTATAGAAAAAGAAGCAGTCACACAAGAAGAAGCAGCCCCAGAAGAAGAAGCAGCCATAGAAGAAGAGGTAGTCATAGAAGAAGAAGTAGTCACAGAAGAAGAAGCAGCCCCAGAAGAAGAAGCAGCCCCAGAAGAAGAAGCAGCCCCAGAAGAAGAGGCAGACATAGAAGAAGAAGCACCCACAACAGAAGAAGAAACATTTGGTGAAGAAGTGGCAGAAGAACCATTAGAAGAGTGGGAAGAGGAAGAGACGACTGAAGCAGCACCAGGTAAAGACCAGATTTCACTTCATGATAACAAATTTGATGTGATTGTTGTTGGTTTTTTTACTTTCTTGCATTTAGCTAAAAGCTTTAAAGTATCAGACAACTTAATTTGCTATTATCAGGCCATTTAGTTGATGACAATGTTCAAAAGAAAACAAAACGTTTTGAGTAACTAAAATTGTTGAACTGTGAAGATGAAAAATATCACCCACCACTGTATTTAGAAACAAGACAAAATTGAGATGTTGATAACTGAACACCTTCTAATAACGGTCCGTTCCACTAATGATCTTTGCGGCCCCTGGTCCTGGTGTTTAACAGGCCAGTGTAAATTCAGGCCAATGGTCTGAGGCGGTTCTACCAATCCTAATGCCGGGGAGCCTGCCACACAAGGTTGCCAGCCCCATATTAATAATCATATTCAAAATCTTTTACAACATGCCAGAGGAAGCAGCAGTCCTTTCTTTGTCTCCTCAGAGACAGGAACTAGACATGACAAGCTAAAAAGAGGGGAAACTATAAAATGTGAAAAATGAATCCGTAGAGATAATGGATGAGTCAGACTCACCCTTCTGTTATGACAGCAACAATCCCTGACAAACTAGACTCGACCATAATGGTAAGGGGGTTGGTTGTAAAAAAAAAAAAGACTAAAAGTAACCATTGATTATTGAGAAGTTTGTGTTTAAATCTTTAATAAAAGATCATTAGCCTTAAGCTCCCCAAGGAGCGTAGGCCTCCACCAAACTTATGCCTAATCTTCCTGTCCTGTGCTATTAGCTCAATCTTTCCATGTCCTCCTCTTTGCATCTGTCACCAGCTCTCTTCGCCATGTGTTCTTTGGTCTCCCCTACTACTCTTACCCTGGGGATTCCAGAACAAGGACTGTCTGGTACTGCTGTCAGCAGGTTTCCTCAACGTATGTCCTATCCATTTCCAGCGTCTTCTTCTCATTTGTTATTCCACCGGCACTTGTCTGGTTCTTATTATCCATTCCACATTAGTGATCTTGTCATACCACTTCAGTCCTTCTATTCTACCCAAACACTCATTTATGAAAGTCTGTAGCTTTATTTTGTTGTTGTTTTTGTTGCTCTTCATGTTTTAGGGCCATACAATAAGCTGACTTGACATTGGAATTGAATATTCAAATTTTTATGTTGGACTTTATTTCTTTTGATCTACATATTTTTCCCAGTTCACTGAAAGCTCCTCTAACTTTTGTATTCTTATTTTGATATTGGTGTCCCTCCAACAGTGTCTGCATTTGCTGCCAAGGTATATGTATGATTCTACATCTTGTAGTTGCGTTTTTTCAATTGCAGTATTGTTATCGTTTCCTGCATTTATTCTCATTTTATTTTTTTTCCTCCATTTGTATTTTGCAGTGACCTCTCATCTAGTATTTTCATTTTGTCTTGAATCTGATTACGTTTATGGGGCAGGAGAGACATATCATTGGCAAAATCTAGATCGTAAAGCTGTTTAGTCAGCGTCCACTGGATTCCATTTCTGTTGGATGAAGTCAGTGTTTACATAACTCAGTCTCTAGCAAATAGGAAGAGAAACGGTGACAAGAGGCATCCTTGTCGTACTTCAGTTCTTATCCTATCGGTTCATTGTATTGCTCTCTTTCTCTTCGTTTCCTTACTGTCGTAGATTTCCGATAGGAGAATTAAGACTAGGTTTGGTCCCTTCTGAATAGGTTTGAATAGGTGATAGACTCAGTGAGAGTTAGTGAAAGGTAATAGAATTTCCACACACGTGAGATGATAGATTTGATATAGTGGCTGTCTCTGAAAGCGAAAAGAATTCTTCTCTCTCTCACCTATCTTCTACAACAGTTGTTACAGCGTCAGACAGACTACACCAATATACATATTACGTATATTTCTATCACTCACAGGCACGCACATACACGTGACGACAGGTAAACACACAGACGTGGGAAAACTATAACAATGATATATATATTATCTAGAACGAGCTGACCAAACACGATTATTAAGTTCAAGAGCGATTTTATTATCAGGAAAAATCGGCTCACAACATCAAAGAAAGTACATCAAGGAAAATACATATACACATAGTCATAAAAAATCAAGGAAATGTTGCAAGGATGATAGCCCCGTTATAGTGTTAACTCTAGGTTTAGCCCGGCCCCGTTAAGAGAACAGATGATGGCGCCCGAGTCACAGATACATAGGGTTTGAGTCTAAGAGTTTTTCTTTGTTTTATCTCGTAATTATATGCACAGAGTTTGAAAAAAAAAATCTGATTTAACCTAAGACAAAACACAAGAACTCTAGCCTTAGCAACAAATTATGCAGATTGAAAAAAAAAATTAGGACAGCAACAGGGTGTCAAAGATAAAATAGTGAAAAATATCACTCAAACCAGCGTACACTCATTCATTCCGCCATGGCTTCTCATACTTGTACTCACGACTTTGCTTGCTGCCTCTTGGAACACATTGATTTTAGATTTTCACACAGACTCAAAAAATGCAGTCTTCTGCCAAGGAGTCCCCAGTTCCAAAAGACGTATTTAACTTGGAGTCTCCGGGAACGACTACTTGGGCATGCAAATTTGTTCAAATGTCTGATTAAGTCACCTAACAATTATTCCAGGCGCGGGAGTTAGCAGAGCACAGTGTCAATAGCGTAGGTTTCTAAAAAAATGATGAATGTCAGGTCGGTGCCTTCCCTCAGTATAGGATTCACTTTAGTCACACCACAGATTTGTCCACAAGATATAATCTAGTCGGGAAATGATTGTTAATATTCACGCCACCAGGCAGCAAAATATATAGAGTTTCTAGAAGAAATTAAGTGCTGGCTCCAAGGTCCAGTATTTATCATTACAGTCTTTGAAAAACCCGTTATAGGGATATTAGTATTTCTGTCTAACTTGCACCGTCAGATCAGTGTTACTTGAGAAAACCCACGTGGTTCAAAATAAGGACTGTCTATTTCTTCACAAGTATGGAAACTACTACTAGGTGCTGGTAAAGTTAGGGTCACCCCAAAACTTTCACTGTGTGGAGGAAAAATAACACATATAATATAATAAACAGAATCTGTACTGGTTAAAACTTACATGTAAACTTGCAAGCAGAGAGCTTTGCTTATCATTTAAACTTCCCGTGACGTAAGTTATATTTAAAAATCAGCAATCCTCATAAATTAAGAACACGTGCATATTCCGTCACCATTCATGAGGCTGGATTCTAGAGTTTATACGTTAGTTTAGAAAAATACACTCGACTGAGTATTAGCAGTTAAATTAAATTTATAAATAGCTACAATTGCCGTTATAAGCTAGAAATTAAATTTTTAGTCTGCTTTCCACTGAATGCTTCCCTAGAAAATATAATAGCCTACCACTTTATTTCTCTTCTGCGCTAAAGAAATAGATTAAAATGAATTAAGCGATTTAACACTTTAACACTCACAAAATCTATATATCTATCATATTAATTACCTCAACCACAGAATTACAGGTAGTCGCACAACTTAAGAATAAAAATGCTGAAAATATTTCTGGAAGTCTAGAAGTTCGACAAATTGCCGAAACAAACTGAGATCTTCGCTAACAGCTATTCTGTTTTCGAGCGACCTATCTACTGTGGAGTCTATGAGCGAGAATGAAATTAAAGTTTCAAACTTGGCCAATATCTTAAAATCAGACAAAGGGCCCAAACTTATTTCGCCAAGCGAAATTATCTCCCCTACTCCCAACATTTACGTCCGCTTAACGCGTGTCGTAACTGTCACCTACTGACCACGATGTACGCGTGTCAGTTTCAAATCCCAGACAGCCTGACTCCATTGCAGGGCAGTTTTCACACTACAGCTGACCATGGCCCAAGTGAGCGCCGTGTCAGTTTGGGATTTTCCAGACAAATGTCTGGATACTGACCGGTGCAGATGTAAAGTATCACACCTCACCGGGACTAATGCCGAGAAGAAGCTCGCGCGCTCGGTGAGAATGTAGACGATTTGCTACGTCCTATGTTCAGCGAACCGACTTATCACGCCTTCTGACGCCCTGCAGCCCTGACATCTACGTAATATCGTCCTAGCGCGATTCTCAGTTTATGAGAAGGGAAAACAGGTAAAGTTTGCGAATTATATGAAAATAATATTCGCAAAACGAATGGGTGAAAAAAATACAGGAAAAAATGAAATACAGAGATAATAAAAGAGAGAATTTTCGGGTGAAAGAATAGGAAGAAGTTGTAGGAAATTAAATGAATATAAACCCTACGTGACAGAGCCTCCCCCCTTTAAGATATGGAAGCACTCCATGTCTACGTTATGGAGTTTAATTTCCTATAACCGTAGCTTCGGGGTGTCTGTCCTCTTCCCTCTCATATTCCCCCTCCATCTCTGTCCAATTCCTACTCAAGTCCACTCCTCAAAGTTTCCTTCCCCTGGAATGTCTCATATGCGCGCTTGAAAGAGCGTCGCCGCTTCTGACATTTTTGAAAGATTTCCTGTGATAGCGGTGGAATATCCCTGCCACTATCGTCATCTTCGTCAGTTTTGGCGATCGTCAGGAGATGGTCGGAGGTTGGCACTGGTTTTTCCAAGTATCTCTTTAAGAGATTTAAATGGAAAACCTTCTCCTTTCCTTCAATAGAGATCTGGTAGTTAGCCTTAGAAATCTTTTTCAGGACGGTAAACGGCCCTTGCCATCCGATCTTCAGTTGGTTGTTCTCGGTAGGGAGCAACACCAAAACTTTCTCTCCTGCTTCCAGTTCTCTCTCTTCCGCGACTTTCCTGTATCGGTTAGCGTGCTTGGTGCGTGCTCGCTTAAAGTTAGTCGTTGCTAGGTCCCAGCCTAGTTTCAACCGTTCCTTTAAAACCGACACATATTTACTGGCTGAGACAACTGTCTCATCAGCCTTCTCGTCTGTCAGAGACTGAAGTAAGGCTTCAAGCGGGCCCTTAATGGGTCTGCCGAATAAGAGTGTAGCTGGCGGAAATCCTGTGGAAGTATGAGGAGATTCTCTGTAGCCAAATAATGCTGCAGGAATACAGAGATCCCAATCTTCAGGTTTCACTTGTGCCAGCTTACTTAGCATCATGGTGAGGTTTCCATTAGCACGTTCCACGAGCCCATTTCCCGCCGGAGTATATGGCTTAGTGTGGATGTGTTGGGTCCTCAAGATCTTAACGATCTCATCCATCAACAGGTTTCGGTATGGAGATCCATTATCCGTCAACACTTGCTGAGGGAATCCCAACCGAGTGAAAATCTGCACGAGGGCTTCTGCGACATGCTTGGCATCTGCGCATGTTAGCGGTATAGCTTCTGCCCATAAAGTGCATGTATCGACTAAGGTCAGGATGAACCTGTTCCTTCTTTTAGTCCTGTCGAAAGGCCCTAAAATGTCGATCACAACCCGTTCGAATGGTGTACCCACTATTGGCATTTCACCCAAAGAAACTGGGGGTGCCCGTTGCTTGGGTGGCACACGTTGGCACTGGGCACAGGATTTGACATATCTGATAATATCAGTATTTACTCCTGGCCACCAATAATGAGTGGTTATACGTTGGTTTGTGGCGTTCTGTCCCATATGTCCGCTAAAGGGAAGAGAGTGCCCCATTTCTAGGATTTGGCTTCTGTACTGTTTCGGTACTAGGAGCTGGTTGTAACCTTGGTCAGGCTTGCCCGTTCTCCGATAAAGTACGCCATCCTCAGAAAAAATGTCCCCGTGCTGTTTGGGTTCCTTAGCCATGGGCAGTTTCCTAAAGCAGGGTGCCAAAGTAGGGTCCTTGTATTGCGCTTCTTTAAGTTCCATAGGTAACAAATTTGGCGCAGGCTCCCGTTCCTTCTTGGTTTGCCCTCTTGTAGTTACTGCTGCCACAATCGGCTCTTCCGGTTTCCCAATACACACGTATCTCCCGCCAAGTATGACTGGGTAGATGGGATCATCCCCGGGTTTAACCAGGTTTCTGGCAACAATGCAATCGTAAGAAAGCCCCGTGTCAAATAAGCAAGAAGTTTGAGAACCGTTCAAAATAACAGTACCTCGCGTTGAGGGTCTATCCCCAACAGGTTTGGAATCACTGTCAACAATTCCGCCTTGCGAGACTGTCAATAAGCATCCGATGCGTTTCGGCTCGGTGTGCTCGCTCTGATCATATGTCCCGTGCTCAGGGGTTCTCCCTTTGCCACCTTGTCCTTTCTGGCTACGCTGCCATGTAGGGCGGTCGGGTTGATCAGACTGTTTGGGGTGGTTGGGGTACTTGTTCTTGTAGAACTTGGATTTTTCAGGAGGGGGGTTTTGAGGTCCAGTTTCTCTGTGGTTATTTTGGTTAGAAGCCTGAGAAGATTGCTCTAGGTTATGTTTTCGAAAATGCTCCTCTGTCGGTTTCCGCTTTGTGGCCGGTAGTTCAGCCAGCGCATTGTGATAACGCTCAGACTTTTCCAAAATGTCTTCAAGTTTTTCTGCCCCCTGCTCAGCGAGAAATCTCCGGGTATCAGCAGACAAAGTGTTCTTTATTTGTTCAGTTAGAACAAGTTCCTCAAGACCTTCATAGGTAGAGGGGAGCTGCGAAAGCTCAAGGCACTTTGTTAGATATCCCTTAAGACGAGATGAGAACTGGTGAAAAGTTTCAGAATTCTCTTTCCGGCTGTTGCGAAACAGTTGCAAAAACTTGCGAGCGTTCATTTCAAAGCGCTCCAGTAACGCTTTCTTCAACACATCGTAGTCGTCTTGTTGGCTACTTTCCAGCTTAGAATAAACATCATAAGCAGAACCTTTTAGGGCCTGGGAAAGTTTCATATTCCAACGCGACCTCTCTAACCCGTACAGAGTTGCAATTTTCTCAAATTTCTCTAGCCATGTGTCAATCTTCTCATTGGGACAAGGGAAAGATTCTAGCGGAAAAGACATAGCAGAAAGATGAGTAGATTGAGTGTTAGAAGGATCAGTTAAGGAGGAATGAGGAGAAGACTCTCCACTGCTGGAGGTAGAGGCAGCACCACGGCTTTGGATCTCTAGAGTCTTAAGCGCCAGCTCATGCTGTCTCTGTTTCTCTTTTTCCCTTTCCTCATGCTGCATCCTGCGAATTTCCATTTCCTCGTCCATCTTCTTCTGCTGTAATAGCCGGTCTTCCGCTTCTTTCCTCTCCGCTGCTTCTTCTTTCCTCTTTAGTTCTTCTTCTTTCCTCTCTGCATCATATCTCTCAAGTTCGTCCCTGACAAAAGCTTTTAGTGGAGAACGAAAATAGGAAAAAGGATACACTGGTTCCTACCACTTACGAGAAAAAAATGTACCAAAAAATCAAAAGATGATATCCTTAACCCTGGGATACCTCCTCCAAAGTAAAATCTAACTATCGCTGCTATTATCGGCAATAAAGCACTTAATGCAAAACACGACTACGCCAACTAAATGGTAGTTAAGATTACTTCTGAAAAATAAGTTGCTACAGTGGAAAAGCAAAAGAATATTGCAAACATTAAAGAGAAAAATAATCCCTTAATTTTTAAAAATCCACTATAAGTTCGCCCCTGAAGTCCGATCGGGTAAGGGAGGGAATTAATCTGGACAAAAAGTCCGAAACACACTCCTTAACTTAGTTCAAACGCCGTTCTGCCTCAGTACCCAGTGAATGTTATACACTCACCACTTTACCAGCATTTAGTATTACAATCAGCAGTTAACATATATCCCGACAAATCAACCTGTAACCAAAATGTATATTATTCAAAGATGCTGTGGAAAAAAAAACTTATTAGTTTGTGTGGTCAGCACGCCCGTAAACAGATCGTTAGTCTAGGGGGTAATTATTTAAAGATATAACAACTCACAGGACATCACACTCTTACTCTATATCAGAATACAGAATCTAAAATACAAAATCCAGATAGACGAGTCCCCGTTTGTCGTACTCGTCTTCCTATTCTAAGTTCAAAGACCGGAAACGAGCCCTCATTTGTCGTAGATTTCCGATAGGAGAATTAAGACTAGGTTTGGTCCCTTCTGAATAGGTTTGAATAGGTGATAGACTCAGTGAGAGTTAGTGAAAGGTAATAGAATTTCCACACACGTGAGATGATAGATTTGATATAGTGGCTGTCTCTGAAAGCGAAAAGAATTCTTCTCTCTCTCACCTATCTTCTACAACAGTTGTTACAGCGTCAGACAGACTACACCAATATACATATTACGTATATTTCTATCACTCACAGGCACGCACATACACGTGACGACAGGTAAACACACAGACGTGGGAAAACTATAACAATGATATATATATTATCTAGAACGAGCTGACCAAACACGATTATTAAGTTCAAGAGCGATTTTATTATCAGGAAAAATCGGCTCACAACATCAAAGAAAGTACATCAAGGAAAATACATATACACATAGTCATAAAAAATCAAGGAAATGTTGCAAGGATGATAGCCCCGTTATAGTGTTAACTCTAGGTTTAGCCCGCCCCGTTAAGAGAACAGATGATGGCGCCCGAGTCACAGATACATAGGGTTTGAGTCTAAGAGTTTTTCTTTGTTTTATCTCGTAATTATATGCACAGAGTTTGAAAAAAAAAATCTGATTTAACCTAAGACAAAAACACAAGAACTCTAGCCTTAGCAACAAATTATGCAGATTGAAAAAAAAAATAGGACAGCAACAGGGTGTCAAAGATAAAATAGTGAAAAATATCACTCAAACCAGCGTACACTCATTCATTCCGCCATGGCTTCTCATACTTGTACTCACGACTTTGCTTGCTGCCTCTTGGAACACATTGATTTTAGATTTTCACACAGACTCAAAAAATGCAGTCTTCTGCCAAGGAGTCCCCAGTTCCAAAAGACGTATTTAACTTGGAGTCTCCGGGAACGACTACTTGGGTATGCAAATTTGTTCAAATGTCTGATTAAGTCACCTAACAATTATTCCAGGCGCGGGAGTTAGCAGAGCACAGTGTCAATAGCGTAGGTTTCTAAAAAAATGATGAATGTCAGGTCGGTGCCTTCCCTCAGTATAGGATTCACTTTAGTCACACCACAGATTTGTCCACAAGATATAATCTAGTCGGGAAATGATTGTTAATATTCACGCCACCAGGCAGCAAAATATATAGAGTTTCTAGAAGAAATTAAGTGCTGGCTCCAAGGTCCAGTATTTATCATTACAGTCTTTGAAAAAACCCGTTATAGGGATATTAGTATTTCTGTCTAACTTGCACCGTCAGATCAGTGTTACTTGAGAAAACCCACGTGGTTCAAAATAAGGACTGTCTATTTCTTCACAAGTATGGAAACTACTACTAGGTGCTGGTAAAGTTAGGGTCACCCCAAAACTTTCACTGTGTGGAGGAAAAATAACACATATAATATAATAAACAGAATCTGTACTGGTTAAAACTTACATGTAAACTTGCAAGCAGAGAGCTTTGCTTATCATTTAAACTTCCCGTGACGTAAGTTATATTTAAAAATCAGCAATCCTCATAAATTAAGAACACGTGTGTATTCCGTCACCATTCATGAGGCTGGATTCTAGAGTTTATACGTTAGTTTAGAAAAATACACTCGACTGAGTATTAGCAGTTAAATTAAATTTATAAATAGCTACAATTGCCGTTATAAGCTAGAAATTAAATTTTTAGTCTGCTTTCCACTGAATGCTTCCCTAGAAAATATAATAGCCTACCACTTTATTTCTCTTCTGCGCTAAAGAAATAGATTAAAATGAATTAAGCGATTTAACACTTTAACACTCACAAAATCTATATATCTATCATATTAATTACCTCAACCACAGAATTACAGGTAGTCGCACAACTTAAGAATAAAAATGCTGAAAATATTTCTGGAAGTCTAGAAGTTCGACAAATTGCCGAAACAAACTGAGATCTTCGCTAACAGCTATTCTGTTTTCGAGCGACCTATCTACTGTGGAGTCTATGAGCGAGAATGAAATTAAAGTTTCAAACTTGGCCAATATCTTAAAATCAGACAAAGGGCCCAAACTTATTTCGCCAAGCGAAATTATCTCCCCTACTCCCAACATTTACGTCCGCTTAACGCGTGTCGTAACTGTCACCTACTGACCACGATGTACGCGTGTCAGTTTCAAATCCCAGACAGCCTGACTCCATTGCAGGGCAGTTTTCACACTACAGCTGACCATGGCCCAAGTGAGCGCCGTGTCAGTTTGGGATTTTCCAGACAAATGTCTGGATACTGACCGGTGCAGATGTAAAGTATCACACCTCACCGGGACTAATGCCGAGAAGAAGCTCGCGCGCTCGGTGAGAATGTAGACGATTTGCTACGTCCTATGTTCAGCGAACCGACTTATCACGCCTTCTGACGCCCTGCAGCCCTGACATCTACGTAATATCGTCCTAGCGCGATTCTCAGTTTATGAGAAGGGAAAACAGGTAAAGTTTGCGAATTATATGAAAATAATATTCGCAAAACGAATGGGTGAAAAAAATACAGGAAAAAATGAAATACAGAGATAATAAAAGAGAGAATTTTCGGGTGAAAGAATAGGAAGAAGTTGTAGGAAATTAAATGAATATAAACCCTACGTGACACTTACCTCTCTGTGTTTATTTATACTTTCATCTGTCTTTTTCTACTTTTTTTTATTTCTTTCTCAGTTTCTATTTACCCCTTTTCTCTCCTATTTTCTTGCTCCCTCTCCCTCTTTTAACATATCCTTGGCTGACATCTTAAATTTTCCAGAAGAAGACAGTAGCTGGAATAAAAAAATGTAGATTTATAGCCAGTATTACATGTATTTCAGTTTGCAACAGGAAAATTGCACTTCAGGAACACCCTGTATCACCTGCAGTAGCCAATAACGAGCACTGAAACTGTAAACAAACAAAATATTTGTTAGAGCTAATAGAACAAGTATAAGAAATATCAAACATGCCAGAAAAATCAGAAAAAAGTAGTAAACAGATGTAGAAAAAAAAACTGAACAAAAAGTTATATTTAAAAAAAAAATTATTAACTTAAAAATTAAAATAACCATAAGATAAAGCAACAAGTATATAAGAAATAATGTATCTTAATCAGTTAAGTACAAAGACATTGAAAAACTTTCCAAATAGAGTGGCCAAGTCCCAAGTAGTCATAAAGAAAGTCATTTGATCACAGCTTTAGCAAAATTGGTGCATAAAAATGTTCTTTGAACGTAAATAATCAAAAGTAAGAAATAGAAGTTTATGAAACTTAAGTCATAAAACAGCAGTGTTTTTAAAAGTAATGATAACGCTAATACAACTAATACAATTAAGGAGTAAAATAATAAAGAAGAGAACAAGAACATAACAGAAAATGATGGAGAAGAAAAAAAAAAGAGGAAACAGATAAAGAAGAGAAAAGAAGTTGGTAATGATCATGTTAATACTGATTATGATGAGGATAACAGAAGATGAGATGAAGAAAATTTACTACAGGTAATGCTGAGTATTCAGTCATAGTTAGGAATATAAGATTATGAACAAATGGAAAGTATGTTAGATAAATAGGGTGATGTTGCGTTCTTTTTGCGCGCGTAATTTTAAATATTTAGCACAGCTAAGAATATATATATTATTAATTAGTTACGCGCGATTTGACACGAGGTTGAACACAGAAGCGCAACGGGTGCGCTCAGGAAGAATAAGATGGACGTTATGAAAGGGGGATGCCTAATGCCTATGGCCTGAGACGGTTGTCTCTAGACGGAGCCGATTTGTAAGTCTTGCCGGATTGAGGGAAGCAGTCATGTAGAGATAATAAACCTCCTGGTAATGAGTATCTATGTTAGCCAGTGCAGGGCTCGTTGCATATTCTTAATATGCTAATTTCGTCATTTTATTATAATCTGGCTGTATTTCAACACATATGCCATGTTGTGTTGTTAGTGGGATCCAGAATCCTGACCGAATATTATCGGGATTATTCTTCGTACATATTTGAGGGTTATTCAATAAAACCCTTGGCGTTGCAGGCAAGCTCCGTATTGAAAGGCATAATAGAATTACCGGCCGTGAAGTTCAGCGCCGTCCTTGAGAGGTCGGCCGTTATAAGATTTCAATCAAGTTCATGATTGAAATGCAATGAATTGTGATGCCCCGATGCTATAACCTATACTATTGATGTTGATGCCTACTTCTACATGATTGATCAGAATACCTAACGTTTATGCCATGCCATTATAATGATGCTACGTCGTCTGACTTTGTGATGTCAATGTACATGTCAGTGCACAATAAATTATGTCTTCAACTTTAATACTTGGCTCCAATCTAATTGACGTGCCAGTCGTCACTGTACCGTGTTGACATTATCTTCGTTGGCCATAGAGTTACACGGCTCACTATATATATTTTGCGTTGAACATTCGTAAGTCGGCAATAGAGACTTTAAGCCCGACATTTTCTGGCATCGCCCTTGCCAGTAGTACCAATCAAGAACACCAACAGATCTATATATTCCAACATCCCGCAACAACCGAAGATTCCTACATCTAGGAAGATTACAACAGCTGGTGGGCCAGTATGGGGATAAGAATTTTTTCTGTAATCAAGAACTCATGCTTCGAGAACTGATACAGCAAATTTATAACTTCAAAGACACGACTTGTCTCTTAACGGTCAACCTCCTTGTCCTTTGATGATCCGGTGTTCAAAAAACTATAGCAAAGATCAATGTTGGACTGCATCACGTCCTGTATTCAAGCACCTACATGCAACACCCGAGAACCATCATCGCTAGCTTTGCGAGGGCCGGGAATTTTTTCTTCTTAAAAAGATAAGTGGTCACTGATTGTTTGTACTCTGTACCACTGTTGCATGTTATTGATGAGCCTTTCTTAATATGTCCACTATATGCTTTAGTGTTATATGTTACATGTTCTATGTTCAACGTGGGCGGTAGGGAGGCCGATCTGACAAACGAGGTTCATCTCGAAGCTAATTCAGGCTCTTGTCAGACGTTCTGTAGGATTTAGTTTGTAAGTTTCAATTGAGCGATAATTCCAGTTCAAGGCTAAAAACCTTGCTGAAGTTTGATCGCTACTTGTTTCTTATAATAGTAATTGTTTAGCTGTTACGTCAAGTCTTTATTGTTGTTACCGTAGTAATTTCTTATATGTACCTTATTTGCATGATGTATTTTGTTCGTTAACGTCACCCTCAACCTCACTATCGTTTATTTTTATACACTTTATATTTATACACTGTGATGTTACTTGTCTTGTTATTTTTTCCCTCGCAGTTTTCATTGCATGCTTGGCAACATTCACTTTTTAGTTCTACTTTATTGTTCAGTTGATTCTGCGAATGTTTTCATTTGTTCCTTAGTATCTCGTCTTTGTAACCATTGTTCTCATTGTCTACATCTTGTATTTTCTACTTATATGATTTTAATGCATGAATAATTAATGGCTAGGTAATAATATAACATATTTCTGACATTGATGATAATTGGTATACGAGTTCTCTGGACATGAACTTGTCACATGCTAATTACAGGATACATTTTGCCCTCAGTAAGTGATATTTGATTAGTTATAAATTAGACAAAAATGTCTACGGATGACATGATACCTGTATTGGAGATGCTGCTCCAGAATGGTAAGGATCAGAGATTTCAAGGCCCAGAACTTGAAGAATATGTGATGGATCGTTTTTTAGACCAGGCAGCATCAGATTTGGAGGACTTTGCGAGTTGGCATTTTCGTTCTATTCCACATATAAATATTGCCACGGACTTGGCACAACTACTTCGTAGGGATCTGCGTTTGTTTTTAGTGAATTACACCCATGAACCACATGGTAATGTAATGAAAAAAATATATCGCGCTATACGCGACGACAATTTTCATGAGGAACAAATAACACACGACAAACAGTGTCGTCAGGAAAAGATACAGTTGTTGGAGGATATTGCTGAGGAGAGTGCATTATATGTGATACAATCCAAACTTGAAAGTGATCTGCGAAAATTGAAAGTGGAGCTTACCAATTCTAAGGCCTCACTAGAATCTACCATGGATAAAAATAAAGCTTTGGAGTCTGAGGTTAAGGAACTCACATTGAGAATTTCACAAGATAATGCTGTAGACTGCCAAAGAAAACTTCATGAACAGTGTGTTAAAATTCAAGAGCTTGCCTCAGAAGTAGCTCGATTGCAACCACATATGTTGGTACAGCAAACAAAGAAATTAAAGAAATTGGCACGACAAAGGATAGCAAGGAAAGAAAAGGATGAGAAAAAGAGAGTAGAGGAATTAACTATGGAGAAAGATAAGTTGGCCAACTGTGAGACATTACTCATCGAGGAGAGGAGTAAAATTGTAAACCTTAATACAGTAATTAAGAGTCAGAGTGAAGAGATTTCAATCCAGAATTTAGAAAATGTTAAATTGAGAACTAGGGTTGATGATTTACTCGATGTGGTGTTACATAAAAATATATTGTCAAATCTTAATAATGGAAATACTACTGTACAACATGCCGGTAGTCCCAAGTGTGATACAAACAGGTCTGTACAACCTGCCAAAGTAAAGATATCATACAGAGGTAGTTACAACTTTCCTCGACATCACCCTGATGCCAGTGTATCTGGTCATAACTATACTGCTTCTTCTGGAAGTTTGTCATGGCGACATGTCGATAACAGTAAAAACGGGGTGACAAACAGTTTATCGTATCATCCTAAGCCCCCAAATAAAATTGTTTCCCATAATCAACAAAATCATGTCACTTCATTTCATGAGAAGCCTAAAAAGTATGTTAAGAACATTCCAAACTTGCGGAATCTGAGACGTACAGGGACAGACAAGTTTGTTCCATTTGAGGATAGTGTGACCGATATCGTTCACACTGGTTCTATTTATTTCGATGAGAATCGTTATATACAGCATGCTCAGGGGACTTACACTCCCAATAGTGTGAATGATGTTGTCAAAGGTGACACAAAATTCACTTGGAAGAGTCGTGACATTATTCGGCGCGTTGATGATATTAATATTCATCATGATAATCACAAGTACAACCGTGATCTTCCAACTATTACGACATGCAAGAATCTACATGTCCGTACAAATTCCTCTTCGCGCTCACTATGCGCTAAACACAATAATTTAAATGATACTCGGGCTCAGTTGCGATCTGGCCGAGATCATATTACATTGAATCGCACTGTTCTGGTGCGCAACATTCCGTCTCATACCACTTGGTATGAACTCCGAAAATTTTTTCAGGGAGTCGGTAATGTTAAATTTGTTCGCATGTTCGAACTTGAAAATTCTTGTCAGCAGCTTGCTTTTGTACGCTTTAATAACTATTTTGACGCTCACAGAGCTGTTAAATTTAAACATCGTTCACTTTTTGCACACCATCTTTTAGACGTGCGACTGGTACAAAACTCTGCACCACGCACTTTATAGCTGCGTTTGCTGGTGCGTTTTTTCTGCATTCTTCCGGATGTTTTATACTTGTCTTTTCTTCTATTACTGACACTGCTCAGTAATTAACCTCATTTATGTCTTGCATATTTGCATTTCTTTACTTTCAAATATCCTATCGGTTTCGACTTTCTTCACTTGTTGTTTCTATATTTTTTATTTTTATTTAATGGGCCGGTTAACTCAGTCTTGTCTTTGTAATACGCGATGTCTCTGATATCCAGTTGTCATTACACACTTATTTTTATTTTTCCTATTGGCTTCGATATCATTTTTTATATTTATGTCTACTCTTTACATCATTGAGTACACTCAGGTTGCTCTTGTTTTATCTTGGACCAATTTTTTTTTCTGCAGCACATTATTCACAGCGCGACTTCCATTTCACGCTGGTATTTTTGTTCTTCCTATATCGGTAATACATTCATTACTGTTTTGACTGCTGTCACTACTACCTTTTCTTGTCTCCTAAAGAAAGGATCAACGGTCATGGAACAGTGGTCAAGAAAGTACCAGACCACATGCGGTAAGATTTATTAAAATTCTTGCGTTAAAAATATCATACTTTTATCAAAAGGAACGTTTCGTTTCTTTATTCACAGGAACGTATTTATGATGGGACTCGGAGTTGTGCATGTGCATAACTTTTATCGTCAATGGATTGAAACTACACGACTCAAGGCTATGATAAACATCACATTGTTAACCCTTATTTGGTCGTTACGCTTACTGCTGAGACTTTTTTGGGTCATTTCGTCACTACTGCAGACGATTATTGGACTTACGTGTGCATACCTCACGAATTTCATTCTTGCACGAGTCTCTATCATCGTCTGTAATTTGGTTTTCGCTACTCAAGCCATCCGCAATACTGACACCTCAATGGATGAATTTTTTCTCTCGAAACCACCTTGACTCTACCGAGCCTCTGCTCCCCTCAAGTTGTGACGCCACTACGTGACCAAGTCAGCACTATGAATGATTGCTTACGAACTATGCCGACACGTACTACTATGGGTTTTCCATTAATAACCTAACCTTTGAATATATCATTACATTCTTCGCACAATTTTTTTTAATACATTATTTTGGTGCTTTTCCATTTCAAATAACTAGAAGTAATTGTGTTGGTGCAAAACTAACTGTGGTGTAAGTTTACTTCTATTCCACTGGAAACATAAATTGACATAAATCGAACTTATTAGATACAAAAATGATTACAGGACATTTAACTTTCATAGAGTTTCATGATTTTAATTCACTTCGATACGAGCTGAAGACAATCTTCATTGCTTACGTGATGATTTCTGGACATTTTAATTAATTTAAGTTACTTTCATTATAGATTACTTGGTAACATTTTAAATTTCCATAACTTTGGGTGACATCTATGACATTCATATTCACTTAATTATTTCAGTACTCGAAATACGCTATTCCATAACACCCTAATTATTTTATAACCGCGCATCATCCGCACTTAATAATTTTTGGCACATAGACATAATTCATGTGACCATTGTGGCGTACTTGCTGTGTGGCTAATCTTGCCTACACATCATTTGGATCGTGTTATTTTCTTCGAGTATGTTGTGTTTCGTGTTGATTTTATTTAATTATTTCTTCCTCTTACAGATATTCGCATACATACACTACTTAATTTAATTGCGTTCACTGATTGAGATTTTCTCTTTTATCATCCTATTTGATTACTGTCTCCATTTATCACCATTTCTTTCCATTCTTCTCTACTTTATTTCTGTATCTTTATTTCATTTGCGACTTCTTAACTTGTTGTTTCGTACCATTTCGATACATTATGTGTCATTTCTTTTGTTTGAGTTTTGAATTTGGAATCTATTTTCTTTTTTCAAAACTTTACCTCACATATTATTATTAACACATACCTTCACATTTAAATGCTATTACTTTAATTGTGAAAATGAACTTGATCGATGTCGTGGGTATAAGTTAAATAAAAAAAAAAGCTTCGCTTTTTTTTTGTCTCATGGGTGGAAGGTATCTGTTGCGTTCTTTTTGTGCGCGTAATTTTAAATATTTAGCACAGCTAAGAATATATATATTATTAATTAGTTACGCACGATTTGACACGAGGTTGAACACAGAAGCGCAACGGGTGCGCTCAGGAAGAATAAGATGGACGTTATGAAAGGGGGATGCCTAATGCCTATGGCCTGAGACGGTTGTCTCTAGACGGAGCCGATTTGTAAGTCTTGCCGGATTGAGGGAAGCAGTCATGTAGAGATAATAAACCTCCTGGTAATGAGTATCTATGTTAGCCAGTGCAGGGCTCGTTGCATATTCTTAATATGCTAATTTCGTCATTTTATTATAATCTGGCTGTATTTCAACACATATGCCATGTTGTGTTGTTAGTGGGATCCAGAATCCTGACCGAATATTATCGGGATTATTCTTCGTACATATTTGAGGGTTATTCAATAAAACCCTTGGCGTTGCAGGCAAGCTCCGTATTGAAAGGCATAATAGAATTACCGGCCGTGAAGTTCAGCGCCGTCCTTGAGAGGTCGGCCGTTATAAGATTTCAATCAAGTTCATGATTGAAATGCAATGAATTGTGATGCCCCGATGCTATAACCTATACTATTGATGTTGATGCCTACTTCTACATGATTGATCAGAATACCTAACGTTTATGCCATGCCATTATAATGATGCTACGTCGTCTGACTTTGTGATGTCAATGTACATGTCAGTGCACAATAAATTATGTCTTCAACTTTAATACTTGGCTCCAATCTAATTGACGTGCCAGTCGTCACTGTACCGTGTTGACATTATCTTCGTTGGCCATAGAGTTACACGGCTCACTATATATATTTTATGGAGCCGCGGTAGCATAGTGGTTAGTGCACTGGCTTCCTAGCGCAGTGGTCTATGGTTCGATCCCCAGATGAGGCGGAAAAATTTTTAGGCCACAAACGGCTCCTGGGTCGACCCAGCCCCAAATGGGTACCAGAGCTACTCTGGGAAGGTTAAGGCGGCCGGCGTGATGCCGACCACATCACCCCTCGTGTGCCGACGGTCAAGATAATATGGGCCTAACACCATATTCCCAATATGCCTAAATGGGCGTGTAACGGGTTCCTTTACCTTATATATATTTTGCGTTGAACATTCGTAAGTCGGCAATAGAGACTTTAAGCCCGACATTTTCTGGCATCGCCCTTGCCAGTAGTACCAATCAAGAACACCAACATATCGATAATCATCACCACGCAACAGGAGGATTCCTACAGGTGAGTATAGCAGCAAACTGTTCCTGAAAACTCACTGAACTGGCTTGTCAGGTATGGTGAGGGTGCCAGACAAGAAGCCTGAAAACAGAAATGCTTGCTATGAGGTGGAAGGATTCCGGGAAGTGAACGTTAATACCTCCAAATGTTAGAGAAACAAAATTGCTGGATTATGCTCATTACTCCTCTAATTCCTGATCCTAAGATGTTGCACTATTATAGCATCAGTTCATATTGCTCAACACTAAAGAATGTGTGTGTATGAGAGTATAAGTGCATAAGAGACATATATTATTGACAATACTGTGATTAGTGTGTGTATATATATATGTTGCAGAGAAGGAAACTGTTTTGAATATTCACAAGCGTCTATGTGATGTGTATGGAAGTTTTGCAGTCGACAGGAGTACAGTCAGTCGCTGGGTTCAAAGAATCAGGAAGAGGAGATACGGAGCTGCTTGATCGGCTGTGTGGTGGAAGTCCTGCCACAGCCACCAACGCAGAAATGTTGAAATGCACTGAGGGCAATATTCTTACTGATAGGCGAATCACTACTCAACAATTGGCCTTACAGCTGTCAGTCAGCATTGGTAGTGCAAATGCAGTTATAAAAACTCTTGGATTTTCTAAGGTTTGCGCAAGATGGGTTCCTCGAAGTCTCACAAATGACCACCGATTGCAAAGGAAAGCAATTTCTTCTGAATTGTTGGAGCATTTCAATGCTGATGGAGAGAACTTTTTGGCTAAGATCGTTACAGGTGATGAAACCTGGGCACATCATTTTGAACCTGAGACAAAAAGACAGTCAATGGAGTGGCATCATCCGCAAACACCAAGAAGAAAGAAATTCAAGATAATTCCTTCAGCTGGAAAGGTCATGATCACTGTCTTTTGGGACATTGAAGGTGTGAATCTTGTGGACGTTATGCAAAGGAGAGAGACAATCAATTCGCAAGCTTACATTAAGACACTGAAAAAACTCGATCAACGTTTTCGCAGAGTTTGGCCGCACAAGAATCCAGCAGACCTGCTTCTCCTTCACGACAATGCGCGCCCACACACAAGTCTGGCAACACGGGAAGCAATCACCATATTGGGTTGGACTGTACTACCCCATCCACCCTATAGTCCCAATTTGGCACTCTCTGATTTTCATCTATTTGGTCCACTTAAAGATGCACTCCGTGGGACAAGGTTTGAAGATGATGAAGGAGTGATTCATGCAGCGAAGAAATGGCTACATGATCAAGACAAAATCTGGTACGGGCTAGGAATACATGCACTTGTTTTGCGCTGGCATAAAGCCGTACAAGTTGATGGGGATTATGTTGAATAATACCGATGTTTCCTTGACATATCCATGTATATTGTATGTACATTTCATGCTTTTTGAATAAACAGCTCCTGAGAAAAACGATGTGGTGCATTACTTTCTGAACGCCCCTCGTATATATATATATATATATATATATATATATATATATATATATATATATATATATATATATATATATATATATATATATATATATATATATATATATAATGTATGTCGAGCATCTTGGATGAGTATGATGGCTTAGGTAGGCAGGGTTTTTGGCAAGAGAAGATAGGATGCAGCTCCTGTACTGAGAGAAGAAAGTTGGTAGGGGTGTGCACAAATTAAGGGTAGTGATTTATCATAATCACTTGGGACGTTCAGATCTCATGCCCAAAGTTGCATTGCACAATGTGAACTCTTGTCATCAGAATTACATTAACAGATAGCTGTCACATGGATATTTGAGATACCAGAATGGTCACAATTGTTAAAATGCGCAGCAACAAGTCCGTTATATGAGTAAAATGTCTTGATCATGAACACTGAATCTGTCAGGCAAATGCCAAAACGTTTTCATGAGCATAAATTAATACTGAGAATTGAACACAGCAGAATGAAATATGAATCCTCGATTTATGGCCTGAAAAAATCTCCCAGCTGCTGCTCTTTGGATAGCCAACTCTTCTTTGATGCCTCGCTTCCAGTCTAATAGCTTTCAGGTATTTAAAGTGGTTGACCTGCTCCAGGACCTGTTCTCCTAGCTTAATCGGATGCCTTCTTTCCTCTTGTGATTTCACCATGGTTTTTTAATTGGAGCTGCTGATGACTATCCCTCTCTTCTCCGGCTCTTCCTTCCAGACTTGCAGGTTGGATTTAGCAATTAGGGCAACATCATCGGCAAATGAATCTGAAGTACACACCTGTCTCATCTTCCAGTACCCCAAGTATTCTTGTCCTCTGCTTACATGCTTTGATGACATCGTCCATGAGGAGTATGAAAAGATAATAATAATAGCCCCTTCAGTCATAACTGACTATGAGAATGGGCCCCCGAAGTGACAGCCCTTAGCTGCTTATTTGCCTGGTGTTCCTTTTGATGTTTTCTTCTCTCTTCTGCTTGCTGTGAGAGCTTCTTTTTGCCCAATTTGAGGTGGCACCTTAGATAGCATCGCCACTTGGTGCGATCGGCAGCTTCATTCTCCCAGGTTGCTGGATTTATGTCCAGTGCCCTCATGTCTCTCTTGCACACATCTTTGAATTTCAGCTGCGGTCACCCAGCTGTTCTTTTGCCATCTGCCAGTTGTCCATAGAAGCTATATTTCAGGATGCGACCATCTTCCATGTGGCGGACATGACCAAGCCTGTGTAGCCTGCACTTGGTCTAAGCAGTATATACATGCTTTGAAGGCCAGCACATGACAACACCTCGACATTTGTCACTTTGATTTTGTAGGTCTGAATGCTTATCTTTCCTGTTCGTTTACTTAGTTTCTTGCGGGATGGTGGGCAGTGTTTTGGCCAAGCAACTATTGTTCTTTTAATTGTCAGCTGGTAGCGATCACTTCCAATCTCTGGCCTTCTCCAGATTATAGCATCCCACACACACTTGAATGAGCCCTTCCTAACAATGGCATAGTTAATCACTGATTTCTCATTCTTTGTTGGTTCATATCTGGTGTATGTATGTATGTGCTTATGGGGAAACATTGTTTTCGTTATGACAAGGTTTTGCTCAGTGCAGAATCTAAGGAGTTGATTCCATTGTCATTTAGCGTATCTTCTCCATACCTTCCAATAACTCCACCCCATCTGTGATAAAATGCCTGTGCTCTCCATTTTGTCTGTGTTATATTTGTTTCTCTATCCTGTGCTGTTCTTTTCATTTTTCCTTACACATATCTTCTTTATTGATTGCACACAACGACTCAAGTTTCGCATTGTTATTTTCGCATGATCTGTCCTGGGTAGAGATGATGTTAACAACCCCATCTGGAACCTGACAGATAACTTACCTGTGTAAAACAAACATGAGGCAGGGGCATCTCTCGCTCACCAAGCTTGGCACCCATACTTCGCGTATTCGTAATCGGGATATAAACTGTGAATGTACCTTAGGTGTGACTTGAATATTAGGTAACACTTCCGCGGATGGACTCAATGTTTGTTAGCATTTATGATAACAAATTAAACTGAGTTTTTAATTATAAGTTACAAGCATTTATGATAACAAATTAAACCGAGTTTTTATTATGAGTTACAAACATGATTCATCTAAAAACAACCGGTAGCGTTAATACCTTATATGGGAGGATTTTGAAATTGCCTGTTGTGCAGAATTTCATGAGAAGGGGATAGAAGATATATACAAAAGTCAGACACTCAAATATGCTTGGTCTAGATAAAAATATATTAAACTAAACTACGTCTGATTGGCGACTTTCACACACATAGGAAGCCGAGAGTGTGGGCAAAAAGTTCCTTATAATGTAGCACATTTTCAGACCTCCGCACTGTATTCCATTATGATGACAGTTTCAGACAAGCCAGGAGCGAAGAAAAACAGGATTCCTACATAAAGGACTGGACCAAGTATTGAGGATCTGCTGAAATTAACCAGAAAGAAAACTCAAATTTAAAATACTGGAAACCACAAATTCTCGGAACCTATATACAGGATAATAATGGTATTAGAACTAATATTATATCCTGACTACCTGTAAGATGACCTCATAACCTGTGGCCCAACAATATTCAGAAGTCGTCCTCTGCCAGACATCTGTAAATTGTATTCCCAAAACTTGGTGTGAATTGTACATTTTATATTTTGCTTTTGACATGTTTAACTTGCTGGTGGTTGTACAGGTTCATACAAGGCTAGTTCATGAATCTATCATTTTCATATGCTGTGAATTAGCTCATTCAATCACTATATACAACAACTTAATAGGCTAATAGCATGATACACTCATCTTCATTTGGCCCTTACACAATGACAAGGTTGACTGTGGTTTCTCCCTCTTTAAGCTTTAGCACCATGAGTTCCAAGACAAATTCTTTCCCTTGATGCTATCCTTTTGGTTTATAGCCACAATACAACCCCCTTTAGCTGTTTCGGTTGTGGGGACTCCACTGTAGAGCAGCATGTCATCATTGAGATCCATAACTCCTTGTCCCTTTTTTCTTCATTTCCATCAGAGCCAGAATTTCCAATTTCACCTTCCTCATCTCCTCCACCAGCTCCTCTTCTTTCCCATTTATACTTCTAACATTCCATGATCCATAAGTTGTAGTCCATGTCAGTCGTCACCTTTAAGATTAGTCCGCTTGTCTCTTTCTCTTGCATTACTTATAATCGGGTTTTAAAGCAAACAGGTGATTGACCTGTTGTGCTTTTGCAAGGTGGAGGGGCTCCCTCCTTACAGCCTCCGTGAATGCTGCCCTCCTCCTTTTTCAGCTGGTCTGGGACAGGCCTAGGCAACAATGTAAAAACTGAAATGATGTGTCCCTGTAGGGAACTTAAGCAAATTAAGAAACATGTCCTTCAGGGATGCTGGCTGTCTTAAAAGAGCAGATTAATGAACGTTTTAGAAACAATTTTGTTAATAACATTTATGATTTGCATGTTATACCTTCCTAACTGCAGTGTTTGTTTTAAAAAAAAAAATACTAGTCATGTCAGTTTTCTCAAAGCAGTCTAGTTTTGTCCAATTGGTAAACTATCATACATACTAACATGTTTCTGACACTTGCACTATATCAGCTTTACAGCAGTACTAATTGTTCATACTATTTAAATGAAGATGTGGCTGAGTCGGTGGATGAGGATGCTGCTATCTTGGATGAAGAGGACATGCCTGGTATGTCATGTTATTAGCCTATTAAGTTGTTGTATATAGTGATTGAATGAGCTAATTCACTCTCATTATAAAGTCTGTTGCTCTCTTTTTCTGCCATCCCATTAATTATTATGTCAGTCTTTATGCCATATCATCTTATTTGTGTCACTTCTAGTCTCACATTCTTGGATTGTATGTCACTTTTTTCTCACATTCTCTGAGTGGATGTCACTTTATTTTGTCACATTCTCTGAGTGTATGTCACTCATTGTCACACACTCTTAGGTTATGTGTCACATTTTGTCTCACATGCTTTGATTATATATACTGAAGCACATTAAAAACGCACCACCTGTATAATCCAGGAACAGAGTATGAAATGTAAATATAAGTGTTTACAAGTTTACATATTTGGAATCTTTATTCATTTTCCTATGAATCCATGCTGGTCATTAATTTGTACATTTGATTGTTATGGAATTCATTGCATTCTGTGCAGGCAAGGGAGAAAACCAAAAATGCAACCAATAAAAAAATTCATTCACACTATCCTCAGTATCTGGTATGTCCACCGTGTGCTTGCAAACAAGCTTGGCAGCGGCTCCACATGGAACGCACAAGTCTCTGAAGGAAATTCCGGGGAATCAAGTCCCATTCACATGTAAGAGCAGCTTCGAGCTGTTGCAGATTAGCTGGAGAACATTGCCTGTAGACTTTGCGTCCAAGCTCGTCCCACAGATGTTCTATAGGGGACATGTCTGGTGATAGGGCAGGCCAATCAATCGTCACAATGTTCTGCTGCTGTAGATATTGCTGCGTAATGCATGCGGTGTGCGCACATGCATTATCCTGCTGGAGAAGCTGCAAGTCTGGATAATTTGTGAACGCAGGAGCAACCAATGCATCCAGAACCTCATCTCGATATGTCACAGCATTAACATTTCCACAGAAAACATGAAGAGGCAAGCGATGGTGAAAACTGAATCCTCCCCAAATGTGAATACTGCCACCTCCAAATCGGTTGTGCTGACGAACACAGCAATCTGCAAAGCGCTCTCCTCACCGTCGCCAAATCCGCATATGTCCATCAGCAAAGGATATGTTGAATCTGCTCTCATCTGTGAATAGGACAGCATTCCACTGCAGTCTAGTCCATCTGACATGTTGCTCTGCCCATTGCAGGCGCTGCTTACAATGTCTGAGTCAAGTTTGGCCCAACATAAGGTCGTCTTGCAGTAAGGCCTGTATCTCTGAGTCGTCGTATGACTGTCATTCGAGAGACTTGCCCACGTCTACCCACTATTACTCTTGCTGTTTGACTTGCCGGGAGAGAACGATTCCTTAGGTGACTCAGCACAATATGACAATCTTGCGCAGGGGTAGTAACTCATGGTTGGCCACTCCGAAGTCTATCCCAGGCACTGCCAGTGGTTCCGTAATGTTCATTGAGACGTACAATAGTGCTATGGTGACAATTCATCCTTCTGGCAATGGCCCGTGAGCTCATTCCGGTCTCCAACATACCAATGGCTCATTGGCGGTCGTTTTCAGACAGTCGTGGCATTTCAAGCACATGTACTGGGTGTTTTGTCTCAACAGCCTTTTTATACCGAGTATATTGCCACAACGCGTACACATTTTCAGGGTCATAGCTGTTGGGAATCGTGTTGCACGTGTAACTTTCACTGTTTTCAAGTAGTCTGTACACAAACCCTTGGGTTGAATCATGCACTTTCCATTCCAGCAGCCATTCGCTCTCTACCTCATGACAAACATGGGGAAAATCCATTCCCACACCTTTTTTTTTCCAGCTTCTCGGCATCATTATATATAATAGTGGTGCGTTTTTAATGTGCTTCAGTATATTACTTCTTGTTTCACATTCTCAGATTATATGTCATACATCACATTGAAATAGGACAATTTGTGTCATTTAATTACCATTGTGCAAGTAAGCATTATGGAAAGAAGCAGTTTTCATTCGTATGCACTGTGTTTTGCTTTGGCCAGTGACCTGCCATGCTTCCTCAGGATTACTATAGCATAGTCAATCCACCTTTCTCTCAGGACATCCCCTTGCCCTGCCATCAGATCTCTGCTGTTGAAGGCCAGTGATTGTAGCTGATTGGCTGCGTTCTCATGGGGTGTATTATTCTGGTTTGTGGCTCTGTTTAACTGGTACATGATATTGTTCCCTCAATCTCTTGGTTTTTTTTACACCTTTTTTCTCTTTCTCTGTCCTTTCTACCATCCTCAGTGAACATGCATTCTGAGTAGTTGAACTATTTCAGTTGTTTGATCAGGGTGTTTGTTGACATAGATGCAGAGTGGGCGTGAGTTCTGCTAACCTTCATTGCCTCTGTTTTAGACATGCTAATCTTTATGTTGTATTTTCTCAAAATGTTGTACTTGTGTCTTTTGTCATCTGGAAATACAAGCAAGTGTGCATTGAAATGAGTTTAACAGTTGAAATTTAAGGTGCAACAAACATTTTAGCAAATGGGCTGCACAACAAAAATAATTATGGAGATAAGGTAAGTAAGAAGAAATAGAAAAAAAAAGGCAGAGGAAGAATATATGAAAGAAGAGGAACTAATAGTAATAATTGTAATGTAGGTGAGGGAAATGAAATTTGAAGAAAATGAGATATAAAAAAATAGCTTTGAGTAGCCAGTTCATTAGCAGTACTGTCATAAGATAAATGCCCCCAGGATTCATAGAAAAAAAATTGGGGGGGGGGAATGATGAACCCACAGGTGACTTATTGGAATCAACCAGACCAGTTACACGGACTTTGAGTTCTGACCAGTGGCTGGAATTTCCATTTTCCTGTGGTAGGAAATTCTCTACTCAGAGAGGCATGAAAATCCACAAAACGAAAAAGGGGTGTAGGAGCTCATCAGTGGTAGATCAACAGCTCTGTTTGGTCAGATAAAACTTTAGAAGATCTCAGCCAGGAGTCAGTCCACAGCGAGTGACTTGCCTGATGATGATCTCACACACTTCTTGGATGGGAAAAGAGATGCCATCACATTTCCACCTGCCAACGCAAAAGGGCTTTGGGAACAGCTGGATGAAGCCTTGTCGAAAGAGTTGAATAACAACCTGAAGCAGATATACTTGGAGAAAAAGCTTGAAATCTTCAGCGACATTATAAATCTTCACTGTCGCAGAGTGTTTGGAGTCAGTGAGGCATTGAAAAGTAACCCTCTACAAAAAAGTAGAAGACAAATGAGGGTAGAAGTGATCAGGAAGCAGAAGAATCATGCCAAAAAACAGTTCAAGAATGCAGTAGACACAGAGGAGGAGGGTTTACAGCAGGTTGGGGGGGGGGGGGGGGCCCCTGAAAGGCCCGCATAATACTCTTTGTAGAGCAGAAAGGTTGTGCAGGAAAAGAAGGAAAACATGGAGGGATAGGGAAGGATTCTTTAGGAAGCCCTTCAAGTTTGCCAAAAAAACTGTTGGAACAGCCACAGCGGGAATACTAGAAATCGGGAAAGAAGATCTGGAAGAACACATTAAAATGACCTACTCAGATGGTCGCAAAGATGAGCCTCTCAGCAGCATGCAAGCCTTATATGGCCTTGTAAACCAGGAGCTGAATTCAACACCAAGCCCCCAACAATGCAAGAAATAGAAAGCATTGTCCAAAAAGCACAGTGCAAGTCAGCTCCAGGTCCTAATGGTATCCCATATGTTGTATATAAGAGATGTCCTGAAGTTCTGAAACGACTTCTCCATTTGAAGCAAAAAATCATCATCTCATCTCAACCCGTAACCTGTCATGGGTCATAGGGGTGCAATGGTGGAAGCATCAGCAGACAGGGTCCTCCACTGCTCTCTATCCTCAGCAATGCGTACAAGTGTGGAAAAACCATGCCCTGCCCATTCTTTGATGTTATCAGCCCATGATTTTCCTTGCCTTCCACTTCTCCGTTTACCTTCAACTGTTCCCTGGAGGAGCGTTTTCGAAAGGGAGTCATGACAAGTTACATGCCCAAACCAGGCAAGCTTTTGACGTTTCACTACTGACAAAAGTGGTTCTTGGTGGCCTGCATACGTTTTTATTTTTTCTCTAACATAGACATTTGTTTTGTGCTCTTTATGGCAAATGCACAAAATTCTTCTATAACATTTATACTCGAAAGCCTGAATCCTTCGCTCCGTATCTGCAGTGAGTGTCCAGCCCTCACACCCATACAAGATTATACAAGTGATTTGTATAATTTGATCACAGGAAAACTGATGTTACTTTTCCAGATCACATTCAGCCTTGTCATGGCAGCTGAGGCCATCTCATGCCTTGTCTTGATTTCTTTACTTGATCTTCCATCACTACATATAGTGGACCCCAGATATTTAAAGGTGTTCACTTCTTCTAACTTTTGCCCATTTAACGTAATGTTGGTCGGAACATGTTTCTTATGGCTATTCAACGTCTTGCTTTTTTCTATATTAATTTCCATTCCATATGTTCTTGTTACTTTCTCCAGTCTAGAGGTAAGGTCTTGAAGTTCTGATTCTGTTCCAGCTATCAGATCGATATCATGAGCAAAACGTAGATTGCAAAAAGGTCAACCTCCAATCGATATGGTTGTTTAATAATCGTAGAGAGCCTCCTGCATAATATGTTCTAGATATATTAAAAAGCACTGGGGACAGGATACATCCCTGATGAACTCCTACAGTTGTTTTGAAAAATTATCCAATGTCATTGCTTCCAAAAACGGCACTGGTTGCGTCCTTGTATAGGGCTTCAATGATATCTATGATGTTGGTATCAAAATTGAATTTTCTCATTATTTGCCATAAGCCTTCATGCCAGACTCGATCGAAGGCTTTTGTGAAATCGATGAAGATATGGTATAAATCGCGTTGATGCTGGAGATGTTTTTCGATCAGTAATCTAATATTGAAGATTTGTTCTGAGGTTCTTCTTTTTGGTCTAAAGCCAGCCTGTTCCTCTGACAAGATTTCTTCTGATTTCTGTTTTATTCTATTCAAAAGTATCCTTAACATCACTTTACTTGGATGACTAATAAGGCTAATGGTTCTGTAGTTCTTGCACATTTTTAGATTTCCTTTCTTTGGAAGTGGTATTACTAATGTCCACTCTTTTGGCCATTTTTTTTTTACTCCGTATCTTCTGGCAAATTGTTGTAATGATTTTTACTATATCTGGTCCTCCATATTTCAAGAGCTCTGCTGGGATATTATCCATCCCGGTGAACTCCCTCCTTTCATCAAACATATAGCCTCTTCCACTTCTTCCCGTAATATTGCTGCATTTCCGAGTTCCCTGTTTTCACACTTAATGTTGTTTAATATGCTATAGTCAGGGTCGGGTTACAGTTAGATAATTTTTTACAATATTCTGTCCACCTTCTCATTACAGCTGTTTTTTCATTGAGCAGAGCCCCATTGCTATCTTCTGTGACAGTTACCCTGGGCTGTTGGGGTTTTGATAGTCTTCTTAATGTGTTGAAAACTGTCTTGCTGTTACCTTTTATTAGCCCCGTATTAATGGACTCACATTGATCAGCTAGCCATTTTTCTTTGACCTGTTTCATTTTCTTTCTAATATTTTTATTCACCATACTGTATTGCCATGCTGCTTCAGGAACCTCTTTCTTAACCTTTTTCATTTCCCGCCATGTATCACATAACTTCAGAATGTCATCTATAACCCATGGTTTGTTTATTTTCTTTCTTTTACCAAGTATTTCTGTTGCTGATTCAATGAGCATGTCTTTCATGTTCTCTGTGATTGAGTTATCATCCTCCAGAAAGTTGAGAGCTGCAAATTTTCCTCCATCTTGGTAGCCTTAGTCCTTGATCGTTGGTTTCGCCTGCCCCAAATTTCCCCACTGTGCCAGCCCACTAACCGTATGCATTTGGCCCTATTTTAGCATTCCAATTACCTAGCATGATAGAGAAGATCTTTTTTTGGAATTTTCTTAATTGTTTCATCCAGATTTTCATAAAATGTATCAATTGCTTCATCCTCATAGTCAGTAGTGGGGGCATATACCTGTATGATGGAGATGTTCTTTGGATGTGCTGCTATTTACTGGGGTGCAGCTGATGACAGAGTTCAATCTATCTTTATGTACAATAAAACCAACTCCATGCTGATGTTTGGGCTCATCTCCACTAAACCAAATTTTGTGACCATCATCCATTATTGATTCACCAAATCCTGTCCATCTGACTTCTGCCAAGCCCAGGATGTCCCACGAGTATCGAACAAGTTCATGTGTTAGTTCTCTGACTTTTCCACACGCATATAGTGTGCGTTCATTCCAAGTTCCAACAACAAAACTTTCTCTAGGAAGTTTCAAAACAGGTGTTTGTACCCCATTCGCTGACTTAACACTCTCAAGGGGCAATGAGAGCGCGGTCGTTGTTAATCTGGGCCTCGGCCGATCCAGCATAATATTACTGAGTTGACTTTCCATCATAGCATTTCAGTGGGCAAGAGGTTTGCTTGGCAGTGCCCATCTCCTCTCCAAGAATGGAGAAAGGCGAATGGAGTCTACATCCCGAAGGAACAAAATTCCACAGAGGCCAATTCAGTTGAGGCCAATTTCACAACTTAATGTGGAAGGGAAGATTTCTTCTCCGTGATGGCTAAAAGGCTCACCAAATACCTCCTGGAGAATGGTATATTGACACTGCCATCCAGAAAGGAGGTATCCCAAGCACCCCAGGGTGTCTCGAGTATGCCACAATGATCTGGGAAGCAATTCAAAAGGCAAAGTCTGACAGAACAAATCTCCATGTAATCTGGTTGGATCTAGCTAATGCATATGGGTCAGTTCCACACCCATGTTGTGGCAGGCCCTGGAAATGTACTATGTTTCACAAGAAATTGCAGCAATGCTTAAGCTGTATTTCTCAGGGTTCTCTGTCAGATTTTCAACCAGAGAGTACGCAACGAAGTGGATTGACCTACAAGTTGGAATTACGATGGGGTGTACCATCTCTCCGATACTATTAGTGTTGGCTATGCAGGTAATCCTCAAAGCAGCTGAAGAATTTGCAAGAGGTCCAAAGCTCAATGGAAGGTGTCACATGCCACCGCTTAAAGCATTCATGGATGACACAACAATTATGACATTAGATGAACACCAGGCCCGTAGAATGTTAGCGTGCCTGGATGAACACTAATCAGCTGGTGCAGAATGAGCTTAAAACCTAAGACGTCTAGAAGATTATCGGGAAAGGGAAGACATCTGAGGTCACATTCATGGTTTCAAACCAAAGAATCCCTACTTCCATTGAGGAACTGTAGGTTCTTTTTGGCCTTCTCAAAATTCTCATTGACTAGCCCTCATGTCTCTTCTGCTGCTGGTTACAGTCAAGGCATGTCTGGTTACTTTATTTAGTAGTTTCCTGAGGGTCTCTCCTGTTATTTTCCGTTTCCTCTCTTTAACCTTTAGATGTTTTTTTTTCTAGTTCTGTTCTACAGGTCTGTGTTTATTATTGTATCGGGCCATTTGATACAGGGAATACATTGGAGGTATCTATTGATTAATATGCTAAGTGTGGATGTGATATTTTTAGTAACATGAACCATTGAGTAAGAAAGATTTATTTTTATGTTGTACAGTCAAAATTTATTTTCCTGCTGGACATAGAATTGAATGCTAATCAATAGAATTGAATGCTAATCAGGTCTTTATATATTCTGACATTAACATCCTAATTATTTTCTCATTCTTTTTTGACGCTACATTTCAGACTGATAAAGCAATGCACTGACTTGTAAAGGATCTGTTTGCTTATAATATATTAACATTTTCATTGTTTTGTTTACATTAATGCAAAGCCCTATTTTTTGCTGCCTCTACAGTTAGTCAGTTTCTTTTTTCCTATTTATCTTGCTGTATATGTGACAGAAGACATAGGTCATCTGCATAAAATCAAGTTCCTCTGGTTGTTTTTTAAGTGTACATTATACTCCTGTTTTCTTTCCTTGTGTTGGCTGTCTCATCACTCATTCCATGACCATGTGGAGGTCCTGGTGGAAGCAGACATCCTTATCTGACTTCACTTTCTATTGTAAAGCATTCAGAGAGTTTACCTCTGTAGGCAATAATTCATTTGCTCATTTATATTGCTATGCAATTTTCCATCCTCAACCTGTTCAAAAAGAGTCTAGCCTACTCTGGTGCCTACTTATGGAACAGCCTTCCATACCACCTAAAAAACCTACCTACACAATATTCTTTTAACAAAGCACTTTTCAAACACTTCCTCAACACTGATTATCTACCTCTATAGAAACAGCATTTGCCTGTCAACATCTCATCCATAGGTCAACGTTTCTTTTCCTCTTCTGCTCGTTTTTTGTGAATAATTTGTTTTATATCCATGTAATATTATTATTATATTCACTTAAAAATATTATTATATAATGTAATGTATGTGAGAATGTACCCACATAATACTGTACTTTAGAAATGTGAGTCGTGAGAATGTACCTGCATACCCCTGTACTGTAGAAATGTGAATTTTTTTTTTTTTTTTTTTTTAATTGCTCAAAGACTTTTTCTGCCACAGAAGTGCATAAGAAAGTGTTATTATTATTATTTCATTTTCCACCAAGAATGTATGGACATAAGCGAGAATGTGTTTATGTAATCTTTGTATTGATGATTGATGACACATTCAAAAATACAGATTAATTGTAGACGGATTGACCGCATGAGTGAGTGTCGATATACAGAATTTATTTATTTTTATTTATTGTTTTATTTATTTTATTTTATTATTACTTTTTTCCCCCAATTACTAGCTTGTTTGTTTCAAAAAAAAAAAAAAAACCTCATTTTTTTAATTATGGTTGCATACTGTAAATGAATGCTGTTATGGTAACTTTATAATGTTGCATGCCTTTAAATTAATGCTTAAAGCATCATGTGGGAATGAAAGGATATAGTATGCAAGATTAATGAGAGTGGAAGGGCAGAATGTTAGACGGGCCTGCGCGCCCAATTCTTTACCCTTCGAAAATAAAGTTCGTTCGTTCGTTCCACTGTCTCTTCTGTTGCATTTTTTTACTTCTTTATTTGGTTTTGTGTATATTTCATGAGCCTTGACCTTGGAACTGGTTTTGCTTCTTTTTAAATCTGCTTTCCTGTTTTTGTTTTTTTTTTTGGACCTTTTATCTTAATGATGACTTTTGTTGTTATCCATGCTTTGTGCTAGTATTTTATATGTATATAACCAAAACAGTATTCTGTTGCTACTGTACCAAGAAAAACCCTCTTGAATTTTCAAGTTGGCATTAAAAGGATTGCTATCATGTCAGTTTTCTCAGAGCAACCATTTTTATTCTAATTGTAAAACTGCCATAAAACTGTCATACATATAATATTTTCTTACGTGTACTATATCAGTTTTACTACATTACTAATTTTTTATACTCGTACTGTTTAGATGAAGTTGTGTCTGAATCAGTGGATGAGGATGTCACTAGCCTAGAGGAAGAGGACCAGCCTGGTATGTTATGTTTTAATGTCAGCCTATTTAATTCTTGTAGAATAAGAACAGTTGAGCTAATTCACTCCCATTCATGAAAAAACTACAGAGATACAAACAGCCTCATGGTAAGAAAAGATATGAAGGAACAGGTAAAAAAAGGAAAAAAATAAAGGGAAGAAGAAAAGTGAGAAGAGTAAGAAGAAAGAGAAGATAATGAGATATTAATGATTGTGTTGATATGGTGAGGGAGACAAGAAGAGGTTGCAAAACATGAGTATTAGCACCTTGACAAAATGAAATTATTTTGAACTGTGAAATTAGTCCTTTTTTTAAAATCAGACATTCATGAATGGATAGTAGTCAATAGAACTATTAAAATGAATTGTAACTGGTTTATTAGCTGTGTCTGATATGTAAAAGAAATATGGTGTGAATCTTTCCCATACACATGTCATGTGTCACATTTACAAACAATTTAGTATGTTTTCTAATCTCAAAAAAAAAAAAAAAAAAAAGCCCTCCTAAACTTTCATGATTGATCTAAAAAGAAACCAGTCAAGTCGTCAGTTTTCTCAAAGCAAACTTGTTTTGTTTCACTGTAGAACTGTTATACATACTTATATGTCGCTTGCACTTGTACTATATATGAGTTTTGCTACAGTACTAATTGTTCATATTGTTTAAATGATGTGGTTGCTAAATCAGTGGATGAGGATGTTGTTACCTGGAATGAAGATGAACAACCTGGTATGTTATGTTTTTTATTTCAGCCTATTTAAATTGTTGTTGAAATAAGCATAATTGAGCTGATTTATCATATCCTAAAGTGTATAACACTTTTTATTTTATTTTTATTGTATAACATTTTTTTTTTGTAATTCTGTCACGTCTTATTAAATGTTACTCCCAGTCTTATATTCAGTGAATTATGTCACACCTTTGCTCACATTCTTTGATTGTATGTCACTTCTTATCTCTTATTTTCTTACTGGTCATCCTTTTATTCTGACATTCTCATTGCTTTGTCCCTTCTTGTTTTGCATGCCTTACTTTTGAAGTAATTTTTTTTCTCACATTCTGTTGTGGTGTTCATATCCTTGTGGGAAATTCTGTGTGTCACTTCTAGTTTCACATTTCATGTGATTTCTTGTCTCACACACTTATATATGTCATATTTTGAACAAAGAAGATCTGGCATAGCTGACAAGAATTTTGAAAGGTAACATGAAGGTGCAACAAATCATATATTAATTCATTTACCTTCAGCTCCCCATGGAACATAGACCTTCAACAAACATGCCAAGTCCTCTTGCCCTATGCCATCAGCTCAAGGACTCTCCTTGTCTTCTTAATTTCTTTTCATTTTTGTCTCTATTTCTCTTGTTTGTGTATTTTCCTCTCTCCCTCTACCTCTCTTATCTGGGGATTCCAGAACAAGGAAAGCTTTGTAATTGTCACGGAGCAGTCTATCCTTTCTCTTCCACACTCTTTCACTCATTCCATCCTGTCACTGTTTTCTGGTCTTCCATATAAGTCACCCTTTTTTCTCCAAGAACGCTATCTCAGGTAAATATTCTTGTATTAAATTCGTTAAGCAGGCAATTTAAAATCAGCCAGGTAGTGGTTTTTGAGGAGATGCGTTAGGACCGTTATGGGTAAGGTTACAACGTAGGTGTGATAATGGTGGATTTTTCTGTGAGACACCAATTAACCAGTGACTCACAGATGACCACCTATTTCCGGTCGAACAATATATTTATCATTGAAAATGTAACGTTTCTGTACTTTTGATGATCACCGGGGTACCAGCTGAAACTAAGTTTAAGTACAGGAGACTTTTTAAGTATATACATATATATAAGTATATTTAGACATAGTACACAATTGTGTACAGTAAAGTCAAAGACGTTTCTGTACTTTTGATGATTCAACTTGGATTGTCCCCCCAAAGCTTGGATTGGATCCAGATCCTGTGAAACTAAGTTTCAAGTACTCAGTATACGAGACTTTTGACTACCATTACAGTATATACATTATATATAAGTATATATTTCTTCTTCATAGTACACAATTGTGTACAGTAAAGTCAAAGACGTATTTACTAATATTTTCAAATATTCAAGCTTGGATTGTGTGATCCTGAAGTGATCCTGTGCGGTGAGTTATCTCCCAAAATTATTTGTTTCATTATTGCTTAACTCTTAGTATACGAGCGGCCTTTCATGACTACCATTACAGATTTTGCAATAAATAATTTATTTATAAAGATAACATAAGTGTGATATATCAAAATGTGAAGAAATGAAACCCCTATATCATGCACGTAACTAAATTGTTCAGTGGTTTTAAACATGCATTCAGCTATAAATTTTCGCTATTGACGGGGATCGATCATCGGCCTCTCTAGAAGGCCGCTCGTATACTAAGAGTTAATGATACTAGCGTGATTTACAGAAGAGGTATACTTTTGAGCATGTTAAGAAACGTATGTTATGCAATTGGATTTTGTTTTTCTTGCATATTCATTATGTATAATGTATATAATTCAGGCTTTCGAGCATAAATGTTATAGAAGAATTTTGCGCATTTGCTATAAAGAGCACAAAACAAATGTCTATGTTAGAGAGAAGATAAACACCTATGCAGGCCACCAAGAACCACTTTTGTCAATAGTGAAACGTCAAAAGCTTGCCTGGTTTGGGCATGTAACTCGTCATGACTCCCTTTCGAAAACGATCCTCCAGGGAACAGTCGAAGGTAAACGGAGAAGAGGAAGGCAAAGAAAATCCTGGGCTGATAACATCAAAGAATGGGCAGGACACGGTTTCTCCACACTTGTACGCATTGCTGAGAATAGAGAGCAGTGGAGGACCCTGTCTGCTGATGCTTCCACCATGGCACCCCTACGACCCATGACGGGTTATGGGTTGAGATGAGATGATGATATAATATTATTCCTTATTCCTGTATGATTTGCTTATATAGTATTTTATTACTGTGCAAATATGCTTGAATTATTAAGGACATCACTATGTTATAAGTATACATTATGAAAGCTGTTGTTCCTTGCTGCAAGGTAATTAGGATGTAATTCTTAACTGAAGATAAACCAGACTACCTGACAGACTGTTGATTTTGGAAAATAGTAAGACATATTAAGTGTAGAGGAGAGACACCTGACTTGGAAGGATGAGGACAGAGCCTGATAGACAATAGTCACTGAGACATCTTTCATATATAGTGTACTGGACAGTCAAAGTCTTCAGTGGTAAGTGCGCCTATGCTCTGAGATCAAAAGTCTTCTGGGAGGAACTTAATAAATGTAAAATCTCTGTAGACAAAAGATTAATGGTTCTTTTACTTTGTTCTTCAGTGCAGAGTGTCAGTACATAGGACCTGGAATTGACCTCCCCTCAATTTTTCTGAGCTCAAAAATCAAGGAGGGACAGGGACTGAATCTTCACCCCTGAGTGTGAACCAGACATCCTTGAAGACACTAGTGCCACACAGGACAATCAGCCACCACCACGTGCCCTCATCAAGAAGTCACAGCAGAGTGCCCTCTTTATCAACGCCCTACACGAACATTAAAATACATCAATTAATGAGATAGAAGATCACCACACACACACAACAAAGCTCAGACTTAGTGAAGAAAATAAGGCACCCCACTGAGACCTAGACTTTTTTTCAGATTTAAACTTTGATTCTTTGCCATATTTTTTTCATCAGTTGTAAATTAACCCTCTGTAAATGTGATTACCTTAATAAATAGCATATTGTTTATTTTACTTATTACATGTCTGAGTCTATTTGATTAAATATCATATGCCTGTCCAGAGCCCTTTTTTGTGTGTGATTACTTCCCTTTCTTGCTTACTGTCCTCTTTTTTGTGGAATTGTTTATATCGTGTGGTGCATGTTAGTTGTGGAACAAAATCACGTGGGAGAACCACTTGTCTGGTATTCTTACATGGTATTTAATTACCCTTGATTCCAGATAGTTAACCTCTTGGTTTCATAACAAATAACATCACTATTACAGTATTGCAAGAAAACCAATCTATATTATTGTTATCCAGAGCAGTTGACCTGGGCCCACCTTGCTCTCCCCCTACGCATGACAGTAATGCTATCAGCATGTTTCATCAATGTGTGCCCTATACATTGCCAGCTTCCACTTCTCATCTGTTGTTCCACTGGCACTAGTCATCAGTTCCACACTGGTGATCTTGTATGCTTACAATCCTTCTAATATAAGTATATAAACCAATAAAATGGTATTGAATCAGTTCTGCAAATAACGGTTCACTTGAAACAAGGGACGTTTCGGGTTTTACCCTTCGTCAGCCACAGTTACAAACAGGTGACAAGGACAAGAATTACATATAGGTACTACAAAAACATTCGATGATGAGAAACATACACCAAATAAGCGATACAAGCAGATGGAAAAAGTAAACACCCACAGGGATGAGCGAAAAAAGAACAATAATAATACAAGAAAATCGTAAAACCTGAAAGAAATACCGAAACAAGAAAGTAAATAATCAACGAAACAAAAAAAAAGTATGAACAAAACTTCGGAACAAGTAAAAGGTCACTTAGCTAGATCCGTAGATGCTTGGAATAGAATACTGAGGTACCTTGTCCAAGAAATCGTCTAAGGAAGTGACGTATAAGATAGCGACAATTTAAAAAGATACAAAAGGATACGAAACGAACCAAAACAAAAACATAAGAAGATAGATTGAAAAAAGAAGAATGAAAAAGAGAGAAAAGCCACCAGAATTTATGCAAAATGATGTTGGACATTAAGGCCATTTGGAGATAAACAGTCCATTTGAAAAAAATAAGACGATTCTCCAACGAAAAGCAAGTCCGATCATCACCGACACATGAAAGGAGGGCAGTGACATGAATATCGGAATTACCTGAATGGTCAGGCCTATTGAAATGAAGGGCCACCGGTAAATGTTTGCCTTGATAGATGTCATTTAAGTGCTCACGAAACC
Organism: Oreohelix idahoensis; assembly: GCA_024509875.1. Classification (NCBI taxonomy): domain Eukaryota; kingdom Metazoa; phylum Mollusca; class Gastropoda; order Stylommatophora; family Oreohelicidae; genus Oreohelix; species Oreohelix idahoensis. Next base: position 129,066 of record JAMPIV010019013.1, read on the forward strand.
TGTCTGCCAAATGTCTGCCAGTTTCACCAATATAGGTAATGCCACACCTCTTGCAGATGACAGCATAAATCAGGTTTCTGGATTTGCATGTGAAAGACTCTCTAATGACAAATTTTCCTTTAGGAAAAGTGACTGTATGAGTTTGGAATACAAACGGACAGCTCTAACATATACGGCATTGGCACAGTTTAGTGCCAAAGTATGAAGGGCTAGTATGTCTCAAGCGACTGTGTACAAGAATATCCCTAAAATTCCTATCTGTACGATATGCCACCAAAGGTGTATCATGAAACAACTCTCTGGTATCAGGATCAGAGTGGAGAATAGGCAGATGTCGAAACATAATTCTCTTCACCGCCAGACAGTGAGGATGGAAAGTTAGAACCAGTTTGAGTCTGTCAGATTGGACAAAAGGTTTAGTAGTGAGTGCTATCTGACGAGTGACGCATGTGATGCGATTAAGAGCATCAGATAAAACACGTTCTGGATAAAGACGTCGGCGAAAGAACTCGAGCATCTCTTGAGCTCGCTGATGGAAATCATCGTCATTGTGAAATAACCGACGCAAGCGAAGAAGTTGAGAAAAGGGAATGGAATTTTTACAACTTAGAGGATGCGATGAAGTATAAAGAAGGAAACCATGAGTGTCAGTAGCCTTATAATAGATAGACGTTTTAAGACCAGTAGGGCTAATAGTCACAGTGATGTCAAGGAAGTTCACTGAAGTCATAGACATTTCAGAAGTGAATTTGATGGCAGGATTGAAATTACCAACATAGTCAATAAATCGACGGAGATCTACCTCAGACATGTCTGTAATGCCAATACTATCATCGATATCAATCAATACCCTTTAGCTCCCCAAGGAGCATAGGCCTTCAACAAACACATGCCAAGTCGTCCTGTCACGTGCCATCATCTCAAGTTCTTTCCACGTTCTCCTCATCATTTTCAACTCTGTTTCCAGCTCTCTTCTCCATGTGCTTCTTGGTCTACCTCTGCCTCTCTTGCCCTGGGGGTTCCAGAACAAGGACTGCCTTGTAATGCTATCAACAGGTTTCCTCAGTGTGTGTCCTATCCATCGCCATCGTCTTCTTCTCATCTCTTGTTCCACTGGCACTTGTCTAGTTCTTGTCGTCAGTTCCACGTTGGTAACCTTGTCATACCATTTTAATCCCTCTATTCTACGCAAGCACCCATTTATGAAAGTCTGTAGCTTTTTGGTTGTTGTCTTTGTTGTTCTCCATGTCTCAGAGCCATACAATAGGACTGACTTCACATTTGAGTTGAAGATTCTTATCTTCGTGTTGGATCCGATTTCTCTTGATCTCCATATATTTCCCAATGCAATGAAAACTCCTCTTGCTTTTTGTATTCTTAGTTTGATATCACTGTCTGTCCCTCCAACTTTGTCTATACTGCTGCCAAGATATGTGTATGATTCTACATCTTGTATTGGTGTTTCTTCAGGTTCAACCCTGTTATCATTATCTGCATTTATTCTCATTATTTTTGTCTTTTCCCTGTGTTCAGACCCAATTGCTGTGACCTCATTGAGTGTTTTCAATTTGTCCTGCATCTGATTACGGTTATGGGACAGAAGAGCCAAGTCATCAGCAAAATCCAGATCATCCAACTGCTTAGTCAGAGTCCACTGGATTCCATTTCTGTTGTGTGTTGTCAATGATCTCATAACCCAGTCTATTGCTAGTAAGAAAAGAAATGGAGACAAGAGGCATCCCTGTCGCACTCCTGTTCTTATCCCAAACGGTTCTGAAAGCTGTCCTTCATGAAGAACTCTACATGTCATGTCTTCATATGTTTTCTTTATTAAATTAATGATCTTCAGGGGAACTCCATAATGCCTCATCAATTTCCAAAGTGATTCTCTGTCTACACTGTCAAATGCCTTTTCGTAGTCCACAAATCCGATGTATAGTGGTGAATTCCATTCCAGACTTTGTTCAACTATTATTCTCAAAGTGGCTATCTGGTCTGTACAGGATCTGTTTTGTCGAAAACCTCCTTGTTCATCTCTCAGTTTCTTGTCTATGGACTCTTTTAATCTCTCAAGGATAATCCTGTTTTTAATACTTTTCCTGGCACTGATAGTACTAACATTATTCCTCTATAATTTGTGCACTCTTGTAAATTTCCCTTCTTAGGCAACTTAAACAGATATCCTTCCTTCCATTCTGCTGGTATCTCTTCCCAGACTTTACCAAGTAATTTATATAACATCTCTAGCCGTGTCGATGTCTGTTCTGATGGCCTCTGCTGGAATGCCATCAGGTCCAGCTGCTTTTCCATCTCTTAGAAGCTTTATGGCTTTCTTTATTTCTTCCTTCGTTGGTCTTTCACCGTTAATTTGTAGCTCTTCTGCTGGCTGGATGTCTGGGGGGTTTTGTGGAGCTGGTCTATTGAGAAGGTCCTCAAAATATTCTGTCCACCTCTTCATTTGCTCTTGTATATTGCTGAGAAGTTTTCCATTCTTGTCTTTTATGAGGCAACTTGTTTGCTTGTATTTCCCTGTTAGCTTCTTTGTGCTGTAGTGTTATACAGTTCTCTCATATTTCCTTTGGCCGCAGCATCTTCTGCCTCTCTTGCCAACTCCTCAATATACTTCCTCTTGTCTCTTTTGATAATTCTTTTAACTTCTTTGTTTGCTTCTGTGTACACTTCTTGAGCCTTGGCTTTGGAACTTCTGGTTTTGCTTGTGTTTAAATCTGCTTTCTTGTTTTTTCTGTCTTTTATCTTATTGATGGTTTCTGTTATTATCTATGCTTTTTGTTGTCATTCCCTTTTCCCCAGTATTTCTTCACATGTCTCATTCCACACAGTTTTGATTTGCTGATCATCGATATAGCGGCGGTAAAACTCAGGTATCGGTCCATCGTAACTTTGAAAGACTAAATATTCAAAGTGGCCCATAAACAGGCAAGCGTAACTAGGGCCCATCTTAGTACCCATAGCGACGCCACTGATTTGGTTGAAGAATTGGCCATTAAACTCAAAAGAGTTGAGAATAAGAACCAACTCAGCAAGGCGAAGAAGTGGACCTGTACTTGTAGGAAGATCAGTACGCTGGTCGAGAAAAAATTGGAGTGCCTTGAGACCATCAGCATGTGGAATAGAAGTATAAAGGGAACAAACATCTAGGAGGAAAAGACGGTAAGTACGGCCAGGCGTGAGTCTGATCGAATCAAAGATAGTGATAGCATGAGTAGTGTCCTTCAAATAAGAAGGCAGATTGGCGACTAAAGGCTGGAAAATACTATCGAGGAATTCAGAAATATGTTCAGTGGGACAAAAACAGGCTGAAACAATAGGCCTACCAGGGTTAGCAATTTTATGCACCTTAGGAAGCATGTAAAAGGAAGGCTTACCAAGACTACTATCAAAAATATGGAGAGATAAAGCACCAGAAGGAAGAAGATCATCATGGACAAGGCCATGGATAGTCTTATAAACAGTAAGATTATTCCGGACTGTTGCATCACCAGAACAAGGTGAGTAAAAGGTGGTGTTACCTAGCTGTGTAACTCCTTCATGAGTGTATAAGTCCTTCCGCCAAACAACCACTGCACCACCTTTGTCTGCTGGCTTGATAACAATATCCTCACATTTTCTAAGGCTTGACAATGCCTGCCATTCAGAAGACGTGAGGTTAGATCGACGGAGACGGTGTAGAGTAAGCTGGTCAGTGTCATGTAAAGTATTGACAATATATAAATCCAGAGCACGAGAAGCTCCTGGAGCTGGAGTCCAGTCTTGTTTGGGTTAGTCAAAACGACGACAGATATCAGTATCAGAAACCTTGGTAGAATCCTTCTGTTCTTCACAAGCACCAACTTACAACAGCTGTAACTTCTTGGTTGTTGTTTTTGTTGTTCTCTATGTTTCTGTACAATAAGACGCTTGACATTTGAGTTAAAGATTCTTATTTTTGTATTGAGCTTGTTTTGATCTCCATATATTTCCTAATGTAGTGAAAGCTCCTTTACCTTTGGTATTCTTATTTTGAGATCATTATATGGCCCTCCGACTTTGCCTTTGTTTCTGCCAAGGTATATGTATGATTCTACATCTTATAGTGATGTTTCTTCAAGTGCAATTTTTAAAATTGCTTTCTGCACTTATTCTCATTATCTTTGTCTCTTCCATGTGTATTTTCAGACCCACTGGCAAGCTATACCTTCTTCTTTGGTCCTTAGCCGCCGACTGTCAAAGCAGTCAGTGTGGCCATCGTGCCTGGTGGCATCTTGTTGGGCAGCAACAAACTGCTTCCACTTTGTTCGGTTGGTGGCCATTCTTCATACAGTCCCCCAGCTCTGGTTCATTCTTTGCATCTCAGCCTCCACAGTTCTCCACCAAGTTGTTTTTGGTTGGCCTCTCTTTCGCTTTCCTTCAGGGGTCCATAGCATAGCTGTTCTTGTGATGGCATTGGGGTCTCTTCTGAGGACGTGGCAAACCCAACTCCAGCATCTGCCAACTATGATGGTGTTCATGTCCTCTTGGTTACTCTGAGTAAGTAGTTCTTGGTTGGTGATGGTATTCGGCCAAAAGATGTGGAGAATTTTCCTAAAGCAGATTGTGTGGAAGCAGGATAGTTTTGACATTTCATTCTCTGTTGCTCTCCAGCATTCTGCACCATAGAGAAGCACAGAAAGTACACAGCTGTCATGTAATCTTAATTTGGTGTTTGTGCTGTACTGAGAGGACTTCCAGATGTTGTTTAGACTATAGCACGTTTCACTAGCTTTGCCCAACTTCAAATGTAATTATCTGATTAACCGTCGAACGTATTAATGCCATTTTTCGCATACGATGTTATATTGGGTTAGACCCAACAAATATATACTTTATATCTGTGCATCTTGTCCAGTTCCCATAAACGGATGAAATCCTTTGATCTTTGTCGGCATACTAATTATTGTGTATCGAGACAAGAAATTTTACCACTTCAGTCACAGATTCTGTGAATTAAATAGGCATAGGCGTGTCTACTATTACAATAATGTGGCCATCACGTTTGCATATGAATACCTGTTGAAGATGATTTCTTAAATGATCTGCATGGGAGATACTCGTGACATTGTTTGTCATTGACATTTAATGCGCTATCAAACTGGACCTTCATTGATCTAATTATTTCAATAGGTATCACCACTTTGCGGTTCATAAATATCATAATGGAACGTTGCTCCTCTAATGTGTTTTTAAATAACGGTAAAGTCATCATTAAAGAAATTAAATTTCATCCGAATCATAATCAGATGTCTCTGAGAAATTGATAATCAATCTCGGCTGAATGAAGGACAAACCATCATTCTTCCAATATTCCCCTTCCTCTTGTAACACATGGTTCTCACATTTCTTCCAATAATCCCTGGCTATATTGGAGATGGCGGCTTTTGTAAGTATTTCAACATCTTTTAATTTGAACGTTCTATTTTCTGTTGCTACCTGTTCCTTAATTTTAGCCCAGACTAATTCTATTGGGTTTAACTCTTTCCGTCCACAGTGGTGCACCACGCGCCAGATAGGACTTCCGTTTGGACCAATGACGCGTGGCACGCCAGTACGATATATGTCGAGTTTGAATGAAAAGTTATAAATACCTAGCAACTAGCTGGTTTTTAAATCATTTCATTACATCTAGGACATGTTTATGGACGTTTGTGAGCGAAAAACAAATTTGTGAAGCTAAAATTGTGTGTTTTATATCCATTTCTATTCCTTTGTTTACATACAAAATGGATCGAGAATCTTCAGACCAATGACGCATGGCGCGTCAGTGCGATATATGTCGAGTTTGAACGAAAAGTTATAAATACCTAGCAACTAGCTGGTTTTTTAAATCATTTCATTACATCTAGGACATGTTTATGGACGTTTGTGAGCGAAAAACAAATTTGTGAAGCTAAAATTGTGTGTTTTATATCCATTTCTATTTCTTTGTTTACATACAAAATGGATCGAGAATCTTCTTCTAAACACCTGCTTTCGGCTGAGCAAGCACGACGCTAATTTCTCAGTGGACAGAAGATAACTCGAGCGACACGGATTTTAGAAGTTAGGTTTAGTAATTCCAATGAAGACATTGTAAAGACTTTGTGTCAGAATATTCATGAAAGTGATCATTCTGAGGGCGATGTTGATCAGCTGATTGAACATGCATCAGGTAGGGCTGGTATAAAAAGAGCAAAACTTTCAGTCACTAAAGGAGAAGGATAAAGAGGCAAAAACACCATTGTGACCAAAAGTAAAGCTATGAGAACTGCCACAAGTCTAGAGGCAGGTGCATCCTCACAAGATGTCCCAGAGTGGTTAGAAATTGCTGAGGGGAAGACACAAAATGCATTTCGATTTTGTCCAAAGAGAACACCAGGTGTGACTGAGGGGTTTGACCTGTCAACCCCATTGAAATGTTTCAGTGTTTTGTTTACAGATGAGGTTCAAGATTTCATGTTCCAGTGCATCAATGATTATACCAGACTCAAATCTATTCAAAATAACCCTGCGAAACAATATTCATTGTATTCTCGGTGGACCAAAGTCACACGCCATGAACTTGATAAGTTTATTGCTGTCCTAATAAATATTGGGATTCAGAAAAGACCATGCATTCGCAACTACTGGTCTACATCTGCAGAATTTTATACTCCTTGGTTTCTTCAAATGTTTTCAAGAAGTAGATTTGAAGCATTATATCATACAATGCTTCATGCCTCTGATGAAAATTCACAAGGAAAAGAAAAGATTTTATGAACATGTTGTTGCAAAATATTCAGAGTGCCTTTTACCCATTCCAAAATCTCAGTTTGAATGAAGTGGTAATAGGGTATAAAGGCAGATGGCAATATAAGCAGTATAATCCAAGGTTTTCCTTGTATCTTCTCAGGCCAAAGTGGAAGCACATTGTCAAACCAAAAATGATAGAATATAGTTGGTGTAAATAATATTAGTCATAGTTGTTTTGTATTTACAGAAATTTGTGGTGTAGGAACAAAATCATATAAATTATATGTTTGAAGTGATTGTGGTAAAATGTGTTGTGTTTCAAAATGGATGTGCACTGATATTCTGAGATTTTTCTGCTATGGATTAAACTGGAGCTGACATATGTGAGTACAGTTTATTTATCTTTTTTCCAGTTATTTTTGATTAGGTCTACACTTCACATAACATGACAGACTCTTTTCCTACATCAAATAATTATCTACAGCATTTCACAAGATTCTTCAGTCAATTTCCCACATGTTGATGTATAACATCAACACCTAGTTAAATAAAATGTGTATCTACTGCCTGTTTTTTAAAATATAACCTGAAGAGAAAAATTGCAAATATTTTGAGCGGTGGTTTTTACAAACATATGTGGTTTTGAGAACAAAAATCATAAAAATTACATCTATGAAGTGATAGTGATAAAAGTTTCCAGATATGTTTCAAACTAAATGTGCACTGATAGTCTTAATATTTTATTGCCATACATTAATAGGGAGCTGAAATATTTAAATTTAAGTATACAATTTTATTTTATTTTTTAAACATTTTTAAAATCAAGTCTACACTTCACAAGACATAACACACACCTATTCATATCAATTAATTATATGAATCAATTCATAAGATTCTCCAGTCAATTTCACACATTTAAATGTATAACATTAACACCTAGTTAAATAAAATGTGTATCTACTGCCTGTTTTTTTAATATAACCTGAAGAGAAAAATTGCAAACATTTTGAGCGGTTGTTTTTACAAACATATGTGGCTTTGAGAAAAAAAATCATAAAAATTACATCTATGAAGTGATAGTGATAAAAGTTTCTAGATATGTTTCAAACTAAATGTGCACTGATATTCTGAACATTTTATTGCCATACATTAATTGGGAGCTGAAATATTTAAGTTTAAGTATAGAATTAAAAAAAAAATTTTAACACTTTTTTAATCAAGTCTACACTTCACAAGACATAACACACACCTATTCATATTAATTAATTATATGAAGCAATTCATAAGATTCTCCAGTCAATTTCACACATTTAAATGTATAACACAACTACCTACTGAACTTATGTATTTGTCCACTGTCTGTTTTTAAAACCTCACATGTCTGAAAAAATTGCATCCATTTTCGGGCCTGGGTAAAACCCAAAAACAGCCTGGGGGGGAATGAGTTAAGTGAGAATGGTAAGGATGCAATCTTAAACATCTGTGACCATGTTCATGGATTGCCTTGTCTATGAGAAATATCTTTGTATGCTGTGTCTTTTTTACAATTCCAATTAATTCAGGCTTCAGGGACATTTCGTTGAATGGAATGTCGTTTTTGGTCAGCCAAATCTTTATTACATCTTTAGTACTTGATGAATTAGGAACTTTATCTTCTGGTGCCACAACGTTGTGATATGAAGCATTGTCCATTATCAAACACGACGGTCTATCCAAGGAAGGAAGTACATGATTCACAATCCAATCTTGAAATATCTTGCCATTCATCTCTGTATGATAATCCCTATTATCTGTGGATTTTGAAACACGTGTGAGTTCAGTATTATTTAGAAGCCCATGATGGCTGCTTCCTGCATGTGCAATTATTAGTCGCTGTCCTTTGCTGCTTGGTACTAGTCTCTTAGTTGTCCCATCAGATGAGTGCCATTCTCGTTCATTACTGTGGTGCACATTGATCCAAGTTTCATCTAAATACACAAAATCATAACAATCTCTTCTCATTTCTCTTCTTCTTCTTCTTCTTTGATCCATAACCGCCAACCGTCAAAGCAGTCAGCGGCCATCACGCCTGGTGGCGTCTTGTAGGGCAGCAACAAATTGATTCCACCTTGCTCGGTCGGCGGCCATCCTTCGTACAGTGCCCCGACTGTGGTTCATTCTTTGCATCTCAGCTTCCACAGTTCTCCGCCAAGTTGTTTTTGGTCGGCCTCTCTTTCGCTTTCCCTCGGGGGTCCATAGCATAGCTGTTCTTGTGATGGTATCAGGGTCCCTTCTGAGGACATGGCCAACCCAACTCCAGCGTCTGCCAGCTATGATGGTGTGCATGTCCTCCTGGTTACACCGAATAAGTAGTTCTTGGTTGCTGATGGTGTTTGGCCAAAAGATTCGGAGAATTTTCCTTAGGCAGATTGTGTGGAAAGAGGACAGTTTCGACATTTCCTTCTCTGTTACTCTCCAACATTCCGCACCATAGAGAAGCACAGAAAGTACACAGCTCTCATACAGTCTTAATTTGGTGTTTGTGCTGTACTGGGAAGACTTCCAAATGTTGTTGAGAACAGCAAAGGCTGTTCTCGCTTTATTCATTCTGTTGTTAATGTCCTTGCTTGTTCCGCCGTCAGGTGTTACTATGCTTCCTAGGTAAGTAAATGTGTCTGTCTGTTCTAACTTCTGGTTCCTTACTGTTACTGGCTCAGGATTGCCCACGTTTAGTGTCATGACCTCTGTCTTCTTCAAATTGATGTTCAGGCCAACCTGCTGGCCATACTTATTCAGTCTATCGGTTTTGTCTTGAATGTGTTGGTGTGAATGCGCGAGTAGTGCAATGTCATCTGCATATTCCAAATCTTCCAGTGTAGAAAAAGTTGTCCATCTAATTCCTCTTGGACTGCCCTCTGTAGTCTGGCGCATCACCCAATCTATGACTGTCAAAAATAATGTTGTTGATAAGGGGCATCCCTGTCGTACTCCTGTTTTCACTTCGAAAGTTACATTACTCGATCCAACACTGCACGTAAAGTTAGAATAGAGGCTTTTTATAATGGAAACAATGCGGCTGGGAATTCCATAAGCCCTCAGAATTTTCCATAGGCTGTCCCTGTGTATGCTGTCAAAAGCCTTTTCAAAATCAACAAAGTTAATGTACAGCTGTCTCTGCCATTCTGAGCACTGCTCTATAATGTTCCTGAGGGTAAATATATGATCTGCACATCTTCTGCTCTTTCTGAAGCCCGCTTGTTCTTTCCTCAGTTTATGGTCAACTGCTGTTGAAATTCTCTGGATGATTATCCTGCCTAGTATTTTGCTGGGAACTGAGAGGAGGGTAATTCCTCTCCAGTTGTTGCAGTCTGCAAGGTCGCCCTTCTTGGGCAATTTGACAATTATTCCTTTACTCCACTCTGTTGGTGTTGTCTCAGTTTCCCAGACTTGTGCAAATAGTGGTTCTAATAGTTCTGCTGCTAGTTCAGGGTCTGCTTTGAATAGCTCAGCATTCAGATTGTCGTGACCAGGCGCTTTTCCATTTTTTAGCCCTTTGATAGCTGTGATAATTTCTTCTTTTCGTGGAATGCCTGTATTTACGTCTAAGTCACTTTCAGCCTCAGGAACATTCAGCTGAGTCTCTGGTGGTTCCTTATTCAGTGTTTCTCTGAAGTGCTCTGCCCATCTTGTTTCCTGCCCCTGTGTTGTGGTGATGAGATTTCCTTGCTTGTCTCTTACTAACTCATTTCTCTGACCTCGCGTAAATATTTGCTTCTCATTGCAACTATATGAGGCTTCTCACAGATAAGGTTTCTGCCACCAACTTATTTTCTAAAATTGAATCCCAAACTCCTAATAGTCCTCCATGGCGTAGATTTGGAAATATCAATGTCATTATTCTTTCTTAACCAAATTTTCAATTTCCTTAAAGTCACTGCCTCATTATTGAGAAACATATTGCAAATTTCTCTGCGGATCAATTCTCTGTCAAAATTATCCACCACTCTTGGCCTATTTTTCGTGTGTAAAACACTGGAATTACAAATTTCAGATGTCGCTATCCAGCGGTGCAATGATCGTTTGCTTATCCCCAAGGCATGAATAGTCCTCTTTTGTGGGTTTGAAATAGAATGATATAGTTTTCCTCGAGTAGCTTCATTGCAGAAATACTTAAAAATCCTATCTGTGATTTGCTGTAATGTCATAACATGTATTCGCAGACTCATTTTTCCTACTTAGCCACACAATACTTTTTGTAGACACGCCACTGATTGACAATGTGTGTGTAAAACCGGAAATAAACTGTTTTATGTTCAAGAAGCGCAATTTCATGCAATTTCACGCAAAAATCATGCCAATTGCTTGATAAACCAAAAATGTGCAAATGAGGTCGTATAATTTACTGTAGACATTTCAATATGTGTCTGTGTGATGTGTGCTGGAAAGTAGGATTTTATATTATATCGCAAAGAAACAAAAATTGAAACCAATGGCCGCATTTTAATGAAAAATTTAATTCATAGGGTCTATGCCATTTCAAATTCACACACAAAATTTCACTTATATGCATTATATATTCGCTGAGATATAGCATTTTGAAGTTGGGCAAAGCTAGTGAAACGTGCTATAGCAAAGGCTGTTCTCGCTTTATTCATTCTGTTGTTGATGTCTTTGCTTGTTCTGATGTCTGGTGTTACTATGCATCCTAGGTATGTAAATGTGTCTGTCTGTTCCAGCTTCTGGTTCCTTATTATGGGCTCAGGACTGCCCACATTGAGTGTCATGACCTCTGTCTTCTTTAGACTGATGTTCAGACCCACCTGCTGGCTATACTTATTCAGTCCATCTGTTTTTTCTTGGATATGTTGATTTGAATGTGCGAGTAGTGCAATGTCATCTGCATATTCCAGATCTTCCAGTGTAGAAAACGTCTATCTAATTCCTCTTGGACCTCTGTTGTCTGGTGCATCACCCAGTCAATGACTCAAATATAAAGTTGTTGATAAGGGACATCACTGTCGTATTCCTGTCTTCACTTCAAAAGTTTGGTTGCTCAACCCAACACTACATGTAAAGTTAGCATAAAGACTTTTTATGATGGAAACAACGCATCTGGGAATTCCATAAGCTCTCAGTATTTTCCATAGGCTGTCCCTGTGTATGCTGTCAAAAGCCTTTTCAAAATCAACAAAATTAATGTATAGCTGTCTCTACCATTCTGAGCACTGCTCAATAAAGTTCCTGAGGGTGAATATATGATCTGCACATCTTCTGTTCTTTCTGAATCCCGCTTGTTCTTTCCTCAGTTTATGGTCTACTGCTTTTGAAATTCTCTGGATAATTATCCTGCCTAGTATTTTACTGGGAACTGAGAGGAGAGTAATTTTTTTCCAAATGTTGCAGTTCCTTCTTGAGTAATTTGACAATTATCCATTTATTCCACTCCACTGATGTTGTTTCTGTTTTCCAGACTTGCGCAAATAGTGGTTCTAATAGTTCTGCTGCTAGTTCAGGGTCTGTCTTAAATAACTTAGCATTTAAATTGTCATGACCAGAAGCTTTTCCATTCTTTAACCCTTTGATAGCTGTGATGATTTTCTTCCCCTTGTGGAATGTCTATATTTACGTCTAGATTCTTTTCAGCTTCAGGAACATTCAGCTGCGTCTTTGGTGGTTCTTTATTCAGTGTTTCTCTGAAGTGCTCTGCCCGTCTTGTTTCTTGCCCCCTGTGCTGTGGTGATGATGAAATTTCCTTGCTTGTCTCTTACTCATGTAATATTGTTTGCACCCCGTCGTCCGCTGATAGTTTCAGTTATTTTATATACTGTGCTTTGCTCATGTCTCAGTGCTGCCTCTTCTGCTTTGTCTTGCAAGATTTCCAGAAATTTCCTTTTGTTGACTCAAGTTTGACATTTTACTTTCTTGTCCAGCTGACTGTTCTGTTCACTATATTTTTCCTTTAACCTGTTAAAATTTGCTTCTATTTTCTTTCTTTTCATTTCTTTTCTTTTCGCTATAGTGTTTAACGTTTCTGGTGTTATCCAATGTTGTCTCTTCCTTTCCTAGAATCCCAAGCATGATTCACTGCTTTCCTTATATATTGTTGAAATGGTGTTGAATTTCTGGTCAACATCATCAGTCGCTGTCTTTTTCTGGCTATTGGCAATTTGATTATGGTCTCTTTACATCAAACACAAAAGCTTTTCTGGTGAGGGAGTCTTTAAATTTGATGATGTTATACCTTTTCTGTTTAGTTGCAATTGGTCCAGCAGCTCTGAATTTTGCCTTCAGTCTTGCTACTACTAGGTGGTGATCGCTTCCCACATCTGCACCTCTTCTTGCTTTCACATCTTGTAATGAATGCCTTCATCTACCATTAATCATAATGTGGTCTGTCTGATTTCTATCTCAGCCATTTGGTGATTCCCATGTTAACTTGTGCATTTCTTTGTGTGGAAAAAGTGTTCTTCCAATGACCAAGTTGTTAATGCTGCAGAAGCTTATTAGTTTATTCCCTTTCTCATTTGCTGTTCCGCTGCTGCATTTCTCCACTACTCTTTTGTTATATGTATTGTGTGTTCCAACTTTCACATTGAGGTCTCCATTACTATGATAAGATCATTTCTAGGTGCGGTTTCCATTTCCTTGTGTAACTGTTGATAGGATTCATCCTTGACCTCTTCATCGCTGTCATTTGTTGGTGCATAGCATTGTATTATTGTGGTGTTGGTAAATCTCTCTCTCAGTATTGTTCTCATCAGTCTGTTGTTGACAGGTTCCCATTCTGGTTATGACCTTTCTATTCCTTTCTTTAGGATAATGGCTACGCCTTCATTTGCTGTCCATACTCTCTACCAGAGTAAAGTGCTGTTTCTCCTGTTGCTATCTTTATTCTCCCTGTCTCAGTCCATCTGCTGTCACTTATTCCCAGGATATGTAATCTGTAGTTCCTCATCTCTGCTGTGACCTTCCTCAGTTTTCCTGCCTCATTCATAGTTCTGACATTCCAGAATCCAATTCTTATTTCATGTTTTGCGATTGGGGCATCTGTTCTCATGCCAATGGCTTCCTTTCGGCTTTCACCACTGACAATCATACGGGCCTCAGACTCCGGATGTCCATCCTACATCAAAGTTTTTTCATTTGTTGCTGTTTCTGTAACAATTAAGATTTTTTACGTAGACAGGGGTGTCGGCCTTGTGCTAAAACCCCCAACCTGGAAGACAAAGATACCAGCTTTTGTCTGACCCCTACAGCACAAACCTGTCCAGTTTGGTTGACTTGATTTGATTTTGTTTTAAGGTCTATTTTCATTACTCATAGACATCTCCATCAGTGCTCCGATCTCCTCCCTTAGATCACACAAGGAGGATCTCAGCACAGTGCACAAACTCCATAGCACCGGCAAGAATCCCAACATGTGTATATAGGAATCACACATTCTATAAATATTTTTGTGGTGGATAGGTTTCTAATTTTTAAATTTTGCCTGTGCAGCGGCCAGATGGGTCTATTCTTTACAATTTCCAACTGTCATGGGATTTTTAACGTGCGCAACTTGCACCTGGGACCTCCTGTTGCTTGCTTGGACCTGCCAGGAGTAAAACTCCCGCTGGCATAGCTCTGGGGGTTGTTAGGGTACGTTAGCTGCCATACCGCTAAAAGGTGTAGGCACCATTGATGTCAGGGCAAGCTGTATATGTACCTTCTTTTTTTTTTAAATGCTTCCACTTTTTTCTTAATATGGATTTATTATACTTTATTGATATTTAGTACAGACAAGCTGTATATGAATGTACTGAATGTCAATAAAATATAATAAATCCATATTAAGAAAGAAGTGGAAGCATTTAAAAAAAAAGCGATGGGAAAGAAAACAAGGGTAAAAAAAGTAAGAGGGAAAATACAAAGGGCAAATGATACAATGATGCTAAAGAGAATAGAAAAAAAAAGCTAATGAGGATTATTGGAATGATTATGAGGAAAAAAAATGAGAGGGAGAAAGAGAAGAGGTGATAATTGGCTTTGATAACCCTCTTCATTAGGATGAAGCCCATAGAAACATTTCAATCAAATTCTGTATGTACAAGTCACAGTTACTTTAATTTCCAAGATATCCAAATGAGCAAAACTATTAATATGAATAGCACCAGGTCTCTTAGTCGAGGTGTTTCAGGCAAAGGTATCTCAAAACTTTCAAATAAACATCACCTGTTTTATTAATATATAGTATAAATAATAATCTATGATTTAAAAAAAACGCACCTAATCTTCAAAGATAACTTTTGAACAATACCCATCATGTCAGGTTTTCTCAACGCAGTCTGATTTCGTCCTTTGTAAAACCATCATACATACAGATATGTTCCTTACACTTGCATTGTATCAGTTTGATATGTGAAAATCACTGATGTTCATACTGTTTAAATGAATATACAGCTGAAACAGCGGATGAGGATGTCGCTACCCTAGAGGAAGATGACAAGCCTGGTATGTTAGGTGTTTTATTCAGCCTGTTTAATTTCTGGTAAAATAAGAGCAATTGAGCTAATTCACTCGCATTCTAAAATGCACAACACACTTTTTTCCCCCCTCACATTCGTTTAGTGTATGTTACTCCCTTTGTCCAAAGATGTCACACCTTTTCCAATTGTTAAGAGCTCACTGTGTGAAGAACAAAGTATGATTCTGGGTGTGATAGACATTTACTGTACACTTTGAGCTCTCATCGGGTTCATGTATAATAACTCGAAATGATTTGGAAACGTAACTCGATTTAACTCCATTGAGCAGTCTGTAACACAGGCCAACGGTTCTGCATATTTATTGTGACGATACTTAGAATTATGACGACAGTTCAATGAAATATATATATAAATAGATGCAGGCACGCAGCTTCCAGTCAAGCTTCATTTCTATCAGTACGTTTGAACTAGGCCCATATTAACCATGGCCCTTAAACACGTAGTTATTTCTTGGCCTTAAATATGTACAGTCAGTTGATTACTGACTCAAACGATAGATATCCCACTAGTCAGGAATACATCACTTTGCCTCAACGGCAAACACAAGAGAACATCCAGTTCTTTCACAGTATGCATAATACTTTGCCTACAAAGGCCTACATAATTAATAACAGTTCCCGAACTGGAACACAACCATCGGCCGTTATGGCTAATATAACAGGACACTATGTCCTCAGGCAGTTTACACATACGTCTGCCTCTTAGGTCACTACTATGGAAAAGAACCCAGAGTAACCCCTCTCACGGCATACCTCACAACGCATCTCTCATTTTTACTATATTTTAGGGAGTGCTCTGCGGTGCAAAACCCCCAACCGTGATTAATAAATATAATCTTCTCCGCACCGCCCAGCAGCTCCCAACACTTATATTCTTTAACTGAATGTCACTTCCTTCATCACAATCTCTAATAGCATGCCACTCCTTGAATTATATTCCTTTGTTTTGTCATTCCTTGTCTTCAATTCTGATAACATATGTCGAACATTGAAAATAACTGATAGTAGTGTACTTACACATGCAGCGTACCATACGTTAAATGTGCTCATAGCACTTACAATGATTGGAAACTATACAGAAAATTACAGCAAGAGGTAATCTGATTATCAGTTTAGACAAGTGGTTTGGTTCTTCTTAACACTTAAAGAAGGGGAAAGGGAGCGGACTAATACATTTTGTTGGAGTGGCAAAGAGGTATGGTGTCCGCCTCTAATTCTAAAAGTACCAGGTTCGCTTCCAGTACAAGGAATATAATTGATGGATTTTTTTTTCAGAAACAGTGGTTCCTATTGATGTCATACACCCTCCTGATCTCCTGGGTAGTGAGATCGGATGCTTGGCATCAGATAAGTGTGAAAAAATAGGAGGCCCCATGTTGAAGTTGCGCACGTTAAAAATCCCTCTGCAGTTGGAAATCGTAAAGAGTAAGCCATACAACCGCTGTCCGGGCAAGATGTAAAAATTAGGAAACCTACCCACCACAAAAATGTTTATAGAACGTATGATCTACACACATTGAATGATAAGAGGATGCAAAAAGCAGTGCAGCAGGCCCAAGAAGGTCAGTGGACTACATGGGAAGGAGCCCTGCAAAGGTCCTTGACATGGAATGATATATGGTGCCTCTTAGACGCAGCTTCATTATCAGATCAATGACCTCCTGCCATTGTCCGCAAAACCATGTGAGATGGGGAAAGTCTGCTGATGCTCATTGCCCCCTGTGCCTTGAGAGGCAGACACTTGTGAACATGTGCTGTCAGCTTGCAAGGTGTCATTAGGGCAAGGGTGATACACATGGCGCCACAAAGGAGTACTAAATGAGCTGGCTGATACAATAGACCTGGCACGGGTGAAGGGGAACAGCAAAGTCAGACCAAGTACCGCAATTATATACTTTCTGAGAGCAAGAAGAGTCAACACATCCCAAACCAAGTAGCAGTTTACCATCTGTTCTTGACTGTGCAAATAACTGGGAGATGGCAGAAGATCTACCTGGGCTAGGGGCGTATCCAGAAAGTATCAGAATATCTTTAAGACAGCCAGATATAGTGCTGCATTCCTCATCATCGCACCAGATTATAATGATTGAACTGACCGTACCGTTTGAATCCAGATTGGACAAGCAACACTTGTTAAAAGTGGCCAAGTATAATGATCTGTTCATGGACTTGATACACCACTGGTTCATTGCCAGGGTCATGGCTGTTGAGGTAAGTGCAGGAGGTCTAGTGGCTGCCTCATTGTATGATCTACTGAAACTGTTGGGTTTAAAAGGGCAGTCAAGAACAAGGGCGCTTAAGACACTCATTGAAACTGTGGAAGGGGCATTGTGCTGCCTGTGGAACAACCGCAACGAGCTACGGAATTCGGGACAGTAATTTATTTTCAACATAAGGGCTACTTTCATAATTGCCTCCAACTGGCAGAAAAACAGGAGAGAAGTTGACAGCTGCAACCAAGTTGGAATGAGTTAAATTCTCTGCACAAGACAATAGGTGGCTGACACTTGGGAGTCATGACCCAAGTGGGCCCACTCCCTTAGAGTGTAAAGGAGATTAAGGGTCCAGAACACTTAGTCGATGGGTGGACCACTTCAGATGATCTGATTGCCTAATGTTTTATGCTCTGTATAGTTTCCTATCATATCTTCACCAGTGTAGGGGGCACTGAACATAACCAGATTGGCCTCATTCACTAGGTTTGCAGACAGTGGCAGAAGATCATACATTTATCTTATAATTAAACTGGGTCAAAGGGTGTGTTGATGGCTAAAACTTGGCCACCATAACTGTAACTAGCTATTCTTGACGTAGAAGGCTCACACTGGATACCATAAAAGTAAAGGCCCTTAATGTAGAAGCCCGTACTGACCACTATACATGTAAACAGTCAGGAATGGTCTGTGTTCGTCCAAGCAAACAGGTGTCCGTGACACAAATAGGACAGTCTCAGTTTGGCCACTGTAAATGTAGAGTTGAATGTTGAAGAATGTCCAGTATCAATGTTGGGAACGATTCTAAGCCCCACAGGCTGGCATAATTATATACAGGCCCTAGTTGGCCGCAACAATGCTGGCATTCGTTTGGATGACTTGAAAGTGTTGAGGTGTTGTATTAATATAGAGTGTGAGTATACCTCAACGAATGCAAATGCATGTATGAAAGTTCGTGGAAGACAATGCATCTACATGACATCACACTTGTTGTAGTAATTACATGCTGTAATTCACATAGTTCTTGGAACACCTCTGACGTTTGATTGACTTTAATACATCACAACGACAGGTACGCCGACATCAACATAAAATAGTCATTGACAATTCAGGACATAGCATGTATGAATACAGTTCATCAGCCAGTGGTGCATGTATATAATAAAGCTGATCTCATACAATTCCACCTTCGTCAGCTACAGCAAAATACAGCAAATATGTGAGTTTACACAACTCCTTTCTGACATCAGTAAGTCGGATATATATGGGTCTACAGCAGGCCGCGCAATATGGCGGGCTTATAGATATGATGGCCTCCGTGATATTTCTATAACAAACAGGGTGAGTCAAACCTTGTTAAATGGCATCACCGCAGATAGCAGGATACAGCACCTGTAAAGTTCTTTGGGCATACACCAGCCCCAGTGCATATAATATTAGAATACTTCGTGAGCTCCATTACTAGTATTCATAGATAGACTCTTTCCCGCCCAGGGAAAAGTCGTTAGCTGGCTACAAAAAGTCATATATCATTCTGGCAATAAAGAAACTGTTTTAAGGGTAAATTACCTTAATGTCCCTCAGAATAAATATCACAAAAACTCACTCGCCTCCTAGGCGCATCAGAATATAACATTGGGGAACAATCTTTAACCATCTTGGTCGAACACACAGAGGACTTTCCCCAAAACTGTCTTGACCTTTTCAAAACTACAGCTCGACTCCTTAACACAGGATGTCTTAAAATAACGCCAGAATCTTAGAGCATGCGTCGTGACCCTAGACCCTTGAGCTAAACTCAGATGGGTGAACATGTCAGGAAAAGCTGACATTGGTTCTAAAATTAGATGCTGGGTTAACAGACAAGAGGGACAACCATCACTGTTAACTACAATCCCAGTAAAACATGAGTACCTCCCCTTTGATCAAGAAACTATTAAATTAAAGTCTCCAAAATTAACCAGGTACATTTTAACATGCTATAGATTCAGCAAACTGACCGCAACAGGGTGCCATATGCTGTATATAATTCCACATCAAGGACCTCTGCAGGGCTCCTTCCTGTGTACTTCATTGATCTTGTTGACCTTGCTCAACTGCTGTTTGCATCCTTTTACCATTCTCTGCTCATGTTTCCTGAAGTGAATTTCCATATCTCTGCATTATTTCTTGGATGCTTTGAACCAGCAGTGGATATCACCATGGCCAAATCGCCATCCAATAGCCTGAAAGTATCTCATTACCTCCTTTAGCTTGAGTGTGTCACTACTCACAGCTTCATTTATTTTCCATTTCCTTCCATTAAGTAATAGGAGAAGAGTAAAAAAGAAAAGAGGATACAAAGAAGACAAATTAAAAGAGGATGAAGAATGTTAGTAAGAGATAATGTTGATTGTGATGAAATGATAAGGAAGGAGGAGACAAAAGTTGTTACAAACATAATGGGTATTAACTCTTAGTATCCGGCAAGCCCCGTGAAGTGGCGCGGGTTTAGTACTAATTTTACGGCTCGCCAGCTCAAGTGGCGCGCGATGGTAACGATAGCTAAACTAGCGCGTAAAAACGCGGTTTTAGCTCCCGTATAGTAAGAGTTAATTAGCTCATCAGAAAAAAAACTACTTATTTTGCATTGTGATATTGTTAATTTTTATTATTTTTTGTTGGCCAGACATACAGTTTACAGAACTCTGAAATGCATTGTAACCAGTCTGTTATCATCATTGAAACCCTTCAGCTCTCCAAGGGATCAAAAGCCTTCAGCAAACAAATGTACAAAGTCCTGTCCCTTGCTATCAGTTCATGTGTTTCTCAGTCTCTGCCACTCTTACCCTGTGATTTCAGAACAAGGACTGCTAAATAATGCTGAGTGTGTCTTATCCATTGCCAGCATATTCTTCTCATTATTTGTTTCATTGGCGAGTGTCTGATTCTTTTCATCAGTTCCACTTTGGTAACCTTATCGTACTATTTCAATCTTTCTACTCCAGGCTTCGGCAACCAGTTGATCCAGATCTACTGGTAGATCCCAGCAGATGATTTAGGTGACTGCGGGGAAAAAAAGAAAGACCTTTTAAATTAGGGAAATTTCGGAATAGACCTCTCCCTCCAGCATTTAAAATTGTTTTGTCCCCGGGATTAAAGGTACTTTTTCTGTATTCCCAATGAAAACTCTCAAGCTGGCTACTATAATATCATCCCCCACCCTCCCCCCGCTTAAAATCACACACACATACATACATATGTATGTAGTAGATCGTTAGAGGTCTCAGTGTTTCTAAAGCAGATC
Source organism: Oreohelix idahoensis (assembly GCA_024509875.1). Classification (NCBI taxonomy): domain Eukaryota; kingdom Metazoa; phylum Mollusca; class Gastropoda; order Stylommatophora; family Oreohelicidae; genus Oreohelix; species Oreohelix idahoensis. Next base: position 149,812 of record JAMPIV010019013.1, read on the forward strand.
TCAAACTCTCCTGGGTTGCCAACTCCTGTTCTATTCTATTCAAGCAACCATTTATGGAAGACTGTCTTCTTTGTTGTTTTTTGTTCTCCATGTTTCAGAGCCATACAAAAGTACTGACTTGACATGTCTGTTAGCTGAATGTGAAATTTAAAATAATTTAGTGTGCATCTTTCACTTAAACATTTTCTGTTTTATCAGTTTAATTCATGCTTTACTTTAACAAATTTGTATAAGTTGTATTCTCTTATCTTAAGATAAAATCTTTCTTAACTTCCAAGATGACTTTAGAAAGAAACCAGTCGCTTCAGTATTCTTAAAGCAACATTTAGTCTTTGGGTCTAATTGTAAAACTGTCATACATACGGATATATTTTTTACACTTGTACTATGTTTGTTTTACAACAGTACTAATTGTTTGTACTGTTTAAATGAAGATGAAGCTGAATCAATGGATGAGAATGTCCCCAGCTTGGATGAAGCAGACCAACCTGGTATGTTATGTTTGTTTTCCCCTATTTTGTTATTTTAAATACTCATATTGTCTCAGATCTGTCTGCACCCACACTGGCATTTTGTTTCATGGAGTAGTTTGCAAAATCTTATTTTAATATAATTTGTACTTCTTGGTGCTATTCATAGCATGATCCCTGGCATAGGGGCATGAGAAAATGTTGTCATATCTATCACTTATCTCTCGCTTTATTTCCTTTCCCTGATGAAGACTATAGTATACGTACCAGTGCGCGGCCATGCCCAGAGTGCGGCCGATTACAGAAAGTGACTGTTCCACGTGCTCTTGACTACGTTTGAATTGAGAGTAACCTCCCTTGAGGTTATCGCGCTAAGTTAAGCTTCCTTCCGATTTGATATCACGCCGTTTACAAAGTTTTTCACAACGTTGAAACATTTGGTGAGGAAAAGATCACCTTGCAAGTTTCAAGGTAAGGTACTTTGAACACATGTTTCTCATTGTTTTATGAAAATATTTAAGTACTTATTTGATTAATATATCCAAATGAATCTCATTTATCTGTATTCATCGTGAAAAGACTGTTTCACGCTATAATGGCCTAAATATCCGGGTGGCCGCGGTCAGGGAGGGCTATTTTTTATATCTGCCCAGTGGCGGCCAAACTGGCCGCGGTGAGGACATACATAAAAAACAACAATGAACCTATGTATGGCATTAGATTCTAGGTCTCTAGACCTATATTCTAAATGAATCGTAGTTCTAGACTAGCTTTAGTCTCTATATATATTATTAATATATATTAATCTTAATAAAAAGCATTTAGATTAATCAAGATCCAACTAGCCTAATCGTTTTTTCCTCATCAGGTAACGATGGCAAAAAATCAGCATTGTCCAAAATGGACCTTGGACTCCCTGAACAGTGCAATTGAAGCAGTAAAGCAAGGGATAGGGAAAAGGCAGGCAGCAATTACATATGGTATCCCATGGGGTACATTTTGCGACAAGATTTCGGGTAGAAGAAAGATGGAAGAAACATCAAAAACCTATCTGACTACAGTAGAAGAGGAAGAACTTGTGAACCACCTGAAACAGATGGGGACACGGGGTTTTGGGAAGACTAAAGAAGAGTTATTGGATGTTGTAAAGAACATGTTAGATTACCGAGGAAGAGACATTGCAAAATGGAAGAACAACAAACCCTCGGACAAATGGTTTCGGCTATTTAAGAAGAGACATGCAGAAATAGTTTTTCAAAAGCCCCAAAAACTTGGGAAACAGCGAGCAGTAGTAACCAAACCGGAAATACTCAAGTGGTTTGCTGAATTCACAAGTACCATGAAGGCAATAGACCCTTCCATTCTGCTGGAACCTGAGCGCATTTACAATTGTGACGAGTCAGGATTCAGTCTGGATGCTATGACTGGTAAAGTTTTATCCTTTCTCGGATCTAAATTTGTTTACCAAATTAGTAGTGAGACAAGAACCCTCATCACCGCTCTTGTTTGTTGCAGTGCAAGCAGTCACTACACTTGGCCCATGCTCATATACCCTGGGACACAATTTCGAGGCTTTAAGCCCCATGAGGTATTTGAAAATTCATTTATTGCTAGATCTGACAATGGTTGGACTAATCAGAGCCTATTTGCCGACTGGTTAGTCCAAGTCTTTATCCCACAGACAGCCCACATTAAAAAACCCCTTTTATTATTAGTGGATGGTCATGTGAGCCACCAGTCTTTGATAGCTTCAACACTGTGTCGGGAAAACAACATAATTTTGTATTGCTTGCCTGCTCATACGTCTCACATTATGCAACCACTGGACATAGGCATATTCAAGACAATGAAAACTGAATGGAGGAAGGCAGTAAAGAAGCAAAACGAGGCTGAAGTAATCACAAAGCGGACATTTGCTGTGGCATTCAAGGACGCTTATGAGAACACAGTCTCCAAAAGTCTAGCTGCACAGGCATTTAAAAAGAGTGGCTTGTTTCCTTTGGACCCCGAAAACATCGATTGGTCTAAAGTTCTTCCATGTGCGTTTTCAAGTGTTTCAGATAGTTCTTTCCCCCCACCTAGCAGCAGTGTCACCATTCCTGCTACACCTAGCAGCAGCACCACCATTCCTGCTACATCTAGCCCACCTAGCAGCAGCGCCACCATTGTCACCATTCCTGCTACATCTAGCCCACCTAGCAGCAGCGCCACCATTGTCACCGTTCATGCTACATCTAGCCCACCTAGCAGCAGCGCCACCATTCCTGCTATATCTAGCCCACCACACACCAGTGTCACCATTCCTGCTACACACAGCACACCTAGTGTCGCCACTCTTGCTACACATAGCACATCTAGCAGCATCACCACTCTTGCTGCACATCACACACTCAACAGTGTCACCATCACTGCTACGCATAGCATACCGAACAGCGTCATCTGTGTTCCTGGCACAAGTGCCAGACCGGATGCATCCTTAAACCTGGCATCAACGCTGAGGAAGTTTGCTATGCTTTGTTCACAAATCGGGGAAACGACCCTGAATTTGTACTACACAAGGCTGGAGGAGGACTACGACTGCAGTGATGCAGTGTTTGGCCTATGGAAGGCCTACCACCAACAAATTGTATCACATCAACCGAAAACACGAGATTCGGGCCTACAAAATAGGTCTAAAACTGATCCACTGACAATCCCACTGCTGAAGCGAAAGACCCAGGGGAAAATAATGAAACTGCCCAATGTCATCAGTGGTGACAAATTCAGAGAAGTCCTTATACAGAAAGAGGAAGCACGGAAGGAAGAAGAGAACAGAAAAGCCCAGCACAAAGTTGCCATGGTAGAAAGAAGAAAGCTGAAGAAGCTGAAGAAAAGAAGCGAAGGAAAGAGGAGAGAATAAAACAACAAGAAGAACGCAAGAAACAAAAACAAGAGGACACCCGTATGCGCAAAGAAACAAGAAAGAGGAAGGCAGAAGAAAAAAGAAAAGAACGAGCAGAAGTCGAAAGAGAAAAGATGTAATAAAAGAAAGGAGACAAGAACAGACGATGAAACCAGCGTGGATGACGCAGAAATGACTCTGGACGACGATGATACATATGACTTTGAAGATATTCTTGAGTGTGAGCACGATGACAGTGTGTTTGAAAGTGAGAGCTTGACAGAAGTGAATGAACCGGGAGCATTTGTGCCTGAAGCGGGTGAAAATGTGAGTGAAAACAGGTCATTGTGGGCGGTGTTTTCATCGATGTCAGAAAACATAGAATAAAGACTTAAGAATGAAAACAGACTCACTGTATTCCAGTTTTTAATAAAGAATTCTAGGCTTCTATGAGAGAGAGAGAGTAAGGTTTAGATAAAGCCTAGACTAGACCTAATATCTGTGGTGTTTGAGTTACTGAATTAAAAATGTTTGATTGAAACATCGTATTGTCGTATTCTTGTTGCTACCACTTTTCTCGCAAATGAATTTTGATCCAGACTTGAGTAGTCTAGACTTATAGATTAGAATAAAGACTTAAGAATGAAAACAGACTCATTGTATTGCAGTTTTTATAAAGAATTCTAGGCTTCTATGAGAGAGGAGAGAGAGAGAGAGAGCCAGCGTAATATATGTGGTGTTTGAGTTACTGAATTAAAAATGTTTGATTGTTTCTTTAAGGTATTGTCGTATTCTTGTTGCTACCACTTTTCTCGCAAATGAATTTTGATCCAGACTTGAGTAGTTTAGACTTATAGATTAGAATAAAGACTTAAGAATGAAAACAGACTCATTGTATTGCAGTTTTTATAAAGAATTCTAGGCTTCTATGAGAGAGAGAGAGAGAGAGAGCCAGCGTAATGTATGTGGTGTTTGAGTTACTGAATTAAAAATGTTTGATTGTTTCTTTAAGGTATTGTCGTATTCTTGTTGCTACCACTTTTCTCGCAAATGAATTTAGATCCAGACTAGACCTAGAGTAGTCTAGACTTATAATATTAGTCTTGGCAGCGCTAAACCTGGTACAAAGGCCGCGGTGAGGGCACACTGGCCGCGCCTTGTCACGATGTTGGCCGCGGTTAGGGCACATGGCCGCGCCGTGGTACTTCGAGGATAAGAGCAAACTACTACATTTTCACTCTATAATAACAGCTATCGTGCCCACACAGTTACAAGACTAGAGCGTGGCCACTCGTGGCTGTTTCTACCAATCGCAGTTGTTATAACATTACACGATGAGTCAGGAGACAGGAAAGTTCACTCATGGCCGCAACTGGTACGCGTACGCTATGTGGCTGCAACATAGTTTTTCTTCATCATTTATTTTAGTAAGATGCATTATCTTTTTTTTCCTGTTTTTTTAAAGCTAAACCCAACATCGCATGTTAAAAGAGGATGAGACGTACAAAAGTAGTAATAGTATCTGGAATAAGTGTAGTAGAGCTAGCATTGTCTATACTCTGAAGTGTTGGTTGTTAACTATGGCTGCTGGGCTTGTCGCTCTTTCACAGCAAATACCAAGTTGAAGAATCTTTGACATTATCTACATCGTAGACCTAGGCTTTTCCTGTGGCCTTTCTGTTATTCCGAAACTTGTTGAGCTGGAGTCATGAGCTCCAGTTTCTTTCTCTGGCATTCTATCCTGGCCCAGCATGCATTTAAGGGATCTTTACTTCCGGTTTCATGCCAGTGGGAAGGAGCAGCATACTGTGCATTCCCCGCCATCCATGGAGGCTCCCGAAATATGCAGGGCTAAAATTTTGTGCTTTGGTTCTCGGCTGTCCCAAGGAATCGTCATGTCTTGCACAGAGTAACTTAACAGCTCCTCCCACCCATCACCTATTCATTTGTGAGATTCTCCTGCACACTATTAAAATAAAAGCAAGAGTTAAGTCTGTAGCTAAAAATTATTTATTCCCCCAAGCTTAGTGTGCAGTTCTGGGTTTTCAACATGTTTCACCACAGAGGGAATTGTGGCCAGTCGATCCCTGAAGCATTGACCAGGCAACTCGAAGTTTGGCTGTTGCCAGGATACACCATGAGGAATGGCTTTAGGATCTTGGTTATAGATCCGACCCTGGAATTCGTGCAAAAGTGGCGTACATTCAGAGACAGATCTAACTCTGGAATACATGCAAGAGCAACGTGCATTCAGAGATCTAACCCTGAAATTCATGCAAGAGCAGCAAGCATTTGACATAAAATGTTGCAGACAAAAATAGAGAGTTAGCTGACAGCCACAGAAGAATATGAGTATCAGGTTATTGGAATTAATACTTCTGCATTGTGCAGAGTAGCATAGCATTTTGAAAAGATGTTACATTACTGATTTAGTTTGATTCAAAGCAATTCACACTGCCATTGTGTTAATTCCAGGTTTAGACCTCTAATCAAGACCCCAAAGACTGCCTTTGAGTTGCTTGACTAGCACTTCATAGATCAAGTAGCCACACCAGTGCCGCCTAACATCACCATCCACCACTGAGGTGAAACATGTTGAGAACCCAACATTGTACACTAAGCTTGGGTGAATCACTTGAGTACCAGACTAAATTGTTGCTTTTATCTGTCTGGCTGTGTGTGGGTGGATTCCACAGTGAATAGATGAGAGGCATGGGGAGCTGGGAAATAGCTGTGCTGAATGTAATGATTCCTTGGGAGAGCTCAGAACCAGAGCACAACATTTTAACCCTGCATATTTGGAAAGCTTTCATGGGTGGCAGGGAATGCACTGTACACCACCTCCCTTCCATTCCTATTTTGAAACCAGATGGGAGAATCCTTCATAACATATATCATTTTGCCAAGTCTTTTATGTGGCGTTATGTTGCTAAGCAGTTTTCATTCTTATCATTGACAAGGCCATTTGATTGTTTAAATGTCTGTGTTAGCTCCTTTGTATTGTTATACAAGTCTGTTACGATTCCTTAGACTGCAGCTTCCTGTGCCTCTCTTGCAAGTCATCAGTATATTACTTCTTGTCTCTTCTTATGCTTTATACTTCTTTGTTTCCTTGTGTGTATATTGCATGAGCCTTAGCTCTGAAACTTCTGATTTTGCTTCTGTTTAAATGTGCTTTCTAATTTTTTGTTCTTTACCCCGTTGATAGTTTGTTGTTACCCATGCTTTGTGCTGGCATTCCTTTTGTTTGGTGAAGAACGTCTCTACACATCTACTCTATATTTTGCAATATGTTGTCAGTGGTCCTCCTCAGTATTTGGTTTGTGTTCTTATTGTTCTCAAAACCAAAAATTTACCAAAGTTATGCACTTACACGTAAATATTTCAGATCAACTTAATTCCTTGGTGGTAAAAGCCCAGGAATTTAACCGTATAATCCAGTTGAAAATTAATCCAAGAAGTTTGATCACAAACAAATAAAAATTATAATTTGTATGATTTTTTTGTGAAGTCACATATTGCTGAACTGGTATCTCACTTACACAGTCCAGTCCCAAGCAATTTAATTTCTTAATTACTTAAAAATATCAAATTTGTTAAACATCCTTCTCGGAATCGAAAATAGGTTATTATCATCATCAGTATCGCTAAAATTCCTTTAGAAATAATTTATTGAAGTTGATCCTTTGATAGTTTATGACACTTATGTATGTGACTACGCTACTTGTAAACAAACTGCCTAATGACATCATTAATTGATAAAAGTATACAAAAATTAAGCACCAGAATACTTATTTCGCTACCAGTTCCATGCCCACTGGTAGATCTATAGAGTAACCTGGCACACCAAAAGCTCATGGGTAAGAATGAGTTAAAGCATTTGGTAAATGCTGTGCCAGAAAATTTTTGGTTTGCTTTTGTTTTGTTTTTTCTTTTTCTTAATTCGGATATATCCGACACATTATAAACAGATAAAGAGGGGAACCTGAAGCCTGTAAACAGGAAATTAATAAATATTACACAGATAAATTTATGTTTCAGGCACTCGTGAAAAATAAAGTAGAAAACTAGACAACAGAAAAACAACAGAATGATAGGCTTGCCGTCTGAAAACATATCTTTATCTGTGTAATATTTATCTATATCCCCCACATTAGACTGTTGTATGTAGCTTTGTATCATGGTCTATATTATGAGTTTCATCTTTATTTTGGATATCAGAAATTGTGGTTTGATGCCGTATCTGCTTTCCTGTATACTTTAATGTCATGTAATATTGAAATGAACAACATTTTGTTGCATAATATTATTAGTCTCCTTTTTCTGTTTCTCTATCTGGTGATGACCACACCTTTTTTTTTTTTTTTGGGTATTATTTTATGTAGAAATGTGCTACCTCCTATAACAAGTTGCTTAGAAGCATAGAAGTTTTTGAATATCTATTCTTTTTTGGTCATTGCTCAAAGTCCATGTTTTTCCTATGATCTCTTCAAAGCCACTTTTGTGTGTTATGGTCAACCATCAATTTTTGCTTCATTTTGTATCCACTGGTAGAAATTTAATTAGCTTCTGTTGTTTCGATAATAAATTAAGTTTTTTTGGATGAAACAGTAATTGCATTTGAACATTTTATTTTTAATCACTCAAAATGATTGGTTTTACCATTCACTATTTGTAATGGCACTCGGTAGCCTATAAAATGTCTCTTTATTTGTCTTAAGACTCAGGACCAGCTTCCAGTAAAAAAAAAGCTACATGTAGGACAAAGTAAAATGCTGTACTTTTTTCTTTCCTTTTTCCATTTTATTATTTATAGAATAGGTTGTAAAGGTGTATGACAGTTTGAATTATCCCATCAATTGGCATCAATTGTTGTTAGAATTTGCTTCTGTTTAGATGAGAAATTAAGTAAATGTGGATGTCACAATATTTGAACATGTTTCATGTTTGCTATTTTGTTTTTTATTTTTTATTGTTGTCCCATCCCTTGGCATCTTTTTATATCCATTGTTAGCTACTTAAATTAGTTGTGTTTCTGTTGTTTAGATATGAAATTATATTATCTTAGATGTCACAGTAATTGCATTTGAGATTTAAAAAAAAAAAATTTTAAATCACAAAATTATTTGCATGTCTGATAGTTTCACCATGCACTGTTTAAAATGACACTTAGTAGATTATAAAATTTCTCTTTATTTATCTTAAAATCCAGAACCAGCATTCAGCAAACGGAAATTAAATGTAGAAGTTGGTAAGTTCTGTACTTTGTTCTCACATGATTAGGATGTTTGCGTCATCCCTTTTTTTCTTTGATTTTATCACTTATGTTGTAGGTTGTAAAACTGTATAAATGTTTGAACCTCAGATAAAATGTGTATCTAAAGTTAGCAGTGTATACAATTTTCAATGTTAAGGTAAACCTGAATAGAAGTTTGACCTTTAATATAAACAGTACCAAAAACTAAAAAAACTAGAACAAATTTGTAACTGTGTCAGATGCTATGATAGGAAACTATACAGAGCGATACAACAGGAGGCAATCTGATCATCAGAAGTACTCCCCCCGTCAATCAAGTGTTTTGGCCCCTTAATCTCCTTTACACTCTAAGGGGGGCAGGCCCACTTGGGTCATGACTCCCAAGTGTCAGCCTCCTGTTTTCATGTGCAGATAATTTAACGCACTCCACTTTGGTTGCAGCTTTGAACTTCACTCCTGTTTTTCTGCCAGTTTGAGGCAATTGTGAAAGTAACCCTTTTGTTGAAGATTGCTGTTCTGAATTCCATAGCCCGTTGCGGTTGTTCCACAGCCAGCAAGATGCCCTTTCCACAGTTTCGCTGAATCTCTTAAGTGCCCTTGATCTTGACTGTCCTTCCAAACCCAACAGTTGAAGTAGATCATACATTGAGGCAGCCACTAGATCTCTTTCACTTACCTCAACAGCCATGACCCTTGTGGTGAACCCGTCGTGTCTCAAGTCCGTGACCAGATCAATATTCTTGGCCACTTTGAACGATTGTTGCTCGTCCATTCTGGATTCATGCAGCAAGGTCAGCTCAATCATTATAATCTGGTACAATGATGAGGAATGTAGCACTATATCTGGCTGTATTCGAGCTCTTCTGATACTTTCTGGATATGCCCCTGGCCCAGGTAGATCTACTGTCATTAAGAGTGATGTAATTTGAGTGGTGGACATTAGCATTTACTTAACATGTCTTTTATGTTACTAACCCCAGATTGTCAAAGCTACTACTATATTTTATTACATAATCTACACACTCAGTTTGGTGTATGAGCACATTTTATTTTCTAAATTAAACACTGAAATACAGTTAGTGTGTTTACTGGTATGTTTTAATATTTGTTAGCACTGAAGTGTTTTCTCTTTATACAAGTTCTCACATGATTAAAGATAATTTCTGTCAAGTGAGCTTTTTTAAGACATATTATTGTATACAGTATTGGCTTTACATCATTTATGTTTCACTTGTGAGTGTTTTTATTGGAAATGAGGAAGTCTTGTAATTATAATAATAGTCCTTATAACTACTGTTCTATGAAATGAGGTCGTTTACATAGGTCACACAGTGAGGGGGGTCAAAATTTTGTGATGTGTGATGATAGGGGGAGGGAGGGTTGGAAGAATGTTACGTCACACAAAAATAAAAGTCTTACTCGTTTCTCGCATAAATAATGTTTCTACATTTATCTACAATAGTTAACTTTTATGCCCAATAGTAAACTTTTATCCACATTCATTAAGTTTTGTTGCAATAGTTAACTTTTAGCAATAATAGTTAACAACTCCCTTTTTTTAAACGTCAATCACAAACATTTTCCCACAAAAGCTGCAGTCTTAAAATGATATAAAAGTCATGCGCTTCTGGAATTTGCACTAAATTGCATGACGCTCGATATTGCGCACATCTTTTTTCCCACCTAAAGTCCAGTTATATTTTTAAAAATAAATAGAGAACACATAAAAGTGTCAAAAATCTAAAATATATTTTATTGTTATTATTATAATTTCTGTATTTGCCGCTTAATTGTTTCCCGTTGATAGGGAAGAGAATAAATTACATCTCTTGGAAAAAAAAAAACGGCCAACTTTTTATTTTCAAAACTTTACAAAAATGGGTAAAATAACTTCATTCAAAATAAGCAAAACGAGTTCCTCAGTCTTCTAAATGTACTATAGATACTGAAAAGTTAAGATGTTAGCTTTAGTTCTTTCCCCGTCATTGTTTTGATGGGTATATTTTACTAATTGTTATTACTTTTTTCCGTTTGATTGTTTCCCTTTGATAGGGAAGAGGATTACATCCCTTGCACACACAAAAAAAAGGCCAAGATAATTTTTTATATTATTTAAACTTTACATAAATGGGTAAAATACCTTCATTCAGAATCAGTAAAATGAATTCCCCAGTCTTCTAAATGTGCTGCACATGCTGAAAGGTTAATACGTTATCTTTAGTTCTTTCCTCATCATTATTTTGACGGATATATTTACTAGTTAATATTATAACCTCAGCTGAAATTTCTTTAGTTGTTATAACCTTTAACTGGTTTAAATTGTTTATAATTATATATATTTTAAAAACAAAATGTAATACACCCTTAGAAAACAAAATGCAGACTAAATAGATTGTACTGGGAAAATTAGATTAAAAAAACAGCAACAGGTTATCACCATCACGAAAACAGTCTGATGAGATCAAAGAAATGTATCGAGATTAAAAGAAGTCTCGTCCAACACAAAAATCAGAATCAATTAAAATATCAGGTTAGTCTTATTATCAGACTTTCACAAACGGGTAAAAAAAAGAAAAAAGGTATCATAGCAGATACTGCCATAGTGGAATGAAGTGTTAGAGACTTCACAATACTAGATCAAGCTTTGAGCGGTGAAATAACCACTTCCTCTCATCACTGCCTTTTGCCTTTCCTGACCCAAGAGCCAGGTATCCATTTACAGCTGATAGACTATAGCATGACACCACCATGTTTCAACCCACAACTTTTGCCATGAGAGAACTGCGCTCTAACCATGGTCGCTCTTTAAAAAATGAATGCTTGCCTAAAATAGAAGGATTGTAGTGGTTTGATAAGACAGCTAATGTGGAACTGATGATATGAACAAGAAAAGTGCCCGAAGAACCAGACATGAGAAGATGCTGGAGATGGACAGGACACAACACAGAGCAAACCTGCTGATAGATTTTCCAGGCAGTCCTTGTTCTGAAATCCCCAGGGTAATCGAGGCAGAGGAAATACATGGAGAAGAAAACTAGAGACAGACATGAAGGGATGAAAAAGATATGGAAAGACCTTTAGCTGATGGCACAGGACAGGAAGACTTGGCATGAAGCATATGATCCTTAGGGAGTTGAAAGGTTATGTTAACGATGACTAGTTAACTAATTTACATTTTATTACGTTGTTGCTGTTCAGTAGAGCATGTAAACAAAAATAATAAAAAAGGGTGGGGGTGGGAGAGATTTGTGACATCAAGGGGGGGGGGGGTTGTAATGAAATGTGACTTGGGGGAGGGGGGTTAAAAATTGTGTGAGGTCATATGTAGACGACCCTAATAATCTTTCTTCAACTTGGTTTCATCTTGTTTCTGTGCTGTTTCACTTCATTCAGGGATGGCCCAGTCTCATACATATGTTAAGAAAATGTGAATGCTTACTATAGATGCCTATCCTGTCCCTTGGAATACTTTTGTATCAGTTGTTTGAAACTTAGTTTGTTTCTGTTGTTTAGAAATGAAATTAAGTCATCTTAGATGTCACAGTAATAGAGGTTTCAAATAAGAGGGTACCAGACCATAAGGGTAGACAGAGATGGGCACAAAGTGGGGTGTCCAAATCCTGAAACGCAACTTGCTACCAACAAATGACATTCAAATCCAAACAAGAGGATGTACAGAGGTAGCAGGAGCAGACATTGTGATAGGCCAGGATACTCTTAGAATATACAACTTTTATTGCCCACCAGGGAAACCTATGGAACTGGCAGCAACCGATATACGCAGTAATAACTGTATTGTAGTTAGGGACTAACAGCCACTCAGAAAGGTAGGAGTACAGAGAGACAGATGCCAGAGGAAAGGAATAGGAAGACGGAATTAGAAAACAACTTGCAGTTAATAAACCAGATAGAAGACCAACCAACATTCTACTCAAGGCAGTGGAAATTCACCCCTACCCCAGACTTAGCCTTTACTACACAAAACCTAGACACAAAACAGAACAGTGCAAGAAATCCTAGAAGGAAGTGATCATAAACCAGTAAAACTGACAGTCAACCACAGCAAAAGCCTTTCCCAAGATGGAACTACAAAAAGGCAAACTGGGGAAAGAACACAGAACCGACCAAGAAGTATTGCAAAGGTGTCAACACAAGATAGAAAAGTGGGGGAAATGATAGAAAAGTTAAATAGAGCTATGCTGAAAGCAGCAAAGGAATCAATTCCTTGTGGAGCCAGAAAGAGTTACAAACCATACTGGACAGAAGAACTAGAGAAACTTTAGGAAAAACTATGGATGGCCAGAAATAGAGCAGAAAAAAAGCAAACTTTGGAAAGCAGTTTTCAACCGAAAAAAAACCACAGCTCAGTACAGAAAGAAGATGAATGAAGCAGTAAGAAACAGCTGGAAAGAAAAAAACTGAAAGCTTAAACCTAGACAAGAATGGAGCAAAACTGGAAACTTGCAAAAACATTAAACATTGAAGACTTAAGAACACCCAGTATCACACTAGAAGAAAATAGAAAAACAATAACAGGAAAGAATGCAGCAAATATGTTTATTACACATAAGGAAGGGAAACCCGAGGCCTGTAAACAGTAAATTAATATGAAACAAATATAAAGGTATGTTATCAGGCACTCGTAGGAAATAAAGAACTAGAACACTAGACAACAGAAAAACAACAGACATGAGTGGCTTACCCAGGATTTGAACCCTGGACCTTCCGTGCGACAACCCCGCCTAGCCATGCAAGCGAATCACACTATCCTCCCTGCCATCTATGCATCACCAAATATGTTCATGGAAAAATACAGCACAGTTAGTAAAGCAAATATAACAACTAGAAAGAAGAAGTATATGAAAAAAGATACAAAATTAAGGGAATATATACCTTATGTAGCCGAGGAACAAATGATGATGAAATTTACAGTGCAAGAAATAGAAGATGCGATAGGGCAATTGAAAAACAAAAAATCTCCAGGAAAGGATGGAATCACAAATGAAATGCTAAAACACATAGGAACACAAAGTAAAAAGAAACTACTAGAAATAATAAATGTAAGCTGGAAAAAAGGTGTAATCCCACAAATATGGAAAGAGGCAGTCATTATTCCAGTACTAAAACCTGGAAAAGACAGAGTAAAAGCCGACAGCTATAGACCCATCAGCTTACTTAGCTGCACAGGTAAACTGATGGAAAGATTAGTCAATACCAGACTAATGTGGCCCTTGAAAGAAAGTGGTGGATTACACCCTAGCAAGCTGGGTTTAAATAACACAGGTCAACAGAGGACCAAATAATATACATCACTCAAGAGATTGAAGACGCTTTCCAGGAAAAGAAACAAAAAAAAAGGCTGTCTGGATAGACATGGAGAAAGCTTTTGATACAGTGTGGAGAACTGGGATAAACATAAAAATACCAAACCTACCCTCTGTCCTGTACTGTTCTGGTTCTTCTATCATTTACTAGACCCGTATTAAGGTCTTTGTCCTGTGTAATCTGACCTTTACTGTATAATAGGGGGACAACAGAAGTGATTGCATCATTAACTAGGTACATATCCGGTGTTACATGCTGCGAATCGTGCTAATTACCCCTGTCTTCAAAGCACTATTTTTGTGGTGCCTAGCTGGCAGTGAGGATAGTGTGATTCACTTCTGTAGCTAGGCTGGGGTGCCGTTCGGAAGGTCCTGGGTTCAATTCTCCGGTAAGCAACTCACTTCTGTTTGTCTGTTGTCTAGTTTTATGCTTCTTTATTTGTCACGAGCGCCTGAAACATACCTTTATGTGTATAATATTTATTTATTTACTGTTTACAGGCCTCGGGTTACCCCTCTTTATTTGTTTAAATGTACACAAAATTAAAGAATGGACAAGAAATACATTTCTCGATGGCTACTGGAAAATTCTTCAAAGTGGAGGCAAAAGCACTAAAAACAGCTCCAAATACCACCTTAGAAAATAAAGTTCTTGCTAGAGACAAGACCATGCTCATTACAGGCTCTCTGTCATCACTTCTCTCAGAAACAATGAAAATGACAGCCTGGCAGAGGCAGTAATGAAAATCAGCTATGAATTCAAAACAGTAAAAGTACAGTGGATCCCTGCCCACTGCAAGATATATGGAAATGAGAAGGAAGATAAAAAGGGAGGAAGGAAAACCAAACAGAAGACAGGGCTACATATTAAGAGATAAAAGTAATAATCAAAAATAACTAGAGAAAAATGGCAGAAGGAACATCCAGAGTCTGGTAATGCTGAACCACACTGTACATTACCTAGAAAAGATGAAATGATAATTTTCAGACTGAGAACCGGCCATTGCAGACTCAGATAACATCTGTTCAACAAACTGAAAATTGGACAAACAGATTAGTGTCCATGCGGGGAGGACAAACAGACAGTAGAATGTGTACTCCAAAACTGTCGGCTCCATGAGAGGAGCAGTGTGGCCTTCTCCAACCCAGTTCAGGGAGAAACTCTATGGTGATGAGAGACCTGAGACAGACTGCCAGCTTTGTAAGAGAGATAGATGTGGTTATTTGAGATTGAATGAAGAAGAACAAGAAGATGCTTGTCCTGTTCCTTGGAATATTTTTGTATCCAGTGTTTGAAACTTTGTTTCTGTTGTTTAGATATGAAATTAAGTTATCTTAGATGTGACAGTAATTGTATTTAAGATAAACATTTTGTTTTTTATTAATCACACAAAATTATTTGCAGGTCTGTTGGTTTCACCATGCACTGTTTAAAATGACACTTAGTAGATTATAAAATTTCTCTTTATTTATCTTAAAATCCAGAACCAGCATCCAGCAAACATAAATTAAACATAGAAGTTGGTAAGTTCTGTACTTTGCTCTCACGTGATAGGATGGTTGTGTCATACTTTTTGTTTTTATTTTATCACTTATGTTTTAGGTTGTAAAGCTGTATAAAAGTTTGAACCTTAGAGAAAATGTGTATCTAAAGTTAGCAGTGTATTGTGTATACAATTTTCAATGTTAAGGTAAACCTGAATAGAATTTTGACCTTTAATATAAACAGTACCAAATACTAAAAAACTACCAACAAATTTGTTAGAAGCTAACATTAAGAGTGATATAATGTGGCAGGGAAATTCTACCACCCATTTAAGATTGGGGTTCGCTATAATGACATAGATAAATTTTATACAATAGCCTTGAAACCAATGCACTGGAAGGGTATGGGTTTTTATTGTCAACGATTGATTGATACAAGACGCAGTTAAAATAAAAATAATATGTAGTTCTATAGCACGTTTCACTAGCTTTGCCCTCAAACAAATGTAATTATCTGATTAACCGTCCAACGTATTAATGCCATTTTTTGCATACAATGTTATATTGGGTTAGACCCAACAAATATATACTTTATATCTGTGCATCTTGTCTAGTTCCCATAAACGAATGAAATCCTTTGATCTTTGTCGGCATACTAATTATTGTGTATCGAGAAAAGAAATTTTACCACTTCAGTCACAGATTCTGTGAATTGATTAGGCATAGGCGTGTCTACTATTACAATAATGTGGCCATCACGTTTGCATATGAATACCTGTTGAAGATGATTTCTTAAATGATCTGCATGCGAGATACTCGTGACATTGTTTGTCATTGACATTTAGTGCACTACCAAACTGGACCTTCATTGATCTAATTAGTTCAATAGGTATCACCACTTTGCGGTTCATAAATATCATAATGGAACATTGCTGGCGGCTTTTGTAAGTATTTCAACATCTTTTAATTTGAACGTTCTATTTTCTGTTGCTACCTGTTCCTTAATTTTAGCCCAGACTAATTCTATTGGGTTTAAGTGAGAATGGTAAGGAGGCAATCTTAAACATCTGTGACCATGTTCATGGATTGCCTTGTCTATGTGAAATATCTTTGTATGCTTTGTCTTTTTTACAATTCCAAGAAATTCAGGCTTCAGGGACATTTCGTTGAATGGAATGTTGTTTTTGGTCAGCCAAATCTTTATTACATCTTTAGTACTTGATGAATTAGGAACTTTATCTTCTGGTGCCACAATGTTATGATATGAAGCATTGTCCATTGTTACGCACAGATTCTGGTATTGGCAATGAATAGATATATAGATATAGGAAGATATTTATTTGTTTGTATACTTGTGTATGTTTGAAAATATTTGGTAAATATATTTTGAGTCTAAGATTAGAACTCTAGTCCAAGGGCGAATACTCATCTTTGGATTCGAGTAAAAGTAAATATGTGGTTGTCCCACTTGAATATAGTTGAGGGGTTAAACATTGGCGCATGTGCAGACGATTGGTCGTCAAGGCGCGTTTCCGTCAGGCTGGGTTGCTGAAAGCTGGATGGACAGAAGTCCGAAGATTTGTTCCTTTGCTGTGAAATTCTGGGGAAAGGTGACATCGTCTGTATGACTATTATGTCTAGGTTCCTCCCAGAATACATTCTTTACGCCAAGGGAATGGCGTGTGCTGTTATTAGTGTTTTTCTAAACCTAAGGTAAAGTGAGAACATTTTCTAGACTTTGCCTAGGGCTAACGATAGGCGGACGCCATATCATCGTTATATATATATTTAATGGATCGTACATAGACGATTCCTTGTCTAGCAGCACTAGGAGTGGACATGTGTAACCCTTTTCTATGAGGTATGAAAACCCAAGATACTAGTGGAATATATGAACGGAGCCTTCAGTTATAGTGAGGATATCTTCTGTATGAGCGCCGCTCACTGAGTCTTGCGCCATCTTGAATCCCACTTTGGGTCTGTGTGAATCATCGGTCAGAGAAAGGAAATATCTTATTATCTGATGACGATATCGAGACCTACAATTGTTTTGGAGTCCACTCTTTGTTATTTATGATCGACAGCATAACTATAAAACCCTGTGAAGTTATAGCCTAAAAAGACTTAGCCTGAAGACTTGGCCAGCAGAGGTTCTGCAAGGGAGCATTATGATGAACATTCTTATTGTTACCTCCAACTGACGCGATTAGTCAGTGGAGGCATGAAACGTCAGACATTCAGAATTATATATATACTTGCATACTCTTTTGATTAGACTCTCATGCTATACGTATGCATATTTGATGTTGCCACCTATTCTTCAAGTACCTAATGATTTATGGTGTCAACCTGTTTCTATGACTGTAACCGTGCTGTCGGAGTTTACGTCCATTAAAAGTGTAAGAAATTATCAACAGCAGTTCCAGACATCTTTGACTTTCACACATGAGTGAATGAGTGCCTTGTACTTGTCAACATACGAACATTCCATACATTCGCGTAACCTGCATTCTCACTCAATACAAACACTGTCCCTTGTCAGGGCCCCAATACTTGGTGGACAAGATGTCATATATACACCACACTGTGTTGGTTTGAGTTGACCAATTACTCTGATCAAGAAGACGAGTAGATACAAACATTTTCATTCCATCAATAATACATAAAGAACCACATTCATCAACGGTGTGAAATATACATTTATCACTGCTGTCCAAACCAACCGTTATCACTGGTGGCCAGATTCCTGGGTCCAACCTTCACAGTCTACACCATTTGAAAGTCAACTGCTGTTCAATTCCTGACGCCGCATACGACACACATTAACACCAGTGGACAAGTTTGCAGTACAATTCTACAGTCGATGTCAGTGTGACCTGTTCTATCAAGCGTATGCAGTATCTAGGTCAGCGCTTGTTGACTTTTTTCGCCGTACAGACAGCATTACACAGAACAGTTGAATCAAGTGAATATTTGACCGTGTTAGCAGGAAAGGCAATGCTTATGAACTGAGAAGTCCTACGTCTGTTAGTTATTGTACACATCAACGGTGGAGCTTCTATACTGTGTTAAACTTTAAATATACTTAAAGCCAGAATTTGTTATTCATTAAAGTGGCAATTTATTTTTTTGATTGAAAACTGAGCCTTCTCTGCAACACTCTATTTACAACACATTTCATTAGATGATATGTATTTATGCTCTATGTATTTATGTTACATGTTATTTGTTTGTGTATTAAATTAGTTTATGTTCTGCGGGAGGCTGGGAAGGTGACTATTATATGGTATACCACGTAGAGAGGTCATATAATAGCGTTCTATAGGTGCAATTTTCTTGGTTGAAAATTTGCTGCGACATCTGTTGCTATTTGTGTTAGCTGTGAAGACTGTGCTTATCATTGTTTTTGTAATATTTCTCTGTTCTTTAGTTTTGTTTTGGTTTGTTTGTATTTGTAGGTCTCATCTTTCCTGTAATTCAGTTTTATACACCCTTTATATTTATACACTGTGACGTCATTTGTAACTCCGCCCATGCCGGTCCCAAGCCCGGATGAAAAAGGAGGAGGGCGGCCTGCATGGAGGCCGTAAGGAGGCAGCCCCTCCACCATGCAAAGGCACAACAGGCCAATCACCTGTTTGTCTTAAACTATGATTACGAGAAATACAAGAGAGAAAACCGGACTGATTCTAAAGGCGACGAACTGGAACGGACTACGGACTACGACATGGAACTTGGAAAACAAGAAGTATAAATGGGAAGGAAGAGGAGCTGGTGGAAGAGATGAGGAAAGCAAAACTAGAAATCCTGGCTATAACAGAAACGAAGAAAAAAGGACAAGGAGTCATGGATCTCGATGGCAACACGTTGCTCTACAGTGGTGTACCCATATCTGAAAGAGCTAAAGGGGGCGTGGGTTGCATTGTGGCCCAAAATCAAAAAGATAGTATCAAGGGATGGAACTTTGTCTCGGAGCGCATTATGGTTGTAAAACTAAAAGAAGGAGAAACCATAGTCAACCTGGTCATAGTGTATGGGCCAAATGAGGATGAGAGAGCAGAGGTCAAGGAGGAATTCTTCGAGCTGCTTCAAAGGACAGTGGATGACTGCCTAGATGAAGTTATCATGCTCGGAGATTTTAATGCCAGAGTTGGAAATGACCATGCTAGATGGGGTGGCGTTATCGGAAGATATGGAGAAGATACTCTCAATGACAATGGAAAGCGACTCCTTAGATTCTGCAGTGAGCAGAATCTGATCATTACAAACACAAAGTTCCCCCATAAGCGCATACATGCATACACTAGATGTGAACCAACCAAGAATGAGAAGTCAGTGATCGACTATGCCATTGTTCGGAGAAGCTCATTCAGATATGTCCGAGATGCAAGAGTCTGGAGGGGGCCAGAGATTGGAAGTGATCACTACCTGCTAACAATCAAACGAACAACTGAAAGAGTTGCTCAGCCTAGGAACTGCCCAACATCACGCAAGAAACCAAGTAAACGAGCAGGAGAAATGAGCATTAGGACCTACAAGCTGAGAGAGCCAGAAATTAAGACCAGATATCAGGGGCTTATTGCTACAGCAGTGAGCAACACAGAAGAACGACCTGAGGACTTGGAAACCCTCTGGAATAAATTCAAGGATATCATAAAGACAGCTGCTGCAGAAGCATGCGGTGAAGTCCGACTTGGGAACCAGAGAAAGAGGACACCTTGGTGGACAGAGGAAGTCAATGAGAAAATAAGAGAGAAGAAAATGGCATGGAAACAATACTTAGGAGCTAAAAACACAACAGGACAAATGGAAAAATATAGAGAATATGTGATACTCAGAACAGAAGCAAAGAACAAAGTGCTAGCAGCAAAACAGAAGTCCTGGGAAGAATTTGGAGAAAAGCTAGAAAAAGATGCACAAGAAAACCAGAAATTGTTCTATAAGACCCTAAAGAACATGAGGAAGGAAAAACAATGCCCTCTCAAATTTATAAAGGACAAGCAAGGCAAATTGCTTACTGCCCCGAAGGAAGTAATGGAAAGATGGAAAGAATATTTCTCAGAACTCCTGGATGGTGAGCATGGTGAAGCAACAGAAATGATAACTACTAGCACAGAAGAGAAAACCAATGATGGTGAAGATGACATAAAGATGGAAGAACTGAGGGCAGCACTAGAGAAAATCAAGATGGGCAAAGCAGCAGGGCATGATGGTATAACACCAGAAATGGTTAAGTACATGGGAGCATCAGGCGACCTATTACTCTTAAAGGTCCTACAGGCAGCATGGTGCAACAAGACCATACCAAAGGATTGGGAGATTGCCATCATAACACCAATTTTCAAAAAGGGTGACAATCGACAATGTGGAAACCATAGAGGCATATCCCTTCTCAGTGTCCCTGGTAAAATCTACTCTAGAATCCTAGAGCAGAGACTCCGACGCCTAGCTGAGCCACAATTGGATGAGGTCCAGTGCGGATTCCGAGCAAACCGAAGTACTCAAGACCTAATCTTCACACTCAGACAGCTGAGTGAAAAGGCCCTTGAGTATAAGAGTGAGATCCATCTTTGTTTCATAGATCTGGAAAAGGCGTTTGACAGAGTCCCCTGGAGCAAACTTTGGGACTGTTTGGCAAGGAAGAATATTCCAGCACCTCTGATTCATGCTATACAGAGCTTCTACAAGTCTTGCAGAAATTATGTGAGGACAGCAAACCATAAGTCAGAAGAGTTCAGGACCACCACTGGTGTAAGACAAGGTGATATCCTGTCACCTTATCTTTTCATACTCCTCATGGACGATGTCATCAAGGCATGTAAGGAGAGAACAAGAAAGTATTCAGTGGGGTACTGGAAGATGAGACAGGTCTATATTTCGGAGCTGGCATTTGCTGATGATGTTGCCCTGATTGCTAAATCAGAGGCACATCTCCAATCCAACCTGCAAGTCTGGAAGGAAGAGCTGGAGAAGAGAGGGATGGTCATAAGCAGCTCTAAAACAAAATCCATGGTGATATCACGAGAAGAAAGAAAACATCAGATTAAGTTGGGAGAACAGGTCCTGGAGCAGGTCGACCACTTTAAATATCTCGGAGCTATTATAGACCGAAAGGGAGGCATCAAAGAAGAGTTGGCCACTCGAAAAGCAGCGGCTGGGAGACTTTTTCAGGCCATAAATCGTGGATTCCTCAGCAAGAAAGAGGTTGGTAAGAAAACAAAGATGGCTGTATACCGCTCCACCTATGTCCCAGTTTTGACATATGGATGCGAGTCGTGGGCAATGACTACAACCCACAAAAGCCAGATCCAAACCTCAGAAATGAGGTATCTGAGGAAAGTGGTTGAAGTAACAAGAAGAGACATGGTCCGCAACCAGACGATACGTCAAGGCCTGAAATCCCATCCGCTGCAGACCCAAATAGAACAGTCCCAACTAAGATGGTTTGGCCATGTCTGCAGAATGGGAGAAGATCGGCTACCACGACAAGCATGGGAAACAAAGAGCCAGGGATCCAGACCTCCAGGACGACCCAGAGTTCGCTGGGAGGACAACATTAGACAATCTTTGAAGGACCGAGGACTAGAATGGAACCAGGCCAGGAAGAAGACAGCTGATAGAATGGTCTGGCGCTCTCTCTTCCAAACCTCTACACTTCACGGTAGAAGGGGAACGACTAAGTAAGTAAGTAAGACGTCATTTGTTTTGTTTAGTCCCTTGCAGTTGTCATCACAGATTCTGTGATTATTTTCATTGATTTCCCTATTTGATTTATTTGATTTCTGCAAATGTTTTCGTATTGTCTTTCTTATTTGTACTTTGCGTATGTTGTTGGTTGACATAGGCTATTTATAAGGTATATTTGATCAGGCACTATTAGCTGAGTAGTGCACTTGTGTTATAAAATAAACCAGTACTTTATTATTATTATTATTGTGCAAAGAATTATACAAGACCTTATTAAGGCTTGTCTCCCACAGAGATTGGGATAGTGAGCTGGTTAATCAAGTTATTAAGAACTTGTTGCTGTTTACTTTGAAATATATATTGCATTATTGTTTCAAGTAATTAGTATTATTGTTAGACACCATGTCTACATTAGAATACTTCATTGCACAAGGGAAATCCCTTGATAAGTCTGGTAAAGAATTAGAAGATTATGCAACTGCTCAATTTGCCATGGTATTAAAGTCAGAAGAAAAGAAACAAAAAGAGGAAAATAGAAGATTGAAAACAGAAGCTGAACAAAAGAAAACAGAAGCTGATGAAAGAAAATTCCAGATGGAGATGGAAGAGAAAAAACTTCAAGCTGCTGCTGAGGAGAGAAAATTTCAAATCGAGGAGAAGAAACTTCAAGCTGCTTCTGAGGAAAGAAAACTTCAAGCTGCTGCTGAGGAGAGAAAATTTCAGGCTGAAGAAAAAAGATTGCAAAGAGAAGCTGAGGCTGAAGATAAAAGATTAAAAGCTGAGGCTGAAGAAAGAAGATTACAAAGAGAAGCTGAGGCTGAAAATAAAAGATTAGAAGCTGAGGAGAAAAAAGCAATGAGAGAACATCAAAAAGAACTTTTAGCATTTGAGATAGAAAAATTGAAATTGACAAATATGAGTAATGTTAATCAGTCCTCTAGTAGTAATGGTAAACCCTTTACTTACAAGGTCAAGGAACCGGCGTTCAATCCTTCCAGTGATGACATAACATTCTGGCTTGATAGATTTGAACGTTCTTGTCGTGCTCATAATGTTGATAGATCACAATATGCTAATCAGTTATCAGAAAATTTGAAAGGTGATTCTCTGACTAGTTTAAGTTTGGTTGAAGAGACTGACAAGGATAATTATGATGTTATTAGAGCAGCCTTGATAAAAAAATATCAATTATCAGAGGAAGGTTACCGTCTTTTGTTTAAGAAAATGGTACCTGAAACGGGGGTAGAATTCTCAGAATTCATTGCAAAAGCACGTCTTACATTTACAAGATGGATTGAGTTATCCAAAACAGAAAAAACATATGAAGCACTTATGGATTTATTGCTCAGAGACAAGGTCATGTCTTCTATAAATAAACCATTCCTTGAATTTCTACATGAGCGTAAACCCAATACACTAAAACAAATGGAAAAATATTGTGCCCAATACGTAATTGCACACCCTGACATAAATCTTAGTAACACTAAGATTAAGGAGAGTATGCCAGTTGCTTCAGCAACACCATACAATCCTAATTACTCACACAAATTTCAAGGGTCTCAAGGTAAATTTGATAAAAAGGGTAACTCCAATAGTCATCAAAACCAAGGTAACCAATCATATCAGGGTTCTTCTTCGAAGAACTGGAGACGGGCTGACAGCCCTCGAAACAGGGGTTCCCACAATTATAGGAATTTCCGCAGGGGAAGTCATTATAGGAACTACCCAAGTTTTCCAACATGGAGACAACGGGATCAAACTTGTAGAGATTCTCATTATAATGAGCATGATAGTTGTAACCATGAGAACTATGACTCAAACCCAAATAAGGGTTACAATAGAGGAAACAATAATAACTATAGAGGTTATAATAATCGAGGTAGATCACAATACAAAAAACATAAATCACATTACCAGGCAAACTCTGCACAGCAAGAGTCCGGTGAAGCCTGTAATCATACTAATGAGAATAAAAACTCTAATAATATGGCATGTTCTGCTTTTGACTTTGGGAGAGCATCCCAGTGCCCCCAATGCAAAACATTATTCGAGCCAACTACGGTATCTACTTTAAGCTGTGGTCACCCTCTTCCCGCTCTTCCTGCGTCAGTCGCGCATGATGGAAGAGGTTCTCTTGTCTTGCATAGAGGTCTAATAAGTGATACTCCAGTCTCAATTCTTTTTGATTCTGGATGCACCACTATTGGTGTGAGACAGTCACTCGTAGATCCTTCCCGTGCCACAGGCAAAGTAGTCAAATGTGTAACATTTGGCGGCACAGTAGAGAAGTACTCTACTGCTATCATCAATATTGCTACTCCTTTCTTTACAGGAGATGTACACGCATGTCTTCTGCCGAATCCGATCGCTGATCTTATCATCGGTCGTATTCACGGAGTCAAAGAATGCACTCCACAGCAAATTTCCGTTTGGGAAAAACAAAATATGCAAACTGCTAATGCTGTAGTCACTAGAGCTCAAGCTCTTAATATGCCTCAAACTTCATCTCCTGAAGATAATGAAGCGCATAACCAAGGTGATCCCTTGTTAATTTCTCGTGACTCGTTTATAAAACAGCAAGAAGATGATCCGACTCTAAAGAAATTCTTCACGCTTGCAACAAAAGGTGATCCGAATAAAGATACAAAGCATAAATCTTGGATTACAATGAGGAATGGCGTACTTGTACGTATGGTGCAAGACTCCGCTAAGTCAAGTCATTCTCAGATTCTTGTTCCCAAGAATTTGAGAGTTAAAATTTTGCAGCACGCTCACGACTCTCAGTGTGCTGGACATATGGGTTTTTCCCATACTAAGTCAAGAGTTCTTGCGGCTTTCTTTTGGCCTTTTGTGAACAAGGACATACGGATTTATTGTCGATCTTGTAAAGTATGTCAAGAGTTCAAATCCAAAGGTCCACGCCATGCTGCACCTATTCAGGCTGCAGACATCCCTATTCGACCATTTCAGAAAATGGCGATAGACATCATTGGTCCATTTAAGATCAAATCTGCTAGAGGACATCAGTTTATCTTGACGTGTGTTGATATGTGCACACGTTGGCCAGAGGCTATTCCTCTGAAGAGCATTACTACTGCTGACATTGCAGATGCTCTTTGGCTTATATTTTCTCGTCTGGGATTCCCCGGAGAGATATTATCAGACCATGGCACCCAACTAATATCGGATACCATGTCTCAAGTAATGTCTACTCTGCAGATAGAGAGATCTTTGAATAGTATCTATCATCCTATGTCCAATGGGATGGTCGAACGGCTAAATAGAACACTCAAAAACTTACTAGGGAAGATAACTGAGGATCATCCTCAAGATTGGGACAGGGTTTTACCCGCGGCCCTCTTCGCTTACAGAGAGGTCCCCAATGAACATACAGGATTTTCTCCCTTTGAACTTGTCTTTGGCGCGCGACCGCGCGGCCCTATGTCTTTACTTCATGATCTCATAACCGCTGATAATATTACAGATGACACAAAATCTTCTTACGAATATGTCATCGCTCTGAGACAAAAGATTATCGAAGCATGCAAATTGGCAACTTCTTCTGAATTTGCTAAACAGAAGGCAAGACAATTTGCCAATAAGAAAAGAACCTTACGACAACTTTGTCCTGGTAACAAAGCATTTATTTTACTACCTTGTAGGGAAAACAGACTTCTTATTTCTTGGAAAGGTCCGTACGATATAATCTCGAAAATTTCCGATGTTGACTACATTGTTGATATTGATGGAAAGCATAAAACCTTCCACATCAATATGCTTACGGAATTCCATGAACGTCCAGATTATCTACAGCCTATTTTCCAGGCAACGGACGATTCTCCAGTCCAACATGGTCATTACTCATCACTGTCCGTAATACAGGCTGAGGAAACAAGTTTTTCGGATGTTAATCTTCCACTTCCGATGATTCCACTTCATTCTAGTGAATCATGGAAAAATGTTACTGTTTCTCCTGATTTATCTCTAGGAGAACAGCGACAAGTTTCGGTTATGTTACAAACATTTCAGGATGTCGTTACTGACATTCCTGGACAAACTCATGTCATTGAACATGACATTATTCTAACTGACCATAATCCTATTAGAGTCAGACCTTATCCTATTCCTATACATTTTCAAGCACAGGTTGAGAAGGAGTTGGATGAGATGATAGATTTGAAAATAATTGAACCATCCAGTTCAGCATATTCTTCGCCAATGGTTATTGTTCGGAAAAAGGACAATAACATACGTCTGTGCGTTGATTATCGCAAATTGAATCAGGTTACGAAGTTCGATGCTGAACCTATGCCTTTACTAGAAGAGCTACTTACTAAGCTTTCTAAATCTCATTTCTTCACTAAACTTGATCTGTCTAAGGGATATTGGCAAGTTCCTTTATCTGAACGCGCCAAACCTCTTACTGCTTTTTCTACGCCTAGAGGTCTTTTCCAATGGAATTTCATGCCTTTCGGCCTTATGAACGCCCCAGCAACATTCGTACGCATGATGCGTCGAATCCTATCTTATCGGTCAGATGTCATTGCATACCTAGACGACATCTGTCTTTTCAGTGATACTTGGGAAGATCACTATTCTGGGTTGAATGAATTACTGTCTACCTTACGCGAGCATAACCTGACAGCGAAACCCTCTAAAGCCTGTATTGGTTTTAGCGAAATTTCGTTCCTAGGTCACCGTGTCGGTCATGGTTTCCTAAAGACAGAGGACCATAATACAAGTAAAATACTTAACATTTCTATTCCTAAGACTAAAAAGCAAGTGCGAAGTCTCTTAGGTCTTATACAATTTTATGGACGATTCATTCAGAATCTGTTCTCTATCATGGCACCTCTTTCTTCCTTGCTAAAGAAAGGGTCTCCTAATATGGTCCACTGGTCTCAGGAATGCCAATCCTCACTGGATAAGATCAAAACTATGTTTTCTACTCCACCTATTTTAGTGTTACCTACTAAAGATAAGACATTTGTTCTTCGTAGTGACGCTTCATCCACTGGGATTGGAGCGGCACTGATGCAAGAGTACTCTGGAACTCTGCATCCAGTAATGTATATCTTGCGAAAACTTAATGCGGCAGAAAGGAATTACTCGGTTTTAGACCGTGAATTATTGGCTATGGTTTGGTCAATTCTCAAACTTCAAAGATTCCTTCTTGGCGCGCATTTCATAGTGGAAACTGACCAGAAAGCTCTTACAGCTATTCAAAGTAAAAATCTGAAGAGCTCGAGATCAACTCGATACGCCATTGCTCTTCAACCTTTTCATTTTTCGGTGCGAGCTATCCGTGGCTCAGAAAATGTGATGGCAGACATTTTGTCTAGATGCCCACATGATGCCACCTAACTGTTATATCTTGAACTATCTAATACATTAAACTCTACAATGATTCTTGTCTATGTCAAAAAAATGTACACATTTGTAATATATGATATATTGATTGTATCGCCACTTAGCGATTCATTAATGTATATTTACCGCTGGGTCTTTTGATGATTTTTTCTTCCTTCGTAATCATGAACTTATTATAATACCTAATATGGAATTATTGTATGAATCTTTTGTGTGGATTTTGATATTGCCAGTATTGTAGTATAGGTTGGTGACACCTCTCTGGAAATATTTATACTTAGAGAAATACTTTCTCTGAGATCTTGAGATATATTCTCACTTGTCGTTTCATATGACGACTTAGCCTCACATTTGGCGTTATATTTATTTGGAATACTTTTCATCTGCGCATTTTTCGTGCGTTGTGAGCCTATTGTATGTTGCTCCTAGATGTATTTTTAAAAAAAATGTTTCATTTTTTTTCCCGGGGGGTGTGGTAGTCTGTTACGCACAGATTCTGGTATTGGCAATGAATAGATATATAGATATAGGAAGATATTTATTTGTTTGTATACTTGTGTATGTTTGAAAATATTTGGTAAATATATTTTGAGTCTAAGATTAGAACTCTAGTCCAAGGGTGAATACTCATCTTTGGATTCGAGTAAAAGTAAATATATGGTTGTCCCACTTGAATATAGTTGAGGGGTTAAACATTGGCGCATGTGCAGGTGATTGGTCGTCAAGGCGCGTTTCCGTCAGGCTGGGTTGCTGAAAGCTGGACGGACAGAAGTCCGAAGATTTGTTCCTTTGCTGTGAAATTCTGAGGAAAGGTGACATCGTCTGTATGACTATTATGTCTAGGTTCCTCCCAGAATACATTCTTTACGCCAAGGGAATGGCGTGTGCTGTTATTAGTGTTTTTCTAAACCTAAGGTAAAGTGAGAACATTTTCTAGACTTTGCCTAGGGCTAACGATAGGCGGACGCCATATCATCGTTATATATATATTTAATGGATCGTACATAGACGATTCCTTGTCTAGCAGCACTAGGAGTGGACATGTGTAACCCTTTTCTATGAGGTATGAAAACCCAAGATACTAGTGGAATATATGAACGGAGCCTTCAGTTATAGTGAGGATATCTTCTGTATGAGCGCCGCTCACTGAGTCTTGCGCCATCTTGAATCCCACTTTGGGTCTGTGTGAATCATCGGTCAGAGAAAGGAAATATCTTATTATCTGATGACGATATCGAGACCTACAATTGTTTTGGAGTCCACTCTTTGTTATTTATAATCGACAGCATAACTATAAAACCCTGTGAAGTTATAGCCTAAAAAGACTTAGCCTGAAGACTTGGCCAGCAGAGGTTCTGCAAGGGAGCATTATGATGAACATTCTTATTGTTACCTCCAACTGACGCGATTAGTCAGTGGAGGCATGAAACGTCAGACATTCAGAATTATATATATACTTGCATACTCTTTCGATTAGACTCTCATGCTATATGTATGCATATTTGATGTTGCCACCTATTCTTCAAGTACCTAATGATTTATGGTGTCAACCTGTTTCTATGACTGTAACCGTGCTGTCGGAGTTTACGTCCATTAAAAGTGTAAGAAATTATCAACAGCAGTTCCAGACATCTTTGACTTTCACACATGAGTGAATGAGTGCCTTGTACTTGTCAACATACGAACATTCCATACATTCGCGTAACCTGCATTCTCACTCAATACAAACACTGTCCCTTGTCAGGGCCCCAATACTTGGTGGACAAGATGTCATATATACACCACACTGTGTTGGTTTGAGTTGACCAATTACTCTGATCAAGAAGACGAGTAGATACAAACATTTTCATTCCATCAATAATACATAAAGAACCACATTCATCAACGGTGTGAAATATACATTTATCACTGCTGTCCAAACCAACCGTTATCACCATTATCAAACACGACGGTCTATCCAATGAAGGAAGTACATGATTCACAATCCAATCTTGAAATATCTTGCCATTCATCTCTGTATGATAATCCCTATTATCTGTGGATTTTGAAACAAATATGAGTTCTGTATTATTTAGAAGCCCGTGATGGCTGCTTCCTGCATGTGCAATTATTAGGTGCTGTCCTTTGCTGCTTGGTACTAGTCTCTTAGTTTTCCCATCAGATGATTGCCATTCTCGTTCATTACTGTGGTGCGCATTGATCCAAGTTTCATCAAAATACACCAAATCATAACAATCTCTTCTCATTTCTCTGACCTCGCGTAAATATTTGCTTCTCATTATTGCAACTATATGAGGCTTCTCACAAATAAGGTTTCTACCACCAACATATTTTCTAAAAGTGAATCCCAAACTCCTAATAGTCCTCCATAGCGTAGATTTGGAAATATCAATGTCATTATTCTTTCTTAACCAAATTTTCAATTTCCTTAAAGTCACTGCCTCATTATTGTGAAACATATTGCACATTTCTCTGCGGATCAATTCTTTGTCAAAATTATCCACCACTCTTGGCCTAATTTTCGTGTGTAAAACACTGGAATTAGAAATTTCAGATGTCTCTAACCAGCGTTGCAATGATCGTTTGCTTATCACCAAGGCATGAATAGTCCTCTTTTGTGGGTTTGAAATAGAATGATATAGTTTTCCTCGAGTAGCTTCATTGCAGAAATACTTAAAAATCCTATTTGTGATTTGCTGTAATGTCATAAAATGTACTCGCAGACTCATTTTTCCTACTTAACCACACAATACTTTTTGTAGAAACGCCACTGATTGACAATGTGTGCGTAACACCAGATATAAACTGTTTTATGTTCAAGAAGTGCAATTTCACACTAAAATCATGCCAATTGTTTGATAAACCAAAAATATGCAAATGAGGTCGTGTAATTTACTGTAGACATTTCAATATGTGTGTGTGTGTGATGTGTGTTGGCAAGTAGGATTTTGATATTATATCACAAAGAAACGAAAATTGAAACCAATGGCCGCATTTTAATGAAAAATTTAATTCATAGGGTCTATACCATTTCAAATTCACACACAAAATTTCACTTATATGCGTTATATATTCGCTGGGATATAGCATTTTGAAGTTGGGCAAAGCTAGTGAAATGTGCTTTAATTCGTTTAATTCGTTTTGCGTTACCCTGCAACAATAAAACTCATTAGAAAATCACTTCTTACCAACAACTCTGAAGAACAACATCTATAGCTGGAGAGAAAATCTATTTTCTCAACTATTAAGATGACCACCTTGAAAACTTTAAGCAGCCTAGAAACTCAGGGCGTATGACAAATGTAACTATGTTGAACACAGCTAATAATGATTAATGTTCGTCCTGGGATCTTTGTGCTGAAATGGTACATGTGAGTAGAGATCCATTACTTTCAGATCTGCCTGTTGCAGCCATGGATTATTAGTTTTGTAGAATAGAGGGCTTATATCGTCCAATACAATGACAGTCAGCAACTTTAAGGCAGAGTGACAATTATTGGACATGATGTTAAAATTGATTCAACTGGCTACGCTTTTCAGCTACGATTGAGTGTCATTTTTATTGCCAAGAAAAGGCTGTTTGTTTCATTAAGAATGGTTTCTTAAAAGAAAACAAGAACTGACTGTTCAAAAGATGATGATTAAGGAAAAGGATATTTACCCTTAAATTCATATATATGGCTTCGTTGACAATCTTGAAAGCGTTTCAACATCAACTATAATTTTTATCAAAACTGGAATGAAATAAAGAAAGGAACAAAATAAAAGAAAAACAAACCTCCTCCTGCTGAAGTTGCTGTTGATATCGTTTTTGAGAAGCATTTCCCTCTTTGTGAAGCTTACGTGTTTTCATGATGTTCTTGATGTTGTACAGTAGTCCATACAGTATGAACTGTCGTCCACATTTATATGTCTTGAACAAATTGAAAGATGACCTACACCAGTTCTAATTTACAAGCAGAAAGCATTAAGGGTAATGAAATGGTGAATAACTCGAGGAAACGATATTGAACCATAAGTTGAAATAATTTTTGGTCAGAAAAACAAATTGAAAACAAATTTAATCAGAAGTTGAATTTGATGACTACTGGCTATATTTCCAAGAGGTACTGTACGTTTAACTGGCGCTTTACGTTTTATACCACTGATTACATCCGGCCCCAGGTACGAGCGATTAGCATGCCTGGTAGCGAAGGCATATCGGCCTTGACGTCTGTCACTTATGACAGTGACTGCCACAGTAATTTGTGTTGTGGACATAGGGCATTTACGAAAAAAAAGCCTATTATGTTACAAACCCCAGATTGTCAAAGCTACTGCTATATTGTATTACACGATCTACACACCAAGTTTTGTGTATGAGCATGTTTTATTTTCTAAATTAAACACTACAATACAGTTAGTGTGTGTTCTGGAACGTGTTTATCTTTGTTAGTACTGTCCTTTTCAGTCTTTTGTTTCCTTTGTTTTGTCACTGTTTAGTTGTTGCGTGCATATTTTGACGCACATATTACAAAAATCGATATGGCTATTTAATATGGAAAAGATATAGACATTCATTCATTTGTGTATGAAAATGCTGTCTATGGGAAG
The DNA here is from genome assembly GCA_024509875.1 of Oreohelix idahoensis. Classification (NCBI taxonomy): domain Eukaryota; kingdom Metazoa; phylum Mollusca; class Gastropoda; order Stylommatophora; family Oreohelicidae; genus Oreohelix; species Oreohelix idahoensis. The sequence continues at coordinate 181,879 of JAMPIV010019013.1, forward strand.
GCTAGATAATCCATAATTGTTTTACCCTGTTGATTATAGGAGTAATCGTTCTTGATATTAATTCGGCGCATGGATATGACACCCTTGTCTGTACCTATTTCTTAGGGCCAGAAAATAGATTAATTTGCTTATTATGTTTATGGCCTGAATTCATATGTATTACATATTATTAGTACAAGTAGAATCAGTCCTATATTGTATATTTTGGATGGGTAGGCAGGACTATATTCTTGTTACACCGCTCTAGCGGAAGTAGGAGTTGTCTTGTCTAGTCGTGATGAGTTCCGATGTACCGTGACAATGGCGGGTACGCATTTTTCCAGGGCTGGTATATTCTTCAGTAAAAATGATTTACGAAGTAGTTTTTCTTCTATAGGAGATTGTGTCTCTACTAGAGTTGTGTTAGAGACTTTCCTAATGTACGGTACCATGTATGATTCGGACTCCAGGTAATTCCAGTCCCTGTTTTGATGATCTCAGGTCGGTTAGGCCTAGCGGGAATTTTGTGCTTCGCAACGCTAGGGTCAAATTTGTATCGACGGAGATGACAGGCTCCATACTGTAATTATGTCTACGTGAGGTAACTGGATTACGGTAGATCTGTATGGAGGAACTTTATGAAATTATGCATATGTATTGCAAATTAACTTTGGCTTATATATATATCCTCCTGTGAGCGAGTGAGCGACAACTCAGGTAGGCGGCCATGTTACATTCCTGTCATCGCATTTTTGGATCACTGTCTAAAGAACGGGGCATGTATCTTATTATTCGGACAGTGGCAAGGAGATCTCAATTTTGATAGAAACCCCTTATCGTGGTTTCACAATATGATAAACTGTGAATATAAAGCAACTTTAGTTACTTACCGATCCGCCTTCACTGACGCGCTTAGTCAGATAGGGGATGCGGCCATTGATGTACTACCTATTATTTATGAATGTGCCATGACATAGGATCTACTATGTATGCCTGCAAATTGATATGTCAACATACCCATGATTTACTCGTTATGTCCCAGTGTGAGCGTCCAAATAAACTGTGTAAACAAAGATTCCAGCAGTCTGCATTGGTGCCTTGTAGACACAAGTGAATGAGTGTTTAGATTGGTCAGAACACGAACAGTACACCATTCGCGGTAAACACACTCTACACTTCTACCCATATCTACACCATCCTGCGTCGGTTGAAGTGACCAAGTTTAGGGCCTGCTTCCCCTGGAGCCTTAGAGGGAAACTACTGTTTACAGCTGCCTTTGCCTTCCCTAACTTAGGACTAGGGTGAGTTACCCATTTACAGCTGGGTAGACTGGAGCATGCCTGATCTCGACAACTCTGTACACTACCATGGACACATACAGTAGTGGCACCACAAACAACATGCTACAGTGATTGATAGTGGAGCTTTACAGAAGAAAGAGAACACACCACACTTTACAGAAGGTTTACAGTATACAACTGATACTTCTTTACAGACTGACATTTTACAGTAACAGTGTGTGCAACCAAACTTTACAGTGGTGAGCCAGATCCCTGGGTCCAGCCTACGCAGTCTTGTGTTGAGAATCACATTTTACAGTTACAAGAACATTTGTTTGACCACATCAATACCAATAGGACAGCTATACAATCAATGTCAGCTTGACCTGTTCTGACAAGTGTAGCAATATCTGGGACAGCACTTGTTGACATTTGGCACAGTACAGTCAGTGTTCTAAACCAGTGATTGTTTATCCTGCTGTAATAGAAGAGCATTGTTGAACATAAAGTGCAAATTTCATCGGTGGATCTTCTAATGTGCTCAAAAAAATTGGACAGTGTAATAGTTAGAAAGCAAATCTATTACTCAATAAAGTGGTAGTCTAATTTATTAAATCTGAGCATACTTTGCAACACATTCTATCCACAACACATATATTATATTATATATGCATTTATGTTATTTGTTATGTATTAAATTAGTTTATGTTCTGTGTGACTAGTACAAGGTATGCCGAGTGACATTGGTCTGGTACTAGTATTCTATAGGTACACATTTTCTTAATTGGAAATTTGTTAGCAACAATTTGCTGCTATTTCTGTTAGTTGTGATGAGGTGTTCTTTTCTTCGTTGTTTTTGTTAATAATTTTGTGTTCCTTAGTTTTGTTTGATTTGTTTGTACAATTGTAGGTCTCATCTTTTCTATTTTTGATTTCTTTACACCCTTATGTTTATACACTGTGGCGTTATTTGTCTTGTTATCTTATTGCAGTTATCATCACGGATTCTGTGATCATTTTTTTCATTTCTCCTATTTAATTTAATTTGATCTCTGCAAATGTTTTCAGATTGTCTTTTCTTGTTTGTCCTTTGTAATGTCTTTAGTTGACATGACATATGAGGTATGGTGGAATACACTTATATTATAGTACAGATCAGTACTTTATGATTGTTATTGTTATAAAACAAAATGTACAAGACCTTTATAAGGCTTGTCTCCCAAAGTGATTGGTAAAGGGAAATATTATTTTCCACAGGTACTCAAGTGATCATTGATTACATTAGGGTATACAAGACCTTTGTAAGGCTTGTCTCCCACAGTATTTGAGATACAGTTATTGTTGTCCACAGATACTCAAGTTATCATTGGGTATTATAAACCATACAAGTTTTCACTAAGACTAAGTCTATGGTATAGACTTGTATCCCATTAAAGTGAAATAAGGTAATTTATTTACTTTTTCAGGTTTCTGATTTAAGAAGACAAAATGTCTACATTAGATTACTTTATAGCACAAGGAAAATCCCTTGATAAGACTGGGAAAGACTTAGAACAATGGGCTGTTGCTCAATATGACAAAGTATTAGCTGCAGAAGAGAGGAAAGCTCTAGCTGAAGAAAAAAGATTAGAAAAAGAAGCTGATACTGCTGCTGAACTAAAGAAATTGCAGATGCAAGTGGAGGAAAGGAGATTTGATGCAGAACAGAAGAAATTAGAAGCTGCTGCTGCAGCTGAACAAAAAAAAATTAGAAGTTGCTGCAGAACAGAAGAAATTAGAAGCTGCTGCAGAACAGAGAAGATTAGATAGAGAAGCTGAAGAGAGAAAAGCAATAAGAGAACATGAATTTGAGTTAGAGAAATTAAAATTGACAAGTATGAGTAATGTTAATCAGGCATCTAGTGGTAATGGTAAACCCTTTGTGTACAAGGTCAAGGTACCAGCGTTCAACTCTGCCAGTGATGATATAGCATTCTGGCTTGATAGATTTGAACGGGCTTGTCGAGCTCATAATGTTGACAAGTCACAGTATGTGAATCAGTTGTCTGAAAATCTAAAAGGGGAGTCTCTGAGTAAGTTATATTTCGTCGAAGAGGCCGACAAGGATAATTATGATGCTGTTAGGGCAGCTTTGATGAAGAGATATCAGCTGTCTGAGGAAGGTTATCGTCTTTTGTTTAAAACAATGAGACCTGAGGTAGGTGTAGAATTCTCAGAATTCATCTCAAAAGCACGAATTACACTTTCACGATGGATTGAATTATCCAAAACAGAGAAAACATTTGATGGTCTTACGGATTTATTGCTAAGAGACAAGGTCATGTCTTCGGTAAATAAATCATTCCTAGAGTTCTTACATGAGCGTAAACCTAGTACATTAAAGCAAATGGAAGAATATTGTGACCAGTATGCCACGGCACACCCTGACATGATTCTTAGTAACTCTAACATTAAAGAGAGTATGCCAGTTGCTTCGGCAACAGAATATAATCAGAATTACTCACACAAATTCCAAGGAGCTAAAAAAAATAAATTTGATAAAAAGGTTAATTGGAATAAGTATCAAAACCAAGATAACCACTCAAATCAGGGTTCTTCTTCGAAGAACTGGAATCGGGCTGATAGTCCTCGACACGCGAGGGGTACCCATAATTTTAGAAATTCTCGGAAAGGGAGTAGCTATAGGAACTACCCAAGTGCTTCATGGAGACAAAAAAACCAATATTACAGGGATACTCAATATAATGAGCATGATGATTATGATCATGAATATTATGATTCAAACCCAAATAGGGGTTATAACAGAGGCAATAATAATTATAGAGACAATTATAACCGAGGTAGATCACAACACAAAAGACATGGTAAATCGTATTACCAGGCTAACTCTGCACAACAGGAGTTCCATGACGCCGATAATCAGAATAATGATAAAAAAGACTCCAACAGTGTAGCAAATTCCGCTTTCGATTTTGCTAGAGCATCTGAGTGTTCGCAATGCAAAACATTATTCGATCCAACCACAGTTTCTACTTTAAGCTGCGGTCACCCGCTTCCCGCACTCCATGCATCAATCGCGCATAATGGAAGGGGTGCTCTTGTCTTTAATAGGGGCCTAATAGATGGTACTCCGGTATCAATTCTTTTCGATTCGGGGTGCACTACCATCGGAGTGAGGCAATCACTCGTAAATCCTTCTCGAGCTACAGGCAATATAGTCAAGTGTGTAACATTTGGTGGCACATTGGAGAAGTACTCCACTGCCATTATCAATATTGCTACGCCTTTCTTTACAGGAAAGGTGCAAGCATGTCTCTTGCCGAATCCGATCGTTGATCTTATCATCGGTCGCATTCATGGAGTGAAAGAATGCACTCCACAGCAAATTTCTAATTGGGAAAATGTTAATATGCAATCTGCTAATGCAGTAATCACTAGGGCTCAAGCTCTTAATATGCCGCAATCTTCACATTCTGAAGATAATGATGCGCAGATCCAAGATGATCCCTTGGAGATTTCCCATGATTCCTTTATAAAACAGCAGGAAGATGTTCCTACTCTAAAGAAATTCTTTACTCTGGCAACAAAAGGTGATCCGAATAAGGATACAAATCGTAAATCATGGATTACGATGAAGAATGGCGTACTTGTACGTATGGTACAAGACTCCGCTAAGTCCATTCATTCTCAAATCCTTGTGCCTAAAAATATGAGAGTTAAAATCTTACAGCACGCTCATGATTCGCAGTGTGCTGGACATATGGGTTTTTCCCGTACTAAAGCTAGAGTTCTTGAATCTTTCTTTTGGCCTGCTGTGAATAAGGACATACGAATCTATTGTCGATCTTGTAAAGTATGTCAAGAGATTAAATCCAGAGGTCCATGCCATGATGCACCTATTCAGGCTGCAGACATTCCCATTCGACCATTTCAAAAAATGGCGATAGACATCATTGGTCCATTTAAGATAAAGTCTGCTAGAGGACACCAATTTATTTTGACGTGTGTTGATATGTGCACACGTTGGCCAGAGGCTGTTCCTCTAAAGAGCATAACTACTGCTGATGTCGCAGATGCTCTTTGGTTAATATTTTCTCGTCTGGGATTTCCAGCAGAAATATTATCCGACCATGGTACCCAACTCATATCGGATACCATGTCTCAAGTAATGTCGACTCTTAAGATAGAGAGATTGCTGAGTAGTATTTATCATCCTATGTCCAATGGGATGGTGGAACGTCTGAATAGAACTCTGAAAAACCTACTAGGTAAGATAACAGAAGATCATCCTCAGGATTGGGATAGGGTTTTACCCGCGGCTCTCTTTGCATATAGAGAGGTCGCCAACGAACATACAGGATTTTCTCCCTTTGAACTTGTCTTTGGTGCGAAACCGCGAGGTCCTATGTCCTTACTTCATGATCTTATAACTGCTGATAATATTGTCGATGACACAAAATCCTCTTATGAATATGTCATTGCACTTAGACACAAGATTATTGAAGCATGCAAATTGGCAACTGCTTCTTCTGAATTTGCGAAACAGAAGGCAAGGGAATTTGCCAATAAAAAGAGATGCTTGCGACAACTTTGTCCAGGTGACAAAGCATTCGTCTTGCTACCTTGTAGGGAAAATAGACTTCTTATTTCTTGGAAAGGTCCGTACGATATAATATCAAAAGTTTCCGACGTTGACTATATCGTCGATATTGATGGGAAGCGTAAAACCTTCCACATCAACATGCTCACGGAATTCCATGAACGTCCTGATTATTTACAACCTGTTTTCCAGGCAACGGACGATTTTCCAGTCCAACATGGACAGTACTCATCTCTGTCAGTAATACAGGATGAGGAAACGAGTTTCTCGGATGTAAATTTACCTTTTCCAATGATTCCTCTTCACTCTAATGAATCATGGAAAGATGTTGCAATTTCTCCAGAATTATCTCCAGGAGAGCAGAAACAAGTTTCTACTATGTTAGAACAATTTCAGGATGTCCTTACTGACATTCCTGGTCAAACTGATGTCATTCAACATGACATTATTCTTACTGACCATAGTCCTATAAGAGTCAGACCGTATCCTATTCCGATACATTTTCAAGCACAGGTAGAGAAAGAGTTGGATGAGATGATAGAGTTAAAAATTATTGAACCATCCACATCAGCATATTCTTCGCCGATGGTTATTGTACGAAAAAAAGACAATAACATACGTCTTTGCGTGGATTATCGCAAATTGAACCAAGTGACGAAATTTGATGCTGAACCTATGCCTTTACTAGAAGAGCTACTTACGAGACTATCGAATTCTCATTTCTTTACTAAACTCGATTTGTCTAAGGGATATTGGCAAGTTCCATTATCCGAACACGCCAAACCTTTTACTGCTTTTTCGACGCCTAGGGGTCTATTCCAATGGAATTTCATGCCTTTCGGTCTTATGAACGCCCCTGCAACATTCGTACGCATGATGCGTCGAATCCTATCTCATCGCTCAGATGTCATTGCGTATCTTGATGACATCTGTCTTTTCAGTGATACTTGGAACGATCACTATAATGGGATAAATGAACTATTGTCTATCTTACGCGAGCATAACCTGACAGCGAAACCATCGAAAGCATGTATTGGTTTTAGCGAAATATCTTTCTTAGGACACCGTGTTGGTCATGGGTTCCTAAAAACAGAAGACCATAATTGTTACGGTATATGCTATTAACGCCGTCTGCTAAAGGTTAGCAGACGTGCAATCGTAAAGGTTAAGACATTTAATATATTGCGATAGATGTTTCAATTATTGAACGCTCCATACACGATCGATTATGACGTGTCTAGCGTTGTTTAGGACACAGTCGGTAACTAGGAGACGCTACCCTTTGTTACTTGACCGCCAAGCTGAATAGCTGCGTTTTTCTAACCTTCCAATTCAATGGCTTGATTACTGAGTTGTATGAACACCTTCACCCTAATTCGCGTAATACTAAACAAAGCACAATTAACAAGAGATCACTAAAGTAACCATACTCAGTGCATGATCTTCAACCGGCAAATAACTCAGCAACAAAGTGGCGGCCGAATGCGGGGAACGACAGAAAAAAAGAAACAAACTTCTGTTCCTTACGCACATGTTAACCACAAATATTTACGATCAATTTTCGATCACATGATCCAGTCGAAGATGACGCAGTACTCATTATAATGCCTAACAACGTGACGTCACCGAAAGTCGTGTAGGTGAACGGTCGGAGAAAACCAAAGCCGTTTCTAAGTCTAACCAGGGGAAACATGAGCCATTGAAGCAAACACACGATATGGACTACAGGAGCAGACAGTCAGGGGCATTAGCCTAGCTGTTGACGACCTCTAGCACTGATATAAGCAACGGAAAAGATAAGTCTAGGTGTTTAACTGTTGTTATTGCAAACAGTGCTAACTGAGTCCATGCCTTTTGCCTGCATAGGCATGTCTTTTCTGAATGTGTTTCATGTATTTTTTGGGTTGTTTTAATGTGTTGTTAACTAGTGGGCCGGTTGGAGGGAACTGAAATCTCTGGGGAATGTCGCGAACAGCTGACCACCTAGATTTCAGTCGGTCTTAGGGCAGTTAAACGATTGCACTTTTGGAAGCCCCATTGAGGTTTGCCATTGGACTACCTGTCCAAATCTGCTGTCGTTTGACGATTTGTGTTAGCTGTACCGTTCCGTAGATAACTGGTGTATTTTATTCGTACTCAGTTCACAATTTTATTCAGTTTTGTATCATGCTCGTTAACTATTTCGTCCAGTCTCCTCTTACTATCATTTATTTGATGATTGTTAAATGGTCGTCCGTTATGAGTCCTGTGATGTCATCATTTTTTTCAGTCATTTTTTTTGTGTACTTTGCATATTAAGTTGACCTCGGGTCAAACCTTGACCCTTCATTTGGCTTGTGACACTTCCGCTTGTTTTATTTAGTTCATAAATTCATTTTTAATTGTGAAAATGTCTTGTTTGCGTCTTGACATTGTTTGTACCCTTTAGTTGCATCATTGTTTTGTTTGTCCTCATGATATATATTAAATACTACATTAATAATATGATATTATATGCAATAATACACTTGTAATTTAATTTAATTAATTTTTTCTGATATTTAAGGTTAATATGGGACATTGCATAATTATGCAGTGATAGTCCAAGAAAGTAGCACTACAATTTATAAGAGATGCCTAGGGCATAATAATATAATATATATATTGACCAAATAAAATAATCTTATAGTCTACCTTTGAGGTAATAGACCCATTGTATATTATTTAATATACTTTTCTGGTACTAAGAGAGTGACTTAGTACATTGAACAATATAATTACTAGGAATCATACCCAACATTATTGGATATTAAGATTAATTGTGTGATGTAATTACATTATAGTTAACAGATATCATAACTATTTATGATATAGTTAGTACTTAGATACAATATTGTTACAAAATATTGTCTATTAGTTGAACTTAGACATAAGAGTTCAGTACTATTGTGATTATTTATATTGAATATTCCTAAGTTGAGTAAGTATAATAATTACTCTGAAGCTACTATTGACTATTTTAATCAGTAATTATCAATAATTACTTACAGATAACAGTCAAAATGCTTACTATAGACCATTTCGTTAAAATTGGTAAGGAATATGGTTATAAATCTCAAGAACTTCGTCAGTTTGCTGAGGCAGAACTGGAAAAACATAAAGCAGAAATGGAGGAACGTGAGATGAAGCAAATTGCCAAGGAAAATAGATTAAGAGAAATTGCTCAACAAGAAGAAGAGAATAAATTGAAACGAGAGGAAATTATTTTACAACAAGAAATGGAATTGGCGCGTATTAAATTGGAGACAGCAAGATTACAAGCACAAAGTGCTGATGCAAACCAGAATAATAACGCACAAAATGGATCGTCATCCAGCCAAACTAAACATTTCTACAACTTTAAATTACCCACTCTCAACTTAAACGTGGACGACCTTTCATCGTTCCTGTCACGTTTTGAACAGACTTGCAAAACTAACCATTTGCCTGAAGAGTCATGGGTACTCAAGTTAAATGAATTCTTGGTTGGAGAACCACTGACAGCTTCTCAAAATGCTGACCCATCAATAGCACATAACTACGGTGCTATTAAGTCCTTGCTTTTACGAAGGTATCACCTGGACGAGGAACACTGTAGGTTGAAATTTAAGGGAATTTTACCTGAATCTCCAAAAGATTTTGCAGGATTCATTGCGAACATACGCAATACATTTAATAGATGGGTTGAACTGGCAGAAGTCAACAAATCGTACGACAAATTAGTTGATTTACTTCTACGGGATAAGGTATTATCTTCGGTTAGCCAGCCATTTTTTGCATATTTGCAGGAGCGTAAACCAGGTACTATGGACGAGTTAGAAAAAATTTCTTTAAACTACTGTTCGGCACATCCGAATGCAACCATTTCTAACTCCTCATTAAGAGAACCTCTACCTGTAGCGTCTAATATGGCCTACAATCATAATAACAAACAAAGACATCACAGTGTAGACAGAAGCAGGTTCCAAAGAAATCACAATGTTAACTTTCAGAAGGGACATAATAATGATTTCAACAATAAAAATGAGTTCAACAGAGGTAGATCACGAGATAGAAATTATTCACCTCAAACAAACTACCACAATGGTCAACATAACACTAATTATAATCGATCACATACTCCCAATAATAATAATAACTGGAATGGTAATAATCATGGCTCGAGACATCGAGATAATAGTTACTATAGAGGACGACGAGATAATTCTAACATTTATACTCGGAATCGATCTCATTCTCGGGGATCATCTCATTACAACCATAATACAGGGGCGGTAGTTACAAATAATACTACCCCTATTGCTCAGGTCCCACTTGACAATAATACAACACAGTCTTCTGCTGCATGTTTTGCTATTAATTATAATGTGGCAAATAGTTGCCAACAATGCAATCTTATTTTTTCAGAAGGCGAAAGAAACAGTGCTTAACTGCGGACATATTACACCAGAGGTAGGTCTTGCAGTCAACGATGGAACAGGCTTACTAATTTTTAACAGGGGATTAGTTAATGGATCCGTCGTCTCAGTGCTGAGGGATTCAGGATCCACAACGATTGGTGTACGTCAGTCGCTGGTACATCCTAGCTGTGCGACAGGAGAATATGTACGCTGCATGACATTTGGTGGAACTATTGAGTTCTACCCAACAGCTATTGTTCATATTAGAACACCCTTTTTCACAGGGAATGTAAAAGTATGTATGCTAAAAAAGCCTATAGCTGATCTGATGGTTGGTCGTATACACGGCAGTAAAGATTGTACTCCAGATGAGATCATAGAATGGGAGAAACATAACCTATGCACTGGAAACGCCGTGACGACTAGAGCGCAGACTCAACTCATGGAGAAAGTTGATGATAATAAAATGGATGCAGACAACCAAGAGGAATTTGTAGTCAATTCACCTATTGACAGGGAAACATTTGCAACCAAACAAAAAGAGGATAAATCTTTAAAAAAATTTTTTAAGCTGGTTGATAAAGTTGACAATCTATCCTAAGGTAATAATAACAAACATTGTTTTGTTATTAAAAATGACATATTGATTAGATGTTTTAATGACAAATCACAAATGAAACAACAAGTTATGGTCCCGTATACTTTTAGATGGTACATTCTTCAACATGCACATGACTCACATTGTGCTGGACATATGGGATATACTCGAACACGATCTCGAGTACTGTCTTCATTCTTTTGGCCAGGAGTGTCAAGAGATATTTCGCAGTATGTACGTTCCTGTACTACATGCCAAGAAGTGAAAGCACATGGAGCTTTTCACACGGCGCCTATTCAGGCTTGCGATATCTCAGTAAGACCGTTTGACAAGATGGCAATAGATATTATTGGTCCATTGCTACCATCGGCCAGAGGACATAGATTCGTCCTTACGTGCATTGATTTGTACACACGATGGCCAGAAGCTATCCCATTAAAGACCACCACTACCACAGATGTAGCTGATGCACTACATCTCATCTTTTCTAGAATAGGGTTTCCTAGAAAACTTTTATCAGACCATGGGTCACAGTTTATATCTGACACCATGAAGGAAGTCATGAAAACTTGGAACATTGATAGGAATTTAAGTAGTATTTATCATCCTATGAGTAATGGTGCGGTTGAAAGACTTAACCGTACACTTAAACAACTACTACATAAGGTTACTGTTAAGCACCCTCATGACTGGGACAGAGCACTCCCAGCTGTTCTATTTGCTTATCGGGAGGTACCGCATGAACAAACTGGCTTCTCTCCCTTTGAATTAGTTTTTGGTGCTCCCCCAAGAGGTCCTATGGGACTAATAAAAGACTTATTAATTGACGCGGAGATGACTCAGGACACTCAGTCATCTTACGAATATGTGATTAATCTTCGGAAGAACATTATTGAGTCTTGCCAGTTGGCAACAGCTTCTTCTGAGGCTGCAAAAGCTAAGGCTCGATCTCTACAAAATAGGTCTCGACGATTACGCCAATTATTCCCAGGCGACGAGGCTTATGTGTTACTTCCTCACAATAACAATAAATTATTGATATCTTGGAATGGTCCTTACAAAGTCATTGATAAAATTTCCGACGTTGATTACGTCTTAGATATCAAGGGACACAAAAAGATATTTCATATTAACATGCTCAAGCAATTTCATACACGTCCTGAACACTTACAGTCAATTTTTCATGAACTAGATGACACCACAGTATCTACTTGTTATTATTCTAACTTATCCGTCATCCAGGAAGAAGAATCTTCTTTTCCTGAGGTACAGTTACCGTTACCGGTACCAGTAGTTCAACCTACTGAATCTTGGCGGGATGTAACCATCTCTTCAACGGTTACACCGCAACAGCGTCTACAGATTGCTAATCTATTACAATCTTATCCAGATGTATTGACCGACGTCCCGGGTCGCACATCGGCTATCAGTCATGACATTACTCTCAATGATGATACACCTATTCGTGTACATCCCTATTCAGTTCCTTTACATTTCCTTGCTAAAACTACTAAGGAACTTGAACAGATGTTGTCTCTGGGAATCATTGAGACTAGTAATTCGCCATTCTCTTCTCCATTAGTGATTGTCCGGAAGAAGGACAATAACATCAGACTATGTGTTGATTATAGAAAATTAAATGCTAAGACTATAGTTGACAGCGAACCACATCCACTTATCGACGACTTACTGCCACGTCTATCCAACGCAACTATATTTAGTAAGATAGACTTAACTAAAGGTTATTGGCAGATACCACTGACCGAAAAGGCTAAGTACTACACCGCATTTTCCACTCCACAAGGTCTATACCAGTGGAATGTGATGCCTTTTGGGCTTGTTAATGCGCCAGCTACCTTCATTCGCCTGATGCGACAAATTTTATCAGGTAGACCAGACGTTATTACATATATTGACGACATATGCTTGTTTAGTTCGTCGTTTGAGGAACATATTTCGGGACTTAGATATGTTTTCGACACTCTAAGGAATTATCATCTAACTGCTAAACCTACAAAGGTGCAAATCGCTTGTAATGAGATAACCTTTTTGGGACATATCATTGGATCGGGATATATCTGAACGTTACCTAGTACAGTCTCCAAAATTCTAAACATAGCAGTTCCTCAGACGAAGAAACAGGTCAGGAGTTTGTTAGGACTTGTTCAATATTACAGTAGATTCATACCAAACTGTATTGTCTTCATTGTTAAAAAAAGACATGCCGGTGAAGGTGACATGGACTGGTACATGCAATGAAACTTTCAACAAAATTATAAATTTGTTCTCGCATGAACCAATTTTAAGACTTCCCGATGCTTCCAAAAGATTTTTCTTACGAACAGATGCTAGTAACTACGGCATTGGTGCATGCCTGCTCCAGAACCATGATGGCATTCTACATCCTACCTTATATATTTCAAGAAAGCTAAAGCCGGCAGAAACAAAGTATTCCACAGTGGACAAGGAACTTTTATCAGTGATATGGGCAATAACTAAACTTGAAAAGTTTTTGCTTGGTGCTCCCTTCACCATACAGACGGACCAACGTGCTGTAGCATCTTTGCGTCGATCTAACCATAAGAGCCAAAAACTCGCCAGATATGCAATCATCCTACAGCCATTTGAATTCTGCATTGAACATATTCCTGGCACTGAAAACATTGTGGCGGATGCGTTGTCACGTAATCCTATTGACGACGAATAATCAACATTGACATTCCTAAAATACGTCAATCATCACTACATTGAACACTATATGCATCACAGAATTGAACTAAAGACAATCAAGGTATACATATTGACATTGAAACTTCGTCTAACGTCCATACACGATATATGAATATTCGTTGAACAATCATGGAACAATATCTGACGACAAGTCGAACTTATTATCCTATGTGCACTTAATTCTTGGATGCTGGGATAAATGACATTTCTTTCCAACGTAAACGTTTGAACATTTTTGCCTAAAAGAATTCATCAGGATCAAGACTACGGATGGATCATCATATCCTATACTAATTAATTAGTTAACTTAACTTCTTAATTGAATTATTATCAATAAAATGAAATGTGAGAAAAAAAATGAAATGAAAGAACAAAAAAAGAGAAGAAAATATAAAAAGAGAAAATAAATCTCACATAAGTATTAGATTAATATTTTTTTTAATGTACCTATACATTATTTAGTTAGTTAAATTAGATAGTTATTATTCACTAACACTTAACACACACAAGTAAGTTAAACTTATATTCGAATTTCTTTCTATTTCTTCTCACTTATTTTGTCTTTTCTTCTCTCATAACATCGTGTTACATTAGAACCTTAATAATTTAACTCTTAGTTTAATTAATTAATTTAATTTTAATTAGTCAAATTAATTCCTATATGACATACTAATACGACAGACCTTACTTTAATTTAATTCTATCATTCACTATTAACATTGGACATTTTATTTAGTTGATATAATAATATGTATAATATTGATATATAATATGATTAATGTTAGATGACTATGACAAATAGTTAGTCGACATGACCGCGACACGGTTCTACTCAGAACATCGTCTTCCATATGTCACGATTGTGTTAAAATTTTTGAAAAATTGTTAAGTCGGATAGATCTTGAAAAAAAATCTATCGATTTTTTTTTTCCCCGGTGTACAGGGAATTGTTACGGTATATGCTATTAACGCCGTCTGCTAAAGGTTAGCAGACGTGCAATCGTAAAGGTTAAGACATTTAATATATTGCGATAGATGTTTCAATTATTGAACGCTCCATACACGATCGATTATGACGTGTCTAGCGTTGTTTAGGACACAGTCGGTAACTAGGAGACGCTACCCTTTGTTACTTGACCGCCAAGCTGAATAGCTGCGTTTTTTTCTAACCTTCCAATTCAATGGCATGATATAGCCATTTATATGTGCATTTTTGATGGACCAGGGTCAGTCCTAGAACTCTATATGAGAGGAAAATTTATGGAGGTTAGTATTTAACTAGAATTCTCAGAAGGAGGAGAATAATCGTCAAATTCGTATGAAATATTCAGACTCGCAGTCTCACTGTCGGCAGGTAGCCATGTCTAGCTGCGCGTGCATATAGCTGTGATGTTCTGACGACAATACTGCATTGTATCCTTAAACGGACATTGACACGTAAACCAGCAGTCTACGTTATTGATTAATTTATGCATGACTTATAAGGACTTATGTTCTGTTCCTATTTGAAATGATCATCCTGTGTGTACATGTGATTAAATATTACGGACTCAATCTGAAGGCATTAATTACTTCATTAATGTTGCTGAGTTCAAGTTATATGAACTACTTCTTCATACCGTGCTACTGAGTTGTATGAACACCTTCACCCTAATTCGCGTAATACTAAACAAAGCACGATTAACAAGAGATCACTAAAGTAACCATACTCAGTGCATGATCTTCAACCGGCAAATAACTCAGCAACAAAGCGAGTGATGTATGGTAGGAGCATGTTAACATGGAATGTTTTTTCTTTACCCCGCATATTGATGACGTAGTCCACGTCCGTTCTCTTTGCAACCACTTTAAACGGACCTTGCCATAGGACGAGTGATGTATGGTAGGAGCATGTTAACATGGAATGTTTTTTCTTTACCCCGCATATTGATGACGTAGTCCACGTCCGTTCTCTTTGCAACCACTTTAAACGGACCTTGCCATGTTACTAACAAGTGATCTACTTTGAGTGGCAGGAGAACAAAAACATCGTCAATGATTGAGAAAGACGTTAGTCGTCTATCTCTGTTAATGCGAGATCTGGTCTTATATCTCTAACATGTAGAGGAACGGCGTATGGTCATAATGAACAAGCTGGCAGAGTTTCTAGGACCTTCGTCTTACCTAAAGGCAAATTTGGGTAAATACTGAAATTTTCTCATTCCTTCAAGAAAGGAAGCCCACAAATATAGGAGAAATGGAAAAATTGGCACAACAATTTTCGGTCGCACACCCAAATTTGCCTTTTGGTAAGACGAAGGTCCTAGAAACTCTGCCAGCTTGTTCATAGACATGGCTACCTGCCGACAGTGAGACTGCGAGTCTGAATATTTCATACGAATTTGACGATTATTCTCCTCCTTCTGAGAATTCTAGTTAAATACTAACCTCCATAAATTTTCCTCTCATATAGAGTTCTAGGACTGACCCTGGTCCATCAAAAATGCACATATAAATGGCTATATCATGCCATTGAATTGGAAGGTTAGAAAAACGCAGCTATTCAGCTTGGCGGTCAAGTAACAAAGGGTAGCGTCTCCTAGTTACCGACGCATCTGAGATGGCAAAATATAAGACCAGATCTCGCATTAACAGAGATAGACGACTAACGTAGTATTTACCGAAGATAAAATTTTGTCTCTTAAGATGAGATCATAAAGTCCTTCAAAAGATTTAGTAATATTAGACAGTTCAATCCATCTGTTTAGACACATCTTCACTGAAGACACAAAGTCTTCGACATCCTTACCTTCCATAGGACCCATCGATTTAAATTTTAAACGATATCCTTCCTCATCTAAAATGTGGAGACTGACCCTGGTCCATCAAAAATGCACATATAAATGGCTATATCATGCCATTGAATTGGAAGGTTAGAAAAACGCAGCTATTCAGCTTGGCGGTCAAGTAACAAAGGGTAGCGTCTCCTAGTTACCGACTGTGTCCTAAACTGTTAAGTATCTTACTTGTATTATGGTCTTCTGTTTTTAGGAACCCATGACCAACACGGTGTCCTAAGAAAGATATTTCGCTAAAACCAAGTATATGCATGTCAGGTGGCGACTGAAGCATCTGAGATGGCAAAATATAAGACCAGATCTCGCATTAACAGAGATAGACGCAGACAGTGGTCCTATGATATCAATAGCCAATTTGAAAAAAGGGCGTACAGCAATATCCGTGACCTGTAAAGGTGCTGATTGATGTGCACCCTTGCGTGCAACACTTCGACATTCAGCGCAAGATTTACAATAAGTTGAAATGTCTTTATTTACCCTAGGCCAATAAAAGTGTTTTATTATTTTTTCTTCTCTTTCTTTCTCTTGTCTGTATTCCGCTATTTCTTTATTTACATAGGCTATAAGATCATCACCCGAGAAATTCAAGTCCTTCCCATTCTGTATAAATCCCGCCTTTACCTTCACAAAGTCCGCCATAATGAAATTAAAGAGTAATGGGCTATAGATTCAAAATGTATATCTCTCCCACTTGTTGCCCAATGACTATACTTAGTCGTAAGGTAATTCAAACCTTTTCAAAACCAACTGTATATACAGTACTTCTTCGTTATGTGTGATATACTTGGTGGCAAGTTCCATTATCCGAACACGCCAAACCTTTTACTGCTTTTTCGACGCCTAGGGGTCTATTCCAATGGAATTTCATGCCTTTCGGTCTTATGAACGCCCCTGCAACATTCGTACGCATGATGCGTCGAATCCTATCTCATCGCTCAGATGTCATTGCGTATCTTGATGACATCTGTCTTTTCAGTGATACTTGGAACGATCACTATAATGGGATAAATGAACTATTGTCTATCTTACGCGAGCATAACCTGACAGCGAAACCATCGAAAGCATGTATTGGTTTTAGCGAAATATCTTTCTTAGGACACCGTGTTGGTCATGGGTTCCTAAAAACAGAAGACCATAATACAAGTAAGATACTTAACATTTCTATTCCTAAGACTAAAAAGCAAGTACGAAGTCTCTTAGGTCTAATACAATTTTATGGACGATTCATTCCGAATCTGTCCTCCATTATGTCACCTCTTTCTTCCTTGCTAAAGAAAGGGTCTCCTAATGTAGTCCACTGGACTCAAGAATGTCAATCCTCTTTGGATAAGGTTAAAACTATGTTTTCTACTTCACCTATCCTAGTATTGCCTTCTAAGGATAAGACATTTATTCTTCGTAGTGACGCTTCATCCACCGGGATTGGAGCAGCACTAATGCAAGAGTACTCCGGAACTCTGCATCCTGTGATGTATATTTCTCGGAAATTAAATGCCGCAGAGAAGAATTACTCGGTCCTAGACCGTGAATTATTGGCTATGGTTTGGTCAATCCTTAAACTGCAAAGATTTCTTCTTGGCGCGCATTTCATTGTGGAAACTGACCAGAAAGCTCTTACGGCTATTCAGAGTAAAAATCTGAAGAGCGCGAGATCAACGCGTTACGCGATTGCTCTGCAGCCATTTCATTTTTCGGTGCGAGCTATCCGTGGGTCAGAAAATGTGATGGCAGATATTTTGTCTAGATGCCCACATGATTCATAACTGTTATACAACTTTGATACAGTTGTTCCTATGTTGAAATGTGTACACATATGTAATATCATATATTGATTGTAACACTACTTAGCGGTTCATTGATATTTATTCACCGCTGATTTTTCAATGTTTTTTTCGTCTTTGATGATCATGATGTTAAGATATCTTAGATGAAATTTATGTATAAACTAATGTACAAATTGTGTCATTGCTAATATTGTAGTATGCGTTGGTGACACCTCTCTGGAAATATTTATACTTAGAGAAGTACTTTCTCTAAGGTCAGAAAACTTATACTTATCATCTGCGCATTGTTATTGGTGCGTTGTGAGCCTATTGTATGTTGCTCCTAGATGTATTTCAAAAAAAAAAATGTACCATTTTTTTTTTCCCGAGGGGTGTGGTAATCTGTTGCGTGCATATTTTGACGCACATATTACAAAAATCGATATGGCTATTTAATATGGAAAAGATATAGACATTCATTCATTTGTGTATGAAAATGCTGTCTATGGGGAAGGCTAGATAATCCATAATTGTTTTTACCCTGTTGATTATAGGAGTAATCGTTCTTGATATTAATTCGGCGCATGGATATGACACCCTTGTCTGTACCTATTTCTTAGGGCCAGAAAAAATAGATTAATTTGCTTATTATGTTTATGGCCTGAATTCATATGTATTACATATTATTAGTACAAGTAGAATCAGTCCTATATTGTATATTTTGGATGGGTAGGCAGGACTATATTCTTGTTACACCGCTCTAGCGGAAGTAGGAGTTGTCTTGTCTAGTCGTGATGAGTTCCGATGTACCGTGACAATGGCGGGTACGCATTTTTCCAGGGCTGGTATATTCTTCAGTAAAAATGATTTACGAAGTAGTTTTTCTTCTATAGGAGATTGTGTCTCTACTAGAGTTGTGTTAGAGACTTTCCTAATGTACGGTACCATGTATGATTCGGACTCCAGGTAATTCCAGTCCCTGTTTTGATGATCTCAGGTCGGTTAGGCCTAGCGGGAATTTTGTGCTTCGCAACGCTAGGGTCAAATTTGTATCGACGGAGATGACAGGCTCCATACTGTAATTATGTCTACGTGAGGTAACTGGATTACGGTAGATCTGTATGGAGGAACTTTATGAAATTATGCATATGTATTGCAAATTAACTTTGGCTTATATATATATCCTGCTGTGAGCGAGTGAGCGACAACTCAGGTAGGCGGCCATGTTACATTCCTGTCATCGAATTTTTGAATCCCTGTCCAAAGAACGGGGCATGTATCTTATTATTCGGACAGTGGCAAGGAGATCTCAATTTTGATAGAAACCCCTTATCGTGGTTTCACAACATGATAAACTGTGAATATAAAGCAACTTTAGTTACTTACCGATCCGCCTTCACTGACGCGCTTAGTCAGATAGGGGATGCGGCCATTGATGTACTACCTATTATTTATGAATGTGCCATGACATAGGATCTACTATGTATGCCTGCAAATTGATATGTCAACATACCCATGATTTACTCGTTATGTCCCAGTGTGAGCGTCCAAATAAACTGTGTAAACAAAGATTCCAGCAGTCTGCATTGGTGCCTTGTAGACACAAGTGAATGAGTGTTTAGATTGGTCAGAACACGAACAGTACACCATTTGCGGTAAACACACTCTACACTTCTACCCATATCTACACCATCCTGCGTCGG
Organism: Oreohelix idahoensis; assembly: GCA_024509875.1. Taxonomy (NCBI): domain Eukaryota; kingdom Metazoa; phylum Mollusca; class Gastropoda; order Stylommatophora; family Oreohelicidae; genus Oreohelix; species Oreohelix idahoensis. Next base: position 201,787 of record JAMPIV010019013.1, read on the forward strand.
TTGAAGTGACCAAGTTTAGGGCCTGCTTCCCCTGGAGCCTTAGAGGGAAACTACTGTTTACAGCTGCCTTTGCCTTCCCTAACTTAGGACTAGGGTGAGTTACCCATTTACAGCTGGGTAGACTGGAGCATGCCTGATCTCGACAACTCTGTACACTACCATGGACACATACAGTTGTGGCACCACAAACAACATGCTACAGTGATTGATAGTGGAGCTTTACAGAAGAAAGAGAACACACCACACTTTACAGAAGGTTTACAGTATACAACTGATACTTCTTTACAGACTGACATTTTACAGTAACAGTGTGTGCGACCAAACTTTACATTAGTTCTGAAGTGTTTTCTCTTTATACAAGTTGTCATGTGATTAAGGATGATTTCTGTCAAGTGAAAGTATTTAAATAAGCTTTTTTAAAGACACTTTATTGTTTACAGTATCTGCTTTACAATGTTTATGTTAGGTTGTAAAGCAATATAAAAATTTGAACCTCAGAGAAAATGTGTATCTAAAGTTAGCAGTGTATATAGCCTAGTTTTCACTGTTAAGGTAAACCTGAATAGAAGTTTGACCTTTAATATAAACAGTAAAAAAAACTACAACAAATTTGTAACAATGTCTGATACTAATATTTAGAGTGATGTAATTAGTGTGGTTGACATAAAACTTTAGCATTTACCAAATATGTCTTTTATGTTACTAACCCCAGATTGTCAAAGCTACTACTATATTTTATTACATAATCTACACGCTCAGTTTCGTGTATGAGCACATTTATTTCTCTAAATTAAACACTGAAATACAGGTAGTGTGTTTACTGGTATGTTTTTATCTTTTTTAGTACTGTCTTTGTCAGTCTTTTATTTGTTTCCTTTGTTCTTTCATTTTTTAGTTCTGAAGTGTTTTCTCTTGATTCAGTTTTCATATGATTAAAGATGATTTCTATCAAGCGAACACATTTAACTAAGCTTTTTAAAGACATTATTGTATACAGTATCTGCTTTACACTATTTATGTCTCACTTGAGTGTTTTTAATGGAAATAAGGAAGTTTTGTAATTGTAATAATAATTGCTTATAACTGTTATTCTGTGAAATAATCTTTCTTCAAATCGATTTCATTTTGTTTCTGTGCAGTTTCACTTCAGTCAGTGATAGGCCCAGTCTCTTACAAATGTTAAGAAAATGTGAATGCTTATTTTAGATGCTTGTCCTGCCCCTTGGAATATTATTTTATCCATTTACGAAACTTAGTTTCTGTTGTTTAGATATGAAATAAGTAATCTTAGATATCACAGTAATTGCATTTTAGAACCATTTTGTTTCATTTATTAATCTCACAAAATGATTTGCATGTCTGTTGGTTTCACCGTGCGTTGTTTGAATTGGCACTTAATAGATTATATTAAGTGAAGGAAGGTGAGGGGAACTGCGGTAAGACGTGGAGTACAATGGATGGGTATGAAAAAAAATCTTAGCAAGGTGATTCGTATCTTCTGATAGCCAAAGTAAAAATGAAACTCAAGAGATATGCAACAATGCAAAATTATAGACAACAGTTTAATGTAGGACAGCTAAGAAATCAAGAAACAAGAGACAAATTTGCGGTCACAGTATCCAACAAATTCCAAGTGCTCCAACAGCTGGAAGATGTAGAGAATACAGAAGACTATTGGCAGCAGGTCAAAACAGTATGGAAGGAGACATGTGAAGAAATACTGGGGAAAAGGGAAAGACAACAAAAAGCATGGATAACAACAGAAACCATCAATAAGATAAAAGACAGAAAAAACAAGAAAGCAGAGTTAAACACAAGCAAAACTAGAAGCTCCAAAGCCAAGGCTCAAGAAGTGTACACAGAAGCAAACAAAGAAGTAAAAAGAAGTATCAAAAGAGACAAGAGGAAGTATATTGAGGAGTTGGCAAGAGAGGCAGAAGATGCTGCAGCCAAAGGAAATATGAGAGAACTGTATAGCAGCACAAAGAAGCTAACAGGGAAATACAAGCAAACAAGTTGCCTCATAAAAGACAAGAATGGGAAACTGCTCAGCAATATACAAGAGCAAATGAAGAGGTGGACAGAATATTTTGGGGACCTTCTCAATAGACCAGCTCCACAAAACCCGCCGGACATCCAGCCAGCAGAAGAAGAGCTACAAATTAACGGTGAAAGACCAACGAAGGAAGAAATAAAGAAAGCCATAAAGCTTCTAAGAGAGGGAAAAGCGTCTGGACCTGATGGCATTCCAGCAGAGGCCATCAAAGCAGATATCGACACGGCTACAGAGATGTTATATAAATTACTTGGTAAAGTCTGGGAAAAGGAAGAGATACCAGCAGAATGGAAGGAAGGATATCTGGTTAAGTTGCCTAAGAAGGGAAATTTACAAGAGTGCACAAATTATAGAGGAATAATGTTACTATCAGTGCCAGGAAAAGTATTAAACAGGATTATCCTTGAGAGATTAAAAGAGTCCATAGACAAGAAACTGAGAGATGAACAAGCAGGTTTTCGACAAAACAGATCATGTACAGACCAGATAGCCACTTTGAGAATAATAGTTGAACAAAGTCTGGAATGGAATTCACCACTATACATCGGATTTGTGGACTACGAAAAGGCATTTGACAGTGTAGACAGAGAATCACTTTGGAAATTGATGAGGCATTATGGAGTTCCCCTGAAGATCATTAATTTAATAAAGAAAACATATGAAGACATGACATGCAGAGTTCTTCACGAAGGACAGCTTACAGAACCGTTTGGGATAAGAACAGGAGTGCGACAGGGATGCCTCTTGTCTCCATTTCTTTTCTTGCTGGCAATAGATTGGGTTATGAGATCATCGACAACACACAACAGAAATGGAATCCAGTGGACTCTGACTAAGCAGTTAAATGATCTGGATTTTGCTGATGACTTGGCTCTTCTGTCCCATAACCGTAATCAGATGCAGGACAAATTGAAAACACTCGATGAGAGGTCACAGCAATTGGGTCTGAAAATACACAGGGAAAAGACAAAAGTAATGAGAATAAATGCAGGTAATGATAACAGGGTTGAACTTGAAGAAACACCAATTCAAGATGTTGAATCATACACATATCTTGGCAGTAATATAGACAAAGTTGGAGGGACAGACAGCGATATCAAAATAAGAATACAAAAGGCAAGAGGAGCTTTCATTGCATTGGGAAATATATGGAGATCAAGAGAAATTGGATCCAACACGAAAATAAGAATCTTCAACTCAAATGTGAAGTCGGTCCTATTGTATGGCTCGGAGACATGGAGAACAACAAAGACAACAACCAAAAAGCTACAGACTTTCATAAATGGGTGCTTGCGTAGAATAGAGGGATTAAAATGGTATGACAAGGTTACCAACGTGGAACTGATGACAAGAACTAGACAAGTGCCAGTGGAACAAGAGATGAGAAGAAGACGATGGCGATGGATAGGACACACACTGAGGAAACCTGTTGATAGCATTACAAGGCAGTCCTTGTTCTGGAACCCCCAGGGCAAGAGAGGCAGAGGAAGACCAAGAAGTACATGGAGAAGAGAGTTGGAAACAGAGGTGAAAATGATGAGGAGAACATGGAAAGAACTTGAGATGATGGCACGGGACAGGAGGACTTGGCATGTGTTTGTTGAAGGCCTATGCTCCTTTGGGAGTGGAGGGTTATGAATGAATGAAGGTGATTCGTCTTACGAAAAAAAAAGACAAAGAAAATAGCCAACATTGCGGCCACAAGGCCTTCGTCAGGGAATAGAAAGAAAGTGAGGGCTAAATAGGACACATAAGAATTTAAATAAATATAAAAATAAGGCCTAGGTACTTCCCTCAAGGCAGCTAAGGCCTAGCACACCTGCCGAAGAGACAGAGAAGGAAATGACTGCCACTTCCGGATGTAAACAGTACATACTAAGAAGCTAAAAAACAAAACTGAACAAGAAACTACCCTAATGTAATAATAATGAGGGATGGAGATAGAAGAGGACGGAATGAGTTGGAGATATTTTAATGGCGACAGAGAAATATAAAAATTGAATAAGAGTGGAAAGGGTCAAAATAGAAAAGGAGTGGAAAGGGTGACCTCAGACAAAGGTGTGTAGGGTGTTAAGACCAGCTGGTTTTAGCACCCCATACGATGGATAAGATGTTGCTCAAGCTGTTCTTGGCTAGCAGTGTCAGATGAGCAGGATCTGATCGCCGTGACCTGGATGTCGATGGGACCATGGTAGTCAGGACCAGTAATGTGTATGGCAACTGGTGTGGATTTTTGCTGAGAGATGCTGAATCTGTCCCCAAGTTGTTTGCCTGTTTGGCCAATATAGGTTTTGCTGCAACGTTTACATATGATTGTATAGATGACATTGCGCGACTCACACTTAAAAGATCATACATTTTCTCTTTATTTACCTTAAAATCCAGAACCAGCATCCGGCAAAAGGAAATTAAATGTAAAACTTGGTAAGTTCTGTACTTTGTTCTCACATGATAAAGATGGTTGTGTCATCTTTGTTTTTTCATTTGATCACTTAATTGTCTTCTGATGTTAGATGAGAAATTAAGTAATCTTGGAGTTCATGATATTTGAATATGTTTCATTTTTGCTTATTTTGGATGGTTGTCCCACCCCTTGGCATCTCTTTATAGCCATTGTTAGCAAGTTAACTTAGTTTGTTTCTTTTGTTTAGATATGAAATTATATTTTCCTAAATGTAACAGTAATTGCATTTGAGATAAAAATTGTTTTTAAAATTATTTTTTAATCACACAATTTTTTGCATGTCTGTTGATTTCACAATGCACTGTTTAAAATGACAGTAGATTGTAAAATTTCTCTTTAATCTTAAAATCCAGAACCAGCATCCAGCAAACATAAATTAAACGTAGAAGTTGGTAAGTTCTGTACTTTGTTCTCACATTATAGGATGGTTGCATCATCTTTTTTGTTTTCTTTTTATCACATGTTTTAGGTTTTAAAGCAGTATAAAAGTTTGAACCTCAGAGAAAATATGTATCTAAAGTTAGCAGTGTATATAATTTCCAATGTTAAGGTAAATCTGAATAGAAGTTTGACCTTTAATATAAACAGTACCAAAAACTACAACAAATTTGTAACAATGTCTGATACTAATATTTAGAGTGATGTAATTAGTGTGGTGGACATAGAACTTTAGCATTTACCAAATATGTCTTCTATGTTACTAACCCCAGATTGTCAAAGCTATATTTTATTACATAGTCTACACACTCAGTTTGGTGTATGAGCACATTTATTTCTCTAAATTAAACACTGATATACAGGTAGTGTGTTTACTGGTATGTTTTAATATTTGTTAGCACTGCTTTTTAAGTCTTTTTTTTTTCTTTCGTTTGCTCTGTCACTGTTTAATTCTTATAACAACTTTATTCAAGTTGTCAAATGATTAAAGATGATTTCTGTCAAGTGAAGATATTTAAATAACTATTTTAAGACACTTTGTTGTATACTTTATCTGCTTTACACTATTTATGTCTCACTTTTGAGTGTTTTTAATTTAAGTGAGGAAGTCTTGTAAAAACAGTCCTTGTAACATTTATTCTGTGAAATAATCTGTCTTCAAATCAGTTTTATTTTATTTCTGTGCAGTTTCACTTTAGTCAGTGATAGGCCCAGTCTCTTACAAATGTTAAGAAAATGTGAATGCTTATTTTAGATGCTTGTCCTGCCCCTTGGAATATTATTTTATCCATTGTATGAAACTTAATTTCTGTTGTTTAGATATGAAATAAGTAATCTTAGATATCACAGTAATTGCATTTGAGAACCATTTTGTTTCATTTATTAATCTCAAAATGATTTGCATGTCTGTTGGTTTCACCGTGCGTTGTTTGAATTGGCACTTAATAGATTATATTAAGTGAAGGAAGGTGAGGGGAACTGCGGTAAGACGTGGAGTACAATGGATGGGTATGAAAAAAAACCTAAACAAGGTGATTCGTCTTACGAAAAAAAAAAAAGACAAAGAAAATAGCCAACGTTGCGGCCACAAGGCCTTTGTCAGGGAATGGAAAGAAAGTGAGGGCTAAATAGGACACAAGAATTTAAATAAATATAAAAATAAGTCCTAGGTACTTCCCTAAAGCCAGCTAAGGCCTAGCACGCCTGCCGAAGAGACAGTGTGTAAAAAAGAAGCTAAAAAACAAAACTGAACAAGAAATTACCCTAATGTAATAATAATGAGGGATGGAGATAGAAGAGGACAGAATGAGTTGGAGATATTTTAATGATGACAGAGAAATATAAAAATTGAATAAGAGTGGAAAGGGTCAAAATAGAATAGGAGTGGAAAGGGTGACTGTCACGAAGTGGTTTTAATTTTATAGAGTGTGCCTGAATGAAAGCAAGACCCTAGTATGAGAAAGTCTGAGAAAATAGAATTTAGATGGAAAATGACATGCCTGTGGACAGACGCAACTATTGGCTCAAGGGATAGAACCAGGATTTGAATCTCCCCTTGCCGCTTCGTGACTTTAGACTGGCTATAGTCTCGCCCTCCTCTGACTTCCTTTAAATACAAGGAGATAAGGTGTATAAATACGACCACAAACACCACTATACAGACAACATAGAGTAAGTATAGTAAAGAATAGAAGCTGATCCAGTAAATAATATATGTATATATTTATTTACATACAAGAAAAACATAAAATGGCATATTACGTCCTCAAGTCAGTCGATAGCGTGCACTGTTGCACGGCCTGGAAAAACAAGTAACAATTAAATTGAGAGACACGAGAGACAAAAAAAAAAACCCCAAATCACATTCACTCTTTCTGTCACCCTGCTGAGGAACAATAAAAATGGTTAGTGATTTAGACCAAATCTAATTTGGTGGGGCTGTCAACTTTTAGCCTCCACTCTCTAACACTAATAAATTTCTACTGTCTTAGTCCTGGTGACTCTTCCTCAACGAACGGCTACACAGCTTTTTACTAGTCAGGCGATAGGCGCCGATAACTACACCACAAGAAATGCTAAAAATAATAGACTTGGTTTTTCGAACGCAGACTCAGTGTCTATCCGTCCAATGGATACTGAACAGACCCTACTGGTCCTGTCTATTTTCTCCCTCCTTCTCTATCTTTCTCTCGATCTCAGTGTCTCTCTAACACTCGAGGGCTGATGATGCGGCGTCTCCGTTACGCTCTTCTCTTGATTTCTATCAGGACCTAGGTATGGTAACCCTGTCACCTGTTCCTGATTTTGGTGATGACGATGTTCGGATATCAAGCATGAGGGACTTGATTAACTGTAGACAAAAACTTCTCTGCTGCTGAATAGCTTCCCTCTTTTAACCCGCTCCGGAGTTAGAGGAAAAAACACAGCCTTGATTTCAGGCTGTACAAAATGAAACTAGTCTCCCGGCCACCTGCCGTTGCTAGAGACTATAATAGCGATGCTCTCGGCTGTATGATAAATAAACCTCGGTCCAGCTAGTGACTTCACTGCCAGAGACCATAGGGTAATTTTCTTTTGCTCCTGACGATACTCGAGTACACTGACCCTGAGATATGTCTTTTGCCGTGGATAATTTTATTTGACAAAATTATGCTCCCCACTGTTTCGCCGAGACTCGCTGAAATTAAAAGAAACAGCGTTTAATGTACACCCTCTCTAAAATCGCTTATCTCTAACATATACGATACATAAAATAATTCTATACACGTGTCTCTTCATTCTCACTTCTTCTCCCCTTTCTCTCGTTCTTCACAAAAATACATAATACTATCCCACGTGGCACTAAAATCACACTCCTTCTCTCGTTCTTCACACAATACATAAAATACCACTATCCCACGTGGCCTCTTCATCCCCCCTCCTTCTACTAAAATCTGCCAGGTAAAATAAACAATATCCCAGACACCGTCTGACACGTTACGCATGGATACCCACGTGTTCTAAACATTTCAAACTAGGGAATTCCTTTGTCCGAAACCCGGGCCTACTTTCCCCCATTAACACAGGGTTCCCGGCTTACTCCAATTTAAATGAAATCTCGCCGTAGGAATAGTTTCCTCCCCTAAGCAGTATAATTCACTTACAACGTAAATCTGAACCCTCCGACAATATTTCTCACATTAAAGGCTCAGAAAAATTAGCGAACACACCAGGGATTTCCCCGTAAAATTACATTAGTAAATACACAGAAATAAATGGTGGTTTTACATAACATTCTACAAATATGGGCACACGTGTTTCTCACAACTTCCCACACTCCTAACTACTGCCAAAATAATAGAAAGAATAAGCACACTGTTGCATTTACATCGTTCTTCAAAAAATGATAATGGATGGCACTATCGTTTATTTTAAAACTGAAAAGTTACTGTCCCCCCCGAAGAAATTAACTACGGGCGAAATTCTCAAAAACCCACTAAGAAGAAAAACGATTAATAAAATAGTTACATACCGATTATCGTTTTTTTCTTCCCGCAATGGAGAACGATAAATCACGTAGTCTGACGGCCAGGCAATTATTTTTCATAGAGACAATTGCCCGCAGTTTCCTCTCTCATTATATACAAGAGAAACCGCCCACGCGGATTCCCTTCCTACGCAAATCGCGGACCAATGGCAGCGCCAGAAAAAATCAATACTGGCCACCTACGCAAATCTCGCGTGGCTTAAAATTGCGTCACGTCCTGTGACGGCCGCTTGTTTCCGGACTCGTGATACCGCGTGTCAGGAAATTGCGTCACATTACAAGATGGTGTCGTGCCTCTGACGCGTCATGCAGGAGTGCCCGAAAATATCGATTTTCCGGTAGCGTCACATAAGTCCCCCCTTTCAAGTACGGGAATCCGTGCTCAATCACTGAAATCTCTGGAATTCATACTGGTCCGTATCTAGATCTACATCCCGATCTAATCACTATCATAATTAGGATTGTCATACAGGCCCATTTCCATATCCTTGAAAATCTGTGCCAGCACTGGATTGTGATGGTCCCGCCTGGTGATTTCCTCCTGGCGACTGCAACTTGTCTGGTCTCCCTTCCTCCTCCCTCTCATGTGTTTCCTTCGCCCACGAATTTTCCTGGCGGCGCGTGGTAAATAATTACCAGCTGGTGCGACCTCCCAGTGTTTTGAAACCGTCTGACTGGCTTGGCCAGACATCGCCGTAACAGGGCGTAACTGTTTGCGGTTGCCTGAAGAACCGTGCACATGTTCCTTCTCGTCAGTATTTCCCTCCCTGGGGAGATGTAATACCATCGGGGGCCTAATTCCCGACGACGAAGAAGATACTTCTGAAGTAAGAGGCGTCACCACTGTTTGACCTTTAGGCTGAACAGGGCTGACAGGCGAATACGCCTCTGTAAATAACGTTCCACTGTCTTTAGAGGCGTCAATCCTCTTCATAGCAAGTCAAGGATGTTTGAGCTCCCATGGGGCTCCGTGAATGTGGGGCTTTCCCCTTTCACTTTTCTGGCCTGCAGTAGGCCCTCTTGCATTAGCAAGAATCGGTGTGGTTGGGTTTCCCAAAACTATGTATGGGCTTCCCAGGATGAAATCATGTGCTGGCTGTGCCATTACAGCTGCCTTGATTGTGCCAGACACAAACCTGCATTTCACCTCAATATTGGCTACAGGCAGACGCTGTGAGATACCTCTTCTCAAAATGCCACCAATCTCAACTATTTCTCCTGTCCACTGACCTGGTTTCACCAAATGACGAGCGACGATGCTGGGGTATGTAAGCCCACTATCAAACAAACATGTAGTGGCTGTCCCATTCACTACAGCAGGTCCACTGTTAGAGAACAACTTCTCTGCCTGGACTGGTTCCCATTTATTCCCTTTAGTCCATCTCACCGGTCTTAAACAAGCTGCATGATGAGCTGGGGGTTTGTTCATGCACCGGGATGTCCAGTGGGAAGTGGTTCTACAATTCTGACAATACCTCTCATTATCTCCTCTGTTCCTAGCGGGTTCCTGAGAGGTTGTTGTCGGTGCTCTGTTATGCTGCTGGGGGCGCAAGTTATAACCAGAATGAGGCTCCTTGCGAGAAGGCCCTGGTTGCTGATGAGCTGGTGAAGTAGCCGACTGCGATGATGAAGATAATTTTAGACACCACAAACTCTCATCCAACCCGTATGCCGTTGCCATTCTTTGAAATTTTTCCAAAAACACGTCAATCTTTTCATTCCCGTTAGGAAACGAGTCAAATGGGAAGCTCATGGCTGCCATCCGGGGCCCTCCGTTTCCTGAGGTGTCTCTCGCCCCTGCTCCGGGTGAATCTCCATTAGCTGAACTGCCTTCCGAAGATCGATACTGCAGTTCCAGAGAACGCAGGGCAAGTTCATGCTGTCTCTCTGCTGCCTTCTCAGCTGCTTCCCTTTCTGCTGCCTTCTCCTGTGCTTCCAATTTCCGAAGTTCCATCTCGGCCTGCCTCTCCGCTGCTTCTGCGGCGGCAGCCCTGTCCTCTTTCTCTTTCTCTCGCTGAATATGCCTATCATTTTCCCTTATCAGGTAGGTCTTAGTCTCCTCCTTATCCATTCCCATGTCCTGAGCAGCCTCTCGCCAGGCAGCTTGTAACTTGGCCATATCCGCCATCTTACCTGTAAACTGCTGTAAGTTCACAAATACAGAGAAATGACAGAAAAGGAAAAGAGAAGGAACAACCAGTTACGTAATATAAAATACTCCCTCTTTAACCGCTGTTCCAAAAACCCGACCTCAGACTAGCACCAAGTCTGAACAATAACCTGAAAAAATTTTTTTTTAACAAGCTACCAAAAACCCGAAATTACCTTCCTGTAAAAGAAAAAAATTGTCGGTATGCCATCAATTACCACTAAGTCATATAAATCAAAATTACCCCAAAAATCTACTAGACTGCAACCTGTGGAAAAACCAATAACTGGATCAGTTCTAATAGCTCAAGTCTAGGGGATATTTAAAGAAACTCTATTCTCAGAAAACTTTCTAGAGACAATCTATGAATATAGATCACAGAATTGATCTCCACAGAATGATCCACCGGACGATTGCCGCCCACTTGTCACGAAGTGGTTTTAATTTTATAGAGTGTGCCTGAATGAAAGCAAGACCCTAGTATGAGAAAGTCTGAGAAAATAGAATTTAGATGGAAAATGACATGCCTGTGGACAGACGCGACTATTGGCTCAAGGGATAGAACCAGGATTTGAATCTCCCCTTGCCGCTTCGTGACTTTAGACTGGCTATAGTCTCGCCCTCCTCTGACTTCCTTTAAATACAAGGAGATAAGGTGTATAAATACGACCACAAACACCACTATACAGACAACATAGAGTAAGTATAGTAAAGAATAGAAGCTGATCCAGTAAATAATATATGTATATATTTATTTACATACAAGAAAAACATAAAATGGCATATTACGTCCTCAAGTCAGTCGATAGCGTGCACTGTTGCACGGCCTGGAAAAACAAGTAACAATTAAATTGAGAGACACGAGAGACAAAAAAAAAAACCCCAAATCACATTCACTCTTTCTGTCACCCTGCTGAGGAACAATAAAAATGGTTAGTGATTTAGACCAAATCTAATTTGGTGGGGCTGTCAACTTTTAGCCTCCACTCTCTAACACTAATAAATTTCTACTGTCTTAGTCCTGGTGACTCTTCCTCAACGAACGGCTACACAGCTTTTTACTAGTCAGGCGATAGGCGCCGATAACTACACCACAAGAAATGCTAAAAATAATAGACTTGGTTTTTCGAACGCAGACTCAGTGTCTATCCGTCCAATGGATACTGAACAGACCCTACTGGTCCTGTCTATTTTCTCCCTCCTTCTCTATCTTTCTCTCGATCTCAGTGTCTCTCTAACACTCGAGGGCTGATGATGCGGCGTCTCCGTTACGCTCTTCTCTTGATTTCTATCAGGACCTAGGTATGGTAACCCTGTCACCTGTTCCTGATTTTGGTGATGACGATGTTCGGATATCAAGCATGAGGGACTTGATTAACTGTAGACAAAAACTTCTCTGCTGCTGAATAGCTTCCCTCTTTTAACCCGCTCCGGAGTTAGAGGAAAAAAACACAGCCTTGATTTCAGGCTGTACAAAATGAAACTAGTCTCCCGGCCACCTGCCGTTGCTAGAGACTATAATAGCGATGCTCTTGGCTGTATGATAAATAAACCTCGGTCCAGCTGAAGCATAGGAACTTCACTGCCAGAGACCATAGGGTAATTTTCTTTTGCTCCTGACGATACTCGAGTACACTGACCCTGAGATATGTCTTTTGCCGTGGATAATTTTATTTGACAAAATTATGCTCCCCACTGTTTCGCCGAGACTCGCTGAAATTAAAAGAAACAGCGTCTAATGTACACCCTCTCTAAAATCGCTTATCTCTAACATATATGATACATAAAATAATTCTATACACGTGTCTCTTCATTCTCACTTCTTCTCCCCTTTCTCTCGTTCTTCACAACAATACATAATACTATCCCACGTGGCACTAAAATCACACTCCTTCTCTCGTTCTTCACACAATACATAAAATACCACTATCCCACGTGGCCTCTTCATCCCCCCTCCTTCTACTAAAATCTGCCAGGTAAAATAAACAATATCCCAGACACCGTCTGACACGTTACGCATGGATACCCACATGTTCTAAACATTTCAAACTAGGGAATTCCTTTGTCCGAACCCCGGGCCTACTTTCCCCCATTAACACAGGGTTCCCGGCTTACTCCAATTTAAATGAAATCTCGCCGTAGGAATAGTTTCCTCCCCTAAGCAGTATAATTCACTTACAACGTAAATCTGAACCCTCCGACAATATTTCTCACATTAAAGGCTCAGAAAAATTAGCGAACACACCAGGGATTTCCCCGTAAAATTACATTAGTAAATACACAGAAATAAATGGTGGTTTTACATAACATTCTACAAATATGGGCACACGTGTTTCTCACAACTTCCCACACTCCTAACTACTGCCAAAATCATAGAAAGAATAAGCACACTGTTGCATTTACATCGTTCTTCAAAAAATGATAATGGATGGCACTATCGTTTATTTTAAAACTGAAAAAGTTACTGTCCCCCCCGAAGAAATTAACTACGGGCGAAATTCTCAAAAACCCACTAAGAAGAAAAACGATTAATAAAATAGTTACATACCGATTATCGTTTTTTTCTTCCCGCAATGGAGAACGATAAATCACGTAGTCTGACGGCCAGGCAATTATTTTTCATAGAGACAATTGCCCGCAGTTTCCTCTCTCATTATATACAAGAGAAACCGCCCACGCGGATTCCCTTCCTACGCAAATCGCGGACCAATGGCAGCGCCAGAAAAAATCAATACTGGCCACCTACGCAAATCTCGCGTGGCTTAAAATTGCGTCACGTCCTGTGACGGCCGCGTGTTTCCAGACTCGTGATACCGCGTGTCAGGAAATTGCGTCACATTACGAGATGGTCTCGTGCCTCTGACGCGTCATACAGGAGTGCCCGAAAATATCGATTTCCGTAAACAATGAAATCTACGGGAATCGCGAAAAATTCAGAAGGGGGTAAAACTGGCCGAGTGAAAAATAAACCTACCCCCATAAAATGAACCCATTAAAATTACCTTCTCAAAATTACCAAACACGATATATTCACATGAGAAGAACCAAGGCAAACCCCATATAATTACAAAGAGAAGAGAAATGGTGAAAACTCAAAATAGAACCACAGAATCGGGCCGGAAATACAAAAATAGACGACAGAATCGGGCCGGTTGGAATTCAGAATTACAGTGTAGCGTCACAGTGACCTCAGACAAAGGTGTGTAGGGTGTTAAGACCAGCTGGTTTTAGACACCCCATACGATGGATAAGATGTTGCTCAAGCTGTTCTTGGCTAGCAGTGTCAGATGAGCAGGATCTGATCGCTGTGACCTGGATGTCGATGGGACCAGGGTAGTCAGGACCATTAAAGTATATGGCAACTGGTGTGGATTTTTGCTGAGAGATGCTGAATCTGTCCCCAAGTCGTTTACCTGTTTGGCCAATATAGGTTTTGCTGCAACGTTTACGTATGATTGTATAGATGACATTGCGCGACTCACACTTAAAAGATCATACATTTTCTCTTTATTTACCTTAAAATCCAGAACCAGCATCCGGCAAAAGGAAATTAAATGTAGAAGTTGGTAAGTTCTGTACTTTGTTCTCACATGATAAAGATGGTTGTGTCATCTTTGTTTTTTTTCATTTGATCACTTAATTGTCTTCTGTTGTTTAGATGAGAAATTAAGTAATCTTGGAGTTCATGATATTTGAATATGTTTCATTTTTGCTTATTTTGGATGGGTGTCCCACCCCTTGGCATCTCTTTATATCCATTGTTAGCAAGTTAACTTAGTTTGTTTCTTTTGTTTAGATATGAAATTATATTTTCCTAAATGTTACAGTAACTGCATTTGAGATAAACAATGTTTTTTTAAATTATTTTTTAATCACAAAATTTTTTTGCATGTCTGTTGGTTTCACAATGCACTGTTTAAAATGACACTTAGTAGATTGTAAAATTTCTCTTTAATCTTAAAATCCATGACATAGAACTTTAGCATTTACCAAATGTCTTTTATGTTACTAACCCCAGATTGTCAAAGCTACTACTATATTTTATTACATAATCTACACGCTCAGTTTCGTGTATGAGCACATTTATTTCTCTAAATTAAACACTGAAATACAGGTAGTGTGTTTACTGATATGTTTTAATATTTGTCAGCACTGTTTTTTTCAGTCTTTTTTTTGTTTCCTTTGCTCTGTCACTGTTTAATTCTTATAACAACTTTATTCAAGTTGTCATTTGATTAAAGATGATTTCTGTCAAGTGAAGATATTTAACTGCCATCACCGGTGTCAATACCTTGTCGAGGTATGGCGGCTTGCATACCCTGATTATCCCCAGAGCTATGCCAGCGGGAGTTTTACTCCTGGAAGGTTCTACCAAGCTGGACAGGTTTGCGCGGGCAGGGGTCAGACTAAAGCAGACACCCTGGTCCTCCAGGTTGGGGGTTTTAGCATAGGGCTGATACCCCTGTCTATGTAAAAAAAATTGAAGTTATGGAAACAACAACGAATAAACAAACTTTGCTGCGGGATGGACATCCGGAGTCTGAGGCTCGTGTGACTGTCAGTGGTGAAAGCCAAAAGGAAGCCACTGACATGAGAATAGACGTCCTGACCGCAAAACATGATACAAGAATAGGATTTTGGAATGTCAGGACAATGAATGAGATGGGTAAACTAAAACAGGTCACAGCAGAAATGAGAAACTATAGGTTACTGATACCGCTTAGTTCTTACTGTAATGTATCTTATTGACACTGATACAATCGAGAGTTTGGTTTTAATGCTAATGTCAATGGGCCACCACTGATAAAGTATCAGTATAGAATGATAGAGTCTACAGTTGGATTATATATTAATAGTTGTATGTATACGCCCACACAGAGCTATAATGAATATGTTATTACTGTCACTGCCTGGACTGTTCAAAGTAAGTGTGTACTGGTGCATTCATTCATCACAGTAACACACATAAGAATCATGGATCGTTGAATTACCGTTGACGTTTCATGAACAGTTTATTCACGTATCAACATAGACGACGACATAGACGAAATACAGCATAAAGTACAAAGCATCGAGAAAATACATTCATGAAGCTCCAACACCCCACAGAGCTCCATTACGGTGCACACCGGCACACTTCTCATATAAGGTACACATTAACAATGTTCCTTAATAAACTGCATTCACCGCAGCTATAAATACGGCCTCATACATATGGCCTCATCCAGAAAGACTGCTCACATCGCAGTACTATTAAATTCATCAAAATACTGGCCTTCTCATGTTTTCTCCATAGAGCTCAATTATAGCATAATGGTGCACTTCTCATAGAAGATGACCATAACGATTTTCCTCGAAAGACTACATCTCCCCTTCTCAGCAAAGGCTGCTCCACAGCAGTTGAATAATCATCGTCAGCGCTATCCCTTCTTAGAGCTCAATTATAACATAGTGGTGCACTTCTCATAGAAGATGCACACCCACAATATTCCTCAAAGGACTGCGTACCCAGCAGTCTGCAGTAATATAGCCTGCACAATATATGGCCTCCTAATCTCCTTCACAAAAATGTCTATGGCCTACAAAGTAATGTCTTTAAATCTCAGACTCTCCATAGCGCCTAATTGTAGATTAGTGGTGCACTTCTCTTAGAACGTGCACAATAACAAAATCTCTCACACGACTGCATCCACTACAGTTGTATATATCAAAGTAAATTCATCACATAATCTAACACATGAAGGAACATTCAATACAAGAAAGAATATTCAATACAGGAAAGAATATTCAATACAGGCCTGTTCAAAAGTCTCCACCGAGACACACATTGTGAAAAATACTCTAGAGAAAACACCCAGGGTTGACTACCACAGTCAAACGCCTAGAACACACTCCAAACACTAGGCTTGACCGCATCGGTCCACACCCAAAAACAGACTGCGCAGCGGTCACAAAATCTCCCGCACAAACAGTCACGAGACTTCGCTGTTCACACAGCTCAGTCCCTTCACGGACTAGCTGTGAGCTATTCACAGCTGTCCAATACAGAACAACTTCATCTCCCCACTCAAAATGAATAGCGCTCACATCGCTCTTTTTTTCTGACTTACAAGACTTCTCGAACATACGAGGAAATTTCTTAAAGAAGTCAGTCATCTAATAAATAACACGTGCCACAGGCGACGCAACTCTAAATTCACTCTGACCAACTTAGCATACAAAGGATCACTTCCCTTTTTGACCTTAATAGTTACACATTCTACGGATAAGCGAGAGCAGATGGACAGGGGCAGGAAAAGTTAAAACAGCAACAGGAGAAACAGTACTTTACTCTGGAAGAGAGGATTGACAGCACAATGAAGGTGTAGCCATTATTCTACAGAAAGGAATAGAAAGGACATTACTGGAATGGAAACCCATCAACAACAGACTGATAAGATTAAGATTGAGAGGTAGATTCACCAATAATACAATGCTACGCACCAACGAATGGCAGCGATGAAGAGGTCAAGTATGAATTCTATCAACAACTGCAGAAAGAAATGGAAGACACACCTAGATATGATCTTATTATAGTAATGGGAGACCTCAATGCGAAAGTTGGTACACACAATACATATAATGAAAGAGTAATGGGGAAATGCGGCAGCGGAACAGCAAACGAAAATGGGGAAAATTAATAAGTTTCTGTAGTATTAACAACCTGGTCATTGGAGGAACACTTTTCCCACATAAAGAAATTCACAAATTAATATGGGAATCACCAAATGGTCAGAACAGAAACCAGATAGACCACATCATGATTAACGGTAGATGGAGACATGCATTACAAGATGTGAAGGTAAGAAGAGGTGCAGATGTGGGAAGTGATCACCATTTAGTAGTAGCAAAACTGAAAGTGAAACTAAGAAGGGCTGGACCAACTGTAACTACACAGAAAAGGTTTGACATCAGCAAATTGAAGGACCCCCTTACCAGAAAAGCTTTTGCGGCTGGCATAAAGAAACGATATCAATTTGCCAAAAGTCAGGAAAAGACATTGACTGATGATATAGACCAGAAATTCAACACCATTTCAACAATATATAAGGAAAGCAGCAAATCATGCTTGGGATTCCAGGAAAGGAAGAAGCAAGACTGGATAACACCAGAAACATTAAACACCATAACACTGAGAAAGGAAATGAAAAGAAAGAAAACAGAAGCGAAGTCCCCCAGCTTAAAGCAACTATATAGTGAACAGTACAGTCAGTTGGACAAGGAAGTTAAACGCCAAACCCGAGCCAACAAAAGGATATTCCTAGACGATCTTGCAAGACAGGCAGAAGAGGCAGCACTGAGAAATGAACAAAGCACAGTATACAAAATAACTAAATTCATCAGCGGAAAACGAGGTGCAAACAATATTACATTAGTAAGAGATAAGCAAGGAAATCTCATCACGACAGCAGAGGGACAGGAAACAAGATGGGCAGAGCATTTCAGAGAAACTCTGAACAAGGAACCACCAGAGACACAATTGAAATGTCCTGAAGCTGAAAACGATCTAGATGTAAATACAGACATCAAAGGGTTAAAGAACGGAAAAGCTCCTGGGCATTATAACTTAAATGCAGAGCTATTTAAGACAGACCCTGAGCTAGCAGCAGAACTATTAGAACCACTATTTGCACAAGTCTGGAAAACGGGGACAACACCATCAGAGTGGAACAAAGGAATAATTGTCAAATTGCCCAAGAAGGGAGATCTTGCAGACTGCAATAATTGGAGAGGAATCACTCTTCTCTCAGTTCCCAGCAAAATACTAGGCAGGATAATTATACAGAGAATTTTAAAAGCAGTAGACCACAAACTGTGGAAAGAACAAGCAGGATTTAGAAAGAACAGAAGATGTGTAGATCATATATTCACTCTCAGGAACATTATAGAGCAGTGCTCAGAATGGCAAAGACAGCTGTACATTAATTTTGTTGATTTTGAAAAGGCTTTTGACAGCATACATAGGGACAGTTTATGGAAAATACTGAGGGCTTATGGAATTCCAAGCTGCATAGTGTCAATCATAAAAAGCCTCTATATCAACTTTACGTGTAGTGTTGGGCAGAGCAACCTAACCTTTGAGGTGAAGACAGGAGTATGACAGGGATGCCCCTTATCAACCACTCTATTTTTTAACAGTCATAGACTGGGTGATGCACCAGAGAACAGAGGGCAGTCCAAAAGGAATAAGATGGACTACATTTTCTACATTGGAAGATCTGGAATATGCAGATGACATTGCACTATTAGCACATTCACATCAACACATCCAGGAAAAAATGGACAGACTTAATAAGTTTAGCCAGCAGGTGGGCTTGAACATCAATTTAAAGAAGTCAGAGGTCATGACGCTCAATGTGAGCAACCCTGAGCCCATATCGGTAAGGAATCAGCAACTGGTACAGACATACCTTCACATACCTAGGATGCATAGTAACACCAGACGGCGGGGCAGGCAAAGACATCAACATCAGAATGAACAAGGCAAGAACAGCTTTTTTTAGCCTAAACAACATTTGGAAGTCCTCTCACTACAGCACAAGCACAAAATTAAGATTATATCAGAGCTGTGTGCTTTCTGTGCTTCTCTATGGTGTGGAATGCTGGAGAGTTACAGAGAAGGAAATGTCGAAATTGTCCTCTTTTCACACAACATGCCTAAGAAAAATTCACTGAATCTTTTGGGTGAATACCATCACCAACCAAGATCTCCTTACTCGGAGCAAGTAAGAGGACATGCACACCATCATAGCTGGCAGACGCTGGAGCTGGGTTGGCCATGTCCTCAGAAGAGACCCCGATGCCATCACAAGAACAGCTATGCTTTGGACCCCTGAAGGAAAACGAAAGAGAGGCCGACCAAAAACAACCTGGCGGAGGACTGTGGAGGCTGAGATGCAAAGAATGAACCAGAGTTGGGGCACTGTACGAAGGATGGCCACCGACCGAGCAAAGTGGAATCAATTTGTTGTTGCCCTACAAGACGCCACTAGGTGTGATGGCCACTGACTGCTTTGACGGTCGGCGGCTAAGGATCAAAGAAGAAGAAGATATTTTAATAAGTATTTTTAAAACACTTTATTGTATACTTTATCTGCTTTACACTATTTATATCTCACTTTTGAGTTTTTAATTTAAGTGAGGAAGTCTTGTAATAACAGTCCTTGTAACATTTATTCATCAGTTTCATTTTATTTATGTGCAGTTTCACTTCAGTCAGTTATAGGCCCAGTCTCTTACAAATGTTAAGAAAATGTGAATGCCTATTTTAGATGCTTGTCCTGCCCCTTGGAATATTATTTTATCTATTGTATGAAACTTAGTTTCTGTTGTTCAGATACGAAATAAGTAATCTTAGATATCACAGTAATTGCATTTGAGATAACCATTTTGTTTCATTTATTAATCTCACAAAATGATTTGCATGTCCGTTGGTTTTACCATGCGTTGTTTGAATTGGCACTTAATAGATTATATTAAGTGAAGGGAA
Organism: Oreohelix idahoensis; assembly: GCA_024509875.1. NCBI lineage: Eukaryota > Metazoa > Mollusca > Gastropoda > Stylommatophora > Oreohelicidae > Oreohelix > Oreohelix idahoensis. Next base: position 221,949 of record JAMPIV010019013.1, read on the forward strand.
CTGCGGTAAGACGTGGAGTACAATGGATGGGTGTTAAATCTCGTTGTGTTACAATGGGTTTCTTTGTAGACGGGCATGGGTGAGAATGGCCACCACTGTTAATGTTCCGTGAGTGGTGGAAGAAGGTAATGTTAATTTAACGGCTGATGAAAGGCAATCAGCTTATGTCGGGCTTACGGATGGCCGACAGGTATGAGACCATGTAAATCATAACGTACGCGAATGTATATAGGTTCTTTAAGTGTGCCTATGGTACAGTCACTCACACCACAGCAAACATAGGAGTCAGGAAATGTTCGGAAAAGCTGTAACGTTCTAAACAGTTTATTTACGACACAGCAAAGTTGACATCATGGTAATAGCACACTGTCACAGGTTACAGCATGAAGCATCAAGTACAAAAATATCCATGGACAAAGTGGATGCAGAACATAGTATCAAATATCCATTACATTGGTTGCATAAACCACAGGATCAACACTGGCTAACAAAAAAAATTTTTTTTTTTCTTTCTCTAACATTTCTATGTTTTTCTGGTCAATTTTAATGTGCTGTTTTGAAATCTGCAAACCGTTTTTCTCTATCAGGTCGGGATCTCTAGAAATACGCAATTGACGTTTTTTAACAACGCATACAGTATTACAACATCATTTGTACAAGAAGTATAACAGTTAAGTAAGCTTGAATTTTTTTGCAGTCGACTTTCGTCGGTGAATGGCATGTGGTACATCGCGATGAAGCATTCAACAATAATCGGCAAGCATGGTCACACTCCACCGTCCTTGATAACGTGACTCCATTATGGCGATATCTTGATGGAATCGTTCTCCATGTTCATCGCAGACTTCGCCAAGGTTGTCAGGGAAAAAGTCAAGATGCGAATCGAGCAAATGGATTTTGAGAGACATGTTACAGCCCATATTTCTGTATGCATCTATGCACTGCTTAACAATATGCACATAGTCGACAGATTTGTGATTTCCCAGAAAGTTATCGACGATCGATTTGAATGCCATCCATGCGCGAAGTTCACTACCATGTAACAAGTTCTCGAATTGTTTGTCTGCAATAACTTTCCTAATCTGAGGTCCTACAAAGATACCTTCCTTTATCTTTGCATCGCTAACTTGCGGAAACTTTTCTCGAAGATAAGTGAAAGCTTTGCTCGTTTTATCTAACGCTTTAACAAAATTCTTCATGACCCCCAACTTTATATATAACGGTGGTAAAATGATGCTGTCTTTGTTAACTAATGGTTCGTGTATTACATTTTTATGCCCGCGCTGCATACGATCCCTGATAGGCCACACCTTTCTTGCATAATGTTCCTGTCTGTTGCGGCTGTCCCATTCACATAGGAAGCAACAAAATTTAGTATACCCAGTCTGCATGCCCGTGAGAATTGCAATGACCTTTAGGTCTCCACAAATCCGCCATTGGTAGTCATTGTACTTTATTTTTGCCAAAAGTATAGCCATATTGTCATAAGTTTCTTTCATATGAACAGAGTAGACAACTGGAATTGATGAAAATAAATGTCCGTTATGCAATAACACGGCTTTTAGACTAGTCTTGGAAGAGTTGATGAAAAGTCGCCATTCGTTGACTATGTGCTCATGACCGAGGTGCACCATTAGACCGTTTACATCTTTGCAATAGCAAATGTCATCATCCATCTCAAAGTATTGAACAAGTTCTCTGTGTCTGTGACGAAATTTAGATATCGGAGTATTGGGCGCTAAAAGATTCCATTCTTTGAGTCGCGAACCGAGTAATTCCGCTTGTCCTTTGGTAAGAGCGATATCACGTATTAGATCTGAAAGTTCTGAATGGTTAATTAAGTGAACACCATCATTCACCGGTATATAATCCGAGTCAGAATTAGTTTCTAAAGCAGGTAAACTATCACTTCCTGATGGTTCATTCACGTCCGACGGATATTGTACTGGTGGAACTGGGATCGGACATGTGATTGGATCATGAGGCACTGGTTTCGAAACCGATTCAATATTTGGATAAACCACAGACTTTCTAGTTTTAAAAGTGAAACCATGGATATTTGTCAAGCAGAAGTAACAATCAGTAGCGTGATTTGTCGGTTCACGCCATATTACTGGCACTCTAAAAGGCATCGACTTATGCTTCTGCAATTTTCGTAACCAACCTGCCTGTCATGAAATATTCTAATCCACATATATAAATTATTAGGTAAATATGAAGCCTAACAAATAAAATTAATAAAGAGAAGAGCAATGGTAAAATGACATTGCTGTCACAAGGAATGTACTCGAAATCCCCCTTGTTTTCTGCTTCGTCTGCAAATTGTAACGCTTTCACGTTGATAGTAAAAGCTTACTGTATTATACCCGCTTTCTTCAATGAAACGTGTGCTGTATTTCTTGGAAAAACATTAAGAGGCAGACTGCGTAATGACCTAAATTTTAAATTCCATTCATGTCTTTTTCTACATTACGTTACCAAAACGAACGAACAGTTGGACTAAAGGATAGCGAGAAGGGAGAGGAAGCCGAACACTAAACACGCTTCGCGCGATACGCAAATGCTGCCATCACGCGTGTAAGTCTACATGCACTAATTTTTTTTTCAGACGGACAGTGATAAAATACACTACCCTTTCCCAGAGTTAGGTTTATAAATCATAACAGACTCTTATTAGAAAAGATAACATTAGATGGGTTTACGGTTGAAAACATAACAGTACCCAGACAGCACATCTTCCAAACAGGAGGTAGTAGAAAATACATATTTTGAACGCAGCCACGTAGCTCTTTTAAAGTGGGAAAATTGGGTTCCTTAGGGCTTGCTGACAAATAATATGTAAAACGTTACGCCAATAGTCCAGGAATTAATAAATTATACCCAAAATAAAATATTGGGGGTGCCTGACAGCATAAAATCATTTCTGCTCATAAGATTTTTTTTTAACGTGTTTGAAAAAACCTTACGTTACATAAATAGCCTAACATGTAAACTCCCAATTGATTGGAGCGCAACAAATGAAAGCCTAACCACGATTGGTCGGGCTATAAATACTATCTTGGTTGTTAGGGGAAACGGGGAAAGGTAACATTTTTTCAAACACTTGTCGAAACGTGGCTCATTGGCCAGTCTCGCTGATATACACACTTGGGAGCGTTAGTTCGAGACCACTTATTTAAAATAGCTTGATAAAGCATCAGTGCGTTGAAGCCAGCATATATTTGGCTAAATTAAAAGCCTGGAAGATAAGCAGGAGGAAATTTGTGCCAGTTTGTGCCAGAATTCATTGCTAATCAACGTATCTGTGTTATTCGTATGAATTGTGGTAAGCTTGAACCATTCAATATCTTTTAATGAAAATTGAATGTGAATTGTTGATTTATGCCTGTATATATATGTGTAGTTCAGTGGCAAACGTGAGGTAAAGCCTGTAATGCTCCCGCCTGAACAGAGGGTGTCGGAGAGAAGTAAAACGGCATGGAATGGCCAAACAGTACACTGACACCTGGATGATTGACTAGAAAGAAATAATGCTGGAAGTGCAGAGGCGTAGTGACCATTAAGGATGGTAATGCTGGTATAAAGTATTTCAGATGAAGCTGACTGTTGGCCTAACGCTCTGAACGCAATGTTTGTGCTGTATTGTGATCAGTGTAAAAGAGAATATAAATTAGTTATGAAGTAGAAGGTACATCCTTCTTGATTTCAGGGACAGTGGTCTTGATGGTACTGAGCAGCATCTGGTCAGAGATTTGCTGAATCCAGAGTCGGACAGCATACTCCTTGGTCTTTTTAGCTATCAGTGAGGTGTCTCCTGAGCCCAGAGGAGAATTCGAGCAGAGGAGTCCTTTCCTGCCGCCATCACTCAAGATAAGCAGAGTTGGCCAGCTGAGCTCAACATTATGTCCCCTCATCTTGAAATAACTTTATAAAAATACTATTCAGAGGGGAATTTACTTGTCTTAAAATCAGGAACTGTGAACATCTCCAATACTGGTCCCTAAAGACAAACTATTGAAGTCATGATGACAAATACCAACAGAGCTTGAACAAAACAAAACCAGTATTACCTCATTTTACTACTACACAACTGACACACATAGAACATTTGTACTAATATATGTCACTACAATATTCATATTAAATACATTCTGTACATAACTTGTAATTTAAATTGATTGTGATTCCTGGTTCCCTTGTAGTTGAATCAGGACACATATTCATTCATGCCAGTAATGAATACATATTGTTATTCGAAAGTTTATCAGTGACTCTTTTAAGATATCTTTGTAGAGTGTTATATGTATGTGAGTGTCACAGTGTTGTCAAGAGTAGTGGATTAAATTAAATTGTTTATCTGTCTGTTGTTGTGACTTACACTTCACCATACTCATACCCTAGACACATAACGTAGCATCACACTATTCCAGAATAATTCTGACTGAGATAAAGAGATATGTGGTAGCAAGTAAGGTTATCTATAATACACTACTCTTAATAGATATAGATACCTTCACAGCTGATCTCAGTCAGTACACTAAGTTCCCTATAAGTATTTATAACCTCCCACTTCACCACACTGCCAATGTATTTGCACAAGTCGAGCAAACTGCATTTGACTTCCAAGATTTATTTGCATCATCAACTTTCGAATCGAAATAAAGTTCATATGCTTTCTTTAGCAATGGTGTAAAGTTTTTCTGGTGAACACGATCGGTAAAATATCCGCACACGTAACAGAACAGATCAGCCGAATTTCTACAACTTCTAAAAGCCATATTTCACTCAGAATTATTCCAAAATACAGTAACTATTTGAAAAATAGCGTAACATATGTCATGCATCTTTTAGCAGTATAAAAAGTAGAATTATTTTGCATTTTATTAATTTTTAATAAGTTATATAGTAAAAATGAAACGGAGCAAATAACGGTTTCCCAAAAATATATTTATTCACAAATATCTTAAGAACCCGATGTGATAGAGATAAACGGATTTCAGATTTGAAATCAGCGCAAGAAACTGACCTAAGAACACTTATTCTTATATAAGAAAGAAAAATGTTGTTTGTCAGTGTTATCCATCAAAAGGAACAACATCATATTTCTTATTACATCAGCAACTCTCAGTGCAATAATATCCCTGGGAACAATATCCATCAGAGGGGAAAAACATCATAATACTTAAACATCGGCAACTCTCGGTGCAATTACATCCATGGGAACAAATATCCATTAGAGCAGCGGTTCCCAACCTGTGGTACGCGTACCCCTGGGGGTACGCGACAGGACGTTCAGGGGTACGCGAAAAAAATTGAGTAATGGCGGAAAAAAGATACATATGTCAACAGTGTAAAAGACAAGTCAAAAGTTGTGAAATTAATTCAACGCTATACTATACTCAACGCTATACTATACAACATGAACTGTGTGAGACAATCTCTGCCGTATTTCTTGCGCGCCACTGGCGTGCTGTCTGCTTGGACTGGCGTGTGTGAAAATCTATGGTATTTCGTTTGACCAAAATTCAATATTTTTACACAATAGTCTTCATTATGATGACTATGGGATTATAGTTGTGCCGTTGAATATTTCATCAAAAATATGACTTGTTTGATCTTCCACATTATCTATGAACGTCTAATGTCCCGGAAGTAATAGTGTCGATTCTTTACCCAAATTTTACAAACGTGAGACAGTGAGACAGTAGTTTTTGTCATTGTTTTAACTTAACTTAAAGTGATTAATCGTTCATACACAAGTAAGGTGGCTCTCTCGTGGTAAAGTCCTTACCCGGCTGTTCGAACTTAGACATGAAGTCCAACTTTTTTTTTGAAGACCATCCTTTCCAACTTACTTCAAAGTTACACGACTGTGATTGGCTTTATAGTCTTGCATGCTTATCGGATATTCTCCTACAAATAAACAAACTGAATTTGGCACTTCAGAATAGCTCGGTAACGATCTTCAATATTTCAGACAAAATTGAATCTATGACTAAAAAATTAGATTTTTGGAGGTCGTGTATTGAAAAAGGCCAGCCTGAGGTATTTGAAACTCTGCACAATTTCTATCTAAGAACGAGCTGCACCTCTTCCAGGAAATGAGCGAGAAAAAAATTGAACACTTGAAAGAGCTAAAATCATCTTTCGAGAAGTACTTTCCGAAACCTGGAAAAGAGAACTGCTGGATTGTAAATCCCTTTGAAGAAGAATATTTCCAAGCAGCCACATTATCAATCAACGAAAAAGAGAAGTTGATTGAACTTTCGACTGATACTACTTTAATAGCTGAATTCAAAGGAAAATTCCTTATTAACTTTTGGGGAGACACCAGCAGAGAATATGAACAGCTGACCGACAAGGCGCTTAAGTTTCTGTTGCCATTTACAAATACTGAGCTAGTGGAGAGGGTTTTCTCTTCTTATACCTTTATAAAAAATAAATAACGTAGTAAACTGAATGCAGGTCCAGAACTGAGACTGTATCTTACTTCACTTGAACCTGATTTAAAAAAAAAACTAGGTGCCTCAAAACAAGCTCAAGGATCGCACTGAACATTTGTCATGGTCACGTGACATGTGTGTTATTAAAAAGTGATTTCAACTTTTAACAATAACAACGTTTTTATTATTATTATTAATAAATTAGATGTGTTAATTTTTGTTGTAACTTCTGATTTTTTTAATGTAAAAATATATGCACTGTTTGTTCACCTTTTTATTACATTGTGTTTTAATCCCGTGGTTGGCCCCTTTATTTCTGGTTATAATCTATAAATTTTGAATAACAGCAACTATATTAATTTCAAATATTTTGCTAATATTAGGGGTACAATTTATAGAAATGGACTGCCAAGGGGTACGCAAGTGAAAAAAGGTTGGGAACCGCTGCATTAGAGAATATGAATCATGATAATAATAACGGCTGGTACAGTCCATGGCCTGAAAATATATTCCATCTCCATTAAATTCCATTTACAAAAATATCCACTGGTACACACAGTGAAAACATGGCTAACCACCATCCCGGAACACTGCCAGGAAACCTACTGTCATGAAATTACCCTATCTCAGTACAGCTCAGTAACAAAAAACTACATGCGCGGACTCACCGCGTGAGACCACCGCTCAGCTCAAACCGTCCCTACCCAAAAATCTCCCTAGGGACATGAACAGTTTTCTTTACCATATTTTTAAACATACTAACAACTAGTCAGTTGAGCTGTGTTCAACAATTACTGAGCATACAGCTCCCAACTAAGAAATTCTCTCATCACGCAGAGCGTGTTTACTAGCATTTACAAAAATCCGACCCGTACATTCAAGTCTTTAACACTTAACTCCCCTTAATAAGAAATATGACTTAACAATGGGTATGAAAAAAAATCTTAGCAAGGTGATTCGTCTTACGAAAAAAAAGACAAAGAAAATAGCCAACGTTGCGGCCACAAGGCCTTCGTCAGGGAATGGAAAGAAAGTGAGGCTAAATAGGACACATAAGAATTTAAATAAATATAAAAATAAGGCCTATGTACTTCCCTAAAGGCAGCTAAGGCCTAGCATGCCTGCCGAAGAGAGAGTGCGTCACCAGAGAAGGAAATGACTGCCACTTCTGGTTGTAAACAGTACATACTAAGAAGCTAAAAAACAAAACTGAACAAGAAACTACCCTAACGTAATAATAATGAGGAATGGAGATAGAAGAGGACAGAATGAGTTGGAGATATTTAATGGGCAGCGTGGAAATAGAATAAGAGTGGAAAGTTTCAAAACAGAATAGGAGTGGAAAGGGTGACTTCAGACAAAGGTGTGTAGGGTGTTAAGACCAGCTGGTTTTAGACACCCCATACGATGGATAAGATGTTGCTCAAGCTGTTCTCGGCTAGCAGTGTCAGATGAGCAGGATCTGATCGCCGTGACCTGGATGTCGATGGGACCATGGTAGTCAGGACCATTAATGTGTATGGCAACTGGTGTGGATTTTTGCTGAGAGATGCTGAATCTGTCCCCAAGTCATTTGCCTGTTTGGCCAATATAGGTTTTGCTGCAACGTTTACAAATGATTGTATAGATGACATTGCGCGACTCACACTTAATAGATCATACATTTTCTCTTTATTTACCTTAAAATCCAGAACCAGCATCCGGCAAAAGGAAATTAAATGTAGAAGTTGGTAAGTTCTGTACTTTGTTCTCACATGATAAAGATGGTTGTGTCATCTTTGTTTTTTTTCATTTGATCACTTAATTGTCTTCTGTTGTTTAGATGAGAAATTAAGTAATCTTGGAGTTCATGATATTTGAATATGTTTCATTTTTGCTTATTGTGGATGGTTGTCCAATCCCTTGGCATCTCTTTATATCCATTGTTAGCAAGTTAACTTAGTTTGTTTCTTTTGTTTAGATATGAAATTAAACTTTCCTAAATGTCACAGTAATTGCATTTGAAATAAACATTGTTTTTTTTTTTTTTTTTTAATTACAAAATTATTTGCATGTCTGTTGATTTCACAATGCACTGTTTAAAATGACACTTAGTAGATTGTGAAATTTCTCTTTAATCTTAAAATCCAGAACCAGCATCCAGCAAACACAAATTAAACGTAGAAGTTGGTAAGTTCTGTACTTTGTTCTCACATTATAGGATGGTTGCATCATCTTTTTTTTTTTTTTCATGTTATCACTTATGTTTTAGGTTGAAAAGCAGTATAAAAGTTTGAACCTCAGAGAAAATGTGTATCTAAAGTTAGCAGTGTATATAATTTTCAATGTTAAGGTAAACCTGAATAGAAGTTTGACCTTTAATATAAACAGTACCAAAAACTACAACAAATTTGTAACAATGTCTGAAACTAATATTTAGAGTGATGTAATTAGTGTGGTGGACATAGAACTTTAGCATTTTCCAAATATGTCTTTTATATTACTAACCCCAGATTGTCAAAGCTAGTACTATATTTGATTACATAATCTACACACTCAGTTTGGTGTATGAGCACATTTATTTCTCTAAATTAAACACTGAAATACAGGTAGAGTGTTTACTGGTATGTTTTTATCTTTTTTAGTACTGTCTTTGTCAGTCTTTTATTTGTTTCCTTTGTACTGTCATTTTTTAGTTCTGAAGTGTTTTCTCTTGATTCAAGTTTTCATATGATTAAAGATGATTTCTATCAAGCGAACACATTTAACTAAGCTTTTTAAAGACATATATTGTATACAGTATCTGCTTTACACTATTTATGTCTCACTTTTGAGTTTTTTAAATGTAAATGAGGAAGTTTTGTAATTGTAATAATAATTGCTTATAACTGTTGTTCTGTGAAATAACCTTTCCTCAACTCAGTTTTATCTTGTTTCTGTGCTGTTTCACTTCATTCAATGATAGGTTCAGTCTCATACATATGTTGAGAAAATATGAATGCTTATTTTAGATACTTGTCCTGTCCTTTGGAATTCCCTTGGAATCCTTTGGAATTCCCTTGGAATCTTTTTGCATACTGTGACGATATTCTAAATGCAATAGCTAAATTAAATAATATTATAGTGCATAAGTCAAAAATAAGATAGAAAATAAAATTTGAGTCCAGCGTCTTCCCCACGCCAGCCGGTATGCGGCTTTTGATAAGCCTAATAGCCGAATGAAGGGTACTGTCTTTTCAAATTCGTCCTTGAGATTAAATGTAACACTTTTGCAAGTTCAAGACGACAGAGTGATAGAATAAAAGAAAAGGAGGGGAGGGAATGGAAAGACAGAACCTAGGGTATGCCGTCTCGCATTGATTTCAAAAAGCCAACTCGAGCGACATAGCCTTGGGCAATTTTCAAATTACGATACACAAACTAAAAAATGTTCGTCAATTTGGTCACGCAGACAGCCTTAGCTCTTATAAAAAATGACGTAATTCTAACGGACTGGACGATTCTCATTTTTAGTTTGAAAATAGTTATAAGAAGAATTGAACAGGTGGCAGTTTCTAGATTTGAACGACTAACATAGAAAAAAATATGGAATTATGAACCATAATACATAGGGCCATAAAAATTATATATTCGGATGCCTTATGATTTCCTGAGCAATAATATGGTATCAGTTACGCACTAGTACAATAAATAACCAAGATATTGGCAAAAATACTATGTATTGTAAGATGGACTGATGAAAACACAAATCATGCCTGCTTATTTTTTTCATAGCATGTTTTGAAAAAAGCTTTTGGGGAAATAAGGACTAAAAGGTACCTGTAATTTGATTGGCGGTAGTTTAAAGGAAGGCGAGATAGGATTGGTTGACCTAAAACTAAAAATATATTTTCAGTGGTAAACATAGTAGTTTGAGAGTTTGTTTTTTTAAAGTTTGATTCAAAATAAAAGAGTTCATGGTCCCATTGGCCCATACATTATATATTATCGGAAACGTAGACTGCTCGTTGCCATTTTGAGAAAAGTTTCTGATGAACAAGGAGCGATCAGAGCAGGCTCGTGCTTTTCAAACCTATAGAAAGCAGTTTGGACAAGGCAGATCTAAAGTGTGCCATAAATTCTTTGCCAGTCATCGTTCGCTTGTGTATATTTCATTGAAATTTGTGGTAAGATTGATTTTATTAACCTTTTATTTAAAATAAAGTTTGAATGTGAGATACTGCAATACGACTGTAAGTAAGTGGGTCCATGGCAGACTTAGGCAGAGCCTAGAGATTGATCCATCATATGATAGACTATCAGAGAGGTGTAGTACTACAAGATTATATATGAGTGTCATCAAGGAGCATAACACCTATCCTATGGTATGGAAAAAGATTACTGCTGGAATTGCAGAGGCGTTGTAACCATTAGGGGAGAGGAATACTGGTATACATTGTCACCTAAAAATATAATGGTAAAATAGGTTGTCATAAAGAGCTGACCCTATTCGTTTGTTTGTACTGTGCCTGTAATTAATTGTGGAATATTATTGTATACTTGTTATAAAGAAGGACGCATAACCTTCTTATTTCAGGGTTTTTTGGTACTGACATTAACGTAGTACCAGGCTTGTGGAAACTGTTCGATTCCTGACACTGTTTGCATATTTCGGGCACATGCTGGATGCCATTGCCTTTCAAGAAGGGAAACAGATTGTCCAGCGAGCCTATGAACAGATCTACCGGTGTTATCCTTCGAAGATAAGTGCCTGTTCGGCACCAGGAAGCTCAACCTCTAGTTTAAAATCAAGACTGTTAATATTAATAAAAAATTCCACCAGTGTCAAATGAAAAGAAAACAAACAATAGTGCGTGATGTTAACCAACAACCTACCATTATATACCAGTATTAATCTAAGTTAGAAAACTACATCTACACACTTATAATATAATAACATTTGTATTATGGACAGAAGATCCATGGTGTTAATTAATTGATGTAAATAATTCTTTTGATTTCACTTTTGATTGTCAGTCCTGATTCAAAACAAACTAGAACCAGGACAATAAATTGTAAAAAATTTAACTTTTAACCACTGACTTACTAAAGATAGTCTTTTAAAGTGTAGTTTGTATGTGATTGTCGTAGTACTGTTGTGTTGTGTTGGATAATAAAATAATTGTTTATATGTTTAGTTGGTTAATGCAACATTACACTACCTATTCATAACCCTAGACACCAAACGTAGTCATCATACATTCTAGTCAAAGAATAATTCTGAATGAGATCATAGGGGTGGTAGCAGAAAGGTACCCTGTAAACTTACCATAATATTTGTTATATTCAGGGACCTTCACAGCTGACCTCATTCAGTACACTAAGAGTACATAACAACATTTCTTAACATCAAATCCACCACATATATATTGTTTGAAACTTAGCTTGTTTCTTTTGTTTAGGTATGACATTAAGTTATCATAGATGTCATAGTAATTGTATTTAAGATAAACGTTTTGTTTAATTTATTTATCATACAAAATTATTTGCATGTCTGTTTATGGGCACGTAGTAAATTATAAAACTTCTGTTTATTTATCTTAAAATCCAGAACCAGCATCCAGCAAACATAAATTGAACGTAGAAGTTGGTAAGTTCTGTACTTTGTTCTGACATGATTTGGATGGTTGTTTCACTTTTAGTGTAGTAAAATCTGCAAGATAATCGCTCATTTCAGTAAGATTTTAGTCCTATGATAATAAATAACCCAGCCCAATTGTGTCTGACAATAAGCATCTTACACGCCAGCATCGCGCTGAATTTTGTGCCATGGTAATGCTTAGAAACGATCCCGCCGTATAAACCTACTCGCTTTCCTTGTGACGTACTTTAAACATTTTTAACATTTTGCCTGATCTGATAGAGACTGCGGCAAGACTTATAATTAACGATCTTCCAGAAGTGTGCCGCCAAGTTACTGTCTGAATTAACGTAATACTTTAACTTTAACACCTCTAATAATAGTAATCCTTACATTTTTGGTAGTGTAACACGAGACAACAGTAATAATTAACGCCAATTCTAACACCCGCCGCGCAAAACCCTGCTTCGCTTGACACGCGGTGGGATGGGCCTGATGATATATACACACAGACTGTTTAAATTCTCGCCAAGTAATGTATTTCTGACGTCACTCAAACAAGTTAGTTATTTGAATAAAAATGCTAGATGAGAGGGGGAAGATGGCCGACTTGTGTAAAATTTTTTATTTGACGATTGATGGTGACAAAATTGAAAATCTAAACCATAATGAAACTGACCATAAAAATCATATGGTAGTATAGCTTAGAGTCCCCTGAGCAAAAATGTGTTTTAAAAAATATGGTAGTCCAAGTATTAGCCAAGTTATTGAGGAAATACTAAATGTCTAGTAACACTAAGACGGACAGACTGTGGTTCCTGCTTGTTTTTTCATAACGTTAGTGGGGACGCCAGCTTAGAAAGAGGCAGTGGAGTAAATTCAAATCCGATTATGTAAAAGGAGTATAGTAAGAAAGGGGAGCGGTAGGTAAATGTTAACCAAAACTAAACATCTTTTTGTATTGGCATAACTAACGCAGACTGACCAATCGACTACCAGACACAGAGTGTGTTTGGAATTTTTTTTTGTTTTTCAAAAACTACATTTGAATTCTGGTAGTCGCAAGTTTTCCATTGGCCAGTACTAATAGATATTAGCAAAAAGCTTTCAATGCTCATCGCCAGTTGACAAAAACTTTTTCTATCAAATACACTGAGATCAGCTGTGTTAATTTATAAAATAAAGAATTAATTCACAGTCTGGGCAGTGCAGAGAAAAACTGAGGCCATTCTTTGCAAGTCAGCGTTATTTGTTACTATTTCTTGAAATTGTAAGGTTTTATTTCCTGTTACCAGCCGGTGACAGGAAACCTGATGAGTGAGTGTAATGCCTACAAGTCTCCGGAAAAATGTTTATGCTGTCAGCAGATAGCTGGAGGAGCTTGTGCGTGTTGAGATATCTATATTTTCTGCAACGACATACTGAATTATCCTTCTACAAAGAATCCCAGGTGATGTGTTAGCATCTGGGTATATCTGACACTTCAGTTATAATAAACTTTGATATTTTCAATCATACCCAGGATGTTATGGGGCGTGATGAAACTACAGCCCCTCCTAACAAAATGACAAACACTATTAGATAATAAAATTGTAATCTGTGAACACACCAACAGGAGAGATAGAGTGACTTTATACTTATTGGACAAAGAGTCCACACATTTTAGTTAATTCTTTTTATGTAAACTATCTTTTCCTCATTTTCAAAGACCTGTCCAAAAGAGATGGCGGGACAGGCAGATTAAATTGTAAAAAGAAAATATTCTATTTTAAAGAAAAAACCTTAACCACTGTTTTATTTAATTCCTTATAGTGAGTTAAAGTGTTTTGTGTTTATGTACCATCATTTTCATTTCTCCCCTAGACATTAGGTACATCATACACCAGACACTAGAGCCAAAATAGTGACCGTGTGAAATCTAGGGAGGTAGCGTTAGGTTCCCTGCAAATACATCATTATCATCTATTAGAGTCAGGGGCCTACATGTGCTTGACCTCACACGGTTAACACAGACACAGATTTCTTTCCTTTTAGGTATAACATCATAACCGCCCCAGCAAATTAAACTTGCTACACTTAGTCCATTTAATCACTTATGGTTTAGGTTGTTGTTATCGATCCAGCGGTGCTTGGGCTCTTGCCCTTTGGCCCAATGCCATGTAGTGATATCTGCATGTTTTGTTTCTCCGTACAAGGTGTTCCACTCATCTGGCCTGGGAGGAAGGAGCATTTTCCTAACATCATCGAGTGCTGGGCACTCAAAGAGGTGGTAGTCAACACTTTCATATGGGTAGTTACATAGCTGGCACTCTGGAGAGTGTTGTGGTTGGATTCTGTTCAAGTGACTGTTGAGTGGTATATGTTGTGATCTGAGCCAAAAAATGGTGCTCTGTTCCCTCCTTGTAAGATGTCCGATGTCATGAGGACCAGGACGAACCATATGTCTGTAAACCTATCTCCCGGTGTTTCCCATGGCCCATCTGTTCAGCCAAGTTTCTTTGTTTGTTGTTCGTTTTGGCTGTTTGGAGAGTTGTTGCTGTGAGTGGTTGTTCTTGTCTTGTTCCCTTTTTTGCTAATCTGTCTGCTCTGTCATTACCTGGTGTATTTGAGTGGCCAGAGATCCACTGCATTACCATTCTGATGCCATAGGAAGTGATAAACTGATCAGCATCCAGGATTAGTGTAGCTAATTCAGTTCTACAATGTCCACTGCCTTCCAGAGCTTGAAGAGCACACATTGAGTCAGTAAAAATGACAATGTTTTGAGCCTTTGAGGGAAAGGCATCAAATACAGTTTTCAGATGGTATACAGCTGTTTCCAGTGCAATGATTTCAGCTTCATAGTTGGAGCAAAACTCCCTGCATGCATCAAACAGCTTGTCGGAGGATCCATCTGGATAACATATGTAGACTCCATAACCTGCTTTGATGGTGGCCTTAAATGCAGATCTGTCAGTATAGACATGCAACCATTCTTCAGGGTATGCATCAATGGTTCTTTGTGATGCACTCATAAGACTGGGTCAGTGAAAATATTTAACTGAACTTTATTAAAACATATTAATGTATGCAATGTCTACTTTATGCTTTTTATGTGTCATTGAGTGTTATTTATGGAATTGAAAGAATATTTCTAGTTGTAATATTAGTACAATCAACAACTGCAGAAAGAAATGGAATACACACCTAGATATGATCTTGTTATAGTAATGGGAGACCTCAATGCGAAAGTTGGTACACACAATACATATAATGAAAGAACAATGGGGAAATGCGGCAGCGGAACAGCAAACGAAAATGGGGATAAACTAATAAGTTTCTGTAGCATTAACAACCTGGTCATTGGAGGAACACTCTTCCCACATAAAGAAATTCACAAATTAACATGGGAATCACCAAATGGTCGGGACAGAAACCAGATAGACCACATCATGGTTAACGGTAGATGGAGACATGCATTACAAGATGTGAAGGTAAGAAGAGGTGCAGATGTGGGAAGTGATCACCATTTAGTAGTAGCAAAACTGAAAGTGAAACTAAGAAGGGCTGGACCAACTGTAACTACACAGAAAAGGTTTGACATCAGCAAATTGAAGGACTCCCTTACCAGAAAAGCTTTTGCGGCCGACATAAAGAAACGATATCAGTTTGTCAAAAGTCAGGAAAAGACATTGACTGATAATATAGACCAGAATTTCAACACCATTTCAACAATATACAAAGAAAGCAGCAAATCATGTTTGGGATTCCAGGAAAGGAAGAAGCAAGACTGGATAACACCAGAAACATTAAACACCATAACGATGAGAAAGGAAATGAAAAGAAAGAAAACAGAAGCGAAGTCCCCCAGGTTAAAGCAACTATATAGCGAACAGTACAGTCAGCTGGACAAGGAAGTTAAACGCCAAACCCGAGCCAACAAAAGGAATTTCCTAGACGATCTTGCAAGACAGGCAGAGGAGGCAGCACTGAGAAATGAACAAAGCACAGTATACAAAATAACTAAATTCATCAGCGGAAAACGAGGTGCAAACAATATTACATTAGTAAGAGATAAGCAAGGTAATCTCATCACGACAGCAGAGGGACAGGAAACAAGATGGGCAGAGCACTTCAGAGAAACTCTGAACAAGGAACCACCAGAGACACAATTGAATGTTCCTGAAGCTGAAAACGATCTAGATGTGAATACAGACATTCCACGCAAAGAAGAAATCATCACAGCAATCAAAGGGTTAAAGAACGGCAAAGCTCCGGGCCATGATAACTTAAATGCAGAGCTATTTAAGACAGACCCTGAGCTAGCAGCAGAACTAATAGAACCACTATTTGCACAAGTCTGGAAAACGGGGACAACACCATCAGAGTGGAACAAAGGAATAATTGTCAAATTGCCCAAGAAGGGAGATCTTGCAGACTGCAATAATTGGAGAGGAATCACTCTTCTCTCAGTTCCCAGCAAAATACTAGGCAGGATAATTATACAGAGAATTTCAAAGGCAGTAGACCACAAACTGAGGAAAGAACAAGCAGAATTTAGAAAGAACAGGGGAGCCGCGCTAGCGTAGTGGTTACCACACCGCTCTGGCGACCGGGTGATTCAGGATCAAACCCGGGCAACAGCATTTGAGGATTTTTCGTCGACCGGGATTTGGACTGGATTAACTCGAGACCTGGCGAGAACATTTGAAGGAGTGTCGTCGACCAGGGATTGGTGGCTCATGAGCCGACCCAGCTCTAATGGGTACCTCCGAAATCGGCGAGTATCTGCCTGAATGGCGAGGGACACCTGTCTCTGTACAAGAAAAGGGATACGCACGTAAAATCAATGTCAGGTTAGACATAAATAATAACCTGAGATTTTGCCTCAAGTATTAGCGGGCGTACGAAAAAAAAAAAAAAAAAAAAAAAAATGAAAGAACAGGAGATGTGTAGATCATATATTAACTCAGGAACATTATAGAGCAGTGCTCAGAATGGCAAAGACAGCTTTACATTAATTTTGTTGATTTTGAAAAGGCTTTCGGCAGCATACATAGGGACAGTTTATGGAAAATACTGAGGGCTTATGGAATTCCAAGCTGCATAGTGTCAATCATAAAAAGCCTCTATGCCAACTTTACGTGTAGTGTTGGGCAGAGCAACCTAACCTTTGAGGTGAAGACAGGAGTACGACAGGGATGCCCCTTATCAACCACTCTATTTTTAACAGTCATAGACTGGGTGATGCGCCAGACAACAGAGGGCAGTCCAAGAGGAATAAGATGGACAACATTTTCTACATTGGAAGATCTGGAATATGCAGATGACATTGCACTACTAGCACATTCACATCAACACATCCAGCAAAAACGGATAGACTTAATAAGTTTAGCCAGCAGGTGGGCTTGAATATCAATTTAAAGAAGTCTGAGGTCATGACGCTCAATGTGAGCAACCCTGAGCCCATATCAGTAAGGAATCAGCAATTGGTACAGACAGATACCTTCACATACCTAGGAAGCATAGTAACACCAGACGGCGGGGCAGGCAAAGACATCAACATCAGAATGAATAAGGCAAGAACAGCCTTCTTTAGCCTAAACAACATCTGGAAGTCCTCCCAATACAGCACAAGCACAAAATTAAGATTATATCAGAGCTGTGTGCTTTCTGTGCTTCTCTATGGTGCGGAATGCTGGAGAGTTACAGAGAAGGAAATGTCGAAATTGTCCTCTTTTCACACAACATGCCTAAGAAAAATTCACCGAATCTTTTGGCCAAATACCATCACTAACCAAGATCTGCTTACTCGTAGCAAGCAAGAGGACATGCACACCATCATAGCTGGCAGACGCTGGAGCTGGGTTGGTCATGTCCTCAGAAGAGACCCCGATGCCATCACAAGAACAGCTATGCTTTGGACCCCTGAAGGAAAATGAAAGAGAGGCCGACCAAAAACAACCTGGCGGAGGACTGTGGAGGCTGAGATGCAAAGAATGAACCAGAGTTGGGGCACTGTACGAAGGATGGCCACCGACCGAGCAAAGTGGAATCAATTTGTTGTTGCCCTACAAGACGCCACTAGACGTGATGGCCACTAACTGCTTTGACGGTCGGCAGCTAAGGATCAAAGAAGAGAAGAATATTAGTACAGATAACGGTTGTTCTGTCAGATAATATTTCCACCACTCATTCAGTCATAGACCCTAATCTCATTCATATGTTGAGAAAATTTGAATGCTTTTTTTTAAAGAAGGTTGTCCCATCCCTTAGCATTACTTTATATCTATTGTTAGACACTTAACATAGATTGCTTCTGTTTAGATATGAAATTATGTTATTTGAGATGTCACAGTAATTGATTTGAGATAAAACATTTTGTTTCATTTAACTCAACATTATATCCATGTTTGCTGGTTTCACCATAAACTGTTTGAAGTAACACTTGGTAGATAGAAAATTTCTCCTTTTTAATCTTAATATCCAGCACCAGTGTGTTGTTAATGGAATTGATGGAATTTTTTTACTTGTAATATTATCACAGATAACTGTTGTTCTGTCAGATAATATTTCCACCACTCATTCAGTCATAGACCCTAATGTTACTCGTATGTTGAAAATTTGAATGCTTTTTTTTTTAAAGATGGTTGTCCCATCCCTTGGCATCTCTTTATATCCATTGTTAGACACTTAACATAGTTTGCTTCTGTTTAGATATGAAATTATGTTATCTGAGATGTCACAGTCATTGACTTGAGATAAACAATTTGTTTCATTTAACTCGCAAAATTATATCCATGTCTGTTGGTTTCACCATGAACTGTTTGAAGTAACACTAAGTAGATTTTATCTTAATATCATATCCAGCATCAGAATCCAGAAAAATGAAATTCAAAGTAGGAGTTGGTAAGCACTGTATTTTTTTCTCACATTGATTAAGGATGTTTGTTTCATTCTTTGTCCATTTTATCACTTACAATTCAGGTTTTAAAGCTGTATACAAGTGTTAATCACAGGAAAAACACTGAAAGTGTGTATCTGAAGTTAGCACTTTATACAATTTTGAATCTTAAAGTAAACGTAAATAGATGTATCAATCAATCAGTACCCTTAAGCTCCCCAAGCAGCATAGGCCTTCAACAAACACATGCCAAGTCCTGTCACATGCCATTAGCTCAAGCTCTTTCCACATTTTGCTGATCATTTTCACTTCCGTAAATAGAAGTTTGACTTTTGATATAAATGGCAGAGTTGTCTTCAGGTTTTTCCTAACAAATCTCAAGTCGAGTTTCAAATCTGTTAGTACTAGTCAAAGAAAACAGACCTTAGATAGAGTGGATAGAAATAAACTTTAGTTAGTATCAGAATTTGGAATACAGGGGCTGCTATTAGGTAATGAGAGTTTTGTACCATGCATACAAATGTGTAGTATGCTTGAGGGCTTTGGAGCAGAGCCGGGAGTTGGAGCGCAGAGATGTGGAGCAGCAGGTTATTGCCTGAAGCGGGAGTAGAGCCAAAGCACAAATCTTAACTGCTCCAGTTTCTTTCTTTTATTTTTTTTTTTCAATTGCAATCCAACCTTAATGATAACATATCAAATGCATAGAAATAAAATATTGCAAGTTTTGTTTGAAGCCCAAGTAATTTTTTGTTTCCTATGCATTTTTCGATTCGAGTTAATTTTAATGTTGGGGGAGGTGTGGGGGTGGGGGGGGGGGGGGGTGGGGGGGGGGTGGTGGGGGGGGGGGGGGCGGTGTGAGGGGGTGGGTGGGGGGGGGGCCGGGGTAGGGGGGGGGTGGGGGGCGGGGGGGGGGTGGGGGGCGGGGGGGGGGGAGGGGGGGGCGGGGGGGGGGGGGGGGGGGGGGGGGGGTATTTCAGAATTTTCTGTGAAGGAAAGAACTACACTGTACGTCAGTATGATGGCATAGTTTTCATCTGTCATAAGGAAATGGAGATATTTCAAGCAGCAAAATTCTTCAGAAAATGACTTCACAAAGGAATTGGAAAAACAGGAAAGAAGCTGGCTGGTTTCTGCGATTCATAATTATAATGGAGCATTACTCAGGAAGATGACAACAAGACTTTGGTGATGGATAGGACCCACACAGACGAATCCTGTCAAAGCATTACAAGGCAGGCCTTGTTCTAGAGTGCACAGAGTATGAGAAGTAGATGGAGACTGAAAACCATAAAGAAGAGATCTTGAGATAGAAATGAAAGGGATGAGGAAGACATGACATGACCTGTAATTGATGGGGCTGGACAGAGGACTTGGCATGAGTTTTCTATGTTCATTGGAGAGCTAAAGGGCAATAATGATGATTATTTGAGAGTAAATTCTTGAAAGATTTTGAGATCATGGAATATTTTGGCAGACTAAGAGTTAAGTCTGCTTTTGAGGCATCTACCCACATAATATTCAGGCTGCCTGTAGAGTTGCTTCGAGCATGTCAACAACTCAAGTTAGTGTTGTGATTGTTGTCAGCTTTTGAGGCCATGGACAGCTACCCACATAATACTCATGCTGCCTGTAGTGGAGAGACAAGTCATCACAGAAATAAGAGATGAAACAACACAAAGACACAAGCATCAACCCAGGGAAAAAAGCATTGGAAGAAATTCTAGAGGACCTTGTCCCAGCTTTAATCAACAGAACCGTAAGACAGCTGGAGATAAGGCTGGGCAAACCTAAAGCTAACACGAATATACGTCTCAGCACATAGTCCTTTTCAGGACTGCCAACAAACAAGTGAGAACATGTGGAAACAGAAATAACAAGTTTGCAAAAAAAGGACAACATGATTACAGAAGCCGCAATATTGGGAAACGAGAACGAGATGAATCCAGACAGTAAGCTAAGGGTCCTTCTCAGGACCAGCCCTTCACCAGTTTTAACAATGTCTTAGCTTAAAAGTGAAATAAAAGCACTCAATATACCCCAATTATAACCTAAATGGCCCATTTTGGGTCTGGTTGAATGGGGGATCAAAAAGCGCTATATCGAAATTTGAAAGGAAAATACTGCCTATAGAGTGCTTCGAACATGCCAACAACTCAAGCTAGTGTTGTGATTGTTGTCAGCTTTTGAGACCATTGACATCAACCCACGTAATACTCAGGCTGCCCGTAGAGTCGCTTGGAACATGTCAACAACTCAAGCTAGTGTTATGACTGTTGTCAGCTTTAAAGTTGGTTTTCAAGTGATCTGCAGTAGGCTATGATAAACAGTTTGATTGCAGCAAAAAAAAAAAAAAAAAAAAAAAGTTTTTTTTTTTTTTTTTTTTTTTAACAGCATGAGTTAATGAATATAAGAATTATTGAATGATTCTAGTTTAAGTGACTTTTAAATTATTTGAAAATTCATTAATAAATAAAGTTTCATTTAGAAAGTTACTGTACACATTTTATTTTTATTTAAAATTAAAAATAATTTGAGTCAGAGTGGAGCTGGACCTTTTGATGCTGGAGATTGTTCAAATAAAAGTGATTGTGACTGTGCATAGTTTTAGACACACAAAAAATTACTCAACGTGAGATTTTACTTTAAAAGCTGCTGTTAGAGACTTATAAAGTGACAAATGTCGAGGTGTTGTCATGTGCTGACCTTCAAAGCATGTATACACTGCTTAGGCAGCGCAGACTACGCTGACTTGGTCATGTCCACCGCATGGAAGATGGTCGCATTCCGAAAGATATCCTCTACGGACAACTGGCAGATGGCAAAAGAACAGTTGGGCGACCGCAGCTGAGATTCAAAGATGTGTGCAAGAGAGACATGAGGGAACTAGACATAAATCCAGCAACCCGGGAGGATGAAGCTGCCGATCGCACCAAGTTGCAATGCTATCTGCGGCGCCACCTCAGATTGGGTGAAAAGAAGCTCACACAACAAGCAGAAGAGAGGAGAAAACATCAAAAGCAACACCAGGAAAATAAAAAGCTGATGGCCGTCACCTCAGGGGCGCATTCCCATAGTCAGTTATGACTGAAGGGGCTATTACTATTATTAGAGACTTGAGACATGACTTGAGACTTAAAACTACTTACTTTTAGACTTTTTCCTTCCACTATTGCCGTGAAGTGTAGTAGGGAGCTGAAGTTTTTATTCCTGAGAAAGCGTGTCACTTGGCTGCTGTGCACCGATATTGTTGTAGGAGGTCTGTCATGTTGTTTATCCATCTGCTTCTTGGTCTTCCCATGCCCTAAAACCAGATCTTCTACTGTTGTTGGCACGTAACTAATCAGGCTCTATTCTCATGAGATGACCAAACCACTCAAATTTCTGTCTCTATATATGCTTGATGCAGGATGTAGTTTCTACAATTTTTCTAATGTTATCATTTCTCATTCTGTCTCTCGTGATACCATTAATAGCTTTTCTTAAACATCTCATCTCACAGGATGTGATTTTCCTCTCATGTGCTTTGGTCGTGGACCATGTCTGACACTGATAGCAAAGTGTTGGTAAGAATATATTATTTATCAGCTGTCATTTAGTTTTCATACTGATATTCTAATGTTTGAGTGGTGGTGACGGTTGGTAAGTTGCTGCACTGGCTGACATTTTGTTTCAATTCCTCTGGCAAGTCTTACATTATCAGTAAAAATGCTTCCCAAGGTATTTGAACTCTGGGACCTGTTTAAGCCTGATGTTTTTGACATGTATGCCAACTGAGTATGGTGAAATTCTAATCTTCATAGTCTTTGATGTGTTGATCTTTATGTTGTATCTCCCACTGGTTGAATTAAATGCATTTCTATTTCTTTGCAATGAGCTTTCATCTTCATACATTAGGCTTTGATCAGTGGCAAAAGAAGTAACTCATTTGGTGGGTTGTGTTTTACGCTTTCTGTGTTTACTTCTGAACAGTAGTGGTGAGAGCAAACAGTTCAGTCAATTGTCCTGTGGTTATATTAAATGCTTCTTCGGTCTATTAGTTGCCAGATTTTGGAGTGCTTAAATATTCTAATTGTTATTGTTAATCAGAATTGACCTTACTGCACTCAGGGTAAACCCATGGGTGCTCAGTCTCCCTCAGCAAATGTCAAAGAGTATGAATGCTAATTGTACCTGTGGCACGCTGGTTGTACATTTAATGGATGCATCCTCTCTCACGTCCATCTCTGCTAGTCCCACGTTTGATGCCAAACTCCAACAGTCTCAGCCTTGTTGATTCATCCATTGCAGTGTCATTATGTAGCAGGCAATCATTAATTGCTCTTAGTATCTCTCCCCTATCCATGTCCAGTGTCCCCATTATGGGTGCTCTCGAGGCCAGTCTGTCAGCTCTCTCATTGCCACGTACCCTTGCATAACCAGGACAGTAGATCCACACCAGTTCTTGAAGACTTGAGCATTCTATTGATGTTTTTCATTCCTGTCGAAGCAATCCGTTCTGAAATTTCCGAAGCATGGCCTGAGAGTCTGACAATTTAACTGCTCTGGTTGATGGAGTTTCAGACAGCCACCTCAGTGCTGCAGTAACTGCCTCTACCTTAAACATCTTAGAAAGTCTCACAAGCCACCATCTTCTAGTTCACAAAATATGCAGAAAAATAATGTCTTTTTTTTTTTTTTTTATACATAAAATGAAAAGAAAAATATTTTATTTACATATTTAGTGCGTGTAGTGAGTCAGGAAAAAGTGTCAGAGGGACATGGCGTAAGAGCAAAAATGAGTAATTTCTAGCATTTTTTTCATATACTGGTAGCTTAAACAGTGAAAATAATTTTTTTGAATATAGCCTGCACCAAACTGTTCACAGAAAGTCAGTATTTTAAGTACAGTGTATTCATAATTAAAGAATGACGGAGAAATAATTTTTATTATGTTTTAAATTTTATTATAAATGTTACATTATATGAAAATGTACTATCTAAGTAATCATGAATTCATGTGTCTGCTTCTGTATATGTTCAGTTATGTTTGATAAAACTCTACTTAAAAAGTGTGACTAAGGTTTGGTATTAAATTCATGATGTGAATGTTCTATTTTGTACAGATATATTTCAGTTCTGCATATCTCATACTCTATTTATGATGATTCAAATTCTATATTATTATTATTCTATATTTAGCATGTCAACATGCTGGAACAATTCAATAGTTTCTGATATCGTGGTTGTATAAGAACAGAAGACGGCAGAAATCAAGAAGAGAATAGGAATGGCCAAAGCTACATTCAACAACATGAGACTAATACTAGCAACTAAATAGTTATCTCACAATTTTAAAACAGAATTATCAGATATTATATATATTCTTCATTACTGGATGGTGTAGAAATATGGACAAGCAATTGGAAGAAAGAATTGAGGCCCTTGAGATGTGGATATACAGAAGAATGGAACGCATCTCATGGAAAGAGAAGAAAACATAAAGAGGTCCCAGGAAACCTAGGAATGAAAGGAGAATTAATGAAGGAGATGAATGCTAGACAGGGAAGAGTCTATCAGAGAGCACCATCAAGACAAGAGACAGAAGACGTTGCAGCTGACCTTTATTATGGAGATTGCAGCCGATGATAATCTTGCATGTAGAACGTATGGGCACAAACAAAGCCATATAGGTTATAAGAACATTAATAAAAAGAGCCATAGAAGTAAAAACAGATCTATACTTTTGCATTATAGACTACACTAAGTCACTTAGTCGTTCCCCTTCTACCGTGAGGTGTAGAGGTTTGGAAGAGAGAGCGGCAGACTATCCTATCGGCTGTCTTCCTCCTGGCCTGGTTCCATTCTAGTCCTCGGTCCTTCAGTGATTGTCTAATGTTGTCCTCCCAGCGGACTCTGGGTCATCCTGGGGGTCTGGATCCCTGGCTGTTTGTTTCCCATGCTTGTCGTGGTAGCCGATCTTCTCTCATTCTGCGGACATGGCCAAACCATCTTAGTTGGGACTGTTCTACTTGGGTCTGCAGTGGGTGGGATTTTAGGCCCTGACGTATTGTCTGGTTGCGGACCATGTCTCTTCTTGTTACTTCAACCACCTTCCTCAGATACCTCATTTCTGAGGTTTAGATCTGGCTTTTGTGGGTTGTAGTCATTGCCCATGACTTGCATCCATATGTTAAGACTGGGACATAGGTGGAGCGGTATACAGCCATCTTCGTTTTCTTATCAACCTCTCTCTTGCTGAGGAATCCACGATTTATGGCATGAAAAAGTCTCCCAGCTGCTGCTTTTCGAGTGGCCAACTCTTCTTTGATGCCTCCCTTTCGGTCTATAATAGCTCCGAGATATTTAAAGTGGTCGACCTGCTCCAGGACCTGTTCTCCCAGCTTAATCTGATGTCTTCTTTCTTCTTGTGATATCACCATGGATTTTGTTTTAGAGCTGCTTATGACCATCCCTCTCTTCTCCAGCTCTTCCTTCCAGACTTGCAGGTTGGATTGGAATTGTGCCTCTGATTTAGCAATCAGGGCAACATCATCAGCAAATGCCAGCTCTGAAATACATACCTGTCTCATCTTCCAGTACCCCACTGAATACTTTCTTTTTCTCTCCTTACATGCCTTGATAACATCGTCCATGAGGTGTATGAAAAGATAAGGTGACAGGATATCACCTTGTCTTACACCAGTGGTGGTCCTGAACTCTTCTGATTTATGGTTTGCTGTCCTCACATAATTTCTGCAAGACTTGTAGAAGCTCAGTATAGCATGAATCAGAGGTGCTGGAATGTTCTTCCTTGCCAAACAGTCCCAAAGTTTGCTCCAGGGGACTCTGTCAAACGCCTTTTCCAGATCTATGAAACAAAGATGGATCTCACTCTTATACTCAAGAGCCTTTTCACTCAGCTGTCTGAGTGTGAAGATTAGGTCTTGAGTACTTCCGTTTGCTCGGAATCCGCACTGGATCTCATCCAATTGTGGCTCTGCTAGGCGTCGGAGTCTCTGCTCTAGGATTCTAGAGTAGATTTTACCAGAGACACTGAGAAGGGATATGCCTCTGTGGTTTCCACATTGTCAATTGTCACCTTTTTTGAAAATTGGTGTTATGATGGCAATCTCCCAATCCTTTGGTATGGTCTTGTTGCACCACGCTGCCTGTAGGACCCTTAAGAGTAATAGGTCACCTCATGCTCCCATGTACTTAACCATTTCTGGTGTTATACCATCATGCCCTGCTGCTTTGCCCATCTTGATTTTCTCCAGTGCTGCCTTCAGTTCTTCCATCTTTATGTCATCTTCATCACCATTGGTTTCCTCTTCTGTGCTAGTGGTTATCATTTCTGATGCTTGACCTTGCTCACCATCAAGGAGTTCTGAGAAATATTCTTTCCATCTTTCCATTACTTCCTTCGGGGCAGTAAGCAATTTGCCTTGCTTTGTCCTTTATAAATTTGAGAGGGCATTGTTTTTCCTTCCTCATGTTCTTTAGGATCTTATAGAACAATTTCTGGTTTTCTTGCGCATCTTTTTCTAGCTTTCCTCCAAATTCTTCCCAGGACTTCTGTTTTGCTGCTAGCACCTTGTTCTTTGCTTCTGTTCTAAGTATCAGATATTCTGTATATTTCTCTATTTGTCCTGCTGTGTTTTTAGCTCCTAAGTATTGTTTCCATGCCATTTTCTTCTCTCTTATTTTCTCTTTGACTTCCTCTGTCCACCAAGGTGTCCTATTTCTCTTGTTCCCAAGTCAGACTTCACCACATGCTTCTGCAGCAGCTGTCTTTATGATGTCCTTGAATTTCAGCCAGAGGGTTTCCAAGTCATCAGGTTGTTCTTCTGTGTTTCTCACCGCTGAAGCAATACGCCCCTGATATCTGGTCTTAATTTCTGGCTCTCTCAGCATGTAGGTCTTAATGCTCATTTCTACCGTTTGTTTACTTGGTTTCTTGCATGATGTTGGGCTGTTCCTAGGCTGAGCAACTCTTTCAGTTGTTCTTTTGCTTGTAAGCAGGTAATGATCACTTCCAATCTCTGGCCCCCTCCAGACTCTAGCATCCCAGACATATTTGAATGAGCTCCTCCTAACAATGGCATAGTCGATCACTGACTTCTCATTCTTTGTTGGTTCACATCTAGTGTATGCATGTATGCGCTTATGGGGGAACTTTGTGTTTGTAATAATCAGATTCTGCTCACTGCAGAATCTAAGGCGTTGCTTTCCATTGTCATTGAGAGCATCTTCTCCATATCTTACGATAACTCCACCCCATCTAGCATGGTCATTTCCAACTCTGGCATTGAAATCTCCGATCATGATAATTTCATCTAGGCAGTCATCCACTGTCCTTTGAAGCAGCTCGAAGAATTCCTCCTTGACCTCTGCTCTCTCATCCTCATTTGGCCCATACACTATGACCAGGCTGACTATGGTTTCTCATTCTTTTAGTTTTACAACCATAATGCGCTCCGAGACAAAGTTCCATCCCTTGATATTATCTTTCTGGATTTTGGCCACAATGCAACCCACGCCTCCTTTAGCTCTTTCAGATGTGGGTACACCACTGTAGAGCAGCGTGATGCCATCGAGATCCATGACTCCTTGTCCCTTTTTCTTTGTTTCCGTAATAGCCAGGATTTATAATTTTGCTTTCCTCATCTCTTCCACCAGTTCCTCTTCTTTCCCATTTATACTTCTTGTGTTCCAGGTTCCATAAGTCGTAGTTCGAAGTCCGTTCCAGTTTGTCGCCTTTAGAATCAGTCCGGTTTTCTCTCTTGTAGTTTGTGTAATCATGTTTTAAAGCAAACAGGTGATTGGCCTGTTGGGCCTTTGCATGGTGGAGGGTCTGCCTCCATGCAGGCCGCCCTCCTCCTTTTTCAGCTGGGCTTGGGACTGGCCTAGGCGGAGTTCACGTCACTTGACAAGTGAAACGTGAGAAATGGTCAACATAATAGAATCTATAATCTAGTAAACATTAATGGTACAGACCTGAGAATAATAAAGAACACGTATTAGCAACAAACAGCAGCTATAAGAATTAGCAGTGAAATAGGAATGTTTCAGCAGATGAATGTGTACTGTACAGTCTACCCAGCTGTAAATGGGTATCTGCTCTTGAGTTAGGGAAGAAAAAGGCAGCAAGGAAGGGAATTGTTCACCCCACCTCACATTGCTAGACCCAGTATAGTGAAATCTCTAACACTTCACTCCCTCACGGCAGAATATATTATGGGACTACCTGTACCTTATTATGCTTTCAAAATCTCTGATAGTCTCAACACTAATAATGTTGTGAGAAGTGTTCTTGTGTAATATAAGTGTAGTGTAAGGTTTTTAAGTGTGTATAGTCAGTAGTAGATGCTGAAAGAGCAGAAATAGTATTCTGTCTTGAAATGAGTGAAGTCCCAGTGTTGGAGAAGAACACTGGTATCACAGGATAATCACGGCTGAGAAGGTATCTGCTTCAGAAAGTATTCAGCATAAAGTCAGACCCATGGTGCCACCTAGCTATGTAACTACCTGTGATAATCAAATAATTGAATAAAACTCAAACTTTAACAATATAAAATTAATAAGTCAAGTGAGTACAATTATTGAATTTATTATGTACATCTATCTTTTCTTGTGCCAGTATGAAGGGTTAATTGATGAATGTGAATAAATAAAATTTGATTACTCAACTTGAATGAATTTTTAGTAAACTAAGTATTAATTTAAAAAAAGTCTTTTCAGCAGTCGTGAATATAACTAAAAAGTTTCTCCAAAGTTCCTTTTTCACTATTGCTTCTTGTCCGGTCTGGTAATCAACAGTTTATCATCATAAACACTAAGCACTGTCTTTGACTGCTTATGACTGCTCATGACAGCTCACATATGCTGCAGGAATTTTGTCCCAGTTTATACTCAACTTAGAGTTAATGTCTGTCGTCTTTTGAATGACACACCACTGTATGTTGAAGATCTTTGCACCAGCCCACCCAATACTGAGGGGGACTAAGACTGATATTCAGATGACAATTTGTAGGCTCCTGCGAGGTTCCTTCTTCTTCTTCTTTGATCCTTAGCCGCCGACCGTCAAAGCAGTCAGTGGTCATTACGCCTGGTGGCGTCTTGTAGGGCAACAACAAATTGATTTCACTTTGCTCGGTCGGCGGCCATCCTTCGTACAGTGCCCCAACTCTGGTTCATTCTTTGCATCTCAGCCTCCACAGTCCTCTGCCAAGTTGTTTTTGGTCGGCCTCTCTTTCATTTTCCTTCAGGGGTCCATAGCATAGCTGTTCTTGTGATGGCATCGGGGTCTCTTCTGAGGACATGGCCAACCCAGCTCCAGCGTCTGCCAGCTATGATGGTGTGCATGTCCTCTTGCTTGCTCCGAGTAAGCAGATCTTGGTTGGTGATGGTATTCGGCCAAAAGATTCGGAGAATTTTTCTTAGGCATGTTGTGTGAAAAGAGGACAATTTCGACATTTCCTTCTCTGTAACTCTCCAGCATTCCGCACCATAGAGAAGCACAGAAAGCAAACAGCTCTGATATAATCTTAATTTTGTGCTTGTGCTGTATTGAGAGGACTTCCAGATGTTGTTTAGGCTAAAAAAGGCTGTTCTTGCCTTATTCATTCTGATGTTGATGTCTTTGCCTGCCCCGCCGTCTGGTGTTACTATGCATCCTAAGTATGTGAAGGTGTCTGTCTATACCAGTTGCTGATTCCTTACTGATATGGGCTCAGGGTTGCTCACATTGAGCGTCATGACCTCTGACTTCTTTAAATTGATGTTCAAGCCCACCTGCTGGCTAAACTTATTAAGTCTATCCGTTTTTTCCTGGATGTGTTGATGTGAATGTGCTAGTAGTGCAATGTCATCTGCATATTCCAGATCTTCCAATGTAGAAAATGTAGTCCATCTTATTCCTCTTGAACTGCCCTCTGTTGTCTGGCGCATCACCTAATCTATGACTGTTAAAAATAGAGTGGTTGATAAGGGGCATCCCTGTCGTACTCCTGTCTTCACCTCAAAGGTTAGGTTGCTCTGCCCAACACTACACGTAAAGTTGGCATAGAGGCTTTTTTATGATTGACACTATGCAGCTTGGAATTCCATAAGCCCTCAGTATTTTCCATAAACTGTCCCTATGTATGCTGTCAAAAGCCTTTTCAAAATCAACGAAATTAATGTACAGCTGTCTTTGCCATTCTGAGCACTGCTCTATAATGTTCCTGAGAGTGAATATATGATCTACACATCTTCCGTTCTTTCTAAATCCTGCTTGTTCTTTCCTCAGTTTGTGGTCTACTGCTTTTGAAATTCTCTGTATAATTATCCTGCCTAGTATTTTGCTGGGAACTGAGAGAAGAGTTAGTCCTCTCCAATTATTGCAGTCTGCAAGATCTCCCTTGTTGGGCAATTTGACAATTATTCCTTTTCTCCACTCTGTTGGTGTTGTCCCTGTTTTCCAGACTTGTGCAAATAGTGGTTCTAATAGTTCTGCTGCTAGCTCTGGGTCTGTCTTAAATAACTCTGCATTTAAGTTATCATGACCAGGAGCTTTTCCATTCTTTAACCCTTTGATTCCTGTGATGATTTCTTCTTTTCGTGGGATGTCTGTATTAACATCTAGATCATTTTCAGCCTCAGGAACATTCAATTGTGTCTCTGGTGGTTCCTTATTCAGAGTTTCTCTGAAATGCTCTGCCCATCATGTTTCCTGTC
Organism: Oreohelix idahoensis; assembly: GCA_024509875.1. Classification (NCBI taxonomy): domain Eukaryota; kingdom Metazoa; phylum Mollusca; class Gastropoda; order Stylommatophora; family Oreohelicidae; genus Oreohelix; species Oreohelix idahoensis. The sequence goes on from JAMPIV010019013.1 coordinate 252,571, forward strand.
CCTCTGCTGTCGAGGTGAGATTTCCGTGCTTATCTCTTACTAATGTAATATTGTTTGCACCTCATTTTCCACTGATGATTTTAGTTATTTTGTATACTGTGCTTTGTTCATTTCTCAGTGGTGCCTCTTCTGCCTGTCTTGCAAGGTCATCCAGAAATGTCCTTTTGTTAGCACGGGTTTGACGTTTAACTTCCTTGTCCAGCTGACTGTACTGTTCACTATATATTGTCTTTAACCTGGGAGACTTAGCTTCTGTTTTCTTTCTTTTCATTTCCTTTCTCTTCTCTATGGTGTTTAGCGTATCAGGTGTTATCCAGTCTTGGCTCTTTCTTTCCTGGAATCCCAAGCATGACTTGCTGCTTTCCTTGTATATTGTTGAGATGGTGTTGAATCTCTGGTCAACATCATCGGTCACTGTTCTTTCCTGGCTTTTGATAATCTCATATCTTCTCTTTACGTCGACCACGAAAGCTTTTCTGGTGAGGGGATCCTTCAGTTTCGTGATGTTGTATCTTTTCTGTTTGACTGCAACTGGTCCAGCAGCTCTGAGTTTCACTTTTAGTCTTGCTACTACTAGGTAATGATCACTTCCCACATGTGCGCCTCTTCTTACTTTCACGTCTTGTAGTGCATGTCTCCATCTGCCATTGATGATTATGTGATCTATCTGGTTTCTGTCTCGTCCGTTTGGTGATTCCCATGTTAACTTGTGCACTTCCTTGTGTGGAAAAAGTGTTCCTTCAATGACCAGGTTGTTAATACTGCAGAAGCTTATTAATTTGTCCCCATTCTCATTTGCTGTTCCACTGCTGCATTTCCCCATTACTCTTTCGTTATAATTATTGTGTGCTCCCACTTTCGCATTTAGGTCTCCCATTACTATAATGACTTCTTTAAATTGATGTTCAAGCCCACCTGCTGGCTAAACTTATTAAGTCTATCCGTTTTTTCCTGGATGTGTTGATGTGAATGTGCTAGTAGTGCAATGTCATCTGCATATTCCAGATCTTCCAATGTAGAAAATTTAGTCCATCTTATTCCTCTAGGATTGCCCTCTGTTGTCTGGCGCATCACCCAGTCTTCTTCTTTGATCCTTAGCCGCCGACCGTCAAAGCAGTCAGTGGCCATCACGCTTAGTGGCGTCTTGTAGAGCAACAACAAATTGATTCCACTTTGCTCGGTCGGCGGCCATCCTTCGAACAGTGCCCCAACTCTGGTTCATTCTTTGCATCTCAGCCTCCACAGTCCTCTGCCAGGCTGTTTTTGGTCGGCCTCTCTTTCGTTTTCCTTCAGGGGTCCAAAGCATAGCTGTTCTTGTGATGGCATCAGGGTCTCTTCTGAGAACATGGCCAACCCAGCTCCAGCGTCTGTCAGCTATGATGGTGTGCATGTCCTCTTGCTTGCTCCGAGTAAGCAGATCTTGGTTGGTAATGGTATTCAGCCAGAAGATTCGGTGAATTTTTCTTAGGCATGTTGTGTGAAAAGAGGACAATTTTGACATTTCCTTCTCTGTAACTCTCCAGCATTCCGCACCATAGAGAAGCACAGAAAGCAAACAGCTCTGATATAATCTTAATTTTGTGCTTGTGCTGTATTGAGAGGACTTCCAGATGTTGTTTAGGCTAAAAAAGGCTGTTCTTGCCTTATTCATTCTGATGTAGATGTCTTTGCCTGCCCCGCCGTCTGGTGTTACTATGCATCCTAAGTATGTGAAGGTGTCTGTCTGTACCAGTTGCTGATTCCTTACTGATATGGGCTCAGGCTTGCTCACATTGAGCGTCATGACCTCTGACTTCTTTAAATTGATATTCAAGCCCACCTGCTGGCTAAACTTATTAAGTCTATCCGTTTTTTCCTGGATGTGTTGATGTGAATGTGCTAGTAGTGCAATGTCATCTGCATATTCCAGATCTTCCAATGTAGAAAATGTAGTCCATCTTATTCCTCTTGAACTGCCCTCTGTTGTCTGGCGCATCACCTAATCTATGACTGTTAAAAATAGAGTGGTTGATAAGGGGCATCCCTGTCGTACTCCTGTCTTCACCTCAAAGGTTAGGTTGCTCTGCCCAACACTACACGTAAAGTTGGCATAGAGGCTTTTTATGATTGACACTATGCAGCTTGGAATTCCATAAGCCCTCAGTATTTTCCATAAACTGTCCCTATGTATGCTGTCAAAAGCCTTTTCAAAATCAACGAAATTAATGTACAGCTGTCTTTGCCATTCTGAGCACTGCTCTATAATGTTCCTGAGAGTGAATATATGATCTACACATCTTCTGTTCTTTCTAAATCCTGCTTGTTCTTTCCTCAGTTTGTGGTCTACTGCTTTTGAAATTCTCTGTATAATTATCCTGCCTAGTATTTTGCTGGGAACTGAGAGAAGAGTTAGTCCTCTCCAATTATTGCAGTCTGCAAGATCTCCCTTGTTGGGCAATTTGACAATTATTCCTTTTCTCCACTCTGTTGGTGTTGTCCCTGTTTTCCAGACTTGTGCAAATAGTGGTTCTAATAGTTCTGCTGCTAGCTCTGGGTCTGTCTTAACTAACTCTGCATTTAAGTTATCATGACCAGGAGCTTTTCCATTCTTTAACCCTTTGATTGCTGTGATGATTTCTTCTATTCGTGGGATGTCTGTATTAACATCTAGATCATTTTCAGCCTCAGGAACATTCAATTGTGTCTCTGGTGGTTCCTTATTCAAAGTTTCTCTGAAATGCTCTGCCCATCATGTTTCCTGTTCCTCTACTGTCGAGATGAGATTTCTGTGCTTATCTCTTACTAATGTAATATTGTTTGCACCTCATTTTCCACTGATGATTTTAGTTATTTTGTATACTGTGCTTTGTTCATTTCTCAGTGGTGCCTCTTCTGCCTGTCTTGCAAGGTCATCCAGAAATGTCCTTTTGTTAGCACGGGTTTGACGTTTAACTTCCTTGTCCAGCTGACTGTACTGTTCACTATATATTGCCTTTAACCTGGGAGACTTAGCTTCTGTTTTCTTTCTTTTCATTTCCTTTCTCTTCTCTATGGTGTTTAGCATATCAGGTGTTATCCAGTTTTGGCTCTTTCTTTCCTGGAATCCCAAGCATGACTTGCTGCTTTCCTTGTATATTGTTGAGATGGTGTTGAATCTCTGGTCAACATCATCGGTCTCTGTTCTTTCCTGGCTTTTGATAATCTCATATCTTCTCTTTACGTCGACCACGAAAGCTTTTCTGGTGAGGGGATCCTTCAGTTTCGTGATGTTGTATCTTTTCTGTTTGACTGCAACTGGTCCAGCAGCTCTGAGTTTCACTTTTAGTCTTGCTACTACTAGGTGATGATCACTTCCCACATGTGCGCCTCTTCTTACTTTCACGTCTTGTAGTGCATGTCTCCATCTGCCATTGATGATTATGTGATCTATCTGGTTTCTGTCTCGTCCGTTTGGTGATTCCCATGTTAACTTGTGCACTTCCTTGTGTGGAAAAAGTGTTCCTTCAATGACCAGGTTGTTAATACTGCAGAAGCTTATTAATTTGTCCCCATTCTCATTTGCTGTTCCACTGCCGCATTTCCCCATTACTCTTTCGTTATAATTATTGTGTGCTCCCACTTTCGCATTTAGGTCTCCCATTACTATAATGACTTCTTTAAATTGATGTTCAAGCCCACCTGCTGGCTAAACTTATTAAGTCTATCCGTTTTTTCCTGGATGTGTTGATGTGAATGTGCTAGTAGTGCAATGTCATCTGCATATTCCAGATCTTCCAATGTAGAAAATGTAGTCCATCTTATTCCTCTTGGATTGCCCTCTGTTGTCTGGCGCATCACCCAGTCTTCTTCTTTGATCCTTAGCCGCCGACTGTCAAAGCAGTCAGTGGCCATCACGCTTAGTGGCGTCTTGTAGAGCAACAACAAATTGATTCCACTTTGCTCGGTCGGCGGCCATCCTTCGAACAGTGCCCCAACTCTGGTTCATTCTTTGCATCTCAGCCTCCACAGTCCTCTGCCAGGCTGTTTTTGGTCGGCCTCTCTTTCGTTTTCCTTCAGGGGTCCAAAGCATAGCTGTTCTTGTGATGGCATCAGGTCTCTTCTGAGAACATGGCCAACCCAGCTCCAGCGTCTGTCAGCTATGATGGTGTGCATGTCCTCTTGCTTGCTCCGAGTAAGCAGATCTTGGTTGGTAATGGTATTCAGCCAAAAGATTCGGTGAATTTTTCTTAGGCATGTTGTGTGAAAAGAGGACAATTTTGACATTTCCTTCTCTGTAACTCTCCAGCATTCCGCACCATAGAGAAGCACAGAAAGCAAACAGCTCTGATATAATCTTAATTTTGTGCTTGTGCTGTATTGAGAGGACTTCCAGATGTTGTTTAGGCTAAAAAAGGCTGTTCTTGCCTTATTCATTCTGATGTAGATGTCTTTGCCTGCCCCGCCGTCTGGTGTTACTATGCATCCTAAGTATGTGAAGGTGTCTGTCTGTACCAGTTGCTGATTCCTTACTGATATGGGCTCAGGCTTGCTCACATTGAGCGTCATGACCTCTGACTTCTTTAAATTGATGTTCAAGCCCACCTGCTGGCTAAACTTATTAAGTCTATCCGTTTTTTCCTGGATGTGTTGATGTGAATGTGCTAGTAGTGCAATGTCATCTGCATATTCCAGATCTTCCAATGTAGAAAATGTAGTCCATCTTATTCCTCTTGAACTGCCCTCTGTTGTCTGGCGCATCACCTAATCTATGACTGTTAAAAATAGAGTGGTTGATAAGGGGCATCCCTGTCGTACTCCTGTCTTCACCTCAAAGGTTAGGTTGCTCTGCCCAACACTACACGTAAAGTTGGCATAGAGGCTTTTTATGATTGAGACTATGCAGCTTGGAATTCCATAAGCCCTCAGTATTTTCCATAAACTGTCCCTATGTATGCTGTCAAAAGCCTTTTCAAAATCAACGAAATTAATGTACAGCTGTCTTTGCCATTCTGAGCACTGCTCTATAATGTTCCTGAGAGTGAATATATGATCTACACATCTTCTGTTCTTTCTAAATCCTGCTTGTTCTTTCCTCAGTTTGTGGTCTACTGCTTTTGAAATTCTCTGTATAATTATCCTGCCTAGTATTTTGCTGGGAACTGAGAGAAGAGTTAGTCCTCTCCAATTATTGCAGTCTGCAAGATCTCCCTTGTTGGGCAATTTGACAATTATTCCTTTTCTCCACTCTGTTGGTGTTGTCCCTGTTTTCCAGACTTGTGCAAATAGTGGTTCTAATAGTTCTGCTGCTAGCTCTGGGTCTGTCTTAAATAACTCTGCATTTAAGTTATCATGACCAGGAGCTTTTCCATTCTTTAACCCTTTGATTGCTGTGATGATTTCTTCTTTTCGTGGGATGTCTGTATTAACATCTAGATCATTTTCAGCCTCAGGAACATTCAATTGTGTCTCTGGTGGTTCCTTATTCAAAGTTTCTCTGAAATGCTCTGCCCATCATGTTTCCTGTCCCTCTACTGTCGAGATGAGATTTCCGTGCTTATCTCTTACTAATGTAATATTGTTTGCACCTCATTTTCCACTGATGATTTTAGTTATTTTGTATACTGTGCTTTGTTCATTTCTCAGTGGTGCCTCTTCTGCCTGTCTTGCAAGGTCATCCAGAAATGTCCTTTTGTTAGCACGGGTTTGACGTTTAACTTCCTTGTCCAGCTGACTGTACTGTTCACTATATATTGCCTTTAACCTGGGAGACTTAGCTTCTGTTTTCTTTCTTTTCATTTCCTTTCTCTTCTCTATGGTGTTTAGCGTATCAGGTGTTATCCAGTTTTGGCTCTTTCTTTCCTGGAATCCCAAGCATGACTTGCTGCTTTCCTTGTATATTGTTGAGATGGTGTTGAATCTCTGGTCAACATCATCGGTCTCTGTTCTTTCCTGGCTTTTGATAATCTCATATCTTCTCTTTACGTCGACCAAGAAAGCTTTTCTGGTGAGGGGATCCTTCAGTTTCGTGATGTTGTATCTTTTCTGTTTGACTGCAACTGGTCCAGCAGCTCTGAGTTTCACTTTTAGTCTTGCTACTACTAGGTGATGATCACTTCCCACATGTGCGCCTCTTCTTACTTTCACGTCTTGTAGTGCATGTCTCCATCTGCCATTGATGATTATGTGATCTATCTGGTTTCTGTCTCGTCCGTTTGGTGATTCCCATGTTAACTTGTGCACTTCCTTGTGTGGAAAAAGTGTTCCTTCAATGACCAGGTTGTTAATACTGCAGAAGCTTATTAATTTGTTCCCATTCTCATTTGCTGTTCCACTGCCGCATTTCCCCATTACTCTTTCGTTATAATTATTGTGTGCTCCCACTTTCGCATTTAGGTCTCCCATTACTATAATGACTTCTTTAAATTGATGTTCAAGCCCACCTGCTGGCTAAACTTATTAAGTCTATCCGTTTTTTTCCTGGATGTGTTGATGTGAATGTGCTAGTAGTGCAATGTCATCTGCATATTCCAGATCTTCCAATGTAGAAAATGTAGTCCATCTTATTCCTCTTGGATTGCCCTCTGTTGTCTGGCGCATCACCCAGTCTTCTTCTTTGATCCTTAGCCGCCGACTGTCAAAGCAGTCAGTGGCCATCACGCTTAGTGGCGTCTTGTAGAGCAACAACAAATTGATTCCACTTTGCTCGGTCGGCGGCCATCCTTCGAACAGTGCCCCAACTCTGGTTCATTATTTGCATCTCAGCCTCCACAGTCCTCTGCCAGGCTGTTTTTGGTCGGCCTCTCTTTCGTTTTCCTTCAGGGGTCCAAAGCATAGCTGTTCTTGTGATGGCATCAGGGTCTCTTCTGAGAACATGGCCAACCCAGCTCCAGCGTCTGTCAGCTATGATGGTGTGCATGTCCTCTTGCTTGCTCCGAGTAAGCAGATCTTGGTTGGTAATGGTATTCAGCCAAAAGATTCGGTGAATTTTTCTTAGGCATGTTGTGTGAAAAGAGGACAATTTCGACATTTCCTTCTCTGTAACTCTCCAGCATTCCGCACCATAGAGAAGCACAGAAAGCAAACAGCTCTGATATAATCTTAATTTTGTGCTTGTGCTGTATTGAGAGGACTTCCAGATGTTGTTTAGGCTAAAAAAGGCTGTTCTTGCCTTATTCATTCTGATGTAGATGTCTTTGCCTGCCCCGCCGTCTGGTGTTACTATGCATCCTAAGTATGTGAAGGTGTCTGTCTGTACCAGTTGCTGATTCCTTACTGATATGGGCTCAGGCTTGCTCACATTGAGCGTCATGACCTCTGACTTCTTTAAATTGATGTTCAAGCCCACCTGCTGGCTAAACTTATTAAGTCTATCCGTTTTTTCCTGGATGTGTTGATGTGAATGTGCTAGTAGTGCAATGTCATCTGCATATTCCAGATCTTCCAATGTAGAAAATGTAGTCCATCTTATTCCTCTTGGACTGCCCTCTGTTGTCTGGCGCATCACCCAATCTATGACTGTTAAAAATAGAGTGGTTGATAAGGGGCATCTCTGTCGTACTCCTGTCTTCACCTCAAACGTTAGGTTGCTCTGCCCAACACTAAACGTAAAGTTGGCATAGAGGCTTTTTATGATTGACACTATGCAGCTTGGAATTCCATAAGCCCTCATTATTTTCCATAAACTGTCCCTATGTATGCTGTCAAAAGCCTTTTCAAAATCAACGAAATTAATGTACAGCTGTCTTTGCCATTCTGAGCACTGCTCTATAATGTTCCTGAGAGTGAATATATGATCTACACATCTTCTGTTCTTTCTAAATCCTGCTTGTTCTTTCCTCAGTTTTTGGTCTACTGCTTTTGAAATTCTCTGTATAATTATCCTGCTTAGTATTTTGCTGGGAACTGAGAGAAGAGTTAGTCCTCTCCAATTATTGCAGTCTGCAAGATCTCCCTTGTTGGGCAATTTGACAATTATTCCTTTTCTCCACTCTGTTGGTGTTGTCCCTGTTTTCCAGACTTGTGCAAATAGTGGTTCTAATAGTTCTGCTGCTAGCTCTGGGTCTGTCTTAAATAACTCTGCATTTAAGTTATCATGACCAGGAGCTTTTCCATTCTTTAACCCTTTGATTGCTGTGATGATTTCTTCTTTTCGTGGGATGTCTGTATTAACATCTAGATTATTTTCAGCCTCAGGAACATTCAATTGTGTCTCTGGTGGTTCCTTATTCAGAGTTTCTCTGAAATGCTCTGCCCATCATGTTTCCTGTCCCTCTACTGTCGAGATGAGATTTCCGTGCTTATCTCTTACTAATATAATATTGTTTGCACCTCGTTTTCCACTGATGATTTTAGTTATTTTGTATACTGTGCTTTGTTCATTTCTCAGTGGTGCCTCTTCTGCCTGTCTTGCAAGGTCATCCAGAAATGTTCTTTTGTTAGCACGGGTTTGACGTTTAACTTCCTTGTCCAGCTGACTGTACTGTTCACTATATATTGCCTTTAACCTGGGAGACTAGCTTCTGTTTTCTTTCTTTTCATTTCCTTTCTCTTCTCTATGGTGTTTAGCGTATCAGGTGTTATCCAGTCTTGGCTCTTTCTTTCCTGGAATCCCAAGCATGACTTGCTGCTTTCCTTGTATATTGTTGAGATGGTGTTGAATCTCTGGTCAACATCATCGGTCTCTGTTCTTTCCTGGCTTTTGATAATCTCATATCTTCTTTTTACGTCGACCACGAAAGCTTTTCTGGTGAGGGGATCCTTCAGTTTTGTGATGTTGTATCTTTTCTGTTTGACTGCAACTGGTCCAGCAGCTCTGAGTTTCACTTTTAGTCTTGCTACTACTAGGTGATGATCACTTCCCACATCTGCGCCTCTTCTTACTTTCATGTCTTGTAGTGCATGTCTCCATCTGCCATTGATGATTATGTGATCTATCTGGTTTCTGTCTCGTCCGTTTGGTGATTCCCATGTTAACTTGTGCACTTCCTTGTGTGGAAAAAGTGTTCCTCCAATGACCAGGTTGTTAATACTGCAGAAGCTTATTAATTTGTCCCCATTCTCATTTGCTGTTCCACTGCCGCATTTCCCCATTACTCTTTCGTTATAATTATTGTGTGCTCCCACTTTCGCATTTAGGTCTCCCATTACTACGAGGGGCGTTCAGAAAGTAATGCACCACATCGTTTTTCTCAGGAGCTGTTTATTGAAAAAGCATGAAATTTGTACACAATATACATGGATATCTCATGTAAACATCGGTATTATTCAACATAATCCCCATCAACTTGTACGGCTTGATGCAAGCGCGAAACAAGTGCATGTATTCCTAGCCCGTACCAGATTTTGTCTTGATCATGTAGCCAATTCTTCGCTGCATGAATCACTCCTTCATCATCTTCAAACCTTGTGCATCTTTAAGTGGACCAAATAGATGAAAATCAAAGGGTGCCAAATCGGGACTATAGGGTGGATGGGGTAGTACAGTCCAACCCAATTTGGTGATTGCTTCCCGTGTTGCCAGACTTGTGTGAGGTCGCGCATTGTCGTGAAGGAGAAGCCAAACTCTGCAAAAACGTTGATTGAGTTTTTTTCAATGTCTTAATGTAAGCTTACGAATTGATTGTCTCTCCTCTTGGCATAACGTAGGGGTTTTCCCATGTTTTACGCAAGTAAGTGTCAGTTATTTCAAAGTTTTTAACAAATATAGTTATGTTTTTATATTTAAAAATGAAAATGAATGAGGATTCTGAATATGTTTAGTTTATAAATTAAAAAAATTTTTTATGAGTATAAAATAGTTGGAGACTGGGAAGAAAAAAAAAATAATATTTTTAAAATTCCTTAATTAGCTGTAGTTGATGTATTTTTAAAAGGTGAAATGAGCAACATATACCCAAACCATATTGGCATTTCGACTGAATATTTTTTAAGCTAAACTGCTAAATAAAAATAGGATGTTAGTTATTTTGTTTGAAAATGAAGACTGGTGTAAGTATACTTTTAGCACATTATTTTGTTTGAAAATGTAGACTGGTGTAAGTGTACTTTTAGTGCAAATGTATCTCTTAATATAATGAAATTCAAGCATACTTGAAAATGTACTAGCATTTGTTATATGCTTATTTTTATTTATGTATTATTTTGTTTTGGTTGCCTTTGCTTTTTTAAAAGAAAGTCTTGTAAACATTATCATGTTTTCCATCTAATAATACACAGATAGTAAAGGTTGCAATGTGTATTTTTAAATTTTTTTAAAAATAATTCTGGAAGAAAAATACCCTGTTCAGCAATCACACTGGTTATAATTAGAGTGTTATAGTAATGGGACAGTCTTGAAACAAGTCAGTAATTCCATCTCCACTTTAGCTTGTTTTGAGAAAAATGCGTTTAAAGTTTTTGGGTTACTTGTTGAATAGAAGGAGCGGGAGGCAGTTTTCCGTCGAAATAAAAAAAAAAATAAGGAATTTGGGATTAGTCCATTTTCTGATACTTTAGAATCTCCTGAATCTAAATATAACAGAATTAAATGTCAAAATGCATTCTAACAATATGTATTTTTACTTTGAAAAAGGTATGGTACAGAGAGATTTTCTCAAACTCGAGAAAATATGTCTAATTAGACCTAGTTTCTTCCATAGCAGCCAAGCTTACACCCCTACATATTATACATTGTTGGATTCACCTAGATCTAAGCATTCCTGTGATGTAGGTCATTTATTTCGGTAAAATTATACCCGCCAAAATCGAGAATTTATAGCTCACGTTTTTTACCGATTATTTCCATATATGGAATATCGTCGGGTTTTCGTTGACATTGGTTTTCTCCGTGTAGGTAGAGTACGCTATTCTAAACTTTTCTTTGGCTGTGTGAATCAACATGACTTGCAACCGAGGTGTTTACACAGAATGGCGTTGGCCGATAAATTCTGTATACACATTTAGTTAGTCTCATTTTTCAGAACTTTTTGTGTGAAAATGCCTCAAAAAACGAATAGCTCTGGTCAACTCCATCTGGAAAAGGCTAGAGTGAAGCGATGGAACCAAGACTCGCCCAACAGTGCAGGTAAATGTCGCTAATTTTTTTATGGTAATGGTACAAAATTAATCACTTGTAGAAAGCCAAGCAGTCACATGTGGTGAGGTCACACACACAAACATTTATACAAATTTGGTTTTGATTTACTGTTAGGACTGAGTGGAGGGGGGAAGAAGGTACTATATTTGGATATTGGAAATCTGACTTAATTTTCTTGAATTAATATGTCCTAATTATAACCCATAAAGGGTTCAACGATATACGTTAAAAAAAAGTCACGTGTGAATAAGCTAATAGTAAACAAAATGGCAGTAAAGAGTGATCACATTTTTCTGATTTGACAAAATAACATGATTGCACATCATACGATAAATTATCATGGTATTTATAAGCATGTGACATGTTTCTTGAGCTGTGATTATTTCTTATGGTCTTTTTTAGAACCATATGGTCCTCCTAATGAATCTAGTCTGCCTGAGGTTATGCTGTCAGCTTCAGCTGTAAATGAGGGAGCCAGCGCAAGCTCATCTACAACAACTTCTACCTCTTTATCCCACAGCAATCCACGGTTCTGTAAAAAGCTGGAACTAAGTGCCTCATCGGTGCAAGAAGCTTCAACACCTAACAATACTGTCTCCAGAACTATAGTTGCTATTTCTGAGATGTGTAACCTTGTTAGTCAGCTTGCATGTCCAGTATGCTATGGGAAGCTGTCTGCAGAAATCAATAATAAGGCCAAGAGAGGTCTTGTTCAACACATCAAAATGAATTGTTGTGTTTGCAACAAAACTGTTGCATCAACGTACACATCGTCGGTTGATGAAAATAATTCATTCAGTGTGAACAAAGTTGCGGTTCTATCATCATTATTATTAGGAATGGGACCCTATAAATTTAACTACTTTGCACAGAACCTGGATATGCCTGGCCTGAATCAAAAAACATTCAACGCATTTACACAGAAATTTTATTTGCAAACACCAGAACTCGCAAAATTAATATTTGATCACTCTGCTAAGCTCGCATGCAGCGTAAACTGTGCACAGAGAAATCAACCTTATCATGAGGATATTATGGCTATTGGAGTCAGTTTCTAAGTGAGTTGCTGAATTTAATGAAGTACCTGAGGCTGCTATATTTTTCAAGAAAGTCCAGGGGCTGAACAGTGGAAAAGAGGCTTGTCGACTGGCAGGAACAAGAAAGCGTAAACGTCTCGTGCTAAGCTCTAAAACAGCAGAAAACTGCACTAAGAAAAGGAAGGAAATTAGGCACAAATCTCAACAGGAAGCTGTAGAGGAAGCTGCATATGCTGCCGGCATGTTCTGAATGACAAGTAAGTAATTTTGTTAGGGTAGTATTACATACTTATTTAATTATAGTCTAATTATGGAGAAAAATGTGATTTTCTCAATTTCTGACCCACATTTTCTTATAACTTCCAAACTTCTGTATTAATTGACATAAGATTTGGCACTTATATTGCCCATAATCTTCTAAAACCTTTGTCAGATTGATTTTTAAGTATCTGATCAAACTTTGGATTTATTGCAAAAAGTAATGTAAAATTTAGCAAAATTTGTTACTATTTTAGACACTAAATTCAAAGTCCTGCAGCTTTTTTTTTCCATTAAAGTTATCAAAAATCCAATCTGACCAAAGTTTTAAAATGTAATGATAAACATTGTGTTCAAATTTGGTATTCATAGCTTAATAAATAAAGCCATAGCAAATTGAAATAGAAAAATAGAGTCCAATGTGGCCGCCGTTTCCATGGCAACCAGTGGTGCAGTACCATCAAACTCTTTATTTTGCGTATCTAGTACTGAAATAGGTTAAGTCTGTGCATTTTCATTGAAATCCAGCAATTAATAATGAAAATAGCATTTCAGTGTAGCTTCTCCCCTTAAAATCAATTTTTTTTCATGATGATCCAGACTGTTAGATATTGTGTATGATGATAGATTAAACTACTTTATATAAAAATATGACCTCAGGTCAATTTTGGCAAAAAGTGGAGATAGAATAAAGCAGTACTGATGCAACAGTATGTTGAAGAATAAAACAGTACTGATGCGATGGTATGTTGAAAAACCTGGGACATTAATAACATCATACAGAAGATGCATCTCATTGAAGATTATAATAACCCTAGCAGAATAGTATTCTACAGAATGAAAAGCATACCATGCAACCTTTGTCATTGGAAGCAAGAAAGCTTTCTCCAGTTTGATGTAGACCAATCCTATCATGAGGAAGCAAGTTATGGACACAGACATAAAAAGTGAGATCCCTGTAGGCCACAGAGATGTGGCTTTGCAGAAGAATGCTCAGAATATTATGAACTTCTAAAAAGCAATGAGAATATCCTAAGACTAAGAGAGGCCAATACTCGAAGCAAGCTTAATGGAAGAAAACAGTCACTTTCTTTAGACATGTAATGAGAAGTGGAAATTGTGACAATAAGAAAGATTGAACAAAGATGATAGAGGACAACAAAGATACAAGATATTAGACATGGCATGGAGAAAAGTCAACAGCAGAATGTATTAAAAGCACTGGGGAAAGAAAGTTGTGGAGAAACTTGGTCGCCAATGCCAGCTGACATGGTACTTGAAAGTGAATATTGCATCTGTTTTTTTCATATAGCATACATATTCAATTTCTTGTGATTTAGTTTATGAGTGACATCAGTGTTTTACCTAATTCTAGAATGCATAATGTACACTTTCTTATTGTGTCATCTTTGATTTTTTTTATTCTTGGCTTGTCAAACTGTCTCATTTCTGTTATTAGCGCTGTATACATGTACATTTATTGTTGTAATATATAATACAAAATTTATCAACTTATTTGTTCAATTTGTGTTAAATTAATTATGTTTTGATCAGTTCTTTTTTTAATTTTTAAGAATCATTTATTATGAAGTATACATTTTTATCAACAGAGAGCTGTCATAAACACCTACCAACTTCCCTACTTTATCACCACTGTCAGGATATCCTACTAGTCATCTACTTTACCTGAATCAATATAATCTGTACATTTAACTGTAGAAGAGGAAGACAGCACAACTCAGTATATTCACCATGAAAATATTCATGGTAAATACACTGCTGCAAAAGACATTAATTAAGCCGTTATGGAAAGGTGAAAAACATTCAGAACAATTGGAATAATATATGCAGAAACTGTATAGGAATAACATTAATAAACATGCTATATAAAATATTTCATAGGGTTAAAAAAATGATAGCCAATCATCTCATCTCATCTCAACCCGTAACCCGTCATGGGTCGTAGGGGTGCCATGGTGGAAGCATCAGCAGACAGGGTCCTCCACTGCTTTCTATCCTCAGCAATACGTACAAGTGTGGAAAAACCGTGTCCTGCCCATTCTTTGATGTTATCAGCCCAGGATTTTCTTTGCCTTCCTCTTCTCCGTTTACCTTCGACTGTTCCCTGGAGGATCATTTTCGAAAGGGAGTCATGATGAGTTACATGCCCAAACCAGGCAAGCTTTCGACGTTTCACTACTGACAAAAGTGGTTCTTGGTGGCCTGCATAGGTGTTTATCTTCTCTCTAACATAGACATTTGTTTTGTGCTCTTTATAGCAAATGCGCAAAATTCTTCTATAACATTTATGCTCGAAAGCCTGAATCCTTCGCTCCGTATCTGCAGTGAGTGTCCAGCTCTCACATCCATATAAGAGAATAGATAATACAAGTGATTTGTATAATTTGATCTTCACATAGCCAATAAGTCGTGATAAATTTAAAACAAAACAAAGAACAAACAGGTTTCACACGAAGAAATCATATACAGATTAAATTAAAACAATAGGTATAATAGTGGAGCTGACACTAGAAAGGAATGCACCTTTTCAAGTCAGTTTCATGGACTTTGATAGGGTCTTCAATGTGATGAATGGTTTTATTGGTACTTTACATCAAATTATATATTTATCTCAATTTCGCACTGCACTGTGTGAAAGAATACTTTGCAGTTCAGCTTTAGAACAGATAATGTGCCTACTTTTTGACTTGAGTGACCTAGTTCATTCCCCATGAGAAACCAAGCTGTGACAGACCTAGCAAGTAGGCAGTTGAATATGGTTAGAGTAAAATTAAGTTTATCCTCACAGAGTTTAATGGCACATTGTAGAAGATACTGTAATTTTATCATCTTACTCTTAATAATTTATTTTAAGGCTCAGCATCTGACACATCAAATAAGTTGAAGAAGCCTAAATTAAAAGCGGGTGAGTGCTGGTTTTTCTGTTGTTCAAATTCATTTCATATTTAAAGTTTAGTTTGTACTATTGTATACACTTTTACACACACATGCACAAACACACATATAAGCAGACAGTGTCTGTCCATTTTTTGTACGTTTCCACGCACCTAAATTTTTTTCTTTTTACTTGAAACATAGGTTGAAGAAGCTTAACTCTTTAAGGCCCAGCACCTATATAGGTTTGAATAGGGGCATGTTTATGAAAAATTCAGCACAACGACACTGTCAGCCATCTTTGCTATGCAGATTCTGACACAAAAAGATGTGAAATTTCTACACATATTTTCACAATGGAGCTGTCAACAAATGTCTTCACATGCAGTTTTTTTACGCAGTGCTGACCAAGAATTGTGATAAGCATGGTAAAACTCGAGTGAAGGCATCTTCAATCATGGTATCATTGTCATTAGTTAATGACCCCCAAATCTAAGGTGATCCAATGTGTCGAGAGACTGGATGGCTAAGGGAAAGAAGTTTCAAACAATGGCTGTCTGGGGTGCGATTGGGGCAGCACCATGCAGATTGACTTCCTAAGGAACATCCCTTGCCCCTTCCCTGGTATGGTGGCTCTACCAGGGTGACTGGATATTTACACCAAATCTTGCAAGAATACTATGGATAACAGCAAACCAGAATCATCGCTTGAGCTATGGGGATCATGCTGTGTTGCTGATGCCTTCGACAAATGTAGCAAAGAAACGTGGAAGTAGTTGGTGAGAGAAGAGGAGGGAGAGAAAAAGAAGAGCTGGTTAGAGAAAAACAAGAAAGAAAGCAGACAGACTCTCTATGAAATATATGCGTATAGGGTACTGGAACTGTCGGGCAGCCATTATACAAACAATCCATGATTTCAATATACTCATAATCCAGGAGACCAATTTAAAAGTGAATTTAGTTGTCAATTGCCCAGGTTACAGATGTTACACAAATCCATGTAGTCTGGCAGATGAAGGCAAGCAATAGGGATGGACTATGGAAAATTATGGCGAAATTCGGCTGTCCCGATAAGTTCATCTCAATTGTCCGCCAGTTTCATGAAGGTATGATGGCTCGCGTATTGAATGATGGAGAACCTTCTGAACCCTTTCCGGTCACAAACGGTGTCAAACAGGGATGTTGTAGCGAGTTGATCCTATGAAAGGGCAGTAATCCTGAATATGTTTTTTGGACAAGGTAGATCTTGAGTTACGTTGCTTGAATCCTTGTTTGGCTATGAGGCTTATTTAGATTTATGATAGGAATATCTTCTCGTATGTTGAGAATGGAGCGGATGACCGCTACTCACAGCGTTGAGCCACGCTTGTGAGGAATTTATCCCTGGGCTGTAGTGAGTTGTGTTTAGCTCGCGGCTATGCTGCATGTATTGAGAGCAATGTTCTAAAACAGCCGAGCCCCGTGACTGTTTGGGCGGGACGAGTGTGTGATCCCGTAGAGGAGAATGTTTGGAGCGTTGGACCGGGGTGTACAGCATATTTCATAAGCTGCAGTATAGAAGTGAGTCATGAGGACTTTAGGCCATTATTTATGTTAACTGCTGTGTGCAGTATTATAGCGCAGAAGTGAGTCATGAGGACTTTAGGCCATTATTTATGTTAACTGCTGTGTGCATTATTATAGCGCAGAAGTGAGTCATGAGGACTTTAGGCCATTATTTATGTGAACTGCTGTATGCAGTATTATAGCGCAGAATTGAGTCGTGAGGACTTTAGGCCATTATTTATGTTAACTGCTGTGGGCAGTATTATAGCGCAGAATTGAGTCATGAGGACTTTAGGCCATTAATTAACAGTAATTAACAGTATTTAACAGTTGGTGGCCAATATGGGGTTAGTTATATTTGCTTTACGTGGTTTGACATTGTGATATTATTTGTTGTTTTTCATATGACGATTTCATATTTTACTTCTTTTCGAATTATACTTCGTTTGCTTGATGTTGTCATTTCTATTACTATTGTTTGTTGCTTGTTTGATGTACAGTTCCATCTTAAACATTCAATTAATCAAGTACGACAGCCAATTAGTATTCTTCTTGTAAATTATCTCTTGCATCTTCACGAAATAATGGTACTTTAGACCAATAAACTCGGGCCACAGTTAATATACGTGTGTGTTACTAGAACACACAAGTGCATAGCAAGCATTGCTGACAATGTCCTTTACGTGATCAACAGAAAACATCTTGACAAAAAGTCATGTAAGCTTCATTAAATCCGTATGAAGAGCCCCCATATCTGTGGCGATGAGTTAAATCAATGTTTGTGGCAATAAAATTGGCTTGTCTGTCTAAAGGTACCCGAGCCAATGAAGCTTTCACATAAATCAACATTGAACATGGCTTGAAACATGCCAATACCATGGAGTGTGACTAAAATTCCTTGGAGTACATATCCACATATATTTATTATCCATTACATCGATGCATTTCATTATTCCAATATCATATGACTTCCTCCATAACACATGGTTAATATTCTGGTCCTTGACCACATATGGTTCATCTACGAACTGCCATACAAGGCATATACATACTCCTATGCGAGTTCCATGAAGGGAACACTGTCAAACACAGTCCGTCCTGCAATATGGATGTATAAACACAGATCATGTCTGTTACCGTCACGAAGTTATTTCATTAATTGATAGAGTTATTGTGTTATTGATATTGTGTGGTTAAATGGTACCACTGATACATCTAAGGTTACTAATCCACTAGAATGTTAGGCTACCACTGATAATTCTGTCTAACTGAAACCAGTGGTAGATAAGTGATGAAGGCGTAAATGTGTTCTCCTTATATAGGCCACGCCCCCTCAGGGCTATTTGTAAATATGTCCCTACTGCTGTCACTATGCCTTGACTATTCAAAGTGGGTGTGTATTGGTGCATTCTTTCATCACAGCACAGTAACACACATAGAAGCCATGTAGCGTAGAACGACTGGTGATGGTTAATGAACAGTTTTATTAACGCTACACACACAGTCACGATGACACAGACGGAAATTACGCATACAGTACAAATCATAGGTAAGTCAAATCATAAGCTCAAAACACCCCACAGAGCTCCATTATAAATCGTGGTGCACACCTCATATAAATGCACGTACAACACTCCTAAAGAACTGCGCTCACCGCAGTTATAAATATGGCCTCATAACTTATAGCATAATGATGCACTTCTCATTGAAGATGACCATCACGATTTTCTTCAAAGGACTCCGTCCTCCCCTTCTCCACCAAGGCTGCTCCCCGGCAGTTGAATAATCATCGTCAGCTATATATATATATATATCCAAGGCCTAATCATAGATAGTTCCATAAACATTTTACTGCAGTTAATTCAAATGCGGCCTGTACAAAATCCTGGCCTTAATAGTTCCATAAACATCTTACTGCAGTTAATTCAAATGCGGCCTGTACGAAATCCTGGCCTTCAATCCTGGCCTTCAATCCTGGCCTTCAAAGCAATGTCCTTCAAATCTCGGACTCTCTATAGCACTTTTGGTGCACTCCTCATAGAACATGCACCAACGTCTATCTTCACATAAAGCTGCTCCATGGCAGTATAATCATCATCAGCGCTATCTCTTAGAGCTCACAATAAATAGTGGTGCACTTCTCATCGAACGTGCACAGTGCAAACTCTCATAAGCTGCATCCACTGCAGTCATAAATATCAAAGTACATACCTTCAAAATAACCTAACACATGGAAGACTACATGTGCAGGAAAAGTATTCAGATACAGGCCTGTTCAAAAAGTCTCCATCGAGACACACATTGAAAAACACGCTACCATATTCACCGAACACTGGTCGGGACAACACTTAGAAAAACACCTTCGTTGACTTCACTCTGTCAACGCCAGAACCCGACTGCAAGCGGTCACAAAAAACTCCCGCCTAAACAGTCACGGGACTTCGCAGTTCACCACCGCTCAGTCCCTTCCACGAATTAGTCGTGCGAACTATCTACAGTTCTAACAATACAGAACCGCGCTCATGACGCTATCTGTACCCTATGACCTCTATCATATATTTGTTCACCCAATTTTACCGTTAATCAAGTCTTCAAGTGATGTAACCCTTAATTTACTGTGACCAACCCATATACAAAGTATCACCTCCCTTTTTAACCTTAACATCTTACCACCACCCCCGGAGAAAAAAATGATTTATCATTTTTTAACAAAAACTACATCAATGAAAAATGAGGGGTCAGCTAAACTCTAAAATACTCATACAAAAATTAGCTTATGTTAAGGTTATAATAATACATCGACAAAAAAAAGCAAGTGTACACTAAAACAAATTATACACAATAATCTGCTAAGTACACTAAGTAAACAGTTTGAAACAAAGTTAACGTATGTTCACTGTAGACGAAGTAGTATACAATAACTAGAAAGTAACAGACAAGATCAAGCAAAAGAATCATGATCAACATCAAAAATCAACAATGAAATCAATATAGTAACAAAGATCAATAATCCCATTTGATAACAATCAAGTAAATCAAATCCTTACATTCAACTAGATAAAACCGACATAAAAACTACCTCATACCAAACCATATAATTAACATAACAATCCTAAGGAAGGAAGTATAGAAGTGTAAGAAGTAAACGATATGCAAATAGAATTAAGTGACATCTAGATGAAACATAGAAGCATCACGAAAGTATAACTGCTTCAAAAGAAATGAAGTGAAACGAAGAATCACCCGAAAAGAAAGAAGAAAATTCAAGAAATGAATGTATAGAATAAGTAGTAATACATCCTAATAACTATCTAAACAAACATTGTATTGTAAACAAATACAATCATGACAGAAAATCATCGAACAGAAAAACATAGTATATATATATATACTAAACACTAACGAAGGATATAACTAGATAATGCATAATAAATAATTTAACCAAATTACAACACTTATTCGTAACTAAAATGAAATATCACAGGCATCACACACAAAAAAGTGTGATTTGTAAAAACACAAATATCACAATCTCAAAAGAAAAAAAAAAATTATCTTTTTCTCTCTTTTTTTTTTTTTTTTTTTAAATGTGGACATATCAATATATTAAGCACTGGACACATAAAAAATACAATACTTTCACAAAGAAAAACAAATAAATTGTTACAAAATTACAATCCAAAAAAGTTTCTTAAAGCTAAGTTAAATAAAAATAGTATTTTAAATTTTTTCAAGTTTCAACCACTAATTAATAAATCAAAAGTGAAACGAGCTTTTAACAAAATGTGTGACATAAAAAAAAATATTCACATCTCTAAGTAAACACAACTGAGCACCTATAAAACCACACTATTAACATCATACCAACTTGCACATATAAACATAACATTATTTCTCATGAAAAAGTGTTTAAGTCAGACTACTAAATTCTTCAAACAAATAATAGTATCTGCTATCCCTGACAATTCTACATGTTATAATTTAGTTCCACAATAACATTTCACAACACAACAATTTCTTCATATAACCTTTGTATAAGGTAATATATTAACTAAACATGTAGTCAGATACGAAAAAGAAAAAATAAATTTAGTAACCAAAAAACTCTCTGAAAGCGACTAACGCATATTCATAACCAATGAGTTTGTGCTTAGGGCTGACAATCTCATTATGTAAAAACATTTTATCAATTAGTCCTGCAAAATCATATCAATGTTTTGATGTAACAGCTATTATAGCTCCAAACTTGACAACAAAGCACATATGGTCAAATACAATATGAGAAAATGAAATAGTCTTCAGACTAGTGTATGAAAATACAAAAATCCATAATTTCATCAACAACAAAAAATTAACAATCAAAGACACGTCAATACCAAATGAAATGTTACAATTCATTACAATAATAATACGTACAATGTTTATCAACAATACAATTATGTAAATAACAAGATAGAGTACAAATAATGCATAAATATGGACATACACAATATCCAATGAAACATTATACAATACAATCATATTATACTATACAATAATACATGATCCACAAAAAAAAAATCAAGTATAAGAAACATTGTAACAATCTTGAATCAATTTCTGAAAAAAAAAAAATAAATAGGTCACAACTCCAGTGTAGTATTCTGTACCGCACGGGATAACATCGAATAATACAAGGTCAACAAACTGGCTGGGTTACGCTTGATTGCACACGGTTGTAGGGTATGTCACAGGTAAAGGAAAAAACAGGCACGCTGACCTTTATCGCACAGCTGCTACTGTTTGAAAAAATACAAATGAAAATCTTCATTTTAATAAACTGTAAGATTATCCTGAAAAACGGATAGGTTAAACGCACAATTACCTATACCCGTGGTTATGAAAACCTCTGGTCTTCATATGATGTCACCAACTCTTCGTTCACACATAGTATACGACTCAGGATGCTTGGGTCAACTGACCGAAAATGACGGTCATCACACCAGTAGTAGGCTGAAATAAAGTTATACTCACAACAACGAGATTCTCTCTCGTAAACCAAAAAACATAACAGTAGTAGTACTTGGGACATCAATAGTTACTGTTACTTTATTTACTACAAATGAATTTGGGATTTTGTTGCACACAGTTAACCTGGTTAAGTGTAGTAATATTTTGAGTGTCATTAACTCTATTACCATTCCCCTTATCATTCCATTTGTTCTGCCTAGAACTGCAGTTAGCATTGTTATGCTTAACATGTCTTCTAGGATAGAAGTATCTAGTAAATGAATCTTGTTGACTCCTAGAATAATTATTACCAAGTTTGTAATCTTTAATGTAACTATTCCTACCATAATTTCTCAACTCTTCAGAATCAATCTTTTGAGATCTGTTAGACTGTCTGGAAAAACTACCATTTAATGGGCTTCCCTGGTACTGTCTAACATTATGGTTATCTCTTTTACCAGAACTGTTGTTATTCTTTTCTGTGTTAACATGCTTATCTGCTGTATCACACTGCCTATATTGTGTATGACAAGCAGTGGAACTCATAAAATCCTTATGGTTACTGTTACCGACTAGATTTGCTGGTTTCTCACTGAATGTAATTAAACGTTAATGTTGTTATGTCTTTGAAACCACCGCTGATAACGGCGCTAAGTCTAAATGTTATATAATCTCTGTTTACACCCACTGTTGCGAGTGTAGTGGTTTGGTCTATATCATCGCCACGCAGGCTAATTTAATATATGTGTGCTGCTGTCCTGTCACTGTGTCTGGAATGTTGACCTGGGTGTGTGTTGATATGATCGCACACCACAGTACGTACATAAGAGTACATTCAGGAGTCAAAAAGGGTTGCAAACGACTAGAACAGTTCGATACTGTTTATTACGTTGCAACACAGACACGATGACATAAATGACACACATTCGACAGCAAAACACGAATCATATAATTTCCACATTGCATTAAATATATATAATACGGCCTGTCCACATCCTGGCCTAAACAGTACTTCAATACTCAATAAAGCCTGCACCACACGGCAGCTATAATAATGTTCATATGGCCTAAACAGTACTTCAATACTCAATAAAGCCTGCATCACACGGCAGCTCTAATAATCTTCATATGGCCTAAACAGTACTCCAATACTCACTAAAGCCTGCATCACACGGCAGCTATAATAATCTTCATATGGCCTAAACAAATCTTCAATACTCAATAAAGCCTGCACCACACGGCAGCTATAATAATCTTCATATGGCCTAAACAGTACTTCATTACTCCATAAAGCCTGCAACACACGGCAGCTATAATAATCTTCATATGGCCTAAACAGTCTTCATTACTCCATAAAGCCTGCAACACACGGCAGCTATAATAATCTTCATATGGCCTAAACAGTACTTCATTACTCCATAAAGCCTGCAACACACGGCAGCTATAATAATCTTCATATGGCCTAAACAGTACTGCATTACTCAATAAAGCCTGCAACACACGGCAGCTATAATAATCTTCATATGGCCTAAACAGTCTTCACTGCAGTTTATCAAATAGGCTGTACACACAGCGAAATATATAAGTCGACATTTTCTCAAATCCTACGTAGGCATACATTATCCAAAAAACACTGGGACTCGACCTACACGGTCCACGCCCAAAACACAACTCCCCAAATCACACACTAGTCCCGCCAAAAAAACCCGTCACGAGATTCGGTTGTCTTGAACACCGTTCTCGATAACACATGCAGACTAGCGAGCTATTCACATAACTCAAAACAGTACAGAATAAATACATTAAACAGCGTTCACACGCTTATCTGTACTCTGTCACCCGAAAAATAGGAAAAGATAATTCTATCCTAAAGTCAAACAAGTATCCGCTTAATCAAGCGTTGCAACTCGAAATTTAATATGTTCAAAACACCATTCTAAAGATTACTTCCCCTTCCATAAGTTCCACCTGCAACAGTTACCACCCGCTCCGGGGAAAAAAAATGATTCTATCATTTTTTTTGAAAAAATTAACTCCCAAAAACGAAAAATTTAGAAGACAATTAAGCTCTAACATATGCCTACAAAAATATCTTATTTTAAATCAAAATTAGATATTTACAAGAAATATCAGCATTAAAGTGTAAAGTAGCAATTAAAGCATACAGCATAACCAGCTAAGTATAAAAAGTAATTAGCTAAATATACAAATATGATCAGTTCCAAAATTAAGTTACGTATATTTAGTACAAACCAAACCGAAAACAACCAATCGAAAGAGAAAACACAAGATCAATCAAAAGAAGAATGATCTGTAAAAAAGGAAAGTAAGAACTCAACAATACCATATACTCATAACTAAGTTGGACAATTACATGTAAAATAAATACAACTGTCAAAAGTAGATATGTTATATCAAGTCATATAACCACTCCAACAATACAAAGAATAGAGGTATAAGTGTTGAAAGAAGACAAAGTATACAAATAGAATCAAGTAAAACGAAGATGAGGTACGAAAGTATAAACAAGATATGAAATCCATACCGAAAAGACAACAGAAAAGAAGGAATGAAATGAAGAATAGTTACCAAAGACAGATAGAAAGCAAAGGCACGAACGCAAAGAAAGTCAATAACAGTATATACTAATAACTGTTTTGATCAGATAACATATTCAAAAATAAATATATAAACATGATCGAAAGGCACAACACAAAATATTAAAGTATATCTATACTAATACCATCAAAAAATAATTTATAACTAAACAAAAGCTAATAAGTAATTTAACTAAGTTATAAGAGTTATACAAAACTAACATAAATAAATTATAGGCATCGAACAAACAAGTAATAGCATTACTATAACTAATACGACCAACGCACAATCAAGCGCTAAAAATAAAAAATACATCATAATAAAAAACAACTTTTTACAAGAACTAATCAAACTACATATCAATGATATCACGAAGTCAAATGCTGGGCACACACAACAAAAAAATTACAAGGCCAAAAAAAAAAAAAAAAAAATCATTTTTTTCAACAGTACCGTACAAACATATTTTTTTTTCTCGATAAGTTACATAAAAACAGTATTTAATTTTTAAGTAGTTCAGTAATACTTTAAGTAAAGCCTAATAATGAAATCAATATTTTAACAAAATGAGTGAAATATAAAACAAAAATCCTATCTCGAAGGAACCTTTAAATCAACACATGTAAATTTAATTTATCCTTTAAGTTCTTTCTGCTGACAATTACGTTCAGCTCCGTACAATGCTATTTAGGTATAACTCTATCTCTTACTCAAATCGATAAGATATACATTATAAATAAATCTACACTTTGTTGTTACTATGAAATATAAAAAAGGTTCTATAAAAATATCTACAAAAAATAAGTTTTTTTTTAAAAAAAAATAATCTGCTAAGAAAATAATCTGCATGTCTGACTGGCAAGAAAATCAAGTTCTGGAAAAATCGAAGTTTCACAAAAAGTTAACAAATCCAAATACAAGATCATGTATGATACATGCAAGCTATTTTCAAAATTACATTTCACAACATACCAGATAATACACATCTTCTCTGTATGTTCTATATATTAATTAATCATGACATCAAAACATGAGAAAAATATAAATTAAGTGAATAACGAACACTCAGGACTATCTAAAAGTAACCACTACATCAACACAATAAATGAGTTTGTGCAATCTCATCATGTACAAAACTATCCTAAACAACACAGTTGCAAAAATTCTAAGTTGAACAGAGTAGTATAAAGGATAATAATTACATACTACACATTATCAACACAATAATATATAAATAGCATAAAAATGTATTAATACATCATCAAAATACAGACATATAAATAACAATAAAAAATTATGGCAATCAAATGATGCATAGAAATAATCATTACAACAAAATTATATGTTATTTCAAAACAACAACATGTCATGTACTAATATAAATAGAATACAAAAATATTTACTATCTTCACATAAAAAAAAAAAAAATCAGACGCGAAGTCTCCCACTCTCTTGTAAACATGCTTGACCTTCAGAAAGCAACCCCTCAGATTTAGTTTGACGCTGACAGGTTTCGGTTGACTACTCGAGCGGAAAGTTGACTCACATTTCTGACCGTCAATATGTCACAGAAGCCTTGACTCTTATCGTAACGTAGCTTCTGTCAACAAATACAAATGAAAATTTCCATTTTACTCAATAGTGAAATTTAATGAAAAAAAACGTAGAAATCACGTTTACAATTACCCAGTACCGGCTTGTGTAAAAACCCGGTCTCTTCACGATGTCACTAGCTCTCTCTATCACATGTAGATATCATAGAATTCTTGGGGACAACATGACCGACCTTGAATGTCGCCGCTGCCTTACGCTGAAACAAAGTCTCACATTCACAACAACAAGTAGAGCAAGCAATAGTATTCAAGCATCCACTGTTATTTTTATTCTGTTTACCTCGATTATAAATGACTCTGGGCTCATGTTGAACAAAATTAGCACAATTGCGCTTATTATTTGTTCTATGATCAAAATAATTATTATTACCGTTGCCTTGTTTACAAATAATGACTTTAGTCTTTTGTTTAGGAACATTCCTCTGGTGATGTAAGGCAACATTTGAAAAGCTATTATCTCTATCATACTTTCCAACATTCTTACAATCAAAACTTTGAGATTTGTTAAATTGTCTACAGTATCTACGAGAGGGAAAATTATTATTTTCTGATCTCCCTTGGTACTGTTTACTCTTGGGGTTATCTCTCTTACTAGAAGTGTTTTTCTTCTCCCTTATGGGAATATCTTTATTTACAATAGTTTCAAAAATGACTATGCTGAGTTTGACAACTGCCAGAAACAATAGTATCTCTATTGTTCCGCATATGGGTTTCATCTTTGGAACAAGTAGTAATAGTCTCAACACCCGCTATTAATTTCTGAGTATTTCCAATAGTCGAGAAATATTTGCTTTTATGAGTCTTGACCTGAAATTTATCACTTTTCTTTTCCTGACCAACAGAACTGGCTGTTACACAAGAATCTTTGTTGGTCTGACGCCAAGAATTATTACTGGAACTACCAGTAATATTAGAACTTTTAAAGTTGTATTTACCACGATAAGATCTATCTTTACCATGAATGAAATCTCTCTGAGCAAAAAGTGTATGGGGTTGACTTTTCGCAACTTTCTGTCTATCATTGTGAACATTGACAGAAGAGCACCTTTTGTTTTTCAAAACCATATCTAGTAAGCCAAATATTCTTTCCCTTGCTTCCGCAATTTCATTATCTTTAAGTGAAATCGTTTCTCTTAACCTTTTATTTAACTCCTTAACAGCCAAAACTTTGTCGCTTTCTTCTGCTAGCAAATTTTCAATTTTAGCGACCTTCTCTTTCTCAGCCGTCAACTCCACTAAAGTCTCTTTCTCGTACTGTTCTTTATTTGCCCTCAACTGAGTCAACTCTATCTGAAGTGTTTCAGTCTGGACATCATCATTGTTTTTCATAATCTCATTACTCTTCTTGGGGGGTACAATATTCATCTCCCCAATTTGATCACTGAGCATCGCATTATCATTCATCACCTCATGAAGCATTTCTATGTAAGTCTTCTCACAGACATTTCTCTCAACCTTCAATTTCTCATACATCTCTTTCTGTTCTTGAAGTTCCCGCGTGAGATTACCTATCTGAGTTTCCAAGTCTTGGACTTTGCTTAAAGCTGAATTTAATGTAGCTTGTGTACTAGAAAGTTCTGAGTTTGATTCAAGTATCTCACTTTTAAGCCTATACACAGTTGCCTGTAGTTCGTTCTCTTTAGCAACACCTTCTAGGAAATTCTCTCTTTGCTGTAGAGCACTTTGTTTGTTTACTTTTGCTTGTTTCTCAATTCTCAATTCCCTTTCCTGCTCATCAGATGTATGGTTGTGGATTATTTTGAACATGCTTTGCATTATATGTCCGTGTTCACGTTCAATATACTGTTGCAAAAACACACGAAGGTGCCGTAGCAAATTCACCAAATCCTTGGCCATTACCAAATTGCAAACAAACTTAAAGTTGTGTTCAGCAAATAACTCCAGGGATGTTGACACATTAATCAAAAAATCATCCATTATCCATTTCTCCAAGTCGTGCACCTCTCAATCCCTTACCATCTCTACCTACCACCAATGCAGACTCCAACATAGGCCTTATATCTGTAGGGCACATATCACGATCCATGGTGATTCACTTACTTAATCAACTATATATAGTAATAACTTATAGTTATGACAAATTACTGTCGCAAAAGGTTTGACAATTACCCTTCCAGCTCACAAAGTTAACTATTTGTCAAGAAATGAGCTTATTCATCAATTCTGTATCACCAATTCCTTTTTATAGCACCTTTATCAAGTCACATCATTATCAGGAAAATCGACATATGTCAACAGCCATTAACACCTATGCATCAAATCTTAATCATATGTCAAATTAGACATAAACAACAATAATAACAAAATGAGCAATTAGGGAGGCCTAGCGACATATATGAAGTGACACAATTTACACAAGACACAATCACTTATCTTGTCAATGATCCCGCTTCTTTTCCGCCACGATACTGGATATCACATAGACTGCTAAAACCTCCACTGCGGGAAAGCACTGGAACTTGATTCGCTTGTCTTCAGGTAATTTCGTCAATATGATATGTGCTTAACAATGCACACGTTGACAGGAACCATAATACAGCACACACTGCCCCTCCTGACTCTTCTGTAGTCTGAAATGTACACGGCAACTCCGTGTATCATAACATCTTGAACTTGTTATGGTGACAACTGGCACAGGTAACCCGAATATTGCAGAAATCTGTCACAACCCGTACAAATGCTGGTACAAATACTGTCCAAGTCTAATTGAACGCTCTTGACCACTGCAGACGTTGTTGTAGTCTATAGGCACGAAATAGGACGTCAATTGCTACTGGTGTAAAGTTGCATACTACCAAATAAAGCGTGCGTTGTTTCTCAAATGCGCCACCCACGCAGATAATATTTAGGTCACAGTTCTGAAGTACACCAGATTCAAGCCACGCCTACATAAGGCTAATTATAACACAGTCAAGTGTTCTACACTCTTGTCACGTGAAAGTCATATGTATTATTTTCAACTTGTAGTGACTGATCCTCTAGATATGTTATGGTCTGGTGGACAAAATTTGATTCACATTATCCTCTTGCTTCAAGTACATATCACTGTAGAGGTAACAATTTCTTAATTGTATACGCCACTCAGGCACATCTTAAATCATATCCAATGATACGAAAACTACGCCACTTAGGCTATCAACGCGAATAGTCGTAGATGTCAGATCCTGTTAACTGAAAACCACCACTGATACACCCCCCTTTACTCTCTTGTTTCCAATAAATGTATCTCTGATGGTTTCAGTCTGAAATGTTATTACTGTTAAT
This sequence comes from Oreohelix idahoensis, assembly GCA_024509875.1. Taxonomy (NCBI): domain Eukaryota; kingdom Metazoa; phylum Mollusca; class Gastropoda; order Stylommatophora; family Oreohelicidae; genus Oreohelix; species Oreohelix idahoensis. The sequence goes on from JAMPIV010019013.1 coordinate 281,823, forward strand.
GTTATTACTGGCCATAAATGTACTCGCATTCGCTAGCAAATACACGAGTCAATATAACACAATTTCCCGGGCATTAAATATATATAATACGGCCTGTCCACATCCTGGCCTAAACAGTACTTCAATACTCAATAAAGCCTGCACCACACGGCAGCTATAATAATGTTCATATGGCCTAAACAGTACTTCAATACTCAATAAAGCCTGCATCACACGGCAGCTCTAATAATCTTCATATGGCCTAAACAGTACTCCAATACTCACTAAAGCCTGCATCACACGGCAGCTATAATAATCTTCATATGGCCTAAACAAATCTTCAATACTCAATAAAGCCTGCACCACACGGCAGCTATAATAATCTTCATATGGCCTAAACAGTACTTCATTACTCCATAAAGCCTGCAACACACGGCAGCTATAATAATCTTCATATGGCCTAAACAGTCTTCATTACTCCATAAAGCCTGCAACACACGGCAGCTATAATAATCTTCATATGGCCTAAACAGTACTTCATTACTCCATAAAGCCTGCAACACACGGCAGCTATAATAATCTTCATATGGCCTAAACAGTACTGCATTACTCAATAAAGCCTGCAACACACGGCAGCTATAATAATCTTCATATGGCCTAAACAGTCTTCACTGCAGTTTATCAAATAGGCTGTACACACAGCGAAATATATAAGTCGACATTTTCTCAAATCCTACGTAGGCATACATTATCCAAAAACACTGGGACTCGACCTACACGGTCCACGCCCAAAACACAACTCCCCAAATCACACACTAGTCCCGCCAAAAAACCCGTCACGAGATTCGGTTGTCTTGAACACCGTTCTCGATAACACATGCAGACTAGCGAGCTATTCACATAACTCAAAACAGTACAGAATAAATACATTAAACAGCGTTCACACGCTTATCTGTACTCTGTCACCCGAAAAATAGGAAAAGATAATTCTATCCTAAAGTCAAACAAGTATCCGCTTAATCAAGCGTTGCAACTCGAAATTTAATATGTTCAAAACACCATTCTAAAGATTACTTCCCCTTCCATAAGTTCCACCTGCAACAGTTACCAACATGATATTTGTTATATTTATTACCAGAATTAGATATTACACATGAAGTATCCTTGCTGGTCTGACGCCAGTAGCCATTAATCTTCAACGTATAGTGTCTTTCGTACGTGGGAAATTATATCTGCCACGCCGAGATTTAAGTCCATCATGTTCCATTTTCGAATTCGCTAAGAGTGTATAGGGCAGGCTCTTTGCTTGTTTATAAACGACCTTCTGTCTACTATTGTCAATCTTAACAGTAGACAAATCTTTGATGCCTAAAACAACATCCACTAAACCATTGACCCTTGCACTCAATTCAGTAATCTCTTGGTTTAGTTTCTTATTTAAGTTATTACATGTCATAACTTTACATCTTTCTTCTGTAAGTAACTTCTCAATCTTAACCATTTTCTTTCTCTGCACCGTTAACTCTTCTAACCTCTGCTTATCATCATTTTCCTTAATTGTTCTCCTCTGTGGTTCCAATTTTATTAATTTCTTCTTTTGCACCTCTTCTATCTGTGGCTGAAGTAGGGCTACCTGAGCCTGAAGTCCATCAACTTTAGCAGCTTGTTGCTTTAACTCATTAATCTCCTCGGAAGATACATTATTCTTTTCTTTCAGTTGGTGACTGAGAATATTGTTCTCATCCAACACATCATGAAGCATATCTATATACTTCTTCTCACTTACATTGCTATCAATCTTCAACTTCTCATACATTTCTCTCTTATTTTCAATCTCCTGCTTGAGATTACTAATTTTGCCTTGATTATGTGCAATCTGTGTTTCCAAGTCTTTTACTCTACTGCACGCAGATTCTAATGCTGTTTTTACACTAGAAAGCTCCAAGTTTGATTTATGCAAATCACTTGTGAGTTTAGACACTGTTTCTTGTAGTTTTCTCTTCTCAGCTATATCCTGCAAACAATTTTCTCTTTGTTGTAGGGCAATTCGCTTGTTGTTCTTCATCCACTCCTTCTCTTCTAACTCCTCTTTGTTATCATCCTGCATGTCGTTGTAGATTATATTATGTATAATCTTATGCATATAATTGTGTCTAGCCCGAGTATAATCATACACCATCGGACGTAGACATTCTAACAACTTTGCCAAATCTCTAGCCAAGATAACTTGAGGGGCTGACTGACAGTTATCGTCAGTAAAATAATTTAAAGCTGCTACCACATTAAACAAAAAACCATCCAGCACGTATCTATCAAGTGCTTGGCCCCGTAATTTTTCAAAACATTCTGCTTGTTCAGCTAAATAATGCATTATAGGCCTCATGTCCTCAGGATCCAACTCATCACCCATGTCAGGATCCATCGTGATTCAAACACTGAGTGTACAAAATTTATAGACCACTTATAATTCTAATAAGATTAAGTTACATAGCCATTAATCAATTATGCACTAAATCTCATGACAATACGCTATTAACATGAAATACTCAATAGCATACATAATAATATTGGAAGGCTTGATAACATCATACAGAGACACAGTTTTCACACAAAAAATCACTTATCTTGTAAGTAGAAAACGGTCTTGTTCTTTCTCTGTTACCACTGATGAGCATCAGACAACACACCATAAGCACACTCCCTTGTTGAAAGTTACTGGAACAGCACTGGACTCGTCGTCAACTGTCACCTCTGGTACTTGATAATGCAGGAAATAGGAAACTTGACTGCTGCAAATATGTCACCAAAAAGCATGTATTTTTAGACACTTCACCGTGTTACCGATCAAAGGTTACCAGCGACACCAATCTGTCTGTAAGCAATGCAGGTGTCAATACAGGCTTGAAATGTTTTACTGCCGATTCTTTTAGGCTGGAATAATGTGTCATAATCATCTGTTCCTAACTTGACACTGGTCCACTCTTTGCTATTGTCATATGAATACTAGTCCGTAGGCATAGAGGACGAAATAACACCGTTAAAGCTGACCTGAATTCTCAATCGAAGCTCCGCCCACACAAGGCTAACTACTGTCACAGCTGAGAGAACTTGATAGTGCATACGCCACACACAGGGCACACTAAATACAGGTCAAGGTCTGGTAGAAACAATCTTACCACATGAAATCATGAGCCTTACACCGCAAAGGTATGCTGTTCATCAACAAATGCTAGCTGACATTCCTAAGTCTATTTTATATGTATGTATACGCCCACACAGAGCCATAATAAATGAATAGGTGAACGTTACGTTCTGAATATTATGCTTGAACACAGCCTCCTTGTAATCTTATCCTTTCAACACGAATTTTGCGGGTTCCAAATTCCAACTCTACTGAAAACCACCACTGTTACCGTCACGAAGTTATTTCATTAATTGATAGAGTTATTGTGTTATTGGTATTGTGTGGTTAAATGGTACCACTGATACATCTAAGGTTACTAATCCACTAGAATGTTAGGCTACCACTGATAATTCTGTCTAACTGAAACCAGTGGTAGATAAGTGATGAAGGCGTAAATGTGTTCTCCTTATATAGGCCACGACCCCTCAGGGCTATTTGTAAATATGTCCCTACTGCTGTCACTATGCCTTGACTATTCAAAGTGGGTGTGTATTGGTGCATTCTTTCATCACAGCACAGTAACACACATAGAAGCCATGTAGCGTAGAACGACTGGTGATGGTTAATGAACAGTTTTATTAACGCTACACACACAGTCACGATGACACAGACGGAAATTACGCATACAGTACAAATCATAGGTAAGTCAAATCATAAGCTCAAAACACCCCACAGAGCTCCATTATAAATCGTGGTGCACACCTCATATAAATGCACGTACAACACTCCTAAAGAACTGCGCTCACCGCAGTTATAAATATGGCCTCATAACTTATAGCATAATGATGCACTTCTCATTGAAGATGACCATCACGATTTTCTTCAAAGGACTCCGTCCTCCCCTTCTCCACCAAGGCTGCTCCCCGGCAGTTGAATAATCATCGTCAGCTATATATATATATATATATATATCCAAGGCCTAATCATAGATAGTTCCATAAACATTTTACTGCAGTTAATTCAAATGCGGCCTGTACAAAATCCTGGCCTTAATAGTTCCATAAACATCTTACTGCAGTTAATTCAAATGCGGCCTGTACGAAATCCTGGCCTTCAATCCTGGCCTTCAAAGCAATGTCCTTCAAATCTCGGACTCTCTATAGCACTTTTGGTGCACTCCTCATAGAACATGCACCAACGTCTATCTTCACATAAAGCTGCTCCACGGCAGTATAATCATCATCAGCGCTATCTCTTAGAGCTCACAATAAATAGTGGTGCACTTCTCATCGAACGTGCACAGTGCAAACTCTCATAAGCTGCATCCACTGCAGTCATAAATATCAAAGTACATACCTTCAAAATAACCTAACACATGGAAGACTACATGTGCAGGAAAAGTATTCAGATACAGGCCTGTTCAAAAAGTCTCCATCGAGACACACATTGAAAAACACGCTACCATATTCACCGAACACTGGTCGGGACAACACTTAGAAAAACACCTTCGTTGACTTCACTCTGTCAACGCCAGAACCCGACTGCAAGCGGTCACAAAAACTCCCGCCTAAACAGTCACGGGACTTTGCAGTTCACCACCGCTCAGTCCCTTCCACGAATTAGTCGTGCGAACTATCTACAGTTCTAACAATACAGAACCGCGCTCATGACGCTATCTGTACCCTATGACCTCTATCATATATTTGTTCACCCAATTTTACCGTTAATCAAGTCTTCAAGTGATGTAACCCTTAATTTACTGTGACCAACCCATATACAAAGTATCACCTCCTTTTTAACCTTAACAATGTCACTACGCTAAACAAAGCGACTTCACATTCAAACTATGCATAGTGACTACAAATAAGTGCCACACTTGTGAGCACTACAACACTACTCATTACAACTCACATGTGGTGTGCAAAAGGCAAATGCCACACACTACCCCTATGTCCTGATGGTGTACAGTATCACCACTTAAAACAGCTCGATGACACGAGCATTATGAATGTGGTGAGTGATATTTCAACATCAGCAAACAGAAGGCTGAGGTTCCAGAAGACTGACTGCATAGTTACCTATGGCCACTTCCTGGTAAGGACCCTACACTTCTTGGACTGTATATGAGATACCTCCATTGTGACAATGAGGTACATACTTGGAGTGGTGTCGATTAGATCCAGATATACGATGGCCCAGGCAAAAGCATGTTTGCGAGTAACCACAGACAAATTGCACCCCTTGCATGGAAACAGCTCACATTAAGGGAGCAAGAATAAAGAGGGAGATGTCATGAATGGCACAAGCGGGTGACCATAGGTGAAAATATATTCAAAGGGGAAGAGTCTAGGAAGTCAGATGAGAACTGGATTAACTACCAGCAAGTCATCATCATCCTTGGCTGAGAGTGTAGAACTTGGGGCAGTGGGAAAGCAGAACTGCAAATTAATCAGCTGATACATAATCATGCCAGGGATAATGATGCCATTGTGTATACTGATAGGTATGTGATGCATGGTGAGAAATCAGTGTGGGGCTTCTGTACTAGGGTAATGGGCAGAATCGTCGCCGAACATAGCAGGGCTTACAATATAACATCTTCCAGCATGAGAATGGAGGTAGAAGCAGCTACTGCAGCCTTAAGGTGGCTGTCTGAAACTTCATTAACAAAGGCGGTCATTGTGTCAGACTCTCAGTCCATGCTTCGAAAGGTTCAAATTGGTTGGCTAAGGCATGAATGGAAAACATTCATAGAAGCTTCGAATCTGCAAGAGCTGGTGTGGATCTACTGTCCTGGTCATGCAGGTGTATGCGGTAATGAGAGAGCTGACAGATTAGCACCAAGAGCACCCACATTGGATGTGGATAAAGGAAGAGATACTGAAAATAATTAATGATCGCCGTTTAGAGAATGACACTGCAATAGATGAATCTTAAAGGTTAAGGCTGTTGGAACGTGACATCAAACATTAGGCTAGCAGAGATGGACGTATGAGAGGATACATCCGTCTTCAATACAGCCAGCAAGCTACAGGAACAGTTAGCATTCACACTGTTCGACATATACTGAGGGAGACTGAGCACCTATGGGTTTGCCCGGAGTGCAGTGATGTCGATTCTGTTCAACAATAACAATAGATATATATATATATATTATGTTTCCATCATAAAAAGCCTCTATGCTAACTTTACATGCAGTGTTGGGTTGAGCAATCTAACTTTTGAGGTGAAGACAGGAGTATGACAGGGATGCCCCTTATCACCAACTTTAATTTTGACAGTCATAGACTGGGTAATGCGCCAGACAACAGAGGGCAGTCCAAGAGGACTAAGATGGACAATGTTTTCTGCCTTGGAAAATCTGGAATATGCAGATGATATTGCATTGCTCACACATTCACATCAACACATCCAAGGAAAAACAGATAGACTGAATAATTATAGCCAGCAGGTGGGTCTAAACATCATTCTAAAGAAGACAGAGGTCATGACACTCAATGTGGGCAGTATGAGCCCATAATAAGGAACCAGAAGCTGGAACAGATGGACACATTTACATACCTAGGATGCATAGTAACACCAAACGACAGAACAAGCAAAGACATCAAGAACAGAATGAATAAAGCGAGAACAGCCTGTGCTAGTCTCAACATCTTGAAGTCTTCCCAGTACAGCACAAACACCAAATTAAGATTATATGAGAGCTGTGTACTTTCTGCGCTTCTCTATGGTGCAGAATGCAGGAGAGTAACAGAGAAGAAAATGTTGAATATGTCCTCAACTGCAGTTTGTTGCTGCACTACAAGATGCCATCAGGTGTGATGGCCACTGAATTCTTTGACAATTGGTGGCTAAGGATCAAAGAAGAAGATGAAGATATATGGGTTCACATCTTGCAGGGATGTTTCACCAAGTACATTAAGCCATTTATTTTCCCCTGTTACCGTCAATATCATTGTCTTTTCCACGTGTAATAGTTTTTAAATAGTATTTTCTTTTTCATTTCCAGATGAGAAGATGGCTGCTGCAGGAGATTGTGATGCTGCAGGTTATTGTTATTTTTGTTTTCACATATACTTTTAATTTCATTATGATTTCTTAGATTGCTTCATACACACCCACCATGAATACCATAATATGTCAGTCAATAAAAGACATGTACCAACATCTTGAGACGCACACCACTACACATAATGCACATAAGGCAAACAAACCCAGAGGTGTCACATCAGAAACCCACACACCTGAGAAATCACATGTACAACCACAGTCACCCCTCCCCATGACATAAGCAATTCAACAGCATTCTCAGTCTTACCAACACTAGAAGAAATATACTTACACATCTTTATCAGAGACAACATCATACACAAATACTACTTTAGAGAGTACTGTATACACATACAACCTTCATATACAATGCAGTTCCCTCAACTCAGACTTGCTTAAGTCAATTTTTGCTTAACTCAAAGCAGTTCTAGAGGTTCCGGTCTGGAGGTCTTCTTTACCTTTGTTAAAAAAACTCATTATGTTGACTTCTGTTAACTAGAATTTTTGGATGTCAAAATTTTTTTGTCCCAATTTCAACTCGCTTAAGCGAAGTTCAGTTTTTGTGCCTCAATTAAATATACACAAGGTTGAGGCACTAGACTTCAGTGCTAAATTCATGACAAAGGTGTGAATAATGACTTCAGATAAAAAGTGGTCATGTTGCGAGAAAAACACATCTGGGAAGATCAGACGGCAATGGGAGTGAGCATTTCAGATCAGAGGAACTTTAGAAACCCCTGGGTCAGCGACAGATAACTCTTAGGAACGGCATACATGTTTTTTCTTCTCCCAGATTTACATGAGACCCACCACAGCTGCTGGTCATTTACGGGTCATACTATTTTTATTTAATTATCATTATTTTATTAAAATGTATTTTGCTTAGTTCTTGTTTCTTTCACTTCTGTTTTTTTCTGTTTGTCCCCGACAAAGGCCTTGTGGCTGCAACATAAGCAACTGTCTTTGTTCTTTGTCTTACTAAGATGTATTTTCATTTTCCCAGCTGTACTACAGTAGTTCTCACACTGGCACTTCACATCATGTAAAAATCGCTAAGAGTTAACAAACAAACAAAAAATAAATAAATATCAACAGCGTAACACAATGTGTAGTACTCTGAGTGGCCATATGTGCGAGAGTCCTGCAGTTTTAAAAAATCTTGACTTCCTTTACCTCTTATGACCATTTTATTGTTGAACTGAATACATAGTATCAATTTTTTTTTTTTGCAGAGTGTCTAGTAATCATATTAAACTACAGCCATACCTTGCTCTTTCGACAGGTTAGGGACCAGAGAGAGCACTGACGAAAGTCGAAGCATAGCCTTTATTTAGCTTGCAAATGCATTAGGGTCGTCAAAAAATATAAATAACTAACTATATAACACTTGCGAATGCACGCAACACCTAAATAAACAGAAATAAACATAAGAATGAAGAAAATACAGTAATAAATAAAAAATACGTAAATAACATCTTACCTTAAAATCATTCTTGAGTAAGTACATGAACATATACAGTATGTACTGTTTTGAATGTTAATAATTTAGGGGGATTCTAGAAGAAAAGTGAGGAGACTCATCTTTAGAACTGGAGGAACTCAATCTAATTCTTTTAGGAGAAGGGGACTTTGAAGGAGATCTAACAGGGGCTGGGGCTGATGTTGATGGCTCAGAATCTGAAGGGTTAGAGCGAGGGGTGACTGAAGTTGGTTGTGGTGGTTACGTCTTGAAAAAGGAGAGCAAGGATGTTTGCTTCATTGATGTCTTCTTCGTTTCCCTAAAAAGTTCTCTGTAACAGGCTATTTGGTGTTCTAGCCCACTATTTACTTTAGAACTTCTGTCGAAATTGGGATCTACCCTTTCCCAATATGCAATTGCGTCCTCTATTTTGGCGATTCCGACTTCCAGTTCTTTGGTGGTCATCTCCTTAGGCTGAACTGTATCTTCAGGCATGGCTTCCTATTCATTCAACAGTCTTCTTGTTTCTTCCATCACCAGGAGATCCTCATCACTTAGGGGCTGATCATGAGACTCAAGCAGCTAACATCTTCAGCCTCTACTTCTAATTCCAGCTGCTGAGCCATTTCTACAACATTTGAAGTGATGGCCTCCACTGTTTCTTCAAACCCTTCAAAGTCGTCCATTAGGGAGGGAATCAACTTTTTCCAAACACCTTTCAGATTGGATTCTTTAACTTCAGCCCATGCATCTCTGATAGTTTTGATGCCATCCAGAATACTGAATCCTTTCCAAAAGGCTTTTAATTTATTTTGTTTAGGCCCCTCATCAACATCAGCATCTAGTGCAGCTACAGCCTTGGCAAGCATCCGTCTGATATAGTAAGATTTAAATGATGAAATTACTCCTTGGTCCATAGGCTGCAGCAAAGAAGTTGTGTTTGGAGGCAGAAACACAACTTTAATTTCTTTGTGAGCCTCAATCACAATTTTTGGGTAGCTTGGAGCATTGTCCAAGAGCAGTAGGATTTTAAAGGGAATATTCTGTTGTTTGCAATAATCCTCAACTGCAGGCTTGAAATTATCAGTGAACCAAGTTGTAAATAATTCATTTTTTTTTTTTTAAATTAACGTGTTTGCTACTTTTCTTTGTAGCACGCCCCTTTCAACCATCTACCATGTGCATGGAGTTGTTGGTTATATCAGGACGTGTTTCCTTTGTTGTAATATGTTTTTGTTTGTATTTATTTTATACCTGTCAACTTGTACGAATTTTTCGTACAATGTACGGATTTTTGATAATTTTAGCAGTGTACGGCCGTACAGACTCGTACGATTTTTCTCCCCCTCCTCCCAAAAAAAAAAAAAAAAATTTTATTTTTTATTTTTTTTTATTCTAAAAATATTTTCCAACCCAAGTTTTTTTAAATTTTAAATCAGAAAATATTTTCTAGCCCAGGTTTTTTTTAACCAATTTTTTTATTTTTAATTCCGGAAATCTCGGCGTTCGTTTTTAAACTGGGGTCTCTCCCAGCAACCAATCAAATCCTTTTATACCCAAGAATTCGGCAAACACCTTGAATTTGGCCTCAAACGCTTTCGGTTTTCAGCGTGACATGATGTATTTTTAAAGTTACCTGTTATCAACGACGACGCTTTCTTGCCACCACACTTCGACGCCATTTTGTTTAAACAAGCTAAGTACTTAGGCCTATAACTTATTAAATATTGCTGTTGTTTTGCTTTGTTGCAATTTAATCGCTGCCTTAATCTTTGCAGTTAGGCCTACATCTTGAATCTTGCCCCTCAATGTATTTCCGATAAATTGTCATAATATTCTGTGTTGGCCCTACATAACTAGAAAAAAAAAGTTTGTTTGCGTTGAGTAGGCCTACTTTATGCCAGCTCTCGGGATTCGCTGCTTTATTTTTTAATAAAGTGGCAATGTGTTATCACAGGTCTAGGCTACCAACTCGTAAATAATAATTTTGTAAATTTTTGGTGGTACGTTTTTTCTTCCTAGATTTGATATCTTGCCCTTCAATATATTTCCGATAAAGTGTCATAATATTCTTTGTAGGCCCTACATAACTAGAAAAAAAAAAAAGTTTCTTTGCGTTGAGTAGGCCTACTTTATTCCAGCGCTCGAGATTAGCTGCTTTATTTTTTAATAAAGTGGCAATCTGTTATCGCTGGTCTAGACTACCAACTTGTAAATAATAATTTTGTAAATTTTTTGGTGGTATGTTTTTTCTTCCTAGATATGATATTCTGTTCATAATTTTGTTTATTATTTTTTTTTTTTTGCTGTTAGCCGTTTGCTTTGTTCGTTGTATTTTTTATTCATTCTCTTCGTCTACAAATATTATTGTAATATGAATACATTAAAGTACGAACCACACATTGTAATATAATGCGAATCTTGACATGTACGACATTTTCTGTAAATAAACATGGCTACGAACTGAACATGCTTTTACTGAGTCCCTTCTGAAACATGTGTGTGCTTGTGTAGATGACGAGGTAATGCTTATATACATACATCATAACATTACATGGTGGCAGCGGTCGATACCGGACTGACGCAAAACAGCTACACGATAACACGTGAGTACAGTATTCGGCTAATTTTCGTCATCGAGGTCAACGATGGCAGCTAAACATTACCGCAGCGCACCGCAAATGAGATTTGCCGGTCAAGATGATAAGAGTGAAGCTTTCTTGTTATGGCGTCAACGCATAGATCTATATTCCAAGACCACTGGTCTGGAAGGACAAACCCTAACTCCATATATCCTAGAAGCATTGGACGATGAAGGTTTGAAAATCTACAACAGTTTTGCTACCGCCATGCCGGTTGAGTCGGCAACCGACCCCGTAGCCATATTGGACGAATTTGAAAAGCGTCTGATCATAAAGCACACAAACTTTAGAGCGGCAAGATTAGAGCTTCACCACCTGCGACAGAAACGTGATGAAAGCCTAGATGATTTCTTCACTCGCATTAAGGAGAAAACAAGAGTATGTAAATTTAGCAACGAAGAAGAAAAAGAGCGAATTATTGAACAGATTCTTCTTAGCACACCAATGCCAGAGTTCCAGAAATGGCTACTGAGCCAGAGTGATACGCTAACTTTACAACAACTTCTGGATGAAGGCAGGAAACACGAGGCACAAGCACTAAACATTAAACAAATTCAGCAAGGTACATTAGCAGCCCAGGTGGATGCAGTGAAAAGCTATAAACCTAGACACAACAAAGCAACTGGTTCGAAACAACAAGAAAAAACACAACACAAGCAGAGGTGCTATGTGTAAATGTTGTGGCCTAAACCACATACAAAACCACTGTCCAGCTAAAGACTCTACATGTCATTACTGCAGAAAGAGGGGCCACTGGATAAAATTATGTTTCAAGAGGAAACAAGACAGTGCTCAACACAAACTTCACAGCAGAAAGTCGTCAAAACAAACACACTCTATGATGACTGAGGACCTTGACTCCAGTGAAGAAAGTGATCCTTCCACTTTTGATACTGTGAAGATACTAACTTTCAGTAATGAACCAAAGAGAACGCAGGCTTTCTGCAAGGTACAATTCCGAATACCAGGAATTAAAATGCACAAAGAAAGAAACATTCGGTTCAAGATAGACACAGGTGCCCAAGGTAACACTCTACCCTTAAGAATATTCAGACAGATCATGCCTGACAAGGTGGATGAGCAAGGATTTCCCACAAGGGATGTAAAACGTAGGAGTGGCAGGACAAAGCTAAGAGCTTACAATGGAACAAGTATAGACTGTTTTGGAGCAGTAACACTTGAATGTTCATACAGAGGCTCAGAATGGACATCGTCAACATTTTACTTGGTAGATGTTGAAGGACCTGCAATTTTGGGTTTACCAATGTGCGAAAAGCTGAGTGTGGTAACTATTAACAACATTAAAGAGGATATAGGTTTTGCAGATGCTCTCAGCAGACTACCAAACCCCAACAAGATAACAGATCTTACCCCAAACATCAAAGTTGATTCTGTCAAGTTTAGCGATAATCGGCTTGAACACATCAGAGAAGACACAACGAGAGATCCTATTCTTAACTCTCTCAAAGAACTGATATACCATGGATGGCCAAGCTCTATCAGGGAAGTTCCAACACACATCCGTCCATACTTCTCTATGAGGGACGAGTTAAGCATCGAAGATGGTCTGATCCTTAAAGGAGATCGCATTGTAGTACCAGAAACACAACGCGATATCATCCTTAAACAACTCCATAATAGTCACCTTGGTATTGTGAAGACACAACTGAGAGCAAAGAAAGATGTTTACTGGCCACAGATAAACAAGGACATAGAAACACTATGTAAAAACTGTTCAGTTTGCCAAGAACATGCAAATAGGCAGTGCAGAGAACCTCTCATACCATCAGACATACCATTGAGCCCTTGGAGCATTATAGGAACTGATATTTTCTCAATCGACAATAATGACTATCTTGTTATTGCTGATTACTACAGCAAATTTCCCATCATTGAGAAACTTCCACAACCCTCACCATCAGCTGTTATTGCAGACATTACAAAGAAGTATTGCAGCATGTTTGGCATCCCAGATGAAATTAGATCAGACAACGGTCCACATTTCTCAGGTCAAGCATACAGAAACTTCACTAAGGACTGGAAGATCAAACACACAACATCATCACCTAGATACCCTAAATCTAATGGTTTCATTGAGAGACAGATACAAACTATCAAGTCAATCATGAAGAAAACAAGAACAGAGGATGTACACCTAGCACTCTTGAGATGGAGAACAACACCGGTAGACAGTAAGATCGACAGTCCAGCAGAACTTATGTTTGATAGAAGAATTAAAGACCTCCTACCATCTAAGGTCCACTTCCGTCCACAACATAGAGACAGCACATATGATCAATTTCAGCATCGTCAGCAAGTTCAGAAATCCAACTATGACAAATGTGCTAAAGACTTACCACCATTATATCCTGGTCAGCATGTGACTACCTACAACCACAACAATGACACATGGTCAAAAGCAACAATCATTTCCAGAAACCCTGAACCCAGGAGCTATACTTTAAGACCAGACAGCAGCAGCAACCTCCTGAGGCGAAACAGAGTGGACATAAGAGAAATCCCACAGAATACAACAGAACAGAGAATTCCCATGCTTTCAACAGACAATGCAGTAACTCCAGACTTTGGTGCCCCACAAAACCAACAAGCGCCAAGGCCGAAATCACAACCAACTCGAGCTAAACCAGGGACTTCCGCAGAACCACCAGCACTTTACACCACTCGTTCTGGCCGTACAGTGACACCTCCCAGCCGATACAGACAGTGACATATATACTCACACTGAGCATTACACATACTTATCCTTTCTCACATGAAACATTTCGTTGGAAATGTTTGCACACATTTTTTTTTTCAAAAAAGGGGGGATGTAATATGAATACATTAAAGTACGAACCACACATTGTAATATAATGCGAATCTTGACATGTACGACATTTTCTGTAAATAAACATGGCTACGAACTGAACATGCTTTTACTGAGTCCCTTCTGAAACATGTGTGTGCTTGTGTAGATGACGAGGTAATGCTTATATACATACATCATAACATTACTAGTTGAAATATTTCATCCACTGAATGATGGCTGAGCCTAATTCAAAGAAACAAAAGCTTGCAGGTCATGGTAAGTTTCAAGTCGAATGGGTTAAACTCTTCCCTGGCATTGTAGATGCATCCAAGTTAGGATCAACCCATGCTTTTTGTAGATTATGCAGCAAAGATATTAAAGTAGTAGCTTCAGGATTATATGATCTGAAAGTACATTTTAAATCGAAATTGCATGAACAAATGTTTGCAATGCAGAAGGGAGCATCTATTAAGACCTTTTTTGCTCAGCCAAAGCAGGAAGAGGGTGGCATTATAAGGGCTGAAGTTTTATTTGCAGGAGGTCCATGAATGCGGACACAACTCACTTCTATTTTACAGTGTAAGATTAACATTGATACATGCTGTGCAGACTTTAAGCCCACAAATGCAATTCTGCAAAGTGCTAAAAGTGCATGTGTTAATTATAATACAAAACACTGTACATCGAAAGAATAGTGTACATCATGATCACTAAGTTTTTTATATGTAAAGAACAGCATGAGACAATTAGCATGTTTTATATCACAATAATTCAAATGCTAATAGATTTGTATGTCATTTCTCATTTTAACACTGTATTGCGTATAATTTATTAATATATTTTTTGCGTAAGGATTTTTGGGTGTTTGTAAGGATTTTTTCGGTCCGGCGTACAGATTTTTGTCTCAGGAGGTTGACAGGTATGCTATATTATCTCTAGTAGGTATTTTCCTTTTGTAGTTATAGTTCATAATGGTTTTTTTTTTTTTTTTAAATCTAAAATATGCAATTGTCTAATCTGGTATGTTTTTAATTTTCGCTGGATGTTTTATTTGGTTAATCTGTATGTATCTGGGGTGAATCTTTCTCCGGTTTGGGCTACTGGCTCGGATCCTTATTTATTTTTTATATGTTAGCTTTTGTTTTGGTAATATAGTGTTTTATTAAATTTTGCATTTCTGAAGGGGTCTTTGTGCCTATGAGATTTTCTGCACTCATTTCTACCTTGTGTTTACTACAGTATGTCTTAATGTTTTGCCTCTGTTGGTCATATTTCTTGCAGTCCACCAGAAAGTGTCTAATTGTGTTTGGTTCTTGACACTCTTCACATGTGGGTTCCTCAATCATGAAATATCCAGTTCCAATCTTGAGCCTCAGCAATTTTTTATTAATTGGTATTTTTAGTTCATCTTTTATTTGACATTTATTGCTTGGTTTTTTTAGGATTTTATATGCGTGTCTTGCTTTTTTACTTTGGTCCCATGCTGTTATCCACTCTTTAGTTATTGCTTGAGCAATTAAACTCTTTATTTCGAACTTCCCTAGGCCTACTTCAATTTTGTTATATCTAGTTCTACCGCCTTTGGCTTCTTTGTCTGCAAGCTCATTTCCTGCTATCCCCACATGTGATGGTATCCATGTTAGTGTTGCCCTGCATCCTGTAGTATGCAGATATGTATTAACCTGTAGTATTTCCTCTATAATATCTGGCCTACTACAACCATTTCTGTTTCTGATAGCTAAAACTGCTGAAAGGGAATCTGTGAGTATGGTTACTTTTTTGGGTGGGTTTTCTGCAGCTATTTCTAAAGCTTTTAGGATTGCCACTAATTCTGCTGTAAAGATGGATGTATTACTTGTTACTTTGTATCTTTTGTAAATTTTTAATTTTGGTATTGCTATTCCTGCTCCTAATTGTCCTTCTTCATCTTTTGACCCATCAGTATATATAGTTAGGCTATTATTTATATACCGTTCTATGTACTCTAGTGCTTTACTTTTTGCTGAGATTATGTCGTTAGATTTGCTTATGATCTTTGATATGTGAGAGTCAGTTTCTGGCACTCTCAGTTCCCATGGTGGGATCTTTGCTTTGTACTGAGCACTACTGCTTATGATCTTTGATAAGTGAGAGTCAGTTTCTGGCACTCTCAGTTCCCATGGTGGAATCTTTGCTTTGTACTGAGCACTACTGCTTATGATCTTTGATAAGTGAGAGTCAGTTTCTGGCACTCTCAGTTCCCATGGTGGAATCTTTGCTTTGTACTGAGCACTACTGCTTATTGTTGCGTGATAAATTCTCGCAACATCGTTTTATTACAATATCTATTTTATAACGCAAGGGCAACAACTGCTTGAAATTTATAGTCACTTTTCTCGGTAAACATTTGTCTTCCCGCGTTGGTATTGAATGCAGTTAAGTTTTGAGCTGTGGTCTTTTTGCGCTGGACTGCGCATGACTGGTCTTGTTTTTTGGTCGATCGGTTTCCGCCCACCACTAGTGGAGTGAGCGATTTGAATGGCGAAAGAGATGCCTCGTTGAAGAGGGGATCTCCGCTATTTTTTGTTCTGTCAGGGATGTGTAGTCCTCTTAATGGATATTTCGTTTATTCGAGATAATACCTCTAGTGTTTCCCACATGTCGGGAGGCGTGATATTTCTGTGTATTTCCTGAAGGCAAGGTAAATTGACTTTTCATTAACTCTATCGATTTTGGGTCGTGAGCGATTTCGATTCATAGCCTGTCTTCGAAAGTCGTCGTCACGAGATGTTTTCCCAGCTCACATGTCGCTGTATTGTACTGCATCGGTTGATGCATGTCCCAAGGACCATTACTTGCTACTTTGTTAAATGAACTAGGTTTGGAAAACCTTTATTATCTAGAGGATATTTTTGAGGACATTATTTATACTTCGGCAGACGTGTCTGTCTTGCTGAAGTCAGACTAAGGAGAGTGAACTGATCTCATACATCTGGTTATCTCCTGGCTGTTATAGAAAAGGATGGAGTTTTTCACCTGACTACATTTACAGCACTATGAAATATAACATGCATCTGACTCATCATTGTAATGCTGTCTACCGTCTATTGCTGTATTGAATGTTGCTGTGATAATGACTGTTTGATGTGCCTACATATTCGCGTAACCATTTTGTCACTGTGGCGTCCACAATAAATAATGAAGAAAAACGTCAACGGCTGTTACAAGAATCATTGACTTTATACGTCGTGAGTTTACTGACGTCCTATGTGGATTGCCCTGTTATTTTTGCATGAACATTGTTTGACTGAACACATCTGCACACTACACAAAACCAGACATGCGGATACCATCCATCATCATATGGCATCACGCATCATTTGGTGGCCATAAGCTGGTTTGATTCTGGTACCAGCAAACACGGGGTCCCTTACCCACTTCATTTTCAACAAGAATTCATCAGCATCCTTCAAGAAATTAACATTCTTCAATACAGTCAACATCTTCAAAATTTTCAAAGTACTCGGCGTTGCCCGGTAAAAGTCAAAATTTCAACTTTTTGACGGAAACAAGAATTTGACAGTACCCGGCGTTGTTACATGTTGCCGGATAACTCGGACTGCTGTTATCTTTTACGCAAGTCAAGCAAGTTGCTGCTGTCAAGGTTCCAGTGCTGTCGTTTTTGTGAAGGTCAAGTGCCGGTTGAAACGGGTTTTCTGAAGAAGGCCAAGTACCGATTTCCATCAACTTATTTTTGGATTAGAAGGTCAAGTGCCGAAACAACTCAACACACAGTATTTCAGAAGCTCTTGTACCATCGTGTTAGCAGTGGAAGCAGTTCAGATGTGCCATCATCGTTGGAGCTTCGCTCTTTAGGACGTTGATTGACATCCGTTTTTTCTGCTGTTCTACGATTGGAAGCCTATAAGTTAAGTGGCCTGTTTGTATGTAAACTGTGCCCTTATACTTCTGCTGAGTTTTCTGTGTATCATCTCATTCTATATGTTATATGTCTATATGTTATTTGTATATTTATATGTTTATATTTCAGCGGGTTCTCGGTTGGGTGGTGTCTCCGTTAGATTATGCCACGTCATAGAGGTCGTCTATTGTGAGCGTTTTCTGTAGGGTTTGCAAATTTCCAATACTGGAATTTGCTAAGCGACTTCTGTTGCTATTTATGTTAGCTGTGATGACATGTTTTAATATTGTTTTCGTTATTATTTCGCATTCTTTAGTTTTGTTTTGATTTGTTTGTATTTGTTAGCCTACTCTTGTCTATAATTTAGTTTCATACAACATTTTTCTTTATACACTGTGGTGTCATGTATTTTGTTTAATTATAGCGCAGATATCGTCACATTTTTTGTGATATTTCATTAATTTCTGCTTTATTTTTAGTTGATTTCTGCGAACGTTTTTGTATTGTTGCTGATCTTTGTTATTGTTTACATTGTTATTGTTTACATTGTTTGCATTGTTTACATTTTCAATGTTTACATTCTGCATGTGTTTACATAGTCATTGTTTACAGTTATAGTAATTAGTTAATGGGCTATGCTAATGCACTGTTACTACTACACTGATGATAAATGAATGATGAATAGTGTCGTGCACTATTGAATGAGAAGTGCACTTATGATCAAGAATTGAGTGCTGATATTTCATATACAAGTTCTTTGATTGGAGACTTGTTTCCCACAGAGACTGGGATAATATAATGTGATGTGAATATACAAGTGCTTAATTAAGACTTGTTACACTTAGGTTTGAAATAAATTAGTTAATTATTTCAGGTTTTGGACTCATATGTTAGACAACATGTCTACATTTGAGCACTTTATTGAGCAGGGTAAATTGCTTGGGAAGACTGGTGATAAGTTAGAAGAATTTGCAACTGCTCGATATGATAAAGCAATGGAAGCTGAACAAAAGAAACTGCAGATGCAGGTGGATGAAAAAAAGATTCCAAATGGAAATGGAAAAACAAAAAAGGGAATCAGAAGCTGAGGAGAGAAAATTCCAGCTACAGCTAGAAGCTGAAAGACTTCAAAAAGAGGCTGAGAATAAAAGACTTGAAAAAGAGGCTGAGAATAAAAGACTTGAAAAAGAGGCTGAAAATAAAAGACTTGAAAAAGAGGCTGAAAATAAAAGACTTGAAAAAGAAGCTGAAAATGAAAGACTTCAAAAAGAGGCTCAGGCTGAGGAAAGAAGATTACAGAGAGAGTCTGATGAGAGGAAAGAGAAAGCAAAAATGGAACATGAAGAAAAGGTCTTAGCTTTAGAGTTGGAAAAATTGAAATTGACGAGCATGAGTAATGGTAATGATTCAAACAAGGGTTCATCTTCTGGTAAGGCTAATAATGATACTTTTAAGATTAAGTTACCAACATTTAGTCCTTCCAGCGATGACATAATGTTCTATCTGAACAGATTTGAACAAGCATGTACAGCTCATAACATAGACAAAGCAAAATATGTTTATCAGTTATCAGGGATACTGACAGGTAAAGCTCTAAGTATATTAAATATGGTGGATGAACCTGACAAGAACAATTATGAGGTTGTCAGGGCCGCTTTGTTAAAGAAATATCAGCTTAACGAAGACGGCTATCGTCTACAATTTAAAAACATGTTACCTGAAAATGGAGTTGAATTCTCCGAGTTTATTGCAAGAATACGTATTACTTTCTCACGATGGGTTGAACTATCTAAGACGGAAAAAACTTATGAAGGACTTATGGACTTAATACTTAGAGACAAAGTCATGTCGTCTGTCAATGAGTCTTTCCTTGCTTTCCTTCATGAACGTAAACCTAAAACAATAAAAGAAATGGAAGATTTCTGTTGCCAATACGTAACTGCGCACCCACACATAACCATGGGTAACTCTAAGGTGAAAGAAGGTTTACCAGTTGCTTCGGCAGCTCCGTATGGCCAAAACTTTGCTCGTAGATCCCAACAAAATTTTGATAGAAAGAGTAGCGGTAATTTCTGTCAAAATCATGGAAATCAATTTCATGGTGATTCTTCTTGGAAGAATTGGAGACAACCTGATAGTACTCGTTACTATCACCCTAATAATTATAAGCATTTCAAAAGAGGATATGGTAATAGAGGTTATTCCTGCCGAAGACCTCAGAACCAAACAAATAGATGTTCGCATCAATGTGAACATGATAGTAATCGTGGAAACTGGAATTCGAACCAGGATAACAATTACAATAGAGACAATAATAACTGCAGAGATAATAATAACTCTGATAACTTCAGAGGTAATAATAGTCGGGGTAGATCTCAACACAAAAAAAAGAGATATCAGCAGGCTAATGCTGTACAACAGGAAACTGAGGGAGCCTGTAATCATGTTGTTGATAGTAAAAACTTTGACGCTGTCACTGGTTCTGCTTTTGACTTTGAGAGAGCAAACAAATGCCCCCAATGCAGTACTTTATTCGAAAACGGGTACCATAACTACTTTGAGTTGTGGTCACCCACTTCCCGCTCTTCCTGCTGCTGTTGCGCATGACGGGAGGGGTTCTTTAATTCTACATAAGGGTCTTGTTAATGATACTCCGGTCTCACTACTTTTCGATTCCGGATGCACCACTATTGGTGTTAGACAATCGCTTGTAGATCCATCTTGTGCTACAGGAAGGGTTATTAAATGTGTCACATTTGGCGGCACTCTAGAAAAATATCCTACTGCTGTAATTCGCATTGCCACTCCTTTCTTTACTGGAGATGTGCATGCTTGTCTCTTACCTAATCCTATTGCGGACCTTATTATTGGTCGTATTCACGGAGTTAGGGAGTGTACCCCACAGCAGATTGCTGCTTGGGAAGATAATAACATGCAAGCTACAAATGCAGTAGTTACAAGAGCACAAGCTCTACAAACACCCGAAACTTCACTGAATAGTGATAATGAAGTTGATAGCCAAGATAGTCACTTAGTAATCACTCGTGACTCTTTCATAAAATTGCAAGAAGAAGATCCTTCTTTAAAAAAATTCTTCGTTCTTGCGAAGAAAGGTGATCCGAATCAGGATACAAATAGAAAATCTTGGATTGCAATGAGAAACGGCGTACTTGTACGTATGGTACAAGATTCGACTACGTCGGCACATTCGCAAATTCTTGTTCCCAAGAGCATGAGAGTGCAAATATTACAACATGCTCATGACTCGCAATGTGCTGGACATATGGGTTTTTCCCGTACGAAGTCGAGAGTCCTTGCGGCTTTCTTTTGGCCTTTTGTCAATAAGGACATTCGTATTTACTGCCGATCATGCAAGGTATGTCAGGAGGTCAAATCTAGAGGACCACGACATGCTGCGCCTATCCAGGCTGCTGACATTCCTATTCGGCCGTTTCAGAAAATGGCCATAGATATTATTGGCCCTTTTAAGGTCAAGTCGGCCAGAGGACATCAGTTTATCCTTACATGTGTCGATATGTGCACACGTTGGCCAGAGGCTATTCCTCTTAAGAGCATATCTACTACAGATATCGCAGATGCTCTTTGGTTGATATTTTCTCGCTTGGGGTTCCCCAGAGAAATATTGTCAGACCATGGCACTCAACTCATATCTGACACTATGTCACAGGTAATGTCTACCTTACATATTGAACGATCTCTCAGTAGTATCTACCATCCTATGTCTAATGGGTTAGTTGAGCGTCTGAATAGAACGCTCAAGACTTTGCTTGGTAAGATAACTGAAGATCATCCTCAAGATTGGGACAGGGTTTTACCCGCGGCTCTCTTTGCCTATAGAGAAGTCCCTAATGAACACACAGGATTTTCTCCCTTCGAACTTGTCTTTGGCGCGCGTCCACGCGGCCCTATGTCTTTATTACACGATCTCATCACTGCCGATGATATTAGCGATGAAACTCAATCCTCATATGAGTATGTCATTGCTCTTAGACAAAAGATCATTGAGGCATGTAAGCTAGCAACTGCTTCATCAGAAATTGCTAAAGAGAAGGCAAGACACAGTTTGCTAACAAGAATAGATGTCTACGACAACTTTGTCCAGGTGACAAAGCATTCGTCCTACTCCCCAGTAGGGAAAATAGACTTCTTATTGCATGGAAAGGTCCGTATGCAATAGTCTCTCGGATTTCCGATGTTGACTATGTGGTCGATATTGATGGAAAGCATAAAACTTTCCACATAAACATGCTTTCGGAATTTCACGAACGTCCGGACTATTTGCTGCCTATTTTCCAGGCAACGGATGATGCTCCTGCACCTCACGGTCATTATTCATCCCTGTCTGTCATACAGGATGAGGAATCTACCTTCTCTGATGTTAATCTTCCCCTTCCAGTGGTTCCATTACATTCTACGGAATCTTGGAAAAACGTTTCTGTTTCTCCTAATCTTTCTGGTGACGAACATCGACAAGTCTCGTCGATGTTACAAACATTTCAGGATGTTCTCACTGACATTCCTGGACACACAGATGTCATAGAACATGACATAATTCTTACCGACAATAATCCAATTAGGGTTAGGCCTTATCCTATTCCTATACACTTTCAGTCGCAAGTGGAAAAGGAATTGGATGAAATGATTCAATTAAATATAATTGAACCATCGACTTCACCATATTCTTCTTCCATGGTTATTGTCCGGAAGAAGGATAAGAACATACGAATTTGTGTTGATTATCGCAAATTGAATCAGGTCACAAAGTTCGATGCTGAACCGATGCCTTTGTTAGAAGATCTACTGATTAGACTTTCTAATTCTAGATTCTTCACTAAACTTGACTTATCTAAAGGTTATTGGCAAGTGCCTTTAGCAGAGCATGCCAAACCTCTTACTGCTTTTTCTACACCTAGGGGTCTATTTCAATGGAATGTTATGCCTTTTGGTCTCATGAACGCCCCTGCCACTTTCGTTCGCATGATGCGTCGAATTCTGTCACATCGTTCGGATGTCATCGCATACTTAGATGACATCTGTCTCTTCAGTGATACCTGGGAAGATCACTATTTAGGGTTATATGACTTGCTGTCCACTCTACGTGAGAATAATTTGACAGCAAAACCTTCTAAAGCTTTTGTTGGTTTTGGTGAAATCTCTTTCCTGGGTCATCGTGTTGGTCATGGTCTCTTGAAGACAGAAGACCACAATACTTCCAAAATACTGAACATCTCTGTTCCTAAAACGAAGAAACAAGTTAGGAGTCTCTTAGGTTTAATTCAATTTTATGGGAGATTTATTCCAAATTTATCTTCGATCATGGCACCTCTCTCAACATTGTTGAAGAAAGGTTCGCCTAATCTGGTCCGTTGGTCTGAAGAATGCCAATCTTCACTAGACCAAATCAAGAATATATTTTCTTCTCCTCCCATCTTAAGATTACCTACTCTTGATAGGACTTTTGTTCTTCGGAGTGATGCTTCATCCACTGGGATTGGAGCAGCACTGATGCAAGAATATGCAAATACTCTGCATCCTGTTATGTACATTTCTAGAAAACTAAATGCGGCAGAGAGGAACTACTCGGTTTTAGACCGTGAGTTGTTAGCGATGGTTTGGTCAATTCTAAAGCTACAAAGATTCATCCTGGGCGCACATTTCATTCTAGAGACTGATCAGAAAGCTCTTACAGCTATTCAGACTAAGAATTTGAAGAGTTCGAGATCCACTCGATATGCTATAGCTCTTCAACCTTTTCACTTCACGGTACGAGCTATCCGTGGTGCGGATAATGTGATGGCTGACATTTTGTCTAGATGCCCACATGACTCCAACTAATACTTCTGTCCTATATTTCCATATATTACAGAGTCATAACACACCTATATTTCTACAATAGATTAGCACATCTGTACTTACTTTATATGTACACACTATCGTGCTTTGTTGTCATCTTCTTCTGTTCGTTTTTTAAGATGATAGAGGAGGACTGAGTAGTTAATATAAGGGCCGTTAGTTTACTAAACAGCCACAATTATTAATAATGTATTGTACCTTATGAAGCATATTAGTTATTAATTAGCATTATATTGCTTGTACTTTCTCAGAATGTCATTGTTGAGCTGAGGACTTACCTTACTAGTATCAAGCATGACGAGTTCTAGATTGTGAACTTACCCTCGGAATACCAGAGCATATGTCCTGGATCGTCATGTAGTTTAACTTTACTATGTACTTATGTCATTACATGTCAAAGAATGTACTATTTAAATTTTTCTATCAGATTTGTACATCCATTTTTAAAGACAATATTAGAGTATGCTGTTTAATGATGATTATGGTAACTTGCATACGTATATTGTGTTTACATGCTAACGTGATGTGTGTTGGTGACACCTCCCCGATGTGAATATTTTTTGAGACATATTTATTTTTCTGTTGAGGTATATCCTCACCAGACACTCTATATTTAGCCTCATGTTAGGCAATTTAATTAATTATCAGCGCATAATTCGTGCGTTTTGAGCCGCTTATCGCATGCTCTTTGATATTTAAAAAAAAAAAATATGTTCCACATTTTTTTTTTATCGGGAGGAGGTGGTGATATGTTGCGTGATAAATTCTCGCAACATCGTTTTATTACAATATCTATTTTATAACGCAAGGGCAACAACTGCTTGAAATTTATAGTCACTTTTCTCGGTAAGCATTTGTCTTCCCGCGTTGGTATTGAATGCAGTTAAGTTTTGAGCTGTGGTCTTTTTGCGCTGGACTGCGCATGACTGGTCTTGTTTTTTGGTCGATCGGTTTCCGCCCACCACTAGTGGAGTGAGCGATTTGAATGGCGAAAGAGATGCCTCGTTGAAGAGGGGATCTCCGCTATTTTTTGTTCTGTCAGGGATGTGTAGTCCTCTTAATGGATATTTCGTTTATTCGAGATAATACCTCTAGTGTTTCCCACATGTCGGGAGGCGTGATATTTCTGTGTATTTCCTGAAGGCAAGGTAAATTGACTTTTCATTAACTCTATCGATTTTGGGTCGTGAGCGATTTTGATTCATAGCCTGTCTTCGAAAGTCGTCGTCACGAGATGTTTTCCCAGCTCACATGTCGCTGTATTGTACTGCATCGGTTGATGCATGTCCCAAGGACCATTACTTGCTACTTTGTTAAATGAACTAGGTTTGGAAAACCTTTATTATCTAGAGGATATTTTTGAGGACATTATTTATACTTCGGCAGACGTGTCTGTCTTGCTGAAGTCAGACTAAGGAGAGTGAACTGATCTCATACATCTGGTTATCTCCTGGCTGTTATAGAAAAGGATGGAGTTTTTCACCTGACTACATTTACAGCACTATGAAATATAACATGCATCTGACTCATCATTGTAATGCTGTCTACCGTCTATTGCTGTATTGAATGTTGCTGTGATAATGACTGTTTGATGTGCCTACATATTCGCGTAACCATTTTGTCACTGTGGCGTCCACAATAAATAATGAAGAAAAACGTCAACGGCTGTTACAAGAATCATTGACTTTATACGTCGTGAGTTTACTGACGTCCTATGTGGATTGCCCTGTTATTTTTGCATGAACATTGTTTGACTGAACACATCTGCACACTACACAAAACCAGACATGCGGATACCATCCATCATCATATGGCATCACGCATCACTTATGATCTTTGATAAGTGAGAGTCAGTTTCTGGCACTCTCAGTTCCCATGGTGGAATCTTTGCTTTGTACTGAGCACTACTGCTTATGATCTTTGATAAGTGAGAGTCAGTTTCTGGCACTCTCAGTTCCCATGGTGGGATCTTAGCTTTGTACTGAGCACTACTGTTTATCGCATTAAACAGGTCTGGGTATTGATCCACTTCATCCATTGTTTTCCACCCTGACGGGTATCTATTATGGTTTAATGGAATGTGGCCTATGTACTGGTTACCCCTATCAAAGGTTTTGTGTGCTGGGTGAGTTGGATCTTTTGCCACTGTTGCTGTCATTTTCGACGGAGTCATATGTCAAGTTATTTGTCGTATGATTTTTCACCCTAGTCAAAGGTGAATAATTGTGTCTTTACCTTGCGGTGTCAGGTTGATTAGGGGTTGTCTTCCCTGTTGGTTGATCTTTTGGGGTTTGACTGGTATGAAGATAGGGTCAAAGGTAAACAGTTCGGGCTTGTGCCCATGCGCAGGTTTTAAGCGCGAAGTGATATAGACTTCCGTCAGGCCGTGATTTGTCCTGGCTTCTGAGGGACGAATGTCCATTGTGTTTTCGGGGAAAATCTTCAAAGTGACTGCGTTGGCAGGTCTCCCCAGTGAATCTCTGTGCGTCGGAATGACGACAGAGTTCCTTATTGTGTTCTGAGGATTCGGTTCCAGGTAATACCGACTTTTTCCATTATTACGCTTTCGGTGGCAGAACATGTTAGAAGATTACCTAGTCTGTGAACTACAGCTCACCGGTCCTACATTTCAGAACCTATATTTTTGCGCTCAAGGTAGCCATCCAAGACTATTAGTCTTTATATCATCCAGAAGTCCAGTGACAAAGTTATATTGTGGGAACCGCAGATTGGCGGTATTTATGTCTACATGGGCATTACTGCAGGGTTGATGTTAATCTGCTTAGAAGAAGTACACAGATGACGTCATAACGAGGCCTGTGTTAAGGCTAATATATTACAGCCTGATAATGTGCAATTGGCGGGGAATGCCAAGTTGTACCTGTATGTCAAAGTGATTAAGGTATCTGACGCGTTTAGTCAGAGATACCAAAGCGGCATTGTGAACTGTCATTGAATAACATTACTATTGACCATGGATGAATAATGGAATGTTTACCAGCCTTTTGAATGTCTGATGTATACCTAACGATTTCCGGTCAGCATGACCTTGTTTACACTGACTGTTCCTGTTGATGCTACTGTGTGTGTTACCGTCAATAAATGTTTTGAAATGTGCCTGCAGTGTCCAAGCATCTTTGACTACTGCATGTGAGTGTATGGGTTGCATGACACAACATATACGAGCCTAAACACATTCGCGCCTTCATTTGCACCCACACTCAGCTCATCATTACAAGTACTACACACCTAACAACATGTATGCTGTCTTATGCAAGTGATCACCTCTACAAGAGAGAAAAAGACAGTTACATTTCTGGTGGACCAGTTCCGTGGGCTCTTCTGCTACATTGTTGATGTCTCCAGTGTGGTCCAGAAATTTACATTTACGTCGGAATAAGCAAGGTGGACAGCTGTAACACACATACTCGACACTTCCAAGTTTTGGCTACACAGGACATTATAAACAGTGTTAGCATTTATGTTATAATGCTACATAAACCACAACATGACAAGTACTGGAGTTAGCATCGAGGCATTTGCTACGTGGACCACAACTGCAAGACGAGTCCTTTTTGTAAACGGTACCGCTGGTCGTTCACACGTCTCAGTCAACAACAGACTTTTCAACGTACGAGCGTTCAAGTTACATGTTTTGAGGTCAAGTTCCTGTTTGTAAACAGTACGTGAAATGGTAAACATTCGATGTGCAAGACTCAAGATACGAGAAGGTCATAGTAACTTTATGTTCGTGAAGACCACTTCATGCTACAGTGGATCTGAATTCAGTGCGCGCTTGACATTTTGTTTCTGTGTTCGCAAGGAGCAAGAAATTTACTTTAGTTTCAGCTGTGACTGAACTTGTTCTGCAACACATTGAATTGATTGCTATATATATTTATGTTACTTCTGCTGTTGTTGTGTATTTTTCTTGTGTTCTTTTGCGGGTTTAAGGTTGGGTGGTGTCTATTATAAGAGATACCACGGTCTGTAAGATATAGTGGTCTTATAATAGCGTTCTGTAGGAGCAATTTTCTTAATTGAAAATTTGCTAGCGACAATTTGTGGCTATTTGTGTTAGCTGTGATGTAACTGTACTTATCGTTGTTTTTGTAATATTTTTTCTGTTTTTCAGTTTTGATTTCATTTGTTTGTATCTGTAAGTCTCTCTTTTCTTTCGTTTATTTCTTTACACCTTTTTGTTTATAACAGTGTTGCCATTTGTCTTGTTTACTTTTCGCGGTCATCATTACACATTTGTGTAACATTTTCTTTACTTTTTGCTGTAATGTTTATTTGACTTCCGCGAACGTTTTCGGTCATTGTTTTGTATCTTTGTCTTTGTATTTATGATTGTACTACATTATTGTCATACACAGTCTACATACATATACTTGGTCATGTATTAGTATTATTATTAATATGGTACACTCTTCATATAGAGATTGTTGATGGAATATTATTATATAAGATATTTATACAAGTTCTTTGTTAAAAGACTTGTTATCCACAAAGATTGAGACAAGGTAAAATATATATGCAAGTTCTTTTAAAAAAAAAAGACTTGTAACCACAGTGAGTGGGATATAAAGGTATTATTTTCCACAGGTACTTAAGTGATTATTTGTTATATTATAAACAAGATAACCATACAAGGTCTTTGACTAAGACTAAGAGAGTGAAATAAAGTGAAGTGAGTACACAAGTCTAATAGGACAGACTTGTCTCCCATTGAAGTGGGATAAGGTAATTTATTTAATTTTTTCAGGTTACTGATCTCTTTAGACAGAATGTCTAATTTGGATTTCTTTATCCAGCAAGGGTTAACCCTTGGTAAGGCTGGTAAAGAATTAGAAGAATTTGCAACTGCTCAATTCGCCATGGCATTAAAGTCAGAAGTATTGAAAACAGAAGCTGAGCAAAAGAAAGCAGAAGCTGAGAATTTAAGATTGCAGATGCAATCAGATGAAAGAAAATTCCAGATGGAAATGAGAAAACAAGAAAAAGAGGTGGAGGCTGAAGAGAAACGGTTAGAAAGAGAATTTGAAGAGAGAAAACAGCGAAGTAAAGTCGAGCGGAAAAAGATAGAAGCTGAAATTAAAAGATTAGATAGAGAAGCTGAGGAGATAAAACAGAAACTGGAAGCTAAGGAGAGAAAACAGAAGACTGGAAATGAGCTTCTGGATAAAAATAATGCTCTTACTGAGAAGCTTCAACATGAGAATAAAGCTCTTACTGATATGTTATCAGCAATGAATTGTGAAAATCATATGCTGAAGTGTAAAGTGACGGCACTAATAAGAAACTTTGTGAATTCTCCCTTAAACAATCTCAACTGGAAAAGGAGAAAAATGAGTTAGAAGTTGAATTGAGCTTAATGAAGAACAATCTTCTTTGTAAAGAACAGGCTTTTATTGGTGAGCTAGAGCAAGTCAAAATAGACTATGAGAGGGTAAAAGCTCAGGCCGGACAGGACAAGGAGTCTTATAGAAGAACAATTCTGGAACTAAGTAATGAGGTGGATCTTCTGCGAAGTACTGCTATAAAGAAGAGTATGGAATCTCTGGAGGAGATGAAGATGTTTAAGAATAGGAAGGATACTGAGATTCAGTCACTGCAACTGGAGTTAACACAGTTGACAGCGAACAAAGAAAAAGATAAGAAAATTGATGAACTTAGGTCTACTCATCATAGTGCTATGGAAGCACTCAGACTTGAACTTGTTCAAGAGAAAGCTAAGGTTTTAGAAACTACATCTCAAAAGGAAAAGTTGAGTAACGATCTTAGAGATAGAATAGTTAAAGAGAAGACTCTAACTTCACAGTTAGATGACTTAAGGTTAGAGTGCAACAGACTTCATGTTAAAGTCAACGAAAGTGTTCATGAAGTTGTTTCTAGAGAGAAAGCTGTTGCAGAGGTGGAAATTGCAAAACTTCGCAACAGAATTGATGGTTTATTAGATATTGTTTTGGAGAATAGAATATTATCTACTACCAAGGTGAATAGATTTAGACATAAAGCTGATGATCAATATTCTACAAATGCAAATAGCCAGCCACATGCACTTAGTGCTCATGGTAATACTAAGCAATATGGGAACAACAATTTTCGGGGCAAATATAGTTTCCCACGGAATTACGATACTGCCTCTAATGGGAGTTGGAGTCAGGCCAACAAAGGTAAATCAAGTTTGCATCACGGTGAGGACTTTGATAAGTGTCATGTTAAGATTCCTCAGGGAAACCGTGCATTGAATTCCCGGATTCCTGATAAGTGGGTAAAAGAAAACAAAACTGTTAGTACCCATCGTACTCAGCTCAGTCAGTACGATGTACATGTTAAGCACATTGCTACAGGCAAAAATAACAACAATTCTGCTAGGAGAGATAATCGTGATTGGGGACAATACCAAAGGCGTCCATCACGTAATGGTTCTTCTTTAAAGAATTGGAGGGGATTTAATGGTCCTCAACATTTTGGTCCCAGTGACTATAGGAACTTTAATAAAAGTTACCAACCTGATAATAGTTTTTCTTGCAAACAACAAAATCCATGTTTGTCTTACTTCACTCAAGAGAGAACAGACTTCTCATTTCATGGAAAGGTCCATACACTATAGTCTCGAAAATTTCAGATGTCGACTATATTGTCGATGTGGATGGAAAGCATAAAACCTTTCATATAAATATGCTAACAGAGTTTATTGAACGTCCAGAGTATTTGCAGCCTATTTTCCAGGCGACGGACAACTCTCCAGTCCAACATGGTCACATCTCATCCCTGTCCTTTATACAGGATGAGGAAACTATTTTTTCTGACGTTAACTTACCTCTTCCTGCGATTCCACTTAATTCTACGGAATCATGGAAAAACGTTACCGTCTCTTCGAATTTGTCTCTTGAGGAACAGCGTCAAGTATCTTCTACGCTACAATCATTTCAGGATGTCCTTACCGACATTCCTGGACACACACATGTCATTGAACATGACATCATACTTACTGATCGTAATCCGATCAGAGTAAGACCATACCCTATACCTATTCATTTTCAAGCACAAGTCGAGAAAGAATTGGATGAAATGATTCAACTGCAAATAATTGAACCATCCACTTCAGCTTATTCTTCGTCGATAGTTATTGTTCGAAAGAAAGACAATAACATACGTCTTTGCGTTGACTATCGCAAATTAAATCAAGTTACGAAATTCGATGCTGAACCTATGCCTTTATTAGATGATCTACTTATTAGACTTTCTAAAGCTAGATTCTTTACTAAACTAGACTTGTTGAAAGGTTATTGGCAAGTCCCTTTGACGGAACACGCCAAACCTCTCACTGCTTTTTCAACACCTAGGGGTCTATTTCAGTGGAATTTTATGCCTTTTGGGCTTATGAACGCCCCAGCGACTTTCGTGCGCATGATGCGACGAATTCTATCAGATCGTGCAGATGTCATCGCATATTTAGACGACATCTGTCTTTTCAGCGATACTTGGGAAGAACACTATTTGGGTCTAAAGGAATTGCTATCTACTTTACGTGAGCATAGTTTGACTGCAAAACCCTCTAAAGCTTTTGTTGGGTTTAGTGAAATTTCTTTCCTAGGTCATCGGGTTGGTCATGGTCTGTTGAAGACAGAGGACCAAAACATTTCGAAGATATTGAATATCTCGGTTCCGAAGACAAAAAAGCAAGTACGTAGTCTCTTGGGATTAATATAATTCTATGGAAGATTCATTGTTAATCTATCCTCCATTATGGCACCACTTTCAACGTTGTTGAAAAAAGGTTCTCCTAATATGGTACGTTGGTCCCAAGAATGCCAATCGTCATTGGATCAAGTTAAGAATTTGTTCTCATCTCATCCTATCTTAAGACTACCAACGATTGATAAGACTTTTGTTCTTCGTAGTGATGCCTCTTCCACTGGGATTGGAGCGGCACTAATGCAGGAGTATTCAGGAACTCTGCATCCTGTAATGTATATCTCTAGGAAGCTGAATGCGGCAGAAAGGAATTACTCGGTTTTAGACCGTGAATTGTTGGCTATGGTTTGGTCCATTCTTAAGCTACAAAGGTTCCTTCTGGGCGCGCATTTATTTATGGAAACCGACCAAAAAGCTCTTACGTCTATGCAAAGTAAGGATTTGAAGAGCTCGAGATCTACTCATTATGCTATTGCTCTTCAGCCTTTCCATTTCACGGTGCGAGCTATCCGTGGTTCGGATAATGTGATGGCGGACATATTGTCTAGATGCCCACATGATTCCAATTAAATCTTGTGTCCTAGTTTTCCTGATACACTTTCAGACTTAGGTCTGTCCTTAATATCCTAATATATTGTAATACAAATGTTTTACTATTTGGATGATGTATAAAGAATTTAACAAATTTGATTTTGTCCATCCATTAGTGATATGTTGCTAATATAGCATTGTAATTGATGATATTTGTATATTGCTATAATTATAGTATTTAATGGTGTTTGATATGTGTCTTGGTATTGCCAGCAACTCAGGTTCTTTAATGATACCTCCTGAATTTGTTTTGCTTTGAGAAATATTTTCTCTTATGTTGGGAGATGATTTGTATCCTCTTCAGACGCTTTATTTGTGCGTCCATTGTACCTGATATTAGGTTCATTCTTTCATGAGCGCATAATTGATGCTTGTGCTGTCTTGCTCATAGATATATTTTTTTTTAAAAATGTATCATTTTTTTTTACAGGGGGGGTGTAGTAATATGTTGCTGTCATTTTCGACGGAGTCATATGTCAAGTTATTTGTCGTATGATTTTTCACCCTAGTCAAAGGTGAATAATTGTGTCTTTACCTTGCGGTGTCAGGTTGATTAGGGGTTGTCTTCCCTGTTGGTTGATCTTTTGGGGTTTGACTTGTATGAAGATAGGGTCAAAGGTAAACAGTTCGGGCTTGTGCCCATGCGCAGGTTTTAAGCGCGAAGTGATATAGACTTCCGTCAGGCCGTGAGGTGTCCTGGCTTCTGAGGGACGAATGTCCATTGTGTTTTCGGGAAAAATCTTCGAAGTGACTGCGTTGGCAGGTCTCCCCAGTGAATCTCTGTGCGTCGGAATGACGACAGAGTTCCTTATTGTGTTCTGAGGATTCGGTTCCAGGTAATACCGACTTTTTCCATTATTACGCTTTCGGTGGCAGAACATGTTAGAAGATTACCTAGTCTGTGAACTACAGCTCACCGGTCCTACATTTCAGAACCTATATTTTTGCGCTCAAGGTAGCTATCCAAGACTATTAGTCTTTATATCACCCAGAAGTCCAGTGACGAAGTTATATTGTGGGAACCGCAGATTGGCGGTATTTATGTCTACATGGGCATTACTGCAGGGTTGATGTTAACCTGCTTAGAAGAAGTACACAGATGACGTCATAACGAGGCCTGTGTTAAGGCTAATATATTACAGCCTGATAATGTGCAATTGGCGGGGAATGCCAAGTTGTACCTGTATGTCAAAGTGATTAAGGTATCTGACGCGTTTAGTCAGAGATACCAAAGCGGCATTGTGAACTGTCATTGAATAACATTACTATTGACCATGGATGAATATTGGAATGTTTACCAGCCTTTTGAATGCCTGATGTATACCTAACGATTTCCGGTCAGCATGACCTTGTTTACACTGACTGTTCCTGTTGATGCTACTGTGTGTGTTACCGTCAATAAATGTTTTGAAATGTGCCTGCAGTGTCCAAGCATCTTTGACTACTGCATGTGAGTGTATGGGTTGCATGACACAACATATACGAGCCTAAACACATTCGTGCCTTCATTTGCACCCACACTCAGCTCATCATTACAAGTACTACACATCTAACAACATGTATGCTGTCTTATGCAAGTGATCACCTCTACAAGAGAGAAAAAGACAGTTACAGCCACTTTTGCCCAGTAGCTGAATCTCAGTTCTTTTTTCCTTAGCTCCAGGGGTATAATGCCTAGCGCTACTTCTAGTGCCTCTGCTGATGTCCCCTTTGAGGCACCTGCTATTTTTGACAGTGCCTGGTTTTGGACTGTGTTTAGTTTTTTCTTATTGCTCGGGGCGGCTGATGCATAGACAACACTGGCATAGTCAAGTTTGCCCCCTAATAAATGATTTATAGAAGGTTATCATTGTCTTATTGCAGGCTCCCCAACCACTTCCTTTCATATATCTTAGCATGTTAATAAGTCCCCTACTGCTTTGCACTAATAGGTCTATGTGTTTGTTCCAGTTTAGTTGCTGGTCTAGTACCATACCAAGAAATCTAGTTGATTTTGCTGTGCATACTTTTTGCTCATTAATGCTTATGTCAATTATATTGTTTTTAATTACATGCCCTCTACTGAAAATCATTGCTATGGTTTTTTTAACGTTTAGATTAAAAAGATTAAAAGGTAAATAATTCACCAGTCATCCAGGCTTTTTTATTGGACTTGAAATGAACTGGATGAAAGACTTTAAATAATTTTTCAGGGCCCTAGGATTCTCAGAATGATAAATGACCATAGGCTTTAGCTTGCAGTCACCAGCTGCATTAGTCCCTAGCAACATAGTAAGCCAATCTTTGGCAGCTTTAAATCCAGGCATTTATTTTTCCTCTTTGGCAATAAAAGTTTTGGATGGCATCTTCTTCCAAAAGAGGCCCGTCTCATCTACATTGAAGATCTGCTGCTTTATGTAGCCACCGTCTTCTATAATTTTTTCAAGCTCCACTTGAAAAGCTTCTGCAGCTGCGGTATCTGCACTAGCTGATTCTCCCTGCACTGCTATATTATGTAAATTTGACCTTTTCTTAAATTTGTCAAACCAGCCCCTGCTAGCTCCAAATGTCTCGTCAGCTGATGTCTCTCCTTTTTCAGCCTTCATTGTATTAAATAAAGTCTGGGCTTTAGCCTGGATAAGATCTTGGCTTAGAGGAATGTTGTGGCTGACTTGGTCTTCAATCCACACATTTAACGCTTTCTCCATCTCACCAATTAAATTGTGCCTCTTTCTAGCAAGTTTGGTATGCACTGGCGTAGAATTTTTAATTTCCTCTAACACTTTAGTATTGTTCTTTACAATTGTGCTAACTGTAGTGCGAGGTACACCTAGACTGCGGCCTATTTCAGCATTTGAGATGCCTTGTACATTAAGCTTGATTAGCTCAAGCTTTTCTTGCAAATTGAGAACCTTATGGTTTTTTTTAACTTTGTCACTACACTTATGACCCATTATGAATATATTAAAGCGCAAAAATAAGTAGTATAGGGCCTAATCACAAAAAAAGTACAGTATGAAAACTGTATACGTGTCTTATAATCACGATATGAACACTGTCATTATACTGTTATCACAAAAATAGCTATGAACTGTTTACAGTATAATCACAAAAATAATATAGTATGAATAGTTTGGTTATTTTAATCACAAAAATTAGTATTAATATGTTTAAGCACAAATATAAGAGATTCAGTGTGGACAATTTAAAAAAACAGTGCACACCGAACGACTTCTATTCAAAGACTGATTGACGAAAGAAACAAGATGGCGTGTATCAGTGACGAAATGCGTCGAATGAGCGAAGCAAGCGACGAAATTTGGAAACGGGGTTATAATTTAAAACTTCGAAAGAGCGAAGCAACGAAACTCGAAGCGACGAAAGTCGAGGTATGGCTGTATGTCATTATTACATAGTTTGAAATTAGTCAGCTAAGACATTTACACTTTCAAATGTTGTGATACTTCCTACTATGATGATAGAAAGTAATATTTCACCCACACATTATGCTTTAATTAATTTGCATGTGGAAAGATGCAGACTTGTTATTTAACAACTGAAACAGTTGTATATTGTTACGTGTCTTTTATATAGTGAATGTTAATATTTAGTGACAGGATGGTTCCTGTGGCCAAGATCACTTCTAGGGTAGTAGACACCGAAACAAGCCAACATCAGTTAGAATTATTTGAGCCACAATGGACGAAGTGGACAGTATACATTTTTATTAAGACTGTGACACTGCTCCAAATTCCATACAATTCAGGCCAATACACAATGGCACATAATATGCAGTCATCGATATAACTTTAGGCAGTCCGTTCATGTCTGGAATGCTGTCCTTTTCTTTTTTAACATTCTTTAATATTTATTCACGCTCGACACTGAGCAGATATACTCCCTGTAACTGCAGATAACTAGATACACCTCACAGAAGATCTTGATGTATTAGTGATGGAATAACATAGGGATGTACCATATGTATTCAGGAGCTCAAACACATGCATCCATTCGCCATGACACACAATGGTAAAAGACTTGCAGACAATCTCCTCACTTCTGCATTTTTAGTTTCACATCTGCCCAAAATACCATATCGGCATGACTTCACTTCCTGTATTAATAAATGACTCCATATAAACTAAACAAACAAGGAGCCCTGTCGAGCTAACCATAATACTTACTTACTTAGTCATTCCCCTTCTACCGCGAGGTGTAGAGGTTTGGAAGAGAGAGCGCCAGACTATCCTATCGGCTGTCTTCCTCCTGGCCTGGTTCCATTCTAGTCCTCGGCCCTTCAAAGATTGTCTAATGTTGTCCTCCCAGCGGACTCTGGGTCATCCTGGGTGTCTGGATCCCTGTCTCTTTGTTTCCCATGCTTGTCGTGGTATCCGATCTTCTCCCATTCTGCAGACATGGCCAAACCATCTTAGTTGGGACGCTAACCATAATACCGACACAATCGTTATGAATTTTAATCATAACATTCAGAGGGTTTTGTCTCATTTCTTTTGGCATGGGGTGACAAAGGATGTGAAAATCTTTTGTCGCACGTGCAAAATTTGCCAAGATGTAGCAGCTAAACGCCCCAAGCCATTGTATATAAACTATTAAAATAATTACTTCTTGCTATATTTCTTACTCTGACAGGTAAAATGGCATCCTTTGAATAAACTTCTGATAAGTAGATATATTTTAGATGGTTCCAGTGACGTCTTATTCAGAGTGCACTGTAGTCACACACATCTCTCCCCTCCCCCCCCCCCCCCCCCCCCCCCCCCCCCCCCCCCCCCCCCCCCCCCCCCCCCCCCCCCCCCCCCCCCCCCCCCCCCCCCCCCCCCCCCCCCCCCCCCCCCGAGAGACACAGTTGCACATATCACAATTTGAGACATAATCACAGTATCGCTGTCAAACACAGTTGTGTACACATACCACCATTAGAAGCACAATCTCACATATGCACACCACCCTTAATGATGCATTCATACATGCCAACGATAGTCAGACTGACACACATTCCACAATCCGGTGACAAACACTGTCCTCATTCATGTGCAGAATTACACATTCTGTTTGAATTAAAACAAGATTATTAACTATTTTAAATGTGAATGTTAAAAATACTAATATATTGTGAATATGACTTAAATATTCACTAAACACATCAATTATTCATCACTAACAGAATGAATAAAGCCAGAACAACTTTTGCCAATCTAAACAATATTTGGAAATCTTCTCAGTACAGTACAAACACTAAATTAAGATCTTACAAGTTGTGTACTTTTGTACAGTGCAGAGTGCCGGAGAGTAACAGAAAAGGAAATATCCTAATTATCCTCTTTCCACACAACCTGTCTAAAGAAAATTCTTCAAATTTTTTGGCCAAATATCACCAACCAGGGACTGCTTACGTAGTGCAGTCAAAAAGATTTGCATGCCATCATTGCGGGCAGATGCTGGAACTGGGTTGGCCATGTCCTCAGAAGGGACCTTGACACCATCACAAGAACTGCTATACTATTGACCCCATAAGGATGACAAAAGAGAGGCAGACCAAAGACAACCTGAGATGCAAAGCATGTACCAGAATTGCCGCACTGCATGAAGGATGACCACCGACTGAGCAAAGTGTGGATAATTTGTTACTGCCCTACTAGACGCCACTAGGTGTGATGGCCACTGACTGCTTTGTCAGCCAGGAGCTAAAGATCCAAGAAGAAGACATCAATTGATACTAATACCAAGCATTTGGATATGTTACAGTAATATACTACTAAATCAAGTAGTAGTTTACCATCTCTGCATGACTGTGCAAATGACTGGAAGATGGCATTAGACCTACCTGGGCTAGGAGCATTTCCAGAGAGTATCAGAAGATCTCAAAGACAGCCAGATAAAGTGCTGCATTCCTCATCATCACACCATATTATAATGATTGAGCTGACCATGCCATCTGAATCCAGACTGGGCAATCAACACTCATTCAAAGTGGCCAAGTATAATGATCTGGCCGCGGACTTCAGACGCGATGGGTCCACTGCAAGGGTCATGGCTGTTGAGGTGGGTGCAAGAGGTCTCGTGGCTGCCTCAGTGTATGATCTACTGAAACTGTTGGAGTTGAGTTGACAGTCAAGAACAAGGGCACTTAAGAGGCTCAGCGAGACTGCGGAAAAGGCATCGTGCTAGCTGTGGAACAACCACAACAGACTATGGAACTCGAGACCGTAATTTGTTTTCAACATAGGGGTTACTTTCACAATTGCTTCCAGCTGGCAGAAAATAAGAGTGAACTTGAAAGCTGCAACAAGGTGGATTGGGTTCCGTTCTCTGCATTAGAAAACAGGAGGCTGACATTTGGGAGTCATGACCTAAGTGGCCCACTCCCCTTAGAGTGTAAAGGAAATTAAGGGGCCGAAACACTTGATCGATGGGGGGACCTTTTCTGATGATCAGATTGCCTCCTGTTATATCGCTGTGTATAATTTCCTATCGTCATCTAGTCTTCAATTGTGTGCAACAAAAATGCCATCTTTATTCCTTCAATTATTGTTCTGTCACTGTTTAATTATAGTGTTTAATTTTTATACAAGTTCTCTTACCGAAAGTGTAGTCTACCAAGTGCAAGAAATTAACACACTTTTTAAAAAAAGCATATATATATATATATATATATATATATATATATATATATATATATATATATATATATATATATATATATATATATATTACTGTTTATATAGCTTAATATTTACTCCTTTCATGTAGCAGATGATAAGTGATTTTGTTGGAATAAAGGGTTACTTACAGCTTTTCTGTCAGATAATCCTTTTTTAACTCGGCTTCATGTATTTGGGTGCTGTTTCATGTTATTCTATAATATGCATGGAAGATGATCGCATCCCCAAGATATTTTCTACGGGTAACTGACAGATGGCAAAATAACAGCCAGGCAACCACAGCTGAGGTTTAACAATGTGTGCAGGAGGGACATGAAGGCACTGGACATAAATCCAGCAACCTGGGAGGATGAAGCTGCTGATACACGCTTCGTACAGCACCACCTCATATTAGGCAAAAAGAAGCTCTCACAACAAGCAGAAGAGAAAACACGCCAAAAGGAACACTGGAAAAAAAAGCAGCTAAGGGCTATCACATCAAAGTCACGTTCCCAAGTCAGCTATGACTGGAGGGGGCGACTAAAAAAAATTATACACAATAGTTTTTACACATTTGTTGAAATAATGTGAATGCCATTTAAATGACCATTCAGTCATCATTTTTGTGTGTATCTGACATTGGAAACATTGTGCTCACTTATTTGTGGAGTATGAGAAATTAAGTTATCTTGGAAGATACAGTAATATAAGATAAGGATGATAGGAAACTCTTTACAGAGCGATACAACAGGAAGCAATCTGATCATCAGAAGCAGTCCCCCCATCCGACAAGTGTTTCGACCCAATTACTCCTTAGTGTTTCGGAAATATTATCTTCCTTTTCTATTTCCAGATATGGATGTAACAGCTGCAGGAGATTGTGATGCTGCAGGTTACAGTGTTTGTTTGTGCTTATATTTTTCACTACATTCTGACTGCTTAGATCACCTCATAGGCACCCACCCTAAATACCTTAATATGAACATCATATAAATGCATGCACCCACATGCTAAACATCTCGTCACCACAAATGAGTGGAGCACATTCCACAAACTCTCATATATTCAGGTGTATTTCTTTCTAAGAGATCATCTCTAAATACACCATGCTTGAAAACAAGCTTGTCAACACCAGTCTCATAGACATGATCTCACCTACACACAAGTTCCGAATGAGACAGTTCAGCATGTGCTGCTCACTTGCCCAGGACTCTCCATAGAGAGACAACAGCTATTGCCGAGCTCCCCAAAAACCACAAACACTCTATACAGCACCACTCAACAGCTGCAGAACACATGCAAATTCTTCAGCTTGGCATTGACTGCTAAAGAGTGACGATCTCAGCAGCCCTAGTTAATCAACAACAACAACCTACACACACTTAGTCATGCTCGCACATCTCTATCAGACACACAGATACCACCCCTTCAGAAACAATCATACACACACATCACTTTATATACTCCATGTTTCAGTCATACAATAGGACTGACTTGACATTTGAGTTGAAAATTCATATTTTTATAACAGACTTGATTTTGTTTCTTCTTCTTCTTCCTCGTTCGCCTTCAGACTTCCACATTTATGACTCTAATAAATCAGTAGTCAACTCAAGGTTCCCGACATCTCCAAACAGTTTTTCGTTGACAGAAGTGGGTTGTTGCCATATGCTACTCCGTTCACTACTGTAGGTTGGGCAGTACTGCAGTAGGTGTTCGACTGTCATCGGGCTGGTACCGCAGGTGCAGAGATCTGTTGCACCAATTTTGTATTTGTGGTATAGATGGTATCTCAATCTGTTGTGTCCAGTGCGTAGCCGAAAAATGATGACCTGTTCTTTCCTGGATAGTTGATGATATGCATCGTTTTTCAAATGGCCTGGGTGCTCTCTTTCCCATTTGGACTTGAATGTAGCCTTTATAGTAGTCTTTGCCATTGCATAAGTTGTCTCTATATCATTTTGTTGTAAGGCACCTCCTTCCTTAGCAAGTCTGTCTGCCTCTTCATTTCCTGGTATGTTGCAATGGGCTGGTATCCACTGGATAGTGCACTTGTTGAAGCATTTGGCCAGTCTTTCAAGGGAGATTATCAGATCTTTCAATCCTTTAGTTTGGTGGCTCTTCAGTGCTGATATTACTGAGAGGGCATCTGTAAAGATTACTATCTGTTTTTCTGCCTGTGCTTTGCATTCAATAAGAGTTTCAGCTGCCTGTTTCAGGGCTTCTGCTTCAGCACTGAAGTTATTGCAGTACAGTAGAACTCCATTTATCCGAACCCCAATTATCCGAACATCCAATTATCCGAACACTTTTTCGAGAAAAAAAATCAGGTGCCACCAGTCATGTTAGACTATATTTTTGAATCTTTTGATGCTGCAAGCTTCAAATGTGTGCGAACAATTTGTAGAGGATGGAATGGGCTAATGGTCGGTCGCTTAAGTACAGGAAGTCAGTTAGATCATAAAGTCAGTTAATATCTGGTTTACCAATCTAGTGTACGTGTGCGTTCTAGACAGTACACTGGTTAAACAGACAGTTCAACTTAAAATAATTGTGTCTGCTACTACAGCAGAATAATTTTGGTGTGCAAGTATTTCTCTGTGCGATATGGCATCTTCCAGAAGGCCTAAAACATATAAAAGGAACCGCAATGTTTTGTCAATTGAAACGAAAACAGAAATTATCAAGAGACTAGGAAAAGGTGAAACTGTGTCTTCACTTGCGAGGATTTTCAATGTTGGGAAAGCTACCGTCTCTGACATCAAAAGTAACAAGGATAAAATTATGAGTTTTGCATCGAAATTGGATAGTGAAAATGGGTCGAAGAAACGTAAACCATGAGAAATGCGAAAGATTTGAAATTGGAAGAGGCTTTGTATACATGGTTTGTGCAAAGAAGAAGCAAAGGGGAAACTATCTCTGGCTCTCTATTGTGTGAAAAGGCACTTTAGTTCAACAATCAACTTGACTGTCCTCCTGACTTAAAGGCTAGCCAGGGATGATGGTTAAGAAACTTTAAATCTCGTCATGGCATACGAGAATTGGAGATTCAAGGGGAATCTTTATCTAGCGATGCAACTGCCGCTGAAAATTTTAAAGAAACATTCTTGGCTTTTTTGGAAGAAAAAAGGTTATTCACTCGATGATGTGTATAATGCCGATGAGACTGGCTTATACTCGAAATCATTGCCTCAAAAATCACTTGCATCTCAGCGCGAAGCAGCTTCCCCTGTGTTTAAAAAGTGCAAAGAGAGAGAGAGTAACAATTGTGGTAGCCGCGAATGCCAGTGGAAGTCATCGTTTACCGGTGCTAATGATCGGTAAAGCCAAAAAACCACGTTGTTTAAAGAATGTGACATGTCTCCCATTGTGCTACAAAGCACAGAAGAGTGCTTGGATGAATAGTGAAATATTTCTTGATTGGTATACAAATCAGTTCATCCCAAATGTGAAGAGGTTGAGAGAACAAGAAAAGAAAACTGGAAAAGTAATTCTTCTACTGGACAATGCACCATCTCATCCAGAGACGGATACATTGAATGCAGTTGATGCAAATTTTAAAGTAATTTTTCTGCCTCCCAATGTAACAGCACTGATTCAACCAATGGATCAGGGTGTTATAGCAAAGCTTAAAAAGATGTACAAGAAGGAAGTCCTGAGTCGTTTATTGTTGGCTGAAGATGAAGAAAGTATGGTGGCGTTTTCCAAAAAGCTTAATCTCAAAGACTGCTGATATATGTTTGCTGATGCTAAGACCACCCTGTCACAAGATAATCTCAACAAGGCTTGGAATAGATTGCTTGGGTAAAAAGGAGGAAATGAAACGACTGCAGTGGACACAAATGATGATTGTATAAATGAAGTTGTGGAACTGTTTCAAGCAATGCCCGGATTTTCGGACTGTGACAAAGATGATGCACACATGTGGCTAGAAGATGATAATGATTCTGGTTTTCAGTTTTTGAATGACGAAGAAATTTTGTCTTTTGTGCAAGAAGAAAACCAAATACATGTAGTGACCGATAATGAAGACTCCTCAGAAGTACATGATGTACTTATAGATTATGAAGAAAACCCAAAACGTCGACCAAGTCCTGAAGAGGCCTTTATAGCACTAGAAACAGCGATGGCTTGGTACGAGCGAGAAGATGACAGCTGTGCTACACAGCTTCTGCTGTTGAAGAGAATGCGGGACTTAGCAGCCAAAAGGAGACTATCCAGTTTGGTGCAAAAGAGGATTCCTCATTATTTTAAATAGTGGGTTACATCTGTACAAGTACATGTACACGTAAGTTGCGCCTGGTTTTGAATCATTTGTAATGTTATTTTGAAAACATTTCTCTTTCTTAAAAAAAAATAATTAATACAAGTAGTACATGCACTGCAGTGTAATGAAAGATTTTGGTGATACAGTGATCTAATACAGTGTGGGTATTATTATTACAGTACAAGTAAATATGTTTTATAGTGTAATTTCCTTGTGATGGTTAATTATTTTTAGAAATATGTGTACATGTAACTCGATACATTATGTAATCCAATTATCCGAACATTTGATTATCCGAACGATGCTCGGTCCCATGGGGTTCGGATAAATGGAGTTCTACTGTATTTGCCAGTGGCAATTGCCATTGAGTGGATTCTATTCTTTAATTTTATGAGGATGCCGGCACCCCCATTTTCAACTGCATTTTTTGCTGAGCCATCAGTATATGCATGTGTCCAAAGCTTTGCTGGAAAATTTTGGTCAATATACTTGGTTGCTATACACTTTCTTTGTGTTTCTGTCTGTGTTCCCTTACTTTCAATGCCTGGAATATCAGATTTTAAATCAGGAAAGCATCTTATTTTCCACAGTGGGATAGTTGAGCTTGTTTGGATTTTCTTTGCAACTGAGCTTGCTAGCATGGTATTTTTGCTAATTTTTTCTTTTGCTTGGGATACAAAGTTGGTTCGCTTGAGCCTGCCTCTTCCTAACCTATTCATTCTTTGGAACA
Source organism: Oreohelix idahoensis (assembly GCA_024509875.1). Lineage (NCBI taxonomy): Eukaryota > Metazoa > Mollusca > Gastropoda > Stylommatophora > Oreohelicidae > Oreohelix > Oreohelix idahoensis. Next base: position 325,597 of record JAMPIV010019013.1, read on the forward strand.
TGGGGTGTCCTTCGAGTCTCTTAAATTTTTCAGCTTGTTGTAGGACTCTGCTGTCACGTCTATCCTCCATTGACTGTAGCCCTATAATGTTTTCCGTATGGTTGATTTGTGTGGACTTTAGGGCCCCTGTTATAATACGTGCTGCTTGGTTTTGGAGTCTGTTTACTCTGTCAAAATTTGACTTTGCTGCCGTCGACCAAGCTGTGATGCCGTATTCCATAGCAGGTCTGACTCTGCCTGTGTACAGCTTTTTGAGGAAATTCTCATCAGCACCCCATGTGGTACCAGCTAACTTTTTCATGATGGCCATGCGAAGTTTTGCCCTTAGCTGTATTTTGTTTATCTGTGATTTCCACGTCATTCGGCGGTCTAGTGTGATTCCTAAGTATGTTGGTGTTTCATCATCTCGCACTGCCTGCCCATTTAGTTGTAGCTTTGCTTGCTGTGGTTTATTTGACAAGGTAAAAATAGTGTGTGTAGTTTTTTGTTCATTTATTTTGAGCAACCACTTTCTGGACCAACTTTCAAGGGCTAGCAGTGAATCCTGCATGCGCACTCTTGCTGTGGTGATGTATTCTTCTGAAGTCCACATGGCCAGGTCATCAGCATAGAGGGAGTTGTGGACATTCTTGTGGATGTTTTCTGTTATATCATTTATATATATGAGGAAGAGTGTTGGGGAAAGGACCCCACCCTGTGGAACTCCATGTTCCATTGAAGTCTTTTTGCTTAACTGTCCGTGCACCTGCACTCTAGCTGTTCTGTTTGTTAGGTAGTGGCTGATCCAGTTATAGATTCTTCCACAGACTCCATATTTAAGCATTTTAACTCTTAGCCCATCTTTCCAAACTTTATCAAATGCTTTCTCCATGTCTACCCAGACTGCTAAAGTGTGCTTTCCTTCTTGGAAAGCATCTTCGATTTCCTGTGCAATGTAGGTGACTTGGTCCTCTGTAGACCTATGTTGCCTGAAGCCTGCCTGTTGGTGCAGTAAAATTTGTTTTTCTTCGAGGTGCCAACTTAATCTGGTATTGATCATTCTCTCCATAAGCTTTCCCATGCAGCTTAGAAGGCTGATGGGTCTGTAGCTGTTGGGGTCATTTCGGTCTTTGTCCTTTTTTGAGGATTGGAACTAGTACTGCTTCTTTCCAGGCTTGTGGTACAATTCCACGCTTCCAGCTATAGTTCATAATCTTGAGGAGGACTTTCTTGGCATTAGGTCCTAGCTCTTTAAGCATGTCATTTGTTACCCTGTCTTTTCCAGGTGACTTTCTTTGTTTAAGGGATACAATGGCTGCCTCTAGCTCTCTCATGGTGAGGTTTGATGTCATGTGCTGTTCTGGACCAGTTGGTATATTTTGGTAAATTTCTTGCTCTTCGGTAATTTCCTGTTTTCTGTCCGGTGGAACATTTATCTGGCTCTCAAGTGAGAATTTTTGAGCAAAAACATTAGCTGCTTCTTTCTTTGTGAGTATTTTCTCATTTTGTTGTAGGGCTATATCCTTATTTTTGCATTCCTCATCATTTAAGGCTTTGGCGAGCCTCCATAATTTTCTTCCATCTTTGTCGAGGTTAGGACTTTCTGTTGTTTTGATCCAACTATTTTTGGCTGAACAGTTTAACGTTTTCCTGTATTTTGCAGAGATAGCTTTGTAAGCGATGTTTGCCTCAACTGTTCTGTCCTTTTCTGCTACATGTCTGGCCTCTGTTACCTGTTCTTCCAGTTCTTTGAGTTCTTCTGTCCAGTACGGCTTATAATCTTTTCTCGCCCCTCGTGGTATTGATTCTAGGGCAGCTTTCAGAACTGCTTTATTAAATCCGTCAGCTATTTCTCCAATTCTTTTGTTTTGGGTGTTTATGGAACCACAGTATTCATCTGTCAGTGCTGAGAACTTGTTCCAGTTGGCATTTTTGTAGTTCCAGCGGGGTAATGGTTTATGGAAGTGGAGTGTATGTTCCATATTGATCATTAGTTTGATTGGTTTGTGGTCACTGCCTGCCAATTGGTTGAGCACAATGCGTCCAACCTTATGGTTGATGTCTCCTGTTGAGAAGGCAAAGTCGAGGTCGATTGCCATCTTCTTGAGTAGAAGCTGGGTGTATCATCTGCTCTATTGATGAGTTGTAGATTTGAGTCAATCTCCCAGTCCTCTACCTCAATGCCACGGGTATCAGCCTCTGTGTAACCCCACCTTTCTGAATGGCTGTTGAAATCACCAACAACCAGGCAGTTGGTGCGCCTAATCTCCATTGTGGCTAGTGAAAGATCTCTATCTGGGGGGGCATATAGGTTGTACACTCTAACGGTCTGGTCATCTATAGTGATATCAGCTCCTATAATTTCCGCCTGACCGTTTGTAGCAACGGAAAGCTCTCTGCTAGGCAAGGAGTTTCTGATTAACATGAGTACTCCTCCCTTGTGTCCCTCTCTATCAAGCCGGAGGGTTTCATATCCTCTTACAGAAAATCTGTGGTTTGTGTTTAGGTGTGTTTCCTGAATGCAGGCTATGTCAATTTGCTCATCATGTAGTTTTTTAACGAGCGGTAGTTTCTTCTTTAGGACACCTTCTGCATTCCATTGGAGTATATTTAGTGTTCTTTCTTGGGTGTTTTGGCCAGTCGCATTTTCCCTAATATTCCACGCCCTGGCTGCACGATGCGGAGATAGGTGACCACCAGTAGCTTTGGGTGGAAACTTCGAGGCCAGGGGGTCCGGCACTCTTCCCACCTGGTGGGACTCCTTGGGTCGAGCACCATCTCGTTGAGTCATATCTGTGTCTGTCATCTCATGGCGGTTTGCGTTGTACTATGTTGTGTGCCTTGCGGCCCAGTGCATCCGTCTTCAGCATGCATTTGTTCAGGATTGCTTCCCTAGCCTCTGGTTTTCCGTGACCTTCCTGCAAGGCAGCAGTTGTTTTACATCAGAGTTGTCTCTCCTAGGAGAGCTGTCTTTCCGGACTAACGAGTCTTTCCTACCCAGGTTTGTGTGAAGTTGTCCTTCTCTTAGGTGGATTGTCAACCAAGACTCTCGTGCTCCTCCTGTACTGATTTTTTTGTGTGCAGGGTTTACTCCCTGGCTTTAAAGGATAGAGGACAAACAGTGAAGAATGAGACAAGAAAGCATTTGTCCCATGAAGTGGGGGTGGATTGGTGCAGACCAGAGCATGTACCACTCGCCGGTGGGTTCTGCATCTACACCTATAGGGTTCCACCTACTCCTCAGCCCATTTAGTCTGACCCCTCAACAAGGACCTGTCCGGCTTGGGTGACCCTGCCAGGAGTAAAACTCCCGCCGGCATAGCTCCCGGGATCATTGGGGCACTCAAGCTCTCCAACCATGGCAAGGTAGGCTTACATGTGGTGAGTGATTTTGTTTGATTTTATTATGTCTCAGTGCAAATAAAAGCTGCTATTGTTTTTTGTATTATCCTTATTATGATGTTACTGTCTACCCCTCCCACTGTGTCTACATTGCTGCCAAGATATGAGTATGATTCTACTTCTTGTAGGGAGTGTGTCTTCAAGTGCAATCTAATTATGGTTTTCATCATTTTTTTCTCAGTATCTTAAATCTTTCCTTATGTATTTTAGACCCACTTGCTGTGACCTCTCATAAATGTATTTTTTCTTGCATCTTATTACTGTTATGGGGCAGAGGAGCTAAGTCATTGATAAAATTTAGATTGTCAAGCTGTTTAGTCCATTGAATTTCACTGCTCTTGACAAAGTTGATGTTTTCACAACCCAATCTGTAGCCAGTTAGAACAGAAGTGATGACAAGAGGCATCCCGAACACACCAGTTCCTATCCCAAACTGTAATTGTCTTTCATGAAAAACTTTGCGTGTCATGGCTTTATAAGTTTTCTTTATTAACTTTAGGATCTTTAGGGGGATTTCATAGTGCCTTATTAATTTCCAAAGTGATTATCTGTCTACGCTGTCAAATGCCTTTTCATTGTCGACACATCCAGTGTAGAGAAGTGAGTTCAATTCCAGACTTATGACACAGTACAAGGGTTTAAATATTATATTCTCATTTATTTTCAGATGAGGATATAACCACTCCAGGAGATTGTGATGCTGCAGGTTATAGTAGTTTTTATTTTCACCTATACGCTTTACTTTATTCTGATAGCTCATTTTGCCTCATACAGGCCCACCTTAAATATTGTATATGAGCATCATATAAGTACATGCACACATATCCTCAGACACTGACCACCACATGAGAGTGACACATCGCCTTAGACATACATCCTCAGGTCTCGTGTCAAATCAGAGATACACACATCTGAGAAAACACATGTACACCCCACATGCTATTTTCAAAGAGACCATATTCACATACACCATACTAAAGGTCGATTGAAAAATGACTTCCGTTTTTTGTTGTTGTTAGTTCTTCACTTCCATCCACTAATTTATATGTAAAAAAGACAACTACGATTATATTTCATGAAATGCAATGTCACATTAACATTACAACTCAACGTAAACTCTGGGATTTTTTAATTTTTGTGTTGAACACATGATTTCATAGCAGGCAGCAGTTATTACTGTCTCGTAACGTCACTTTATTGCCCATTTTAGATTTGTTTTGTTTCTGGCAATAATATTTGAAAGAAAATGTATTTCTCCAATGGCAGTTATTGCTCCTTATTTTGATATTTGTTTCATGTATATCCAATAGATACAAGTGAGGATTTAATAATAGGATGTGACTTTTCAGTCACTCTCTAGAAGACCAGTGTCTCAGAGACATGATCTCACCTAAACACATACACACACGCCAAGATAAGCAAGTTTGCGGATTTCCATCAGGCACATTAACACAAATAGCACCACTTCAGAGATGGTCACACACATACCATCCCCAGATTCAATCATACACATTACCACCCACAGATTTAATCAGATACACATTCTACCACCAAAGACACAATCACACACATTGCCCACAGAATTAGTCACGTACAAATACCACCCTTACAATTACACATACTTCTAGTGCTCATCAGAGCATAATATTTGAAATATATCACATTTCTTAACTCATTCTAACCCAGGCAGATTTCCAGTTTTACCCAAGCCCAAAAATAGGGTCATTTATGTTTTATACAAGTGCTGTTTTAAAAGCATGCAGTAGACATGTATATTAATTTGGCAGATATGTATATTATTCATCAAACTTTAGGAAATTGGCTGAAGAATGTTGTGAAACAATGTTGACTTCTTATGTAATGTAATAATTGTTTGTTATGTCTTGCAAAGTATAGAAACCACGAAAAATAAAAATAAAAAATGTATCAAAATTGTGCACTTACGCGTAAATATTATTTCCACTTATCTCCTTAGCAGTAAAAGCCCAGGAATCAAAACGTTTATCTAGTTGAAAATTAATCCAAGAAGTTTGATCACAAACAAATGAAAATTCTAACTTTTATGATTTTTTTTGTATGATGTCACATACTGCTGAACTGGAATCTCCCTTACACAGTCCTGTTACATGAAATTTCATTAATTTATTACTTAAAAATATCAAATATTTTTAAACATCTTTCTCGTAATAAAAAATAAGTTGTTATTGATATCGCTAAAATTCATTTAGAAATAGTCTGTTGTGGTTGATCTGTTGATAGTTTTTGACTGTTATGTATGTGACTACTCTACTTGTAAACAAACTGTTTAATGACGTAATTAACTGATAAAAGTATGAAAAAAATTAAGCACTAGAATACTTATTTCACTACCAGTTCAAAGCATGTGGTCCACAGGAAGTGTTAGCATGATTTGAACAAGCTATGGCCACTTATTTTATAATTTTTAGTTGAGATTTGGAACACGTATAAAATGGGCGCACCATGCGCCAGTGGTTAGATCTATAGGGTAGCCTGGTGCACCATACGGCTCGTAGGTAAGAATGAGTTTTAATAGTGTTAAATGTTAATATTAAAAACTATGGTATGTATGTGTTGTACGCATTAAGATGTAAATATTTACTAACCTCATCATTTAATATTAACTCTTTAAGTCCCGATCAACGTTATATCAGTTTTCTGGTTTGACCCGATCAACGTTATATCGTATTTCGTATCTTTTGCTCCTTTCTAGAGCTGTTTTCCAATTTTAACAACCCAAAATGTCATTTCCGACGGGAAGACCTTTCTAGTAAATACCTCGTGTGTTTAAGAGAGAACGTGTTTTTGTGGTTTGACATTAATTTAAGATTTTTTAAGCGCTTATTTTATAAGATCAAATGGCCACGCCCACTGCTTCTAGTATACCTTTGAATTAACTTTGGAGCAAGCTAGAAAGTTATTTGAAGAAATTCTAGATAGTGATAATAATTCAGATTGTAGTATGTATTCACAGGATAGCGAAGACGACTCAGATTTTCAACAGGAGCCTGATATTGAGTGATAATGGAAGGTCTGATGTCGATAATGAAGTTATGGATACAGGAGCATGTAATCAGACTGTAATAAGTTCATATAATATGTCATGATAAAGTAATGTTTATACATAGGCCTAGTGTAAATATATTTATGCGTGACCTTATGTGATTTCCTTTGGATTACACATCATCTTGAGAAGAGGAGCAGCTCAACAAGGTAAGAATATATAATTTCCTCTTTTTTTTACAACCATGTGACCTGTTGTTGTAATCTGTGAAATTAACTATTTCCTTAGTGTTTATTGACTAAAAACTGATTGTACTTTGTTAGAATACTTCTGTTTGTGAAATTTTGAAACTTTACCCTTGGATATTCTCCTGGGAAACAATTCTAGAAGAATTTGATTGAATACTTTTGTTCTAACTTTTCACCGGCTTATTCTTTCAGCCTCCATTTTACCTTGGATAACTAATAATTTTTCAATGAATGCTTTTATACTTGTAGCACTAGAGTAAAGTACATCCATTTACCTTCAGTTTCATATACATCAACAAAGTTATTTATGCATATGAACATTTAAAAAAAATATTTCCAAACAACAACAATAAAAGCACACAGGGGTGGCCATTTTTGTTTGGGCCAAACCCACTTTTTTGCTTGGGACTGAAAGATTCATCACTAAATTTTTGGAGATAACTACAGTGATATTACATCTTCCAGTTATCCAACTTTGATTGTTTGCAACCTTCTTATTCTTGAACACTGATGTAAATATGTAGTTAAAAAAGTGTTAAAAAAAAATTCATGTTTTTATCTTTGTTAGGACTGTCCTCAGTCTTTATTCCTACTTTCATCACTCTTTAGTTCTCTTTCGTCACTCAAAGTCAACAGGAGCTTCAGAGCTTGATGAATCGCTTCACCAAAGCATGCAAGGACTTTGGCCTCACAATAAGTCTAAAGAAAACAAATGTGCTGGGTCAGGATGTGGATGTTGCACCAGTTATCACTATCAATAACTGTGAGTTGGCAGTGGTGCACCACTTCACATACCTGGGGTCTACAGTCAACAACAAACTCTCTCGACACAGAAATTGACAGCTTCATTGGCAAAGCTGCTGCAAACTTTGCCTGCCTCACAACGCATGTTTGGGGAAACGCTAAACTCTCGACAAAGACTAAAGCTGCGATATATAACGCCTGTTGTCACCAGCACACTTCTATATGGCAGCATGACATGGACAGCCTATGCTAAGCAAGAAAGAAGGCTCAATACCTTCCATCTACGGTGTCTACACCACATTCTCGATATTTCATGGAAGGACAAAGTGACAAATGTCGAGATGTTGTCATGTGCTGGCCTTCAAAGCATGTATACACTGCTTAGACAGTGCAGACTACGCTGGCTTGGCCATATTTGCCCCATGGAAGATGGTCACATCCCAAAAGATGTCTTCTACGGACAACTGGCAGATGGGAAAGAACAGTTGGGTGACTGCAGCTGATGTTCAGAAATGTGTGCAAGAGGGCACTGGACATAAATCCAGCAACCTGGGAGGATGAAGCTGCCGATTGCACCAAGTGGTGATGCTCTCTATGGCGCCACCTCAGATAGGGTGAAAAGAAGAGAGGAGAAAGCGTTAACAAAGAACACCAGGAAAAAAAGCAGCTGAGGGCTGTCACCTGAGGGGGGGCATTCCCATAGTCGGTTATGACTGAAGGGGCTATTATTATTATAGTTCAGAAGTGTTTCATTTTTATACATGTTTTCACATAGAACATGTGGCCTACCAAGTGCAAAAAATACGAAGTTAAAAAACACACATTAGTGAATAAAGCTTTACCCCTTTCAAATAGCATGTGTTAAGTGGTTTTGGTGGAGATGAAGAAGTTGTATCATTGTTAAATCAGTACTTATAACTTCTGTATCAGATAATCTTTTCTTAGCCCAGCTTCATATATTTAGGTGCTTTGTTTCATGTCACTATAATATACTATAGTTTTACACATTTGTTGAAAAAAATGTGAATGCTTTTTTTAGATGGCCAATTCGGCCTGCATTTGTCTGTGTCTGATATTGGAAACTTAGATACGTGTTTTAATGTGGAGCATGAACAGTTGCATGTCACTGTCTTATTTGTGGAGCATGAGAAATTAAGTTTTCTTGGATGACAAAGTTGTAGCATTTATCTGTTATCTTCTATTTCATTTCCAGATGAGGATATGACAGCTCCAGGGGATTGTGGTGCTGCAGGTTGTTGTAATTTTTATTTTCACTTATACTTTTCATTCTATTCTTTCAGCCACCTATACACTCACCATGAATATCTCTAGAAAAACATCATGTAAATTACAGTACCCACATCCTCAGACACCCACCATCATACACAAATTGAGCATATCAGACACCCTCATATATTCAAGTGTCGCATCAGAGACATGCATGAGAAAACAATGTACGCCCATGCACTATTTTCAAAAAGACAATCTCCAAATGCACAGTACTTAAAAACAAGGTATAAAGACCACTCTCCGAGACATGATCTCACACATACAAGTAAAGACTGCTCACACATCTCCGTTTGAGATACACAAATACCATCACTTCAGAGACAGTGCATCATACAAAACGTGCTCACATAGTCGAACACTACACTGATAGACAGTCACACACATATCATCCTCAGACACTATCACATATATGTACTATCAAAGTTGCCCATATACTGCCCTCAGTGGTACGTACACACACAGAGGTAGTGACATACACTTAACCACATTCAACTGCATAATCACACAAATTGTCCTCATTCATGTGCCCCCAGTCACATCATCATCATAACCCTCCACTCCCAAAGGAGCATAGGCCTTCAACAAACACATGCCAAGTCCTCCTGTCACGTGCCATCATCTCAAGTTCTTTCCACGTTCTCCTCATCATTTTCACCTCTGTTTCCAGCTCTCTTCTCCATGTGCTTCTTGGTCTACCTCTGCCTGTCTTGCCCTGGGGGTTCCAGAACAAGGACTGCCTTGTAATGCTATCAACAGGTTTCCTTAGTGTGTGTCCTATCCATCGCCATCGTCTTCTTCTCATCTCTTGTTCCACTGGCACTTGTCTAGTTCTTGTCATCAGTTCCACGTTGGTAACCTTGTCATACCATTTTAATCCCTCTATTCTACGCAAGCACCCATTTATGAAAGTCTGTAGCTTTTTGGTTGTTGTCTTTGTTGTTCTCCATGTCTCAGAGCCATTCAATAGGACTGACTTGACATTTGAGTTGAAGATTCTTATTTTCGTGTTGGATCCAATTTCTCTTGATCTCCATATATTTCCCAATGCAGTGAAAGCTCCTCTTGCTTTTTTGTATTCTTATTTTGATATCGCTGTCTGTCCCTCCAACTTTGTCTATATTACTGCCAAGATATGTGTACGATTCTACATCTTGTATTGGTGTTTCTTCAAGTTCAACCCTGTTATCATTACCTGCATTTATTCTCATTACTTTTGTCTTTTCCCTGTGTATTTTCAGACCCAATTGCTGTGACTTCTCATTGAGTGTTTTCAATTTGTCCTGCATCTGATTATGGTTATGGGACAGAAGAGCCAAGTCATCAGCAAAATCCAGATCATCCAACTGCTTAGTCAGAGTCCACTGGATTCCATTTCTGTTGTGTGTTGTTGATGATCTCATAACCCAGTCTATTGCTAGTAAGAAAAGAAATGGAGACAAGAGGCATCCCTGTCGCACTCCTGTTCTGTAAGCTGTCCTTCGTAAAGAACTCTGTCTTCATATGTTTTCTTTATTAAATTAATGATCTTCAGGGGAACTCCATAATGCCTCATCAATTTCCAAAGTGATTCTCTGTCTACACTGTCAAATGCCTTTTCGTTGTCCACAAATCCGATGTATAGTGGTGAATTCCATTCCAGACTTTGTTCAACTATTATTCTCAAAGTGGCTATCTGATCTGTACATGATCTGTTTTGTTGAAAACCTGTTTGTTCATCTCTCAGTTTCTTGTCTATGGACTCTTTTAATCTCTCAAGGATAATCCTGTTTAATACTTTTCCTGGCACTGATAGTAACATTATTCCTCTATAATGTGTGCACTCTTGTAAATTTCCCTTCTTAGGCAACTTAACCAGATATCCTTCCTTCAATTCTGCTGGTATCTCCTCCTTTTCCCAGACTTTACCAAGTAATTTATGTAACATCTCTGTAGCCGTGTCGATATCTGCTTTTATGGCCTCTGCTGGAATGCCATCAGGTCCAGCCGCTTTTCCATCTCTTAGAAGCTTTATGGCTTTCTTTATTTCTTCCTTCGTTGGTCTCTCACCGTTAATTTGTAGCTCTTCTTCTGCTGGCTGGATGTCCGGGGGGGTTTGTGGAGCTGGTCTGTTGAGAAGGTCACCAAAATATTCTGTCCACCTCTTCATTTGCTCCTGTATATTGCTGAGCAGTTTCCCATTCTTGTCTTTTATGAGGCAACTTGTTTGCTTGTATTTCCCTGTTAGCTTCTTTGTGCTGCTATACAGTTCTCTCATATTTCCTTTGGCTGCAGCATCTTCTGCCTCTCTTGCCAACTCCTCAATATACTTCCTCTTGTCTCTTTTGATACTCCTCGCCTTAAGGAAATGTAAAAAAAAAAATATTTTTTCATCTTTTTTAGTACTGGCCTCAGTCTTTATTCCTTTAGTTTGTTCTGTCACTGTTTAGTTCTAATGTGCTTAATTTTTATACTAGTTCTCATACTGAAGACGTGATCCATGACTGTAGTAACAAGAAGAGACATGGTCCGCAACCAGACAATACGTCAAGACCTAAAAACCCAACACCTGCAGACCCAAGTAGAACAGTCCCAACTAAGATTGTTTGGTCATGGGAGAAGATCGGCTATCACGACAAGCAGATGAAACTAAGAGCCAGGAATCCAGACCTCCAGGACAACCCAGAGTCCGCCGGGAGGACAACATTAGACAATCTTTGAAGAACCAAGGACTAGAATGGAACCAAGCCAGGAGGAAGTCAGCCGATAGGATAGTATGGCGCTCTCTCTTCCAAACCTCTACACCTCACGGTAGAAGAGGAACGACTAAGTAAGTGAAAAGGCAGTATCCTAGTCAGATAATTTTATAATACAAACTTATTCTCAGGTGAAGACATCCTAAGCTGTGACATTTTTAAAAAGATACTTAAACATACCATAGAAATAATTACTTGTCTATACAACATTATATAGAACACTGGAAAATTATCTAAGCCATAGAAAGTAGCAGTAGTTATACCAGTATTAAAATCAAATAGGGAGGCACATGATCCGAGTTCCCACAGACCAATGGCATTTAGGATCCCAGGTGGGAAATATGATGGATACCATGGTTAACAACAGACTAAAATTCTATATGGGGAAAAGCCTATACAGCCCAATCCAATCAGTTTTAAGTAAAAACAGAAGAGAACATGAAATGCCAGCAGCAAAGTGAACTCTGCAAGTGTAGCATTTGACTCTTCTGCTTCCAGCAACAGCAACCAAAATTGGGTAGAGTACAGCACCAGGCTGTATGCAAATTGCAGGTGTAACAGTAGCAACATCACAAGAAGCATTCTCTAAAGTGGAGAAGAAAGGAGCTCAGACTAAATTGCATGGCCAAAGTACTAATAGACAAGAATTACCCCCACACTCATCACTTTTGAAGAATCACTCATTTGTCTGGGACAATGCACTAGACTTGTTTAGATATCCACTGTGGTAGCAGTGCATGGAGGAATTATAAAAACCTCAGAAAACACAATGGAAATTCTGGAACATGCAAAGGATATCATGCAGAGAAGTAGTCATTTCAGTAGACACAAAATGTGCAGCAAACCTGTTGATAGGAAAAGAGCTAACTACTGCTGTGCATGATTCACCAGCTTTCTTAATGCGTGTTAGTGTTTGTGATGTATAATGGAAATATAGCCTACAGTAATCTGACAGTCTTTGTAATCCCGTTAGCGTGAAAAACCATGCATTTTTCCATCTGTCTTACTCACACAAGCTTATTTTTCATCCACGCCTCTTTTCCTTGAACATAAACAAATGAAGCGTTTACAAACTTTTCATGACCTGCCAGTCATAACAGGTAGCGAATGAGGTTTGTTTATTAAGTTTCTCATGCGAGCTGATCTGTCAATCATCGGATATCTGACAGACCGCACGTGAATAACACCGGACCCTTTGAAGTAGACACACGGGCAAAAATCTTTCCCCGAGTACCCTTTGAAGTTCGTACACAGAGTGAAGGCGGGGAAAACCCCGAGCTCTTTGATCTTCTGAAGCGGGCAAAATCTTCGAGAACCCCGTTACACGGATTTATGTCTGTAATGGCAGTCTAACGCCTGAGAAAGGCTGACCGTAAGCCTTTATCTGGGGAACTCATGCTTCTGATTCTCTGGTACACACAATAGTGTGAAAAGTAGCATCATCTATAGATCAGAGAACCATGATAATATATAAACTGTGCTTTCTTAAACCTGCTATCAGTTGTCACTCAGAATTTTCAGATAGTCTAAGCACGTAGCCTAGAACCATTGTGGAAGATGTGTTAATAGCATTCGTGGGGATTGTCATTCTGATTTTCTGGCAATAGAAATTAGTGTTAGCGTATCATTATAATTCACTGTGATTTTCCAGTGTTAAAACTAGTGAAATAAAATAACGCATAGCTATTTCATGCCAGAGGCTCAGTTATAATGTTAATTTTCATCACACGCTTTCTCACACAAGAAGAGACGGTTAGCTGACTGGATTATATGCTAGGCGCGACTGATAGAGACAAAAGAATTCACGTTTATTTCATTTTTGTGTATTTATTATAAGTGCCTATTATTTACTACCGTACAACCACGACCAACAGACGCCAACAATTTAATAGCTATTAACGACAGGCGATATTTATGTAAGTGCGCGTATGGATAATTAAATAATGATTGACATTGTATGCTAATCGTTACAGCGCGAGCAAGGGCGGGGAGGGTTGCATACCTTCATCCGACCTGAAATCTTAGCGTTGGCGACGTGCGATAATTTAGGCATAAAGGAAAACACCTGTGCCGGTTAACTTTAATCAGGTCTGACGAAGTGGATAAGAGATCGTCTTGTCCCCGTCCGTGTGCATAAATGTAGCTATATAGGATAGTGGCATTTTTTCCATGAATGTTTTTATTTCTAGGAGACCTGATCACAAAAGCGTCCAGCGGTCTTTTTCGGTCTTTTCTTCATTTACTGATTGGTTAATGTTGTCTTTTTCTTGGCTTGTGCGTCACCAATTTAATTTGGAGCCAACGATACAACAGAAACATTTTAACTTGTCAATTTTAACTGGACTTATAAAACCCAGCAATATTTTGTTCAATTTTATCAGCTCATTGGGGTGTGAAACCAATAACATTACTCCCGACTTTTGACAGTCGTATCCAAGTGGATTTATCCAGAAAAGTTACGCTGTTTCAGAATCGGCACTCACCATAGAGCCAGCCGATAGGATTATCATCATCATCATAAATAACAATTTTAGCAACCAGAGGGTTTCCAATACTGGAAGTATTTTCCTCCTTTTTTTTTTAACTGTGAACCCCAAAAGCACGTCTTGCTACACTAAGAATTCGCGGTGACAATTTGTTCATTCAGGGAAAATTAAACCACCAAATTCGGCATCCACCTCATAAATCTTACTTGTTAGAGGATGGACTGGGGCCAATTTGGGAAATACACCAGACATTTTGTATATTCAGGAACCATTGTAATTCCAAGGGATATCACCAAGAATAGGTAAGCGTGATTGAGTGGCTACTATGTAAGAGAGAGAGAGTGAATATTTTTTCTTTGTTACAGGATCTGTACCAACCTGGGATTTGGCTTAAACTTGTTTACTTTACTGGATAGCATATAGTAGGAACTTGTTCTTTACTGTCTATTCTGTAACATAGTGCTAACCTTTGACCTTTGGGTTATTAACTTTTTGGGTTCTTTTTCTCAATAAGGGGAGGGCACATTTATTCTGTTATTTTCCTATGTATGTAAATCTGATTTTATTTGACATTTCTTTAGATGTTTGATGTTGTCAAGTTTAAATGATAATAAACAACAAAAGAAACTTAACTTTGTGTGTTGGTCAGACCCATACTCAATTAACCATAGTTTTTCACGTTTGTGTGTTTTGTTGTCACATATCTGTGTGTGTAGTTAAACTTATATTTATATATGAGGAGGGCAAGGTTGTCTTATACTAAATTATAGTCGTATAGATTGGCTGGACTAGAGAAACTTACTCATTCCAGAGACATATCTTCTCCTTAAGCTATTCACCCGTGAAATCTATTTCTTACACCTTTATTTCTCGCGTACTTATCACCATCCACTCTACTCAGACGGGACCTAAAATAACTCACAAACCTATCGGTACGACAGTGTTCAGAATGTAAACTTTAACTTAACTGTGTAGCTTCTTTGTGTATTTGTAATTGGAGTGAGGGAGGTGTAGAAGTATAATATTAGCTCCTACAGCCTTTCTTTTATGAAATAATCTACTGAACTCAGTTTCTATCTATTTCTGTGCCGTTTAGGGTCACTGTCATACCACAAGCTTCACACACTTGTTATATGAATACTTAGTAGAATGTCATCCTGTTCATTTGCCAGTATTTGTGTTTATTGTTATTACACAATAATATTTAAATTATGTCTTATTTTTGTTCTTACAGATGAGTACTTTCCAGGAATTAGCAGTGCTGCAAGTTATTGTGAGTTGTCCTGTCCCTAACACTAGTCACTTATTGCTTTCCTTTTTTTTTTTTTTTGCAATTTACATCCCTTACATGCACCCACCTTGAGTATGTCTATATGAACATCACAAAGTTTAATCTTCCTGTCTCAATTGCCTTGTTAGGTCCAGAGATATCTTTTTTACAAAAAAAATATGACTGTAAATATCATCATCATCATATTCTTTTTGCTCCTTAGGGAGCATGGAGCCACCTCTGCATTTTGCCCCCTTGGAGGCAATCTGACCATTTAATGTGCTTTTGCAATGGTGGTTTCTATAAAAATTAATTTTTTTAATGGTGAGGTTGCCAACCTCGTGCCCAACTTTGCCTCTTATGACATGCTTGTGGAAGCAGTAGTCCTGTTCTTTGTCTGCTCAGATACCCCCTAGAACTACATGGACCGTGTAAACTATCCTCTCCAGGGAAACCAGTAGGTGCTCAATCTTCCTCAGCAAATGTCAAATGGTATGAATGTCTGTTCCTGTAGCACGCTGGTTGTATACACACTGACCTATCCTCTCATACGTCCATCTCTGCTAGTTTTATGTTTGATTGTTATCGTTGTTCAGAATCAATATCATTGTGCTCTGAGCAAATCCACGGAGGCTCAGTCTTCCTCAGCATATGTATCAATGCTGATTGTTTTTGTTGTGCACTGGTTGTCTACACGTTGGATGCATCCTCTCATATGTCCATTCCTGCCAGTCTTACGTTTGTTGCCAAATTCCAGCAATCTTAGTCTTGATGATTCATCGATTGCAGTGTCATTCACTAGTAGGCGATCATTAATAGTTCTCAGTATCTCTTTTTTTTCCATATCCAGTGCGCCCGCAATGGGTTCTCTTCAAGCTAGTCTGTCAGCTCTTTCATTTCTGCATATCCCTACATGACCATGACAGTAGATCCACACCAGTTCCTGCAGTTTTGAGGCTTCTATGGAGGTTTTCCGTTCATGCCATAGCCATCATCTTTCAAACTTCTGAAACATATATTGAGAGTCTGACACAACAACTGCCTTTGTTAATGAAGTTTCAGACAGCCACCTTAAGGCTTAAGTAGCTGTCTCTACCTCCATTCTCATGCTGCAGGTTGTTATCTGGTAAGCCCAGCTATGTTCAGCGATGATTCTGCCCTTTACTCTAGCAGAGATGCCCCATCCTGATTTTTCACCATGAATTACAGACCCATCAGTGTATGCAGTGGCATTATTATCCCAGACACGATCATTTATCAGTTGATTAATTTCCAGTTCTGCTTTCCCATTCCCTCATGTTATTCACTTTCTGCCAAGGCTGATGATGACATGCTGGTATATTTGTTTTTTCTGGAATAAAAATGGCCTTATTCAGCACCATTTATTACATTAAGGTATACAGTGTAAGTCATTACCTATAACATATTAAATTTATTGGGATTTCATTAATGATAACTTCATGTTTTTGACCATCAATCCAGATTATATAATGTACATTTACTCATTGTGTCATCTTTATTTCTTCATTTGTCTTTCATAATGTCATCATGATTTATGTTATTAGTATGCTCTCAGCTTGCAAGGGGGCATTAGGACAGGGGCGATACACATGGTGCCACAACAAAGTACTAAATGAGCTGGCTGCTACAATAGACCTGGCAAGGGCGAAGGCGAATAGCAAAGTCAGGCCGAGCACCGCAAATACATACTTTCTGAGAGCAGGAAAGTCAGCACACCCCAAACTGAGTAAATCAGGTAGCAGTTTACCAGCTCTTCTTGACTGTGCAATTGACTGGGAGATGGCGGTAGACCTACCTGGGCTAGGGGCGTATCCAGAAAGTATTAGAAAAGTTAGATGACGGCCAGATATAGTGCTGCATTCTTTATCATCGCATCAGGTTATTATGATTGAACTGACTGTGCCATTTGAATCCAGATTGGACGAGCAACACTTGTTCAAAGTGGCCAAGTATAATGATCTGGCTGCGGACCTGAGACACGGTGGGTTCACTGCAAGGGTCATGGCTGATGAGGTGGGTGCAAGAGGGCTCATGGCTGCCTCAGTGTATGATCTATTGAAACTGTTTGGGTTGAGGGGACAGTCAAGAACAAGGGCACTGAAGAAGCTCAGTGAAACTGCGGAAAAGGCATCATGCTGGCTGTGGAACAACCACAATGGGCTATGGAGCTTGGGACAGTAAACTCTATCCCCACCTGCGGTATAGGAAACATCCAGCAAATTGTAAAATTTTTTCTAAGTTCACAATACATTGAGTTTATCGTTATTTTAGTGAAAGAACGGTAGCTTACAGGTGAACCGCGGTATATTATATGGAGTGCGTGTCGAGTGCAGGTAGATTTCATTTGCCAGCTCGCAGTAGCTTCACGCCTCATCAGCTCGTCGCAGGTGTGTCAATATCAGTCCCTGGTCATGGTGTACTGTGGAACAACCACAATGAGCTATGGAACTTGGGACAGTAATTTGTTTTCAACATAGGGGTTACTTTCAAAATTGCCTCCAGCTGGCGGAAAATTGAGGATTTTAAAGCTGAAACCAAGGTGGAATGGGTTCAATTGTCTACACAAGACAACAGGAGGCTGACACTTGGGAGTCATGACCCAGCTGGGCCCGCCCCCCCTAGAATGTAAAGGAGAGTAAGGGGCCGAAACACTTGATTGATGGGGGGAGTATTTCTGATGATCAGATTGCCTCCTGTTGTATTGCTCTGTATAGAGTTTCCTATCATCTAGATACATATGTGTTTGTATTACTGCTATGTGTAATAGCAGTTGTGAGTAACTGATTTGTTATTTATGTTGTCTGATTCTGATTTAACAAATTTATTTTGTGGTCATCACTTTTACTTATTTGATGTTCTATTTTTTGTGATAATTATATACAGCGTGTCCGGCAGAATCACTACCAATAACAAATGTCAATATTTCCTCATCCATGTAAGTTAGAATTATTTTTTTATGGTTACCTCATATAGAAACCATCACATTTTTAGGAGCAGTGAGATAATTGATAAGTTGTCCGATAATGTGCAGATAACACATAAGTAATGTGCAGCCGCGGAATGTGAGGACGATTGTAGTGAGAATGGCGGAGTTCACGGTGCAGCAGAAAGTGCAATGCTGTTATTGGCTTGCGGAATTAAAGTTTCCCATTGTTGTGCAAAGGAGATTCAGGCAGGAATATGGACAGAAACCTCCATAGCGACATACCATAGTGAAATAGCACAAGCAACTGTTGGAAACAGATTCTTTGTTGAGAAAGAAGGGAAGCGTCAATGAAGCGTTGTCTCCAGATAGAGTTGAAGCTGTTAGCGAAGCTTTTCAACATAGCCCACGGAAATCCATTCGACGGGCAAGTGGAGAATTGGTATTCCAAAATCTACTGTTCACGACATTGTGCACAAAAGATTGCGGCTTAGAGCCTACAAGATCCAGCTAGTGCAGAAGTTACAGCCAAATGATAAACCCAGACGGGCCGAGTTCGCAAATGCAATGCTATGTCACCTCGATGATGACAATGAATTTCTCAATTGTGTGGTAATCTCCGATGAAGCGACCTTTCACACTTGTGGCAAAGTTCACCGGCATAATTGTAGGATATGGGGAAATGAAAACCCACATGTCGTAATGGAGCATGAGCGAGACAGCCCTAAACTTAACGTGTGGTGTGCCTTAATCTCGAATTATGTGATCGGGCCATTTTTCTTCGCCGAAGCCACAGTCAGAGGAGCAACATACCTAAACATGCTGCAAAATTTGCAGTTCCTAGGATACCAGAAGGATTCATATTCCATCAAGATGGAGCAGCTCCACACTATGCCAATGAAGTAAGAAACTACCTTCATCAACAATTTCCAGACAGATGGATTGGAAGATTAGGTCCCATTGATTGGCCACCAAGGTCACCAGATTTGACCCCCTTAGATTTCTTTCTATGGGTATACGTAAAAAGCTTTGTCTATCAAACTCCGGTGCAGGGACTGGATAATCTTCGGCAGCGAATAATTGACGCTTGTGCATCCGTCACACTTCAGATGCTGCAAAACACGTGGAGAGAGATAGAATCCCGTCTTGACATTCTTCGAGCCACTAAAGGCGCTCATGTGGAGATCTACTGAAACTTGGTGGAGATCTACTGAAACTTGGTGAGTTGCTACTGAAACTTAATGAGTTTGCCTAACAGAAAATCAAAATTCGGTTGGTCTGCTATTATTAGTATAAGAAATATTTACATTTGTTATTGGTAGTGATTCTGCCGGACACACTGTATATATACAGCTGAGTCTGTACAGCTGGCTGATCAAAATTCATTCTCACAAGGTGTTCCAACCATTATCTTTGTATTTAGCATTGGAACTATTCCAGTAATATATGCGGTCATTTTATTTCTCACCTAGTCTTTTTTTAAAATATATTATTTTCCATTATAAAAAGCCTCTATACTAACTTTACATGCAGTGTTGCATTGAACAACCTAACTTTTGAGGTAAAGACATGGGTACGACAGGGATGCCCCTGATCAACAACTTTATTTTTGACTGTCATAGACTGGGTGATGCACCAGACAACAGAGGGCAGTCCAAGAGGAATAAGATGAACAACATTTTCTACACCGTAAGATCTTGAATATGCAGATAACATTGCACTACTCGCACATTCACATCAACACATCCAAGAAAAAACCGATAGACTGAATAAGTATGGCCAGCAGGTGGGTCTGAACATCAGTCTGAAGAAGACAGAAGTCATGACACTCAGTGTGGGCAATCCTGAGCCAATAACAATAAGGAACCAGAAGCTAGAACAGACAGGCACATTTACATACTTAGGATGCATAGTAACACCAGACGGCGGAACAATCAAGGACATCAACAACAGAATGAATAAAGCGAGAACAGCCTTTACTAGTCTCTAGAACATCTGGAAGTCTTCCCAGTACAGCACAAACACCAAATTAAGATTATATGAGAGCTGTGTACTTTCTGTGCTTCTCTATGGTGCGGAATGCTGGAGCGTAACAGAGAAGGAAATATCAAAACTGTCCTCTTTCCACACAATGTGCCTAAGGAAAATTCACCGAATCTTTTGGCCGAATATCATCACCAACCAAGAACTACTTATTTGGAGTAACCAAGAGGACATGCACACCATCATTGCTGGCAGATGCTGGAGTTGGGTTGGCCACATCCTCAGAAGGGACCCTGATGTTATTACAAGAACAGCTATGCTATGGACCCCTGAATGAAAGAGAGGCCGACCAACAACAACTTGGCGGAGATCTGTGGAGGCTGAGATGCATAGAATGAACCAGAGTTGGAGCGCTGTACAAAGCATGGCCGCCAAACAAACAAGGTGGAAGCAATTTGTTGCTGCCCTACGAGACACCACCAGGCTGATGCCCACTGACTGCTTTGACAGTTTGTGGCTAAGGATCAGAGACTTTTACTTTATTTGATGTTCTTTTTTTGTGTTATATATATATATATATATATATATATATATATATATATATATATATATATATATATATATATATATATATATATATATATATATATATATATATATATATATATATATATATATATATATATATATATTGATTTGTTTTGACAGTCAGCTGAAACCACTTTACCACACCCCACTTTGTCAGTGTACTGCTGGCTGATCAAAATTCATCCTCACAAGATGTTCCAACCATTATCTTTGTATTTAGCATTGGAGCTATTCCAGTAATGTACCTGGTCATTTTATTTCTCACCAAGTCTTTTTTAAAAAATATATATTATTTAAAATATTGCAGATAACATCTGATAAACACATAAATTACACAAACATTGGCCTGTCAGTACCATACCTAGACATTTAACCAAATAAATTCTTGTTTCATCATCTGCTGGAAGCTTACTGTTTATGGAGTCATAAGTTACAGTTTTCATCTGAAAATAACTGCACATCTTGTTAATAGTTTAAAAGCTATAAAGACATCCTATCATGCCATCCGAAATTTATCTAACAGAAAATATTACATCAATGGACAGGACTGCCATCCTGATATTTGCCTTAGAAAATATACCAAGATTTCTTCTCTTTTAAGCACATCTTTAAAGACACTGAAGACTTTTGAAAAAGCTTTGTTTAACTGGTGCATTAAAAAAAATTTTTAGTACGATCTTGGATGCACAGAAGCAAGAAGGAAAACCAAGTACAAATGAAAGATGGTAAGTACTTGTATATATATGAATGTGTGTGAGTGTTTATATTTATAAATATTTATCATCTGTGTGTTACCAGGGTTCAGAAGTGGAGCAACGAATAGTAATACTGTACTATTAGTATACAGAATACCACTTCAAGTGCCATAAGGATCAGCTCAAAAAAATGCAGCATGCTGCTTTAAGTAATGATTAATCTTTATAACTGAACTTTAATCAGAATTTGCAGCTTTTTTTTTCCAGTCCAGTATTTCAAATGTCTATTCCGGTAACTCTCGTGTTTACAGGTGTTCAAATTTTTCTTTTATCTAATTAATTGAAAGGACCAGACAAGTACCAGTGGAATAAGAGGTAAAGCAGATATGTTGGCTTTGGATATGACAATAGTATATATAGTGAGGTAACCTGCTGATATCATTACAAGACAGTCCTTGTTTTGGAACCCCCAGGTAAACAAAATAGATGGATACCTAAAAACACATGGAGAACGGAACTTGAGCCAGTGCTAAAAGGGGTAAAGAAAACATGAAAAGAACTTAAATGGGTGGCACAAGACATGAGAGCTTGGTATGAACTGATTGAAGGCCTATGCTCCACAGGCTAAAGGGCTTTGATGGTGGTACATATTTTTAAAATGTGTATATATGTATGTGATATGAGCAGATAAGAAAGAGTATGAATATTTTTTAAACATACAAGTGCATGAACGTTTTGAACAGTTTTTTTTCTTCTAAGAATATGCTAAAAAAATATGGAAATAACAAATGCACATATTTACTAGATAGCAATACTGCACAGATCATGTAAAGCAGGATTTGTTAACCTGTGGTCCATGACTTGATTCTAAGGGTCTGCGTACATAACGTAAAACTTAAAATGTAAAGCTTTTAATAATAACTCCGCCAATGCCGGTCCCAAGCCCGGATGAAAAAAGAGGAGGGCGGCCTGCATGGAGGCCGTAAGGAGGCAGCCCCCCCACCATGCAAAGGCACAACAGGCCAATCACCTGTTTGCTTTAAACCACGATTACGAGTAACACAAGAGAGAAAACCGGACTGATTCTAAAGGCGACGAACTGGAACGGACTACGGACTACGACTTATGGAACATGGAACACAAGAAGTATAAATGGGAAGGAAGAGGAGCTGGTGGAAGAGATGAGGAAAGCAAAACTAGAAATCCTGGCTATAACGGAAACAAAGAAAAAAGGACAAGGAGTCATGGATCTCAATGGCAACACGCTGCTCTACAGTGGTGTACCCATATCCGAAAGAGCTAAAGGGGGTGTGGGTTGCATTGTGGCTCAAAATAAAAAAGATAGTATCAAGGGGTGGAACTTTGTCTCAGAGCGCATTATGGTTGTGAAACTAAAAGAAGGAGAAACCATAGTCAACCTGGTCATAGTGTATAGGCCAAATGAGGATGAGAGAGCAGAGGTCAAGGAGGAATTCTTTGAGCTGCTTCAAAGGACAGTGGATGACTGCCTAGATGAAGTTATCATGCTCGGAGATTTTAATGCCAGAGTTGGAAATGACCATGCTAGATGGGGTGGAGTTATCGGAAGATATGGAGAAGATACTCTCAATGACAATGGAAAGCGACTCCTTAGATTCTGCAGTGAGTAGAATCTGATCATTACAAACACAAAGTTCCCCCATAAGCGCATACATGCATACACTAGATGTGAACCAACAAAGAATGAGAAGTCAGTGATCGACTATGCCATTGTTCGGAGAAGCTCATTCAAATATGTCCGAGATGCAAGAGTCTGGAGGGGGCCAGAGATTGGAAGTGATCACTACCTGCTAACAATCAAACGAACAACTGAAAGAGTTGCTCAGCCTAGGAACTGCTCAACATCACACAAGAAACCAAGTAAACGAGCAGGAGAAATGAGCATTAGGACCTACAAGCTGAGAGAGCCAGAAATTAAGACCAGATATCAGGGGCTTATTGCTGCAGCGGTGAGCAACACAGAAGAACAACCTGATGACTTGGAAACCCTCTGGATTAAATTCAAGGATATCATAAAGACAGCTGCTGCAGAAGCATGTGGTGAAGTCCGACTTGGGAACCAGAGAAAGAGGACACCTTGGTGGACAGAGGAAGTCAAAGAGAAAATAAGAGAGAAGAAAATGGCATGGAAACAATACTTAGGAGCTAAAAACACAACAGGACAAATGGAAAAATATAGAGAATATGTGACACTCAGAACAGAATTAAAGAACAAAGTGCTAGCAGCAAAACAGAAGTCCTGGGAAGAATTTGGAGAAAAGCTAGAAAAAGATGCACAAGAAAACCAGAAATTGTTCTATAAGACCCTAAAGAACATGAGGAAGGAAAAACAATGCCCTCTCAAATTTATAAAGGACAAGCAAGGCAAATTGCTTACTGCCCCGAAGGAAGTAATGGAAAGATGGAAAGAATATTTCTCAGAACTCCTTGATGGTGAGCAGGTCAAACATCAGAAATGATAACCACTAGCACAGAAGAGGAAACCAATGGTGATGAAGATGACATAAAGATGGAAGAACTGAAGGCAGCACTGGAGAAAATCAAGATGGGCAAAGCAGCAGGGCATGATGGTATAACACCAGAAATGGTTAAGTACATGGGAGCATCAGGCGACCTGTTACTCTTAACGGTCCTACAGGCAGCATGGTGCAACAAGACCATACCAAAGGATTGGGAGATCACCATCATAACACCAATTTTCAAAAAGGGTGACAATCGACAGTGTGGAAACCATAGAGGCATATCCCTTCTCAGTGTCCCTGGAAAAATCTACTCTAGAATCCTAGAGCAGAGACTCCGACGCCTAGCTGAGCCACAATTGGATGAGGTCCAGTGCGGATTCCGAGTAAACCGAAGTACTCAAGACCTAATCTTCACACTCAGACAGCTAAGTGAAAAGGCCCTTGAGTATAAGAGTGAGATCCATCTTTGTTTCATAGATCTGGAAAAGGCGTTTGACAGGGTCCCTTGGAGCAAACTTTGGGACTGTTTGGCAAGGAAGAATATTCCAGCACCTCTGATTCATGCTTTACAGAGCTTCTACAAGTCTTGCAGAAATTATGTGAGGACAGCAAACCATAAGTCAGAAGAGTTCAGGACCACCACTGGTGTAAGACAAGGTGATATCCTATCACCTTACCTCTTCATACTCCTTATGGACGATGTCATCAAGGCATGTAAGGAGAGAACAAGAAAGTATTCAGTGGGGTACTGGAAGATGAGACAGGTCTATATTTCAGAGCTGGCATTTGCTGATGATGTTGCCCTGATTGCTAAATCAGAGGCACATCTCCAATCCAACCTGCAAGTCTGGAAGGAAGAGCTGGAGAAGAGAGGGATGGTCATAAGCAGCTCTAAAACAAAATCCATGGTGATATCACGAGAAGAAAGAAGACATCAGATTAAGCTGGGAGAACAGGTCCTGGAGCAGGTCGACACACTTTAAATACCTCGGAGCTATTATAGACCGAAAGGGAGGCATCAAAGAAGAGTTGGCCACTCGAAAAGCAGCAGCTGGGAGACTTTTTCAGGCCATAAATCGAGGATTCCTCAGCAAGAGAGAGGTTGGTAAGAAAACGAAGATGGCTGTATACCGCTCCACCTATGTCCCAGTCTTGACATATGGATGCGAGTCATGGGCAATGACTACAACCCATAAAAGCCAGATCCGAACTTCAGAAATGAGGTATCTGAGGAAGGTGGTTGAAGTAACAAGAAGAGACATAGTACGCAACCAGACGATACGTCAAGGCCTAAAATGCCACCCCCTACAGACCCAAGTAGAACAGTCCCAACTAAGATGGTTTGGCCATGTCTGCAGAATGGGAGAAGATCGGCTACCACGACAAGCATGGGAAACAAAGAGCCAAGGATCCAGACCCCGAGGACGACCCAGAGTCCGCTGGGAAGACACCATTAGACAATCTTTGAAGGACCGAGGACTAGAATGGAACCAGGCCAGGAGGAAGACAGCCGATAGAATAGTCTGGCGCTCTCTCTTCCAAACCTCTACACCTCACGGTAGAAGGGGAACGACTAAGTAAGTAAGTAAGCTTTTAATAATGCTTTCATGTACATTTTCCAAGAATGGATCCAAAGCTTTCATCTACATTCAAAGGGTTACTAGCCTTCATCGAACAACCAAAGAGGTCCATGGCATAAAAAAGGTTAAGAAACCCTGATGTAAAGAAAGGTGCAGTAGGCAAAGAACCATTCCATGTGACAAGCTTGCAGGCCTTACTGTGTTACCACGACATATGTCAGCCAGAGCCATGTGCTGTTGGCATGTTCAGCCAAGCAGAATAGGTCATGGGAGAAAGGCTAGAAAAAGTGGACACAGCCAGCCCTTAGTTCAGGGGTTAGCTTAGATCAGGGTTGTTCAACTTATTCAACCCTGAGGGCCACATAAACCAAAAATTTAAAGTTTACGGGCCATTCATTATAACTTTAAAACAAAAGCAATTATTTAAAACAAAAGCTCTGAAAAATGGATGAGAATCAAACAGTGCAAAATCAAAAAAATGAAATAAAATTAAAATTACCTTAAGCATTGAATTTCAATGGAAATAATTTTAGTTTTATTCTTACCTCCTGGGTAAGGTTTGGGGGTGTGGATTTTCTTTAACCAGAGTCTCGATATTAATATCAATGTTAGTGGAAGCAAGTCAAAAAAAGACCTGCATCAAGCGAAACATTCCCCATTTGGTTTTGTGATTTAGATTTCACTTGTTTCATCACTGCCAAACATTGAATATATCCTTAGTGCAAAGTCTCTCAGCTTGGGGAAACGCTCTTTGTAAACCATCTTCCAGAAAATATTTCATTTTTATTTGTTAGTAAAATGGGATCAGATTGCAGTTCATATAATTCAAGCTGAAGCTCTGTTGATTGTATCTCTGCTGTAGCTTCCATCGGATTGTTAAATAACTGAAAACTGTGCTTCAGTTTGTCAAAGTCTACAAATCTCCTATCAGACATATGAAATAGTTTTCTTCTGCAAAGCCTGAAAAATCAGCTCTGATATCATCTGTTGTCAGTTATAACAGGAAACAAAGTGTGCAATATCATTCTTCCTTACACTAGCACTGAACAGCTGCAGCTTCTTTCGGAAAGCATCAGTATGTTCAACTAGCTGTGACACATTTTACTGTTTGCCTTGCAAATTAGGTTCAGTACATTCAAGTGACCAGTCATGTCGGCCAGGAATGCCAGAGAACAAAGAAAATTTGTATCTTGCAGTTGATTTTGATATTCATCAGTGTTGGCAATCTTCTCACTCTGAAGACAGAATAGTATTTCTTTCAAAAGAACAAAGAAATGCTGAAGAGTCTTCCCAGCACTCAACCATCTGAAATGTGAGTGCCGTATTATGTCAATGTATTCAGCATTCAGTTCTTCTAGGAACGATATGAATTTACTGATATCACACAAGATTTCATTGCTGTGTTGAAACTAAAGACGCTCCCTCAGATCAAACAGCTTCAGAAGCTGACTGCATGCAGTAAAACATTGCTTTCCACTGGACGTTTTGAGTCTAATCTCAAAAGTATTAATTATAGCATATAATTAAAGAAACTTTTTGTATGATTGAGGGCTACAAAACAATTTTACGCAGGCCATATTTGACTCGTGGGACTGCAGTTGGACCATGCTGGCTTAGATCCAACAACCCTAACAGAGGCACAAATATGTTACAGAAACTGCAACTAGAAGAACCACAGTCCTAGCTTGGAGTCTGGAAGATTTCTCACAAGAGAGGTTAATCAAAGAACCTAATGAAAGTCAGGGACTGGATGTCAGGTGTTGAATAAATCTATTAAAGACAGATATAATATAGAATCTTCTTCTTCTTCAAGTACCATGCCTAGTGGTATAAGAGATCATGTCTCTCCACAACTTCTTGTCTCCAGTACAATTTATCATTTCTGCTGTTAACTTCTTTCCATGCCATGATGTCAGACTGTCTACTATTTGCTCTCTGTGTCTTCCCCTATCTCTTTTTCCTTCAGTCTTACCTGCTGTTATGATATATTCCAGCTCTCCTCTTCTCATAACAGGCCCAAAAAAAGTGGATTGCTTCTTTCTAACTTGTAAAATAAGTTTTCTTTTGCGCGTTGGCCTCTTTCAGGACATCCTCATTAATTTTTTTTTTGGCTGTCCATAGTATTTAATAACATTCTTCTAAAACCACATCTCTGTGACTTCTAGTGCCTTCCCTGCTTGTTTATTAATTGTCCATGACTCACTCCCATATGTCAGGATTGGTTGTATATAATACTGGAGAACTGTCTTTCTTACTTCCAATGACAGAATTGTTGCATAACATACTCTTCATTTTATAGAATGCTGTTTTTGCCTGAACTATTCTGCTCTTCACTTCTGAGATGCATCTTCCATCCGTTGTTATTAATGTGCCCAGATATTTTAATTTATTGACCTGTTTTAAAACTGTTCCATTTAGTTTGATAGTGCATTCTGGGGAAGCACTTTTCTTTGAGACGACCATTACTTCTGTCTTTTTGCTATTAGGCTGAGGCATTTATTTTCACCTTCTATCACTATTGTATCAACCATTTCCTGCAAGCTCCTTTTCACTTTTTGCTATTAAGACTGTATCATCAGCGTATCTCAAGTTGTTTATATTATGTCTGCCAAATGATATTCCTGACATGTCCTCTAAAGATCTCATTATATTTTCACTGTACGGATTGAACAGATCCGGTAACGGCACACATCCCTGCCTGACACCCTTTTTTACTTGTTGAAATGTTCCTATTTGGCTGCTAATTCTTAAAGCTGCTGTTGGTTGTCAGTACATGTTCTATCCTCAAATCTTTACCCTCAATGTTGATGCTTTCTAACATTTTGATAATTTCATGTTTCACTTTGTTAAATGCCTTAGTGTAATCTATAAAGCACAATTACAAATATGTCTTCACTTCTATGGCTCCATCTATTAATGTTCTTAGAATATATATATAGCATTGTTTGTGCCTGTACCTTTTGCAAAACTACACTGTTCATCACTGACTTCTGGTTTAATTTTATTTCTCACTCTTTTCATGATAATTTGTAATATTTTGTTCTTCACATTCCATGACTCCAGGCTTCTTTGGCAAATCTATGAATATGGATTTTAGCAGATCATCATATATTTATCAGTAACTTGAAATTTGAGACTGCTGTATGAAACTTAAAAATGGCACAAGTGGCCACAGAAGTGTGATGCTGCAGTGGAGACAAGATGGAATGGAGCAGGACAACCACACTGACATCAGCTATTCAGGACATAAAGACAGTCCGTGCAACAAATACTTTCATGATAAACTCCAGGGAACATAAATTGCCACATATGTCTTCATGTC
Organism: Oreohelix idahoensis; assembly: GCA_024509875.1. Classification (NCBI taxonomy): domain Eukaryota; kingdom Metazoa; phylum Mollusca; class Gastropoda; order Stylommatophora; family Oreohelicidae; genus Oreohelix; species Oreohelix idahoensis. Next base: position 354,383 of record JAMPIV010019013.1, read on the forward strand.
TTTCCTAGCAAGTCTCAGATTGAATCTCAAGCCTCTTAGTACAAGTCTAGAGTTGAATGTCAGAAGTCCCTAACAGCAGCTTTGGAGTTGAGTCTCATTTTGTCTAAAACTGTTTATACCCACAGTCACATTTATTCAAATGACATCGATTACTATTAATAATAGTGGAAAGAAATAGTCACCATTTGTAGTAAAATAATATTAAAATGGCCAATAAATTGATTTTACAAGAGAGCAAACATTGCTGGATCTTGCATTGATCTATAACGTTAATATGGCATAGCATTTTATATTTTAAAATGGCAGTCAATTCTCTATTTCTTGACTTTGTCTCACATGAATTAGTTGAATAGGAGTGATGAAATAAAAATTTAAAATGCGGAGTGACATTTTAGTCTGTGGACTCTAATTCAAGTCAGACTTAAGAGAGAGAAGGAGTAGGGTCACATTACAACAGTGATCAGTGCATTTTCTTTCCACTAATGAGAGGTGTGAGGAATTCCCTGGGAAGATGAGCAAAATGCACAAGTTGACATAATTGGTGCCAAAAACTCTGTTCGCGCGTTTTATTTTTAAAGAAAACCATTTTCGGTTTTGCATTAAGTTGTGATAAAGCACTGTGAGTTTGTTCACCAGAATGGAAAGTCTCAAGCTGAGGGGTTAATACAAAACTTGTGAGTCGAATCTCAAGTCCAGTTGTTGTGGTTACTTAATTCTGATTCGAATTCAAGTCAGTGGACTCGAATCGACAACACTGCAGATCTCCAGACAAAGCATTAAGATAGTAAAATGGAGATGTGAATGCAAATGTCAAAGAAGGAAACATCAATTTTAGACTGACATAGATAGGAAATGAAGGTTCTCCTTACACATTTTTAGTAAAAAGGGGAGTAGGTGGAAAATCTGATCACTACATTCTGCTAAGGACTCTACAAAAAGAACTGAAAACATTCTGAAAAATTGCGTACAATGCACAAAACTTAACAAATATAAACACTTACTTACTTAGTCATTCTTCTTTTACCCTGGACAAATATAAACACAAGAGAATGAATTTAAGAAACATATTTCAAGTCCTTGGGAACCTCATGAAGGAAACCATCAGTAACTGTTGTGAATTCTGGAAATACTTCTGAATGCAAGATGTTTTTGGCTTAAGGATTTAGTAACGTAAGAACTTCCCACAGAAAACAGATGGCACCTCATAATCTAAAGAAATGAATATCAAATAACTGAAAAAGAAAAAGCATGATGAGAAATACATAAAAAATTTGACAGGAAGCATAGAAAGCTGCCCAAAAGAGACCTAAAGATAATTTACAGTATCACTAGAACTCTATTTTTTAAAAAAACAACAATTACAACAAACCCATGACATGCAAGTGACAGATAAGAGAAGAAAAAACATCTGCAATGAAGAGAAACTATGATCCAGATGGGTGTAATATTTTAAGGAAATTCTGAACAGGAACTATCTGATGTAACAGATCATAAAATCAGCAAAGGAACCTCTGAATGTTAACCATGCCCATTAAATCAATCACACAAACATTAAAATGGCTTTAAACAATGGAAAGGCTGTAGGGTTTGGTATAATTTTGCCAGACAGAGTGACAGCTGATATTCGATCCAGCACAGAGATGGTACATCATCTCTTCCAGAAAATCATGGAACAAGAGTCATTTTGGAGGTAGCTCAAATCTTGGGTATGGAAAGAGGGATTGAAAGTCAAACTGCAGAGAAGTGGTGTATGTGGGCGAATGTACAAATCGATTGGTCACTACCTGGAAAATAGAACCGCCAGAGTACAGCTGCAAGGACAGACTAGTAAAAAGTTTATATTAGAGCAGGGTGTCCCACAAGGGGGAGTCCTGTCACCTACACTGTTCCTTGCATACATTAATTACATAACTGACAATATTCAACAAATAGCACACAATGCTTCCTTTGCAGATGACTTAGCGTTGTGGATCTCTGAAGAACGTATCACTACTGCAAACATTCTGATGCAGCAAGCACTAACATTACTGGAAGAGTGGGCCAAAACATGGCTCATGAAGATTAATGAAGAGAAAACAACGTACACTGTATTTTCCCTCTCAACTAGACCTCAGAGCTTCAAACTAGTACTAAATGGAGTAAATCTTCATTTAAATGAAAATCTGAACTACCTAGGCATTATTTTTGATCGCCGTCTGACTTGGAAAAAACAGGTTGACAGAAATCGAATGAGAGCAAGACAAAGAATGGCAATTATGAAAAAACTTGCTGGAACAACTTGGGGTGCAGATGAGAAAGTGCTTAAGACGTTGTACACAGGGCGAGTGAGGCCAGTTCTTGAATATGGCATGGCAGCATGGGCAACAGCAGCTGAGACAAACTTCGATAAAATTAGCAGACTCCAAAATCAAGCAATGAGAATTATAACGGGAGGCATGAAGTCAACACCTATAAAAGAACTCGAAAAGATTACATGCCTCCAGCCAATGACAGATAGAAGAGACTGCAGGGCTCAACAACAGGCCGAAAAATTCAAAAGACTAACAGACCACCCAATGTGCCATAGAATAAATGCTCTTAGAAGGCAAAGACTCAAACGAAGTAATTTTGTAGAATCAACCAAACCACAAATGAGAGCAGTATCCATAGATGAAATATCCACTGTTAAACCCATCTACACTGCACACAAGCTTCCAGTTTGGAAACAAAATCGTTTCCCTATAATGATAGAAAACATTCTTGGAATTGAAAGTAAAAAGAGCCAAACTGCAACAGATAGAAAATCCATAGCGACAAAATACATAGAGAAACATTATCCACGCAACACCTGGACCCATGCATACACAGATGGATCAGCAACAAATGCAACAGAAAATGGAGGTGGGGGTGTCTTTCTGACCTTAAGCACTGGTGCAGAAAAAAAGGCTGTCAGTGGCGACAGGACAATTCTCCAGCAACTTCAGAGCAGAGGCAGAGGCCTTGAAAAGTGCAGCAGAGGTTATATTGACAGAAGAAACGGCAGAGAGACAAGTTGCTTTCTTTACTGATGCACAGTCAGTAATTGCAACGTTGAAAAGACAAAATAATACAGACCTGGATGATCTCAGAGTAGTGCTCCACAAACTTTGTCAACGATTCAAAAGTGTTGTGATCCAGTGGATCCTATCTCATTGTAACATCGCCGGCAATGAAGAGGCTGACAGAATGGCAAAAGAAGGTTCACATCTACCTCAGCCTGATGCAAGCATAACTTTTGAGGAGGCAAAGAGTTTTATCAGAATCAGTTACAGAAACAAATGGAATGTAGAACATCCAGGGCACACACAGAATGATGCTTACTACCAGCTCCACAGAAGAGAACAATTGGTAATCTTCAGACTCCGCACTGGCCACAACAGATTGAGATACCATCTATTCAACAAGCTAAAGATAGGAACTACCGATCAGTGTAACTGTGGCACTGATAAAATGACTGCTGAACATCTGCTTCAAAGTTGCCCCTTATATGTGGTACAGAGAAAGTGCATATGGCCGACGCCAGCTCCTTTCGTGGAAAAGCTTTACGGGGATTCAAAACGCCTCAAACTGACTACTGCTTTCTTTGAGAACATTCAAGTGGACGTCTGAGAGTGTACGAAGAAGAAGAAGAAATCTTGGGTAAGAAAGATAGGACAATCAGCATTTGGTGAGCGGTACAAATAATAGTTGGTTATGATGGTTTCTAACCTTCATATTCATTCTGTAAAATGTCATTCCCTGAGCCATGCATGGTGCTTGCACTGCAAAACCTTTTTGAACTTGGCGCATGTACTTTCTACTTTTTCTCTGTATTCTAACTCTTTTTGTTCTCCCTTCTTCCGGTCATCTCTTTTGAGATTAATCTGTCCCCATTTTCTCTCTCTTTTTTTCTTATATAATTTTTTTTTTTTAAATTCAACACTATCACAGAGGAAGAAACCAATGGTGGTGAAAATGACATTAAGATGGAGGAACTGAAGGCAGCACTGGAGGAAATCAAGGTGGACAAGGCAATGGGACATGATGGTATAGCACCAGAAATGGTTAGGTACATGGGAATGATAGACGACCTATTACTCCTGAGTCCTAAAGGCAGCATGGTGCCACAAAACCATACAATAGGATTGGGAAATTGCCATCATAACACCCATATTTGTGACAACTGACAATGCGAAAATCAAAGAATCATATCTCTTCTTTGCGTCCCAGGTAAAGTTTACTCTAGAATCCTGGAGCAGAGACTCAGACATCTGGCTGAGCCACAGATGGATGAGGCCCAGTGTGGCTTCTGAGCAAACCAAAGTTCTCAAGACCTTATCTTCACACTCAAGCAACTGAGTAAAAAAGCCCTTGAGTGCAAAGATGAGATGCATCTCTGTTTCTTGGATCTGGAGAAGGCATATAACAAAGTTTTCTGGAGCAAACTTTTGGACTGCTTAAGCAAGGAAAAAATTTCTAGCACTACTGATCCAAACTATACAGAGCTTCTACAAGACTTGCAGAAATTATGTAAATGTAAGGATGGCAAACCATGAATCAAAAGAGATCAGGACCACATCAGGGTGATATTCTGCCACCCTGTCTTTTCATACTTCTCATGGATGATGTCATCAAAGCATATAAGGGAGGTACTGGAAGAAGATGCAGGTCTGTATTTCAGAGCTGGCATTTGCCAAGAATGTTGCTTAATCAGAGCTGTATCTTCAATTCAACCTGAAAGTCTGGAAGGAAGAGCTGGAGAAGAAAGGGATGGCCACCAGCAGTTCCAAAACTAAAACCATGGTGATATCACAAGAGAGAAAAAAGTATCAGATTGAGCTAGGAGAACAGGCAGATCAACCATTTTCAATACCTTTGGAATTCATGGTGGCATATCTGGAGTCATCATTATATGACCATCAGCTGTGCACAATGATACAATATACGTATGTGGAAGTGAACTAATGTCTGTGAGGCTAATTACATCCTCATTGACTCTTGAAATCATCCACACACTTCCCAGGATTCGCCCTGTGGTGAAACTTGTTGAGAACCCAGAATTGCACACTAAGTTTGTAGATGTCACTTGAGCCCCAGGCATAAGTCTTTGGCTTTAACTTGGTTGACTGCATGCAGAAGAGTCTCACTATGGACCCAGTGATATGCAGGGGAAGCTCAGAAGTGGCTCTGTGCAGGACGTGACAATTCCTTGGGAGAGCCCAGAAGTATTTTAGCTCTGCATAGTAGGAGAGCCCCTTTGGATGGCGAGAATCTACAGTATGCCACGCACTTCTGACTCCTAGCTTGGGACCAGTAGTGGCAATCCTTTAAATGCAAGCCAAGCTGGAGAAACTAGAGCTCATGACTTCATCTCAACACGTTTTGGAATGGCAGAAAAGCCACAGGAGAAACCTAGACCTACAGTGTAGATAATACCAAGGAGTCTTCAACTTGGTATTGGCTGCTAAAGAGCGAGAAGCTCAGCAGCCCTACTTACAACAACAGATTCCTTGGAGGGAGTGTTGTCGACTTGAGAATCGACTCGGACACAAGTTAGACAAGTCACCACAGCGACTTCAGTTGCGACTCAACTTGCGATTTAGGTATTAGCAAAATGATTTGAGACTTGCCCATTTTGAACTTACTGCCCTCATCCATAATGCACTCTTAATTAAGAAGAATCCCAAAATGAATTTGGTTAAAACGATATCACCTAGACTTCACAGTGTGTATCCGAGAATCCATTTGTACGAACTGTGTTTTTATAGCTTATTAGACAAACATTTAGGGATATGGACCAGCTTTCCTAACAGTAACAGGCTGCCACTATGTAAACATGACCATCCAGACTGCGGGGGAGTGGGGAATTAGATTTTTACATTTTGTGCCACAGATAATTTATCAGCGGGCAGCAATTTGGAGTATAAGTACTTAAAACATCTAAATCAGAGTTTCTTAATTTGTCGTTCCTAGACCCCTTCTGTGAATAGATTCTAGGGGGTCCAAAACGTTACCTAAAGTTTAGAATGTAAAATGTTTCATTATTCATTTTATGTACATTTTTTTCTGAAGGGGTCCGTAGCCTTCGCTGGACAGTCAAAGAGATCTATAGTCTTCACCAAACAACTAAAGGGATCCGTGACATAAATAAAGGTTAAGAACCCGTGATCTAAATTGTAAATTCAAGTAGCCTAGCCTACACTTTTTTTTAAACAGACAAAATCTACCGTTCAATCCTTGATGGGTTACAATTAGGATATATGTTGTAGTTAATTCAAGTAAGATTTGTTCTGAGCACTTATCTTATTCCATCCATATTTGTGATTCGATTTGCATAAGGTTAGGGTGGAGATACAAAATATCTTTATTTTGCAGTGAGAAATAAAAACATCGTAGCCTTGTTTGGCACAGTTTAAATGTGGCTATAAACAGTTTTAGGTAAATAATGAGACTTGACTTCAAAGCTGCTATTAGGGACTTAGTAAGAAAGACTTGAAGACAACTCTGCTTGGAGCTGTAATAGACTGGAAGAGAGACATCAAAGAAGAGTTGGCTACTCGAAGAGCAGCAGCTGGGCAACTTTTTCAGGCCATAAATCAAGGATTCTTCAGCAGAAGAGAAGAGAAATTTACAAGAAGACAAAGATGGCTGCATACTAGTCCACCTAAGTTCCAGTCTTGACTTAAAATGTGGGTCATGGGCAATGACTACAACTCACAAAAGCCAGCTGCACACCTCAGAAATGAGGTATCTGAGGAAGGTAGTCGAAGTGACAAGAAGGGACATTGTACGCAACCAGACAATAAGTTGAATCGAAACACAGACCCTAGTGGAACAGTCTCAGTTACGATGGTATGTCCATGTCTGCTGAATGGGAGAAGATCGACTACAACAACAAATATGGGAAACCAAGGGCCAGGGATCCAGACCTCCAGAATGACCCAGAGCTCACTGGGAGGACAACATCAGACAGTCCATGAAGGACAGGACTGGACTGGAACCAGGCCAAAAGGAAGACAGCTGAAAGGATAGCATGGCGCTTTTTTTTGGCAAATTTCTACACCCCACGGTAGAAGAGGAACGACATAGTAGGCCTAAGTCAGTAAGTTTTTTTAAATTTTCAGTGTTCTAAATTTACTTTCACCTTTCTTTGTTTTCTCATCTTTACATAGCTTTCCTGGAAAATCTTTTACAGTGCTGTGAAAAAAGGCGATCTGAGTGAATGGGGGGGGGGGGCTGTCATACTACTGAGGGTGTGTGTTAAATTGTACATTATGCATAGACTCATATAGTCGCACCGGCCTAATGCTGACCACATCACCCCTAGTGTGCCGATGGTCGAGAAAATATGGGCCTAACACCATATTCCCAATATGCCTCAATGGGCGTGTAACGGGATCCATATAGTCGCTGTCTTGGTGTATGATACAATTACAGTCCCAAGCAAATCATATAGGTAACACTTGAGTAACTTTGGAATTTAGTCAAGTTAACACAGCCTTTGTCATTTAAATACAAATTACTGAGGCCATACCATGAAGGGAGGCAAAAATGGCATTCCATATCTTAAATATTCACCATGGTCTGTTACACAGTCAGGCTTTCAAACATCCAATTATATAATATAATGGAGCAAACAAACCCTTATAAAATATGCAGTGTTATTCTTTCTGAACAGAAAGCACAACTGGCTCTCTCAAAGTCCAAATTGCAGCTAAATTTATATTCTCAGCCAGAATAAACTTGCAAGCTCATTCGCACACAAAAAGTTATCCACTGACAACACCTATACAACAAAATGTAACCTTTGCTCAAGAAATGTCACTTGTGACAATCCTGAAACACAAATCATCCAAACTTACTATACAAGCATGCAGAATAATAAAATAGCATTTAGTCAAGTGACTTCTCTGTCTTTTACTCATAACAACACATACCATCATCATCATTATAATGTGACACAAGCAGAGGAGCCTGACAAGCTCAGAGATCAACCTAATTACTGTATTAAATCTTTTGCTTTTGTTTTGTGATATATTGTTTAAATAATTTGTAACTCTTGTGAGGTTTGGTACCACTCACAATTTCTACATTCATTTCTGCTTTGCAATTATTACAGTAGCTATATATTATATCTATGCTATTCATATTTCTTGCAATCCAGAAGGAAATGTCTGATGGTATTTCATTCTTGGCATTCTGCACATATGGGTTCCTCTATCCTGAAATTTCTGGTACCTAATTTGAGCCACAGTAATTTTTTTATTATCTGGTATGTTTAGTTCATCTTGTATTTGACTTTTTTTTTTCTTTTTTGTTTTTAGTATTGTTATATGTATGTCTTCATTTTTCGCTCCGGTCCCCTCCTTCCATCCATTCTCCAGTTATTGGCTTTGCAATCAAACTCTTTCGGATCTCTTAAGGTCTACTAAATTTTTGTTGTTGCTAGGTGTTCCCTATTTGGTTTACATCTGATTTACCTGATGTAGGATGTAATTCCTACAATTCTTCTGATGTCATCATTTCTCATTTTGTCTCTCTTAGTAACATTAATAGCTTACCTTAAACATCTCTTCTCATAGGATGTGATTTTTCTCTCAAGGAAGTTGAGGGGAACTGCGGTTTTTTTTTCTTTCAAACCCATCAATTTTTCTCTCCTGTGCTTGGGTCAGGGACAATGTTTGACACTGATAGCAAAGAGTTAGTAAGAATATACTATTTATCAGCTGTAGTTTAGTTTCCATACAGATGTTTGAGTTGTGGTGACATTTGGTTAGTCACTGCATTTCAATTTCTCTGTCAAGTCTTTCATTTTCAGCAAAAATGTTTCCCAATTATTGAACTATTTATGGGACCTACTTAACACATTAACTACGGAATTAAAAAACACACTGTGGCCGAATTAAATTTTTTTCCCATTTTCATCCTGTTGGTGTTTGCACAAAGTAAGCTGTAGTTTTCGTAATTGTTTACAGATTTGTATGAATTACACGTCATTTTAAAGATAAATGAATGTACTATTACAATAAACATTAGTTGCAACTCTAATAGAGGTTGTTGCTATTTAACGGCCCTCCGATGGCCGAGGACTTGCAATATTTTCACAGTTATAACTGCTTGCGTCCCATCTCTATCAAAATCACAATTTCAATCAACGTGCACACCGTTTTCACTCTTGTCCTCGTCGCTAGATCTTTCAGTCAATTGTTGAAACATGTTTCTATTCTATTCAGCCGTTAAACGAGATGTGCACGCATTTTTTGTAGTCCTAGCACTAGTTGCCACGGTAAACAGTTTTACCCAATTTGGTAACTAACCCAAAACGCTGAAAAATATGAACATAATATCAACTTTTCAGTGTTCTACAACAACCATGCTTTGGGAATTTGTTTTCCGGTGGCAACTTAAAATCTTGAACCAGATCAGAGAGTGTTTCAGTACATTTTTCATTCGTTTTATTACTAAAATTAGATTGGCGCCCTGAGCGGCTTGTGGTCCAAATGTGATTATGTTGTGAGCCGCTGACAGCGGCTTGCGGTAGTTAATGAGTTATGCCCGATGTTGTCGGCCTGTATGTTAAGTGGACTTGGCGATGCAAATCTTATTAGTTTCTGTCTTTAATTTGTTGATCTTTATGTATTATCTTCCACAGGTTGAATTAAGTGCATCTATATGTATTTGCAATTTGTTTTCATCTTCATACATTAGACTTTGGTCATCTTCAAAAAGTAACTCATTCAGTGGGTTGTATTCTTCACTGTCTGTGTTTTCTTTGTCTTCTGGGTGTCCTTGTAGGTTTGCTTCTGATGTTATTTTGTTCATATAAATGTTGAGCAGCCTCATATTCCTGTGGTTATATCAAATGCTTAATTGAGGCCATCAGTTGTTCTTACTACAGTTTTTCATGGTTGGTACAAAGCTCTCATGTTATCTAATAGCTACTCCTGTATTCCGTAGTCCTCTAGTACCTTAAACACTTTAATATTGCCACTAATTTTGCTGTCTGTCTATTGCCTTCAGATTTCTGTATTTGAAGTGGCACTAGGCTGCCTGTTAAATAAATCATGGCTGCTTATTAACTTTATCATAATATCTAAGCATCTGACAGCTCAACACAAGAAACATCAGGTAAAAGGAGGACATTAAAATCACCAGTAACAGGAGGTGGAGGTAAGAGATGTGCATTGAATTATTTCCTTTCATATTTTTAATGCTAGGGTGTAAACTTTATACATGTTTGAAGCTTGAGATAAAATTATGTAAAAGCTTGAATTTTAAGGCAAAATAGTTTTAACTATGTGATTCTTTATATGAAACTATACACATTTGAATGGTACAGTGAAACACAGTACCTGACCACTGTCACTGTCAGGGATTGTTTGTTAGTTCCCAAAGCATCAAATAATAGATTTTGCCATTATCTGTGGTGTGTGAGGGTACCAGGGAGGTGAGTGGATAGACACTGCTATTTGGGGTGATGAATGACAGCACACAGATGAAATAAATAGACACTAACACCATAATAAATATTAGATGAACATATAAACAGAAAACCAAGAATCATTACTAAAGAAGCAACAAACATCACTCACCGGCTCTCCTAAGCCACACAACCGCTCGGTTTGGAAATCACAACATTGACTCCTTACACACCCTTTAGCTCCCACAGGAGCATAGGCTTTCAACACAGACCAAGTCCTTATATCACATTTCATCAGCTCAAGTTCTTTTCATGTCATCCTCATCATTTTCACTTCTGCCTCCAGTTCTCTCCTCCATGTGTTTTTTGGTCTACCACTGCCTCTCTTACCCTGTGGTTTACAGAACAAGGACTTCATACATAATGCTAGCAACAGATTTCCTCAATGTGTGTCCTGTCCATCACCAATGACTTCTTGTCATCTCTTGTTCCACTGGCACTTGTTTCGTTCTTGCAATCAGTTTCACATTGCTGACCTTGTCATACCATTTAAATCATTCTATTGTACCCAACACCTATTTATGAAGGTCTGTTTAGCTTTTTGGTTGTTGTTCTCCATGTTTCAGAGCCGTGAAATAGGACTGACAACATTTGAGTTGAAGATTCTAATTTTGTGTTGGACTTCATTTATTTTGATATCCATATATTTCTCGATGCATTGAACGTTCATCTTGCTTTTTGTAATCTTATTTTAAAATCATTCTGTCCCTTCAACTGTGTCTCTATTGCTGCAAAGATGTAATGAACTTAAGGGGGACTTCATAATGCCATAAAAGTGTCAGAGTGATCCTTTGTCTAAGCTGCCAAATACCTATTCATAGTCCACAAATCTTATGTAAAGAGGTGAGGTTAGTTTAAAGATTTGTTAAACAGTTGTGCACAGTGTGACTGTCTGTCCTGTGCAGGATATGTTTTTTTCAAAAACTTGCCTGTTCTGTCTATCCATGGCCTCTAATAATCTTTTGCAGTTGATCCTGTGTACTGTTCTTCCTGACTGTGATAATAACATTATTACTCAAAAATGTGTGCTCTCTAACAGATCTCCCTTCTTTAGCAACTAGACTAAATGTCCTACCTTTTAATCTGCTGGTATTTCTTGCCTCTCACCAACATTACAAAGCAATTAGTATACTTCTTTACCAGTGTCAGTGTCTGGCATGATTACCTCTGCAGGAACACCATCTGCGCCAGCAGATTTCAATCTCTTAGATTCTTTGTAGCTTTCTTTATTTATTCCTTATTTGGGTTTTCAAAATTAACTCCTTATCTGTGGACTGGGTGTCTTGTGAAACTGGTCTATTTAGCTGTTCTTCTGAATGTTCCGTCCATCTGTTCATATGTTGTTTTAAGTTGTTAAGCAAATTTCTTTTCTTGTCTTTTATAAGGCCATTTGTTTGCTTATATTTCGCTGTTAGCTTCTTTGTACTGTTGTGCGAGTCCTTCACATTGTGCCCGCGTCAGTTGAATGCGGCACTAGTAGTTATATTGATTGTTATTTAGTCAGAGTTAATCCTTCATATGTTGTGGTGGTTCAAGTGCTAACTGGCCTTCCGCCAGAGATGGTGATACTTGACCTTTTGTTATTTTTTTTTCAACCCAGGAATGTTCTTCCCTTTAAGTTTGGTGATAAGCAAAACAGTTTCAGCACAACATTGTATATCCACAAGAAATTATTGTAAATTTCCACAAACAGTTATGTAGAAAATTTAATTAGAGTTTATTGATGTAATTAGACAAACACTGTAAATTTCACAAAATGATGGTTGTTTATCCAAAATGAAAAATATGTAATCCAAACGAATAATATATGTACATCCAAATAGAATATACTGATTTGTCTACTCAAAAAAAAACTTGTCTTGGTATCCGCAAAGACGAAGTTCACCTAACGCTATCTGTAAAAATCCTCTAGTCTAAAGTTATGGTTTCATTAGAATCATAAATCCTGAAATCTCTGCCTATCGCCCACAACTCTTCTATTTATACTATTTCTTCTTTTTCCCCCGCCTTTTTTCACACGACCAGTCCTTTTTTCACACGGTACAATAATTAACATTTGCACTCCTCTCCTCAGCTTTTCGACCTTTTTGCACACGACATTCTGTTATTTCGACTTTTTTTTCACATGTGTGATCTTTTCCAACTTAACAATAGGATAAAAAAAAAAAAAACCAGATCACACAAACATTCATTTCCCATTTTCGCGCTTATAAAACCCATTCATTATTATCTGGGACTGACCTACGTTTGCCCTGTCAGAGCCTGACTGAGAGCAGTAACTGCCAACTGAACTTTGAATGAATACTGCGTTTTGTGTAAAAACGTCTTATTTGCTTTTAAGGTCTGTCATTCTTACACGTAGCATCTTCTAGCACATATAAATGCTTAGCGTGGAAGTAGGAGGGACAAAGCTAGCGTGAAAGGCCACACAAATGTATCCCAGAGGGAGACATTTGCGTACTATCAACTAAGTACCTCATGCTAGTGACTGTTATAAATGACTAACCTATTGGTAGAGTCTCTTAGAGAGAGGAAAAAAAATTTAAAAAAAAAAATTGTTCGTAAAACGAGGGATCCCAGTATCCCAGTATATTTATAATGCGTAAAACGGGGGATACATAAAATTTGTTAATACACTTCGCCATTGAACAGTATTGATGTACACTACTTCTTAACAATATCAATATGAACAACGCTGTGCGTTAGTCATCACCGTAATGATAACATACTTAATGAAAACATTTTTTAAAAAAATAATCGCATACGATTTTCATGGGTTGTGCAAACAACACAAATAAAAACAAAACAAAAAATACTTTGGCAATATTTAACAGAATTGACTAATATTCATGAAGTATTTAACAATCTTAAATGTAGTAGCTGCGATGGACATCAGCCTAACAGCATAGAACTAATGGTCAAACATCAGACCGTGGGACGCCAAAAAAAAATGTAATATACGAGCTCGTATATATATATATATATATATATGTTATATATATATATGTTAATGTTATATATATATATATATATATATATATATATATATATATATATATATATATATATACATATATATATATATATATGACATGGGAATATACATATATGGCAATGTTAATCTATACATTAATTTTTTTTAAAATATGAACTGGAGCTGTACGCTCTCGTAACTGTCAATATAGAACGTGGTAAATATAATACATTCATATGATACAGGCGACCCCTATCCTGCCACTGCGGTCAGTAATTTACCAGGATGTATATGGGTCTTAAACACCAAAAATCTGGACAAGTTTGGTGAATTGTCTATGTGTTGTTCGTAAAATATAAATATAGCATTATTAATCTGGTTACATGGAGTTACAAAGTATTTATTAAAAAAATGTCTCTAATCTCCAACTTATATAATGGTTGTTACTATGAGGGAGGACAACTATACCAATACAAATAATTATCGGATGTTGGAGTATGAACTATCTCAGTAACCATGAACCAAGTACCAAACTGTTTATAGGTTTGTCATCAAATATAAAATCTGCATACAAATGCAAGTTCATAATAATGGACAACAATTTGTCAAGAAAAATCAACTGTAGCGTTCCGCTTACAATGTGACAAACGGTCAGAAAATACAGGTACATCAATATGTGATGTTTATTTCTCAATGTAACAATGTCCTCATTATCTTTTACCGATGTCCGCTGTGGACATTTCATCTTCTTGTACATATGGTAGTTATACACAAAACAGCTTAAAATTTAAAACACCAATTATGCTAGGCAAAATCAATAGTACTGACACTCTAGTGTGTCGGGTCATGACCTCTGGTGTGTCTCACTGGATTCAGGAATGCGAGAAGGGGTGTTTCCCAGACTACGAAGAAGTATTTATAGAATTTGATAGACACGTTAACATAGGTAAATTCCTGTTGAATATTGGGGACTGCTCGGAACGGAGCGTCGATTTAGAAACGCTCCGTCTGTGATGGAGCATGTCGGAGAAGGTGACAGGAGATGAAAAGGCATTTGGATGTGTAGGGAAGAATGAATTTGACGTCTGATTCGTCGTATATCTGTGAGAAAGGGTCGTCGGCTTGAATAATGTGAGAAGCCATATACGATCATTCAGGTTGTAAACAGCATCATTAAGAAAAATCGCCAAAATACATTCTCGATGCGATTGAACATTATAAAACAGCCTTTCCATAATACAAAAGGATAGCGGTGAGTTAACACATTTAAAAAAAACTCTGATGTGTCAAAAAGGAAAAATATGTATGTGCGTATAGTGTGTTTGCTTTTGTCACAAAATTCACCAAGAAGGGGAAAAAAAATAAAAACTGTTGTAAAGCAGATTTTCAAAGGCAAAAGTGGTATAATTTGTACAGTGGGTGACTATGTCTCTAAGATCAGTGAGTAGTCTTCTAATCATAAAGATTTCGTACCTAACACTTGCAAAAAAAAAAATGTTGTATAACTAGAGAACTGAGAAAATTTATAGTTCTGTTTAACCTGGATAACATTGTGTTGTAGATCTGCGAATGTTTGCGAAAGTTCTTCCATTTCTTGACGTATAGGTGTAAAAGATGTAATGATAATGACAGTCCATGTTGACGAAGAATGTGAAATAATTATATAAAAGTCAAACACAGTGGCGTCACGCCATAATTAATTTGTAAGTGTATCTGGGTGTTATAGACGTCGTAACTGTCACTATCATCAGCAGGATCTTGACTGAGGCTGACATCTTTCTGAAAAAAATAAAATTTCCTACCAAAAAAAAATGGATACTAGTGACTTTAGATGATGGGGAACGAGGGAGAGTACTATTGTAGATAGAGTACTCGTTGGGTACTATAGCTGGGTGAGTACCTTTTTTGTTAATAGAGAAGATTGATTCTCCAATAAACCAATAATCATTGAACTGGACGTTCACGAATTTGACATGAGGAACTTGGCGATGTCCCTCAAGGTAGCTTTTGTCAATCATTGATCACAGGAGGATGGCGTATTTCGCACTGTCGAGTGGGTGGTGGCTGCAGTTGTCGAGGGTAAGGATGAAGTAGTGTTGAAATGGTGCAGTATGTATTGTTGCTCACTGGTTGTCTCCGGCGATATGTAATGTTGATCTCTGGTTTTCTCCGGCAATATCTATTGTTGCTCTCTGATTCTCTCCGGCAATATATATTGTTGATCTCTGGTTCTCTCTGGCAATATTTATAGTTGATCTCTGTTTTATCTCCATTTGTACAGTTTTGTCTGGCCTCTTTGTTTATTGTTTGTTTATAGGAGAGGGAGGATGGATAGGGAAGAAAAGAGAAAAGAATGAGAGAAGAATAGGGGAAGAAAAGAGAGCGTGGGAAGTCGAAGGGGGTGGGGGGGGGGGTGTGGGGGGTGGGGTGGTGGAGAGATTAACTTTTGCAATTATCGCACCTCTCGCAATGGATGATGTTTTTCCTGAGGTATTTACGATCATGATGGGGAAATCTTGGGAGCTTGTAATTTCTGCAATGCCCTCAGTAATGAATATCAGTGGATCATCGTTTATATCTTCATCCAGCAACGGTGCAATTTCTACTGTCTGTCCGGGTCGAATGTAGTCTGATCCCTTTACACGACCTTTGGTTATTATTAGTGAGTTTTGTGGAATGGTCACTGGAGCTGTGAGGCGTACCAACGAAGCTATGTGTAAATCATCCTGGAGGTTGATGTATTCTTCGTTTAGTCTAATCTTGTGTAGATCGTAGTATATCCGGGTCTGGTGTTTGTTCAGGAAATCACGTCCAATAATAAGATTCCAAGACATACCGTGTGTAATAATGAATTTATGGTTTATTTTCTGTTCCCCAATCTGGAATGGGATAAACGCAGTACCAAGGGATTTCATTTCCTGGCCGGTCACCGATGCCATGTAATTTTTCGTGGGATGAAATTTCACATATTTCTGAATTTTTCGAAAAAGTTGTTCTCGTATTAGGCTTACCGATGCTCCGGTATCTACCAATGCTCGATAATGCATGCCCTCTGGTCTGGGTGTATGTTAATGTTATTTACTACAGTCTGCTGCCTTTTATTGCGGTGAGAATGATGTTCTGTGTTGTGTGACTTCTTCCTTGTTATGTGGGTTCTATAGGGTTTATAAGTGTTCCCTTCTGTATAGCTCACGTCAGCGGTCCGATCTAACGTGTACTCGGTCCGTTTCCCGAAGCAGGGAAATATTGTGGTCTACCTCTGGCAAAAGCATGTTGGGTTGCGTATGCGCGGTTGTTCTGTCCTTGTGGTTGGTTATAACCCCGAGCTTGATTATGTTGATACGTTCTATGTCCTTGTCTACCCTCTCCGAATGATCCTTGCTGGTGTGATTGGCATGCACGAGAGACTTGCCCATTTTGTCCACATGTGTAACAGACAATCGTATTGACATTTTGGACATTCTGTTGCCTCGGTTGGTGTGCTTGCTGGAACTGACGTTGCTCAGGCTGATGGTGTGTAGATCAATGTTAGTGACGGTGCCACTGCTGTCTTGAGTGACCTATTTCCATTTGCTCGTGGTCATTGTTTACTTCATAGGGAGGATCTCTACCTGTGCGTTGATTGAAATGTTTTCGTACTTTATCCTCCGATACTGCCATTTGTATAGCCTCAGTGACAGTTTTAGGGTCTTTTCTTATGAGATGGAGCTTTAAGTTATCTGTGTAAAGTCCGTCCACAAAAATGCCTACCAAGTGTTTTTCAATGTCCTGTGATGGTACCGTTCCTTCCATAAAAGCTTCAGCCAAATTCAATAAACGGTCTCCATAAAATTGAACAGGTTCAGATTTTTCTTGATGGATTTTCCTCAAAAGCGACCACGCGTGCTGTTTTTCGATTATGTCACTATACCGTGCAATTAGTTCCTTTTTTTAATGATGCATAGGTCTCCTCTGGGTAGATGAGGGAGCGCCGTTGCAGAAAATCCGTCACAAGAGATTCTGATGACAAGTATGCAATTTTGATCTTTTCCTTGTCACTTGTAGCATTTACCATGGAACTAAACTTGTCTATGTTCATTAGCCATCTCCGAAATGTCTTTGAATCGCCCGTGAAGGGGGTTATAACTGAGCGAATTTGGTTATATTTATTATAGTGATCTACATTGGATAGCGTGTCTGTTATCCGTTGCAACGCGGTCATTGTGGCTTTGGCCTCTACAGGTTAGGGTATGTTAGCAGGATGGACATTTGCCTGTTGCATTTCCTGTTGTAGCTGCTGTGCATATAACGCCTGTTGTTGTTGCTGTTGTTGCTGTAGCGTATACAACGCTTGTTGTTGCTGCTGTTGTTCTAGACCTGGATCCATTATAGTGATTATGCTTGTCTGCTTTCACCAAGAAAAAAGGGCAGGTCACGGCGCCAATTTGAAGATATATGCCCGCGTCAGTTGAATGCAGCACTAGTAGTTATATTGATTGTTATTTAGTCAGAGTTAATCCTTCATATGTTGTGGTGGTTCAAGTGCTAACTGGCCTTCCGCCAGAGATGGTGATACTTGACCTTTTGTTATTTTTTTTTAAAACCCAGGAATGTTCTTCCCTTTAAGTTTGGTGATAAGCAAAACAGTTTCAGCACAACAATGTATATCCACAAGAAATTATTGTAAATTTCCACAAACAGCTATGTAGAAAATTTAATTAGAGTTTATTGATGTAATTAGACAAACACTGTAAATTTCACAAAATGATGGTTGTTTATCCAAAATGAAAAATATGTAATCCAAATGAATAATATATGTACATCCAAATAGAATATACTGATTTGTCTACTCAAAAAAAAAAACTTGTCTTGGTATCCTCAAAGACGAAGTTCACCTAACGCTATCTGTAAAAATCCTCTAGTCTAAAGTTATGGTTTTATTAGAATCATAAATCCTGAAATCTCTGCCTATCGCCCACAACTCTTTATACTATTTCTTCTTTTTTCCCCCGCCTTTTTTCACACGACCCGTCCTTTTTTCACACGGTACAATAATTAACATTTGCACTCCTCTCCTCAGCTTTTTGACCTTTTTGCACACGACATTCTGTTATTTCGACTTTTTTTTCACATGTGTGATCTTTTCCAACTTAACAATAGGATTTAAAAAAAAACCAGATCACACAAACATTCATTTCCCACTTTCGCGCTTATAAAACCCATTCATTATTATCTGGGACTGACCTACGTTTGCCCTGTCAGAGCAGTAACTGCCAACTGAACTTTGAATGAATACTGCGTTTTGTGTAAAAACGTCTTATTTGCTTTTAAGGTTTGTCATTCTTACATGTAGCATCTTCTAGCACATATAAATGCTTAGCGTGGAAGTAGGAGGGACAAAGCTAGCGTGAAAGGCCAAGTGGTCACAAGTAATATTGTGAAAAGTTCTTCTTTCATAGATTCTTCTTTGTCTTTAATTGGTGCATAACATTCAATGATATTTATCTTTATTTACCTTTTGACAGTTTTGAATGTTGCTGATATTAGTTGAGTCCTATTGCCTCACATTCTATGAGTGCTTACTGCACACCTTTAACATTTTAGAGCCCCACCTTTACCATGATGTTTCCTTTCTTCCTCACGTATTTAGGAGAGTTCCATGTCTCCGGTGAATAGTTTCTTCCTTTCTATTTGCTTACAAATATTTTGTACTGTTGGTGTTAGGGTACTAAAGGTGCTTACCAGCC
The DNA here is from genome assembly GCA_024509875.1 of Oreohelix idahoensis. Classification (NCBI taxonomy): domain Eukaryota; kingdom Metazoa; phylum Mollusca; class Gastropoda; order Stylommatophora; family Oreohelicidae; genus Oreohelix; species Oreohelix idahoensis. The sequence goes on from JAMPIV010019013.1 coordinate 373,560, forward strand.
AAATATGGAGGGGTAGAGAACACACACACCTTTGTCTCTGAAAGCATTAACACCCACACCAGGGTACCCCACAAAGGCCAGATAAGCTTACATTTGCACCACACAGGGGAAGGGCAGAAGACATTTCTCCCACTGTCCACTTAACACCAGGCATGGTGTCACCTCTTGATCAGGCTAGGTAACACACAGCTGTCCAGTCAGCACATCCCCAGACCAGCAAAGGTTGACGTCTGACAAGACACCCTGTTACAGCACACAGTGAGTGACATATGTAGGTTCCAACCTGTCACAGGGTATGACAGGATATGAATGTTAGGTCCTCTGTTTCACAGGGACTGACGACAGTAGCATGATATGTGTGTCCTAACAGCAGAAACAAGGAACAGAACTTGCTCACCAGCATGTAATAATGTGCCACTTATCCTGAGGCAGCATAACACAAAGGGTTCCATACAGCAGTTGATACTCATATATAAATTTAAAAATAAAATGGTATGAAATCAGTTTTACAAGTTAATGGTATACAAAGAATGAAACACTTAAGATGGCTGTGAAAACAAGCATCATGCGGAAGTGACGAATGAGCGAGCAAGTGACAGCTAAAAAGATACAAAAGGATACGAAATGAACCAAAGCAAAAACAAAGATAGATCAGAAAAACAACGACAGAAGAAATAAAGAAGTATGAAACAGAGAGAGAAGCCACCAGAATTTATGCAAAATGATGCTGGACATTAAGACCCGCAGGAGATAAAACGCCCATTTGAAAAATGAGACAATTTTCCAATGAAAAGCGAGTTCGGTCATCATGGATTGACTAGCCACACCATCACCAGAAAGGCCCAGCATCACTATTCCCCTGTGGTGGAACATGTTGATAACCCAGAATTGCACACTAATCTTGGGGAATGACTTGAGCTGCATGCAGGAGGATCTTACAGTAAATTTATTACAGGTGAGAAAAGCTGAGAGGTATCTTTACAGGATGTGAAGATTCCTTGGAAGAGCCTAGAACCAGGGCACAGTATTTTAGCCCAGCATATTTGGAGAGCACATGATTAGAAGAAATGCAAGAGAGAAAACCGGACTGATTCTAAAGCGACGAACTGGAATAGACTACGACTTATGGAACATGGAATACAAGGAGTATAAATGGGAAGGAAGAGGAGCTAGTGGAAGAGATGAGGAAAGCAAAACTAGAAATCCTGGCTTTAATGGAAACAAAGAAAAAGGGACAAAGAGTTATGGATCTTGATGGCGACACCCTGCTCCACATCTGAAAGAGCTAAAGGGGGCGTGGGTTGTATTGTGGAAAAAGAACCAAAAGTATAGTATCAAAGGATGGAACTTTGTCTCGAAACGCATTATGGTCCTAAAACTAAAAGAAGGAGAAATTATAGTCAACCTTGTCATTGTGTATGGGCCAAATGAAGATGAGTGAGCAGAGGTCAAAGAGGAATTCCTCAAGCTGTTTGAAAGGACAGTGGACGACTGCCTATATGAAATTATCATGCTCGGAGATTTCAATGCCAGAGTTGGAAATGACCATACTAGATGGGGTGGAGTTATCAGAAGATATGGAGAAGATACTCTTAATGACAGTAGAAAGCGACTCCTTAGATTCTGCACCGAGAGAAATCTGATCATTACAAACACAAAGTTCCCCCATAAGCGCATGCATGCATACACTAGATGTGAACCAACAAAGAATGAGAAATCATTGCTCGACTATGCCATAGTTAGGAAGAGCTCATTCAAGTATGTCCAGGATGCTAGTGTCTGGAAGGGGCCAGAGATTGGAAGTGAACACTACCTGCTAAAAATTAAAAGAACAACTGAAAGAGTTGCTCGGCCTATGAATTGCCTAACTTCATGCAAGAAGCTAAGTAAATGAACAAGAGAAATGAGCATTAAGACCTACAAGTTGAGAGAGCCAGAAGTTAAGACCAGATATCACCTTGTGTAGTCCTCATTTTAATGAATAGGAACAATATAAGCCAACCCATACCTAATATTCTGAGCTCCGCTGGAGTAAGTCTGAAGACCGATGAAAAAAAGGACTTGCATTACTCAGTCGGTATATCACTCACACGGATAACGGTGATAAAGCTGCCATCAAGAGATTAAGAATCATGTACTGGAAAATGGCATCGGAGACAAGATATATTTCGACCTCATATCTTTACTTTAAAAACCAGCACACTGCCCCAGGTCCTGATGGAGTACAATATCAACACATCAAAGAGCTTGATGACAGAGGCATTATGAATGTAGTGATGGATTTCAACATCAGTATACAGAATGCTGAGGTACTGGAAGACTGGCTACATAGCTACCTACGGCCACTTCCTAAACCTGGTAAAGACCTCACACTGCTTAGCAGCTAGCGAATCATCACATTGCAGAATGTCTATGGTAAATTACTTGAGAAGATAGTGGCAAGACAATTAATGAACCACCTTGAAAATGCACACATCCTCATGATACCCTGGTCAGTTATAGACCAATAAAGTAACATGGGGTAACGCTGGAACATTTGTGTATGACATATATGAGGGTTTCCAGAGTAAACAAGAAACGGTGGCTGTGGCAATTGACCTAGAGGATGCTTACACACAACAGTGTTGACTTTGTTACCTTGATGGACTGTGTAATGGAATGTGGTGTAAACCCATGGCTAACAAGGTGGATAGCAGCTGCCTTAACTGAGAAAACAGTTGCATTTCACTTGGGAACATAGACATCAGAACCAATGCACATTTGCCCAGGATTACCCCAGGGTTCTCCATTATCACTGGTGCTGTTTAACATCTATACAGCAAAAATAGCTGCAATTCAACCAAAAGGTTTGGGACGAACATTAACTTTTGCTGATGACTTGCTCATTTACAGGACTGGCTCAGATAGACATGAAATGGTTAAAAGCATACATAAGACACTTCAGGCAGTTTGTAAATGGTGTGATGAAGCCAGCTCCAAGGTCAATCCCAACAAAGCCTGTGTGCTTTGGTGCTCCTTGAATAACTCCATATTGAAAATAGATCTTCCAGACATCACTTCAGTGGACAGAAAATTGAAAGACAGGACAAGTTGAAATACCTGGGAGTAACATTCGATCGCGGGTTATCGTATAACACCATGTTGATCACATAATACAGAAGTGCAAGAGAGGTCTGTCAGACCTAAAAACAATGGCTGCAGCGTACCTGGAGCAGAGACAACTGTTTTTCCTATATCATCAGCTGGTCTTGTCTGTAATCGAGTATGGCCTGGGAATACTCACACTGCCAAGATCACAATGTGAATGACTGGAACACATTCAAAACGAAGGGATGCGTATAGTCTTGGGCTGTATGCGAGATACCCCCATTGTGATAATGCGGCACATGCTTGGATTGCTGTCAATTAGATCCAGATATGCGATGGCCCAGGTAAAAGCGTATATGCGAGTATGGGGCTTCTCTGCTGTAAAGGGGCAGAACTATTGTGACTTTATTAACAAAAGTAGTTATTCTATCCGACTCACAATCCATGCTTCGAAAGGTCCAAAATGAATGGATCTGACATGAATGGAAAACCTCCATAGAAGCATCAAATCTTCAAGAACTGATATGGATCTACTCTCCTGGGCATGCATGGGTACCCGGCAATGAAAGAGAAGACAGACTAGCTTCAAGAGCACCCACAGAAAGTGCATTGGACATGGATAAGAGAGAAATACTGAGGGCAATTCATGATTGCCTATTAGAGAATGACACTGCTATCGATGAATTATCAACGCTAAGACTGCTGGAATTTGGCATTAAACGTAAAACCAGCAGAGATAGACATATGAGAGGACGCGTTTGGCATGTATACAACCAGTGCGCAACAGGAACAATTAGCATTCATACCCTTTGACATTTGCTGAGGGAGACTGAGCACCTGTGAGTTTGCTTGGAGCGCAATGACGTTGATTGTGATCAACAGTAACATTGTGGGATGCTCTATCAGTAATGCCAGCACTAAAAAGTCAGAATAATGTTGACCTTCATGACCTGAGAGTAACACTCCACAAAAAAGGTCAGCAGTTCAAAACACTTATGATACAGTGGATCCCATCTCACTGCAACACCTCCCGAAATGAAGAAGCTGACAGATTGACAAAGGAAGGTGAAAAGCTATGCCAATCTTGAAACAAGCTTAACTTATGAAGAGGCCAAGAGTTTCATCAAGAGCAGATACAGGAGCAAGTGGGAAGCAGAACATCCAGGCCACAAAAATAAGATGCATATTACCAGCTTAGCAGAAGTGAACAAGTTGTAATCTTCAGACTTGGCACAGGCCACAACAGATTGAGATACCATTTATTCAACTAGATAGGAGCTACTGAAAAGTGTAACTGTTGCACTGATAAAATTACTGCTAAACATCTACTTCAAAGGTGCCCAACATATGCAAAATAGTACCATTCCTGGAAAAACTGTATGGAGATGCCAACAGCCTCAAGCTGACCACTGCTTTCTTTGAACATATTCAAGTCTACGTCTGAAAGTGAATGAAGAAGAATAAATGAATTTGTTCATCTTTTTATAATAGATGAGAGATTATGCTCTCTTAATTATTACGCAATAATAACGTATAAATTATGTCTTCTTTTTGTTTTGTTCCAGATGAGGATCAGACAGTTCCAGAAAGTAGCAGCTCTGAAAGTAAGTTTTCTTGTCTCTAATGCTATTCACGTTTCTTTCCTTTCATTGTAGTTTACATCACCATGCAATACACCAACGCTAAGAACATCTTACGAATATCACAAAGTTTGTAGTTTCACTCTTGATTGACCTGTGTGGTTCAGAGGAGATTTATTTCTTTAGGGAGGTGTGACAGATGAAAATAGAAGCTACCCTTGAATCTCACCGGGGGCCCTCAAATTTTGTTGAAATTAAATCGCCAACGTGGGTCCCACGTGGAATTCCCACGCGTGCTAATTAGTATGCAATAAGTTATCATGCTAGCAGCCACGACATTCGCCCTTTGTCTTATTTTAGTTTAGCCACGCCTACTGTCTTCTCTCTCTCGAGCTATTAAAATAAAGCTATCTTTGGATCTCTTACTGCCATCCCTTTAAGGAGGCATGCCAGAGGTGGCAGGTGGTCAGTTATCAACGCCTTTTGTAGTCTCTAAGAGTGAACAGAGTTTTTAACACCTCTGGTTAACATGTGAACGCGAACAGTCTATGCGGGTTAGAAATCTCTGCAGGATGCAGAGGAACGGAGGAGTCTGTCGGTAAAAAGTTGTGAAAAAGAGCTTTGATTCGCAGCCCAAACGCTAAAAGTTCCCAAGAATCAGGAGAGACGAGAAATCTGACATGGAGCTAATGATTTCCAAAAATTTAATATATAATGAAACATCCTAAAATTCAAGTTGTCAGTTGCTATCAAGAGTTCTGGAATAGTCTAGCGCGCATTTGGAGTCTTATTTTATTGGATTCCCTATACAAATAACGTGGAGAAATATTCTTAGTTTCTTGATTTGTGGTAAAATATTGTTAGCATTTAAGAGTTTTAACGTGTTAAGTTCATTATATTTCACTGGATTTTTGTGTTAATTTAAACCTATTAAATAAACTTATAGCAAAGTTCTCCAGATGTAAATCGAAAATGTAACTACTCGTTATTTCCCAAGTACTAGATGCGTAAAATAATTATAAGACGCTAGGCGATCGAAATTGTTTAATAACAATTTATTTCTATTTCATCTTGTGTAAATCTTAAGTAATTAACCGTTCATACCTGGTGTTAAAAGCGATATACAGTTGACATTCAAAATCCGGCCATCGATAATCCGGTTCCTTCAGATTTCCGGCATGGATTTCGGAGCGCATTTTTAAATTTACCGCGTTGGCGCGCCACTGTTTTCTGGAGCCGTTTATGTTTTGATGCAGCTGTTGGGTCTTGCTTGCACGTGTTAACAGGCATTCCTGCTCATTCCTTCTCATTTTATCATTTATTTGCTGCTGTTTAGCCCCATTATGGATTCAGCAAATAAAAGAAGTGGTGTAAAACGTAAACATCGTGCATTGTCGATCGCAGATAAAGTGTACAGGTAGTCATTTTCTGTTAAATATATACAGAATATATAACCATAAAAAATCCGGCATTTTAAAAAATCCGGCACTCCTCAAGTCCAGAGGTTGCCGGATTTTTGAATGTCTACTGTACTAGCTAGACACTCGTGAAGTTCTTCTTAATATAATTAATTAAATACCGGAGTGATTTTACTGGTCTTACCTAAATGTTGGTGTTAGAATATAATTATAGTAGGATTACCTGTTATCTATATTCTCTTTTATATAGGTGATCATATCTTTACGATCCAACGGTTCTTATAAGAGATGCATGGTCAGATGGCTTATGGCATCCCAATTATATGTTCCTAAACATACAAACATTGTCAGTAAAAACAAATCTGACGTTGGAGACCCTTATAGGTCCACCTTCTCAATCCATGAGAGCGGTTAAATAACCAGAACACTTCAATGTTAAATTGTTTTAAATGTTAAACTGGAACGGGACTATGCCAGAAGATTTTTTTTTTCATCTTATTCATATAAGGTTTGTGGCCTGATGAGGCAGAACTTACAGCTCTAACTTATTTACACAAACCCATATGACAGTAAATTTTTCCTACCCCGAAATTCTACAGAGAGAATTCACGGGTCATACCCAGCTATTTCCTTCCGAGAACAGCCTGGGTGTAACATTCTGCTGTATTTTCACATTCACTACGACAGAGAGCGTCATAGCCACTGTAGGCTAGACCACTCCAGGGGAAAACATATATTAACATAAATTTCCAGGACAGTGAAACCAACAAGAAAAAAACTTATCTCAAACCAAATACCTGCAGTACGAAGAGGAATACCCAGGAACAATATATAATCAACGCACCAATTCAGCGAATCTCCGAGAAAAATAGCAGTTGCCTAGACGGAGTTTTCTGGGGCTGAACTGGACAAACAATAGGACTTAGCCAAGTCTTAATTGCAAAATGTGTTTAATTAATTCCATGGAATGTATGCAGCATCGGCAGAGGGGTAAGCATAATTGTAGTGAGCTCACTGTATGTATGTAGAGAGTGAAATGGAACGAAAGAATTTATTTCTTAACTCTTATTATACGGGAGCTAAAACCGCGTTTTTACGCGCTAGTTTAGCTATCGTTACCATCGCGCGCCACTTCACGGGGCTTGCCGGATTGTAAGAGTTAAGTTACTACTAATACGAGGGGCGTTCAGAAAGTAATGCACCACATCGTTTTTCTCAGGAGCTGTTTATTCAAAAAGCATGAAATTTATACACAATATACATGGATATGTCATGTAAACATCGGTATTATTCAACATAATCCCCATCAACTTGTACGGCTTTATGCCAGTGCGAAACAAGTGAATGTATTCTTAGCCCGTACCAGATTTTGTCTTGATCATTTTGCCATTTCTTCGCTGCATGAATCACTCCTTCATCATCTTCAAACCTTGTCCCACGGAGTGCATCTTTAAGTGGACCAAATAAATGAAAATCAGAGGGTGCCAAATCGGGACTATAGGGTGGATGGGGTAGTACAGTCCAACCCAATTTGGTGATTGCTTCCCATGTTGCCAGACTTGTGTGAGGTTGCGCATTGTTGTGAAGGAGAAGCGGGTCTGCTGGATTCTTGTGCGGCCGAACTCCTGTAATGCCAATTGTGACAGCTGTAATGCCAATTGTTGAGTAGTGATTCGCCTATCAGTAAGAATAATGCCATCAGCACATTTCAACATTTCTGCGTTGGTGGCTGTGGCAGGACGTCCACAGCGCAGCCGATCAAGCAGCTCCGTATCTCCACTTCCAGATTCTTTGATTCTCTGAACCCAGCGACTCACTGTACTCCTGTCGACTGCAAAACTTCCATACACATCACATAGACGCTTGTGAATGTTCACAACAGTTTCCTTCTCTGCAACGAGAAATTCTATCACAATTCGCTGCTTATAACGCAAGTTGCTAACACGCTCCATTTCAACGGTTTAGGGCAGCCGTATTATTTGGCCGGTTGCAATGCAATTCGGTGCACACAATTGGCACATGCCATATTTGAAGTGTGCAAAATTTCATGCTTCTATCTTCATTATTAGCTGAGAAAAACGATGTGGTGCATTACTTTCTGAACGCCCCACGTATAACATCTTCTCTTTTATCTATCTCTCACTAAGTCTGAAGGCCCACGGGATAGTTTAAATTAAGGACATATTCTTTATCCGTCCTGACTACTCCCCACTCCCATTAGCAATCATTGTTCTGATCTTTTGGGTAAATTACCTCTGTTGGGATCTTCCCTAGTTTTCCATATACCAGAGGGGGGGTTTATGAGAGTATATTTTCTTTCTCTTATGTATCTATAATTCACTGATATAATGATAACTAGGTATTGATGTTGTGATCTATTTTCTAACGATATAATAAACTTTATAAACCTTAAGCTATTGGTGTTGGTCAAGACCTCCCTGCCATATATATATGTGACCCATAGATTATCTGTTTTCTACGTATGTACGTATTTATGTCACAAAATTGTTTATGTGTGCGTACGTGAGGGTAGTGTAATATGAATCAGTATCAAGTGAGAAAGTGCGTCTCCATTAAAGTGTGTCATACTAGATAGGCGGGATTTAGAGCAATTACTCAATCCAAGACTGTATTTTTCTCACACCAGTTCTCCTCGTAAACAGGACTATTTCTCACACCTTCCTCTCAGATAGCGCTCACTATATCACCTCTGCTCGGACGGGACCATAAATATCTTAGGCCTATCTATAAAAATTTACGACAGGAGGCATCAAAGAAGAGTTGGCTACCAAAAGAGTAGCAGCTGGGAGACATCTTCAGGACATAAATTGAGGATTCCTCAGCAGAAGAGAACTTTTCAAGAAGACAAAGATGGCTATATACTGCTCCACCTATGTCCCAGTTTTGACTTATGGATGCAAGACATGGGCAATGACTACAAAAGCCAGCTCCAAACCTCAGAAAAGAGGTATCTGACGAAGGTGCTTGAAGTGACAAGAAGAGACATGTGGGATATCTAAGAGACAAATTTACTACCACAATATCCAACAAATACCAAGTACTCCAACAGCTTGGTTAAGAAGCAAATACAGATGACAAGGAACCAAAAATATATGGAATGAGACGTGAAGAGGTACTGAGAAAAAGAAAATGTCCACAAAGCATGGATATCAACAGAAACTGTTAACAAGATAAAAGTCAGGAAAGCAGATTTAAACAGAAGGAAAAGTCCAAAGTCAAATCTTATTAAGTATACATAGAAGCAATCAAAGATATAAGGGCTCAACTTCAAGCAAGCAGTAGCTTTATCTTGAGAGATCACAGCAAATGGGTCTGAAAATACATAGGGAGAAAACTAAGATAATGAAAATAAGTACAGGAAACGATAACAGGTTTGTACTGGAAGAGAAGTTCTCTTCTCCATGTGTTTTAGGTCTCCCTCTACCTCTCTTACCCTGGGGATTCTATAACAAGGACTGCCTGGTAATGCTATCAAAAGGTTTCCTCAATGTGTGTCCTATCCAACTCCAACATGAGTTTTGTTCTTTCCACTATTCTAAGAGTGCATTTCGATTTTTTATCTGCTATTCATGCAATTGTGAAAGTCACAGCTTTCATCTGAAAATAACTGTTTATTTTTATGATTGTTTAAGAACTACAATGACATCATATCATTCTTCTTCTTCTTTGATCCTTAGCCGCTGACCGTCAAAGCAGTCAGTGGCCATTACGCCTGGTGGCGTCTTGTAGGTCAACAACAAATTGATTCCACTTTGCTCGGTCGGCGGCCATCCTTTGTACAGTGCCCCAACTCTGGTTCATTCTTTGCATCTCAGCCTCCACAGTCCTCCGCCAAGTTGTTTTTGGTCGGCCTCTCTTTCGTTTTCCTTCAGGGGTCCATAGCATAGCTGTTCTTGTGATGGCATCGGGGTCTCCTCTGAGGACATGGCCAACCCAGCTCCAGCGTCTGCCAGCTATGATGGTGTGCATGTCCTCTTGCGTGCTCCGAGTAAGCAGATCTTGGTTGGTGATGGTATTCTGCCAAAAAATTCTGAGAATTTTTCTTAGGCATGTTGTGTGAAAAGAGGACAATTTCGACATTTCCTTCTCTGTAACTCTCCAGCTCTCCGTGCCATAAAGAAGCACAGAAAGCACACAGCTCTGATATAATCCTAATTTTGTGCTTGTGCTGTACTGAGAGGACTTCCAGATGTTGTTTAGACTAAAAAAGGCTGTTCTTGCTTTGTTCATTTTGTTGTTGATGTCTTTGCTTGCTCCGCCGTCTAGTGTTACTAACATCATATCATACCATCAAGAAATTTGCCTAACAGAAAATATTACATCAGTAAACAGTAATGAACCAATGGGCTGATCACCCGTTTGCCAGTCACTTTGATTACGGAAACAACTGCAAATGGATTGATTTGCCGTTGCCCTAAAGACGCCAATAGGCGTGATGGGAAACAATGGCAAAGAAAACCTATCTGCTGTTGCCCTAAGACGCCACTAGGCGTAATGGCCACTGACTACTTTGACGGTCGGTGGCTAAGGATGGAAAAAGAAGAAGAAACAGTAATGACATCCTGCTTTTTCCCTAATAGAAAATATTACACCAGAATTTCTTCTTTTTCAAGCATGTTTTAGTAGACAGGTTTTAGTAGATGAAGCTTTACCCCAACTGAGTAATAAATGTTTTTTTTTTTTTAATTTCTAGCTAATTCTTGGCTGCACAGAACCAGAAAAGAAATGCCAAAACATATGAAAACTGGTATTTGAATAAATGTGTGATGGAAGTAGTGTAGGTGTGATTATGTAAGCTACCAATAGTGTAAATATCAGTCAGTATGTCTGTCCTTGGGCTTGTTATTATTGTAATTGGATATATTTCACGATAATCACCTACAGAAAGGCATTAACTGCCTTAGAAACAAGCAACATATTGATATGTTGATAATTTTAAAAAAAATTGAAACTTTGTTTGTTTTTCAATCAATTAATATTATTAGTAATATTTACCATACCTGTAAACATGATTTTTTCAGCTTGTTGTAATGAACATTCATTTATCTTTAACATGATGTATAATTCATAAGAATCTGTAAGCAATTACGAAAACTACAGCTTAATTTGTGCATAACCTACAGGGTGAAAATGGGAACAAAATTTTATTACGCCACATCGTGTTTTCCAATTTGGTAGTTAATGTGTTAACCACTTCCCTGATTTGCCAGAGTATATTCGTGTGACATATTTTTATCGGAATGAATATGCCCGAGTTAACTCGGACAGCATTAATTTTGACACTGTTCTGAATATTCTCAGAGTAATTTGTTTGTTTTCGTACATTCCAGTTTGATTCTTCTTCTTCTTCTTCTTCTTGCGATCGCATCTTTGATGATTACACCGTCAGACGAGTTCTCATGATGAATTCGACTGTTGTTTGAAGTTCCTCTTTAACTCCATATAGCTTTGAGTTTAGTGTTGAGTCATTGGGCCAGTATATCTTTCTTAACTGGTCATACAGAGGACAGTCCTGTAGAACATGCTCAGCAGTTTGTTCGTTTAATCCACATGTGCACAGTGGTGAAGCAGACAATCGTAGCTTGTGCATGTGTTTATTCAGTTTGTTATGCCCTGTCCTGAGTCGAAAAATAGTCATCTGTCCCTGCCGGTCGAGAGTGTGATAGTCGTCTTTGGGTTGGTTCTGTTCTCTTCTGATAGTCTGGATAGCTCTCTTTTTCTCAAAGTATGTGACTTCATTATCTTCTTGTTCACATTCTCTTCCCTTTTTTGCAAGTTTATCTGCCTTTTCATTTCCGGGTACACCACAATGAGATGGTACCCACTGAAGTATGGTTCTCTTTTTGGCAGCTACCTTGTTTAGTTCATTTCTCAGATGCGGGAGTTTACCACCCTTGAGAGCTTGCAGGACAGACAGTACATCTGTGAGGATGACTACCTGGTGGCAGTCAGAGTTGGTGTTATAAATCATATTTGCAGCTTGCTCTAGAGCTTGAACCTCAGCTGTATAGTTGGAACAGAATTTACCAGTTGGAATGTGCCTAGTCTCATAGTGGTTGTCAGGATATGAGATAAAGATACCGGCACCTCCATTCCTAACAGCATTAGTTGCTGATCCATCTGTATAGGCATGTATCCATGATTGATCGGGATAGCTTTCTTGGATCATACTCAATGTAGCAGTTTGTTTTTGCAGATCATTATACTCACATCCACTTGTGAGACCACTGACTGATGTATTAATTTGGAGGGCACTGCTGGCCTGCTCCCATGGTACAGGGTATAGGGTGGGCTTCAGTGGTGTTGTCTTCATGGATAGGTCTTCTTGATGCTGTCTTATAAGTCTTTTCCCCCGATGCACAAAGCTGCTACGCTTTAGACGTCCCAATGCCAGATCATCTAGTCTTGCCTTCATTGGGTGCATTGGCATACTGTTGTACTTTTCCATCTGGATCATGGTTTTTGTGTCTCTTCTATGGGACAATGTCTGTAATCCAGCAACCTTCTGCATCTCTGTTATTGGTGTAGTTTTCATGGCTCCTGTAATGAGCCTGAGAGCTTGATTTTGCACCTTGTCCAAAGACTGCAGATGTGAGTTAGCAGCTGATGACCATGCTGCTGAGCTAAACTCTAAGTGTGGTCTTATTACTCCATTATAAATCTTCTTTAGATTTCATTCATTTGCTCCCCAGTTGGTACCTGCTAATTTTCTGATTATGCCTAGTCTGTGGTGACATTTTCATCAGGATCATGTTGCCTTGGATTCCACTTCTCCTAAGTTTTGCAATGAGGCCATCTTTCCACACCTTGTCAAAGGCCTGCTTGAAGTCGACCCAGATCGTTAGGACCTTTTTCTTCTCCTGGAAGGCATCTTCTATTGCTTGAGACAAGTAAGTAACTTGGTCTTCTATACTGTAGCATTCTCTAAATCCAGCTTGTTCCGGCACCAGGATCTGCTCAGACTCTAAATACCATTTCAATCTGTGGTTGACTATTCGCTCCATAGTCTTCACAACACAGCTTGTGAGACTGATTGGCCGGTAACTTGCAGCCTCGGTCTTACATTTCCCTTTCTTTAGTATGGGTATTGTGATGGCTTCTCTCCATACTTGGGGTACCGTTCCTTTCAACCAGCTATGGTTGAATATCTCAAGCAGTTTTGTCTTTGCTGCTGAGCTCAGATTTACTAGCATTTCGTTGCTGATTTTGTCTGGGCCGGGTGACTTTTGAAACTTAAGCTTGGAAATAGACTCTGCGTCCTTTTAGCCCGTCCAGCTTCCTAAGTGTTGGATAGTATCTTTTCATTATTGGTGTAAAAAGCATGTTTTTTTCCTGGTGTTAACTGCATGTGTTATTTATATTGTCATTGATTTATATTATTTTACTGGAGTTTGCATTTTCATAATGGATTCAGACAATGATTATGAAAATGACATTGGACATATTACTAAATGACCTGACAAAGGGAAACTAGTGATAGTTCTGATTCGGACATAAGTAAAGAAAGTTTCTAAATGTTGTTATTTTTGTGTCTTTTGTTTCGCCCCCTAAATTAAACAATAATTATTCACTAAGATTATTTAACATTTTTTTTTTTTTAGCAAAGTGTATAAATCCACTCCATATAACAATTATGTTGTTTGTCATTGTTGTTCTTGTTTAACTAGGGCTACTGAGCTTCGTGACCTCTTTTGCTGCCAATACTGCATTGAAAACTACTTGGTATTATCTACACTGTAGATCAAGGCTTATCCTATGACTTTTCTACCACTCTGAAACATGTTGAGTTGGAAATTAAGAGCTCCAGTTTCTCTAGCTTGGCTGGCATTTAACTCTTACTATACGGCTCGCCACCAGAAGTGGCGCTCCATTAGTACCAAACATGGCTCGCCACTTCAAGTGGCGCAAGACCGTAAGTCTATCGGCAAATTTTAATGAAAAATTGTCAATGTTTTATCCAATCCAATATTTATAAAGTCACTTCCATGTATTCCATCTGTTTACATTTTTAGCGTGGCTTATTTTTTTCTCATCATTACGTTCGATTTTGGTACATTTGTTGTTCGTCTGTTGACCAAATACAAATTTTTTCAAACCAAAATGGCTTCATCTTCAAACAATTGTAAGCAAAGATTATTGGCTGTACAAGCAGCACAACTTATTTCTTCTTAGATTGAATGTGAGGTTGATCAGTTATCGAGTGATTATGACAGTTCAGATTCAGAATATATTTTACCCAGTGAAGATATCTATCAAAACACTGAATCAGATGAGAAGGGGGCGTTTCCCCTAGCTGGTTCTATCAGTAGTACTCATACTAGAAATGCCAGGCCAGTGAAAAGACAACAAGGAAAAGGTAAAGCTCCCATGAAGAAAAGACTAAGAGAAGATACATCTAGATCACTCCATAGAGAAGCAGAACCGACAAGTACTAATGGTAATACAAGTGCAGTGAATGAGATTAGGTGGACAGAAGTTGATGCTGGCTCAACACAGAATGCTTTCCACTTTGTACCAACCTCATGCTAGGATTATAGGTGTGAATCCAAATATTATACCTGATGATTCTTCTACATTTTATTGTCTCAAAGCTCTTTTAACTAATGAGATTATAGAAGAGCTTACTGTTTCTGTAAATGAATATGCTGAGCGACTCTGTCAGTCACAATCAGAAACAACGACAAAAAGATCTGTGTATCAAAACTGGTATCCAGTTACATCTCCAGAACTGTTCAAGTTTTTTGCTTTGATAATAGCAATGGGGATTGTAAAAAAAACCAGCCATTAGTGATTATTAGTCTAATGAAGGCTTTATGCAAACTCCCTGGTACAGACAGATGTTTACACGGGATAGGTTTCAGATGTTATATCACACGATGTTTCATGTGAGTGATGTAGATGCACAAGGTAAAGCAAAGATCAAACCATTTCTACAGAAAATGTTATGTAGATTCCAGGAAGCATTTTACCCTTACAAGGAGCTGTCTTTGGATGAAATGGTAATTCGGTGGACAGGCAGATGGACTCACAAAATGTTCAATGCCTCTAAACCCAAAAAATATCATGTGAAGACATTCGATCTTTGCAACAGTAGCATTGGGTATGTAGTTTTTTTTTTTTTTTTTCGTACGCCAGCTAATACCCGAGGAAAAATCTCAGGTTATTATTAATGTCTAACCTGACATTGATTTTACGTGAGTATCCCTTTTTTCTTGTACAGAGACAGGTGTCCCTCATCATTCAGGCAAATACTCGCCGATTTCAGAGGTACCCATTAGAGCTGGGTCGGCTCAGGAGCCGCCAATCCCTGGTCGATGACACTCCTTCAGATGTCTTCGCCAGGTCTCGAGTTAATCCAGTCCAAATCCCGGTCGACGAAAAATCCTCAAATGCCGTCGCCCGGGTTTGATCCTGGATCACCCGGTCGTCAGAGCGGTTTGTAACCACTACGCTAGCGCGGCTCCCGGTATGTAGTAAATTTGTTGATATACTTTGGGGCCAATATTTCTTACAGTCTAGAAGTTGAGGTAAATAGCCAGCAAGCTATCAAAGTATTTGACACTTTACTACAACCATGTAGAAAAGGTCATCACATCTATGATGATCGATATTACACAAGTGTGCCATTGCTTCAATATCTGAATAACAGGAGTCATTATTTCACTGGGACTGTCAACGTTAATCAAAAGAACTTCCCAAAAGAGCTGAAAACTACACAGCTAATGCATATGGAAATGAAATGGTATATGGAGCAAGAGAAAAGATTTTTATGTGTAATGTTTAGGGACAAAAAAGCAAAAAAACCATGCATTCTTGTATCAAGCTGTGCAACAGTGGAAAGCAAGGACATCACCAATCGATCTGGTGAAACAAAAAATAAAGCACTGATGATTGATGATTACAATCAACACATGAATGGATGTGACAGAGTGGACCAAAGCATTTGTACATATGGCACATTCAGCAGAAGAACAAGAAAGTGGTGGAAGAAAATGTTCTTCTGGATTTTTGAAATAATAATAATATCCGCTTCAGTCATAATTGACTATGGGAGTGCGCCCCTGAGGTGGCAGCCCTCAGCTGCTTATTTTCCTGGTGCTCCTTTCGACGTTTTCTCCCCTCCTCTGCTTGTTGTATGAGCCTCTCTTCGCCCAATCTGAGGTGGCGCCGTAAATAGCATCGCCACTTAGTGCGATTGGCAGCTTCATCCTCCCATGTTGCTGGATCCATGTCCAGTGCCCTCATATCTCTCTTGCACATATCTTTGAACCTCAGCTGTGGTTGCCCAACTGTTCTCTTGCCATCTGCTAATTGTCCGTAGAAGATATCTTTTGGGATGCGACCATCTTCCATGCTGCGAACATGGCCAAGCCAGCGAAGTCTGTGCTGTCTAAGCAGTGTATACATACTTTGAAGGCCAGCACGCGACAACACCTCGAAGTTTGTCACTTTATCTTTCCACGAGATGCCGAGGATGTGGCGTAGACACCGTAAATGGAAGGTATTGAGCCTTCTTTCTTGCTTAGCATAGGTCGTCCAGGTCTCGCTGCCATATAGGAGTGTGCTGGTGACGCAGGCGTTATATACTGTAGCTTTGGTCTTTGTTGTGAGTTTGGAGTTTCTCAAACACGTGATGTGAGGCGGGCAAAGGTAGCTGCAGCTTTGCCAATGCGGCTGTCAATTTCTGTATTCAGTGAGAGTTTGTCATTGATGGTAGACCCTAGGTATGTGAAGTGGTGCACCACTGCCAATTCATAGTTATCGATAGTGATAACTGGTGCAGCACCCACATCCTGACTCAGCACATTCGTTTTCTTTAGACTTATTGTGAGGCCAAAGTCCTTGCATGCTTTAGTGAAGCAATTCATCAAGCTCTGAAGCTCCTGTTGGCTTTGAGTGATGACTGCAGCATCATCACCGAACAACAAGTCTCTTATAGTGACCCTTCTGATTTTTGTTTTTGCCTTCAGCCTTGAAAGATTAAACAGACGGCCATCTGACCTAGTGTGAAGGCATATTCCTTCAGTTGCATCTCTGAATGCATGTTTCAAGAGTAAGGCAAAGAAGATCCCAAAGAGGGTCGGAGCCAGAACACAGCCTTGTTTAACACCACTTCGTATGTCAAAGGGCTGTGACGTGCTTCCAGCATATTGGACTGTTCCCTTCATGTCGTCATGGAATGACTTTATCATTTCCAGCATTTTAGAAGGGCAGCCTATTTTCAGGAGGATTTTGAAGAGTCCATCCCTACTAACCAGGTCAAATGCTTTTGTGAGGTCTATAAAGGCGATATATAAAGGCCTTTTCTGCTCTCTTGATTTTTCCTGAAGCTGGCGGAGAGAGAAGATCATGTCTGTTGTTGATCTGCCAGCTCGAAATCCACACTGTGACTCTGGATATATGCGCTCAGCTAACCTGTGTAGTCGCATTAAGATGACTTTGGCAAAAACCTTACCAACAATACTAAGAAGAAAGATGCCTCTGTAGTTATTGCAATCACTTCTGTCTCCTTTATTTTTATACAGTGTTACAATCTTGGCATCTCACATGTCTTGAGGAATAGTTGTCTCTTCCCAGCACTGGCACAGCATCCTATGCAGGGAATGTAATAGCGTGCTCTTACAACATTTGATTAAATCAGGAGGAATTCCATTACTGCCTAGTGCTTTGCCAGAAGCCAAGCTATCAATGGCCTTGCTGAGTTCCTCTAATGTTGGTTCGGCATCCAGCTCCTCCATAGTTGGCAGACATTTGACAGCATCAAGGTCTGCAAGCGTAACGGTATTTTCTCTAGCGTAAAGCTCAGAGTAGTGCTCGACCCACCTCTCCATCTGCTTACCCTTATCGGTTAGCTTCTCTCCGCTGATGGTTTTTAGCAGTGCCGTATTACTTTTTTGGGGGGCCAAGTGCTTTCTTTATACCGTCATACATTTGTCTAATGTTGCCTGTTTGCGCTGCAATCTGGATGCTCTCACTGAGCTGGAGCCAATAGTCATTTGCACAGCGTCGAGAAGTTTGTTGAACTTTGCTTCTCGTAGCCTTCAGGATCTGTAGGGTTCTGGCACTCGGTGAACGTTTGTATTCATTTGTAGCATTGCGCTTAGCTTTCAATGACAGGTGCCATCACATCTGATGAAGCATCAAACCAGTCATTTGACTTTGCCATTTTCTTACTAAAGGTGGCAAGTGCAGTACTTTGAATGGTGTTCCGTAGATGCTTCCAGTTCTCTGTAATAGTATCACCATGGTGAGGGCTACTGAGCACTTTCTTGAAGGTCACAATAAATTGAGCGATCATGACAGGGTCTGACATCTTGCTGGTATCAATGCGTGGTTTCCCTTCATGTCTGACACGATAGAGTTTTCTTGGTTGTGCTCTGATTTTGCAGCAAACCAAGGAGTGATCTGTATCACAGTCTGCACTATGGTACGAGCGTGTGGCGAGCACAGACCTGAGAAGTGGTCTTCTGATGAGAATTAGGTCCAGTTGGTGCCAGTGCTTGGATCATGGGTGTCTCCATGACACCTTATGCTGGGGTTTTGTCTGAAAGTAGGTGTTGGTCATGCAGAGGTCATGGTGGACACACAACTCTAAGAGCCGTTGTCCATTTTCATTCATCTTGCCGATACCAAACCTGCCCAGACATGAAGGCCATGCAACATTATCAGCACCCACTCTAGCGTTAAAGTCACCAAGGAGAACAAGCTGTTCTTGCCTAGGTATGCTTTTGATGACTGCTGCTAGATTCTCGTAGAACTCATCTTTAGCTTCTGAGGCAGAGTATAGAGTAGGAGCATACACAGTGACAAGGGTGATGGGACCTGTGCTAGTTTGCAGCCGGAGCGTTAACAGGCATTCTGATCCATTCTCATCTGGTTCAACCATTTTAGTTAGTGATTTTTTGACCGCAAAACCTACTCCATGTTCTCTAGTTTTATTAAGATCTTTCCCTTGCAAATAAAATGTGTAGTTCTTCTCGCTCACGTTCCAGAGCCCGCCAGGTGCGTTTCCTGCTGTGCAGCTATATCCACCTGAAGTCGTTTAAGCTCATCATTAATTATGGCTGTCTTCCTTACATCGTTTATGTCCTGTAGGTTTTCGGATAGTCCAGTCAACATAGTCCGGACGTTCCAGCATCCCAATCTGAGAGTTTGCTTATTTCTATTATTACGATAATTGCTTGGTGCAAAATTTTCTGTCCACCGTTCGGGTTTGACCCTAATCCCCATGCACCCAATGGGGAAAGCAGACAGTGGCGGGACAACACCTTATTGACTGGGGGCTGCCCAGCTTGAAGCGGGCGGTAGCTGTCCAGTGAGATCCTAGAACCTCTCCCACTATCAGAAGTAGCCCCTGGCGCCATGCCTTACGCCAGTTGGGCAAAATGCTTATAACTGGTAACTGCTACTTCCCGTGTTTTGCCGACACCTTTACGGTGAAGCTGAAGTGTCCTCTCCAGGGCGCGAGCTTGGGCACAGTTATATGGAGATCAAGCTGTTGCCCATGCAGCATATTCCCCCTCTCCACACAGCTGGTTGATCCAAAGGAACGGCAGTAGCCGATACAGTTTGGTACCAGCCATGTCACAGGAGTTGCCAGAATAATGTCGAATCAACATTAGACTGCCTTAGGGACTCCGACTCTGGATTTATCCTCAGGGTTTACTCCAGAAGCCAGTTCCATAAATGGATATTCCCACAAGGCAGCGGTGGTTTGAATTCAGAGTTCCTTCTCTTAGATAAGCTACCAACCAAGGATCATGAGCTCTATCTGCCCAAAGCTGCTGGTTTTAAGGCGCCAGTCGTTCGCCTTTGCCCCTTCTCCCGTCAGTGGAAACAGTTCTGCCGGGCTCAAATTGAGCCACACGTGAAGGCCGGGAGCTGGACTTGGTTGTCAGAGGCTGCTTGAGGCGCGTGCCGTAGAAGTATTTTATCTGCAGTGAGAGCTTATCCTCACTACAACTCCCGGCTGTAACAACCTTTGGAAGCTTATTTTTGAAATAGCTCAGCTCATTGCATATAAATTATTTGCACTGTCAAGAACAGTAAATGCCAAAAAAAAACAGAACCTTCTTCAATTTAAATGGCAACTTGTCAGTGAGCTGTCACTTGTTGCTGGTGGATTTCCAGCAAATTCCTCGTAGGATTGGACATGGCAGTGAAGTGAACAATTCAGTTAACAGACTAGGAGGAACAAACCATATTATTAAAAAATCAAAATTTCATCGCAACTGTGTCTTTTGCAGCACCCCTCAAGTAAGGGTCAGGACATCCTTTTATTGTGAAGTATGCACAAATAATCCCCATCTACATCCAAATAACTGTTTTGCTAATTATCATGAAAGAAAATAGTTTTTGGCAAATGGTAAATATCAGTTGTGTATAAATAAAGTTGTGTACATAGTTTATTTTCATTATGATTTTTCAATATGTGACCTGAACATTTCAAAAGGACACTAAATTTTTATTTATTATCCAAAACAAATGAAACTTGTCTGTGTTCTGTATAATTGGATGAAAGTGGTTCTAGGAGTTCCAGGCTGCCAAATTAGATTATTTTTGTGGGTAAGTACTACTTTTTTCAAAATGTTTTTTAAATGTTTCAATTTTTCTGCATTCATTACTGCATATGTTGCATGCAGGTTTAAAACCACTGAACAGTAGTTAGGTGCATGTCAAAGGGGTTTCATTTCTCTACATTTTGATATACAACACTTTATGTTATCATTTTAAATAAGTTATTTAATGCAAAATCAGTAAAGACAGTCATGTCTAAAAATGTACTCTCTGAAATCAGCTTGTAAAAATGCGGTTTTTGAGCACTTATGCTAAGAGTTAAGGGATCATCACATCTGGTCCCAAGCTAGGAGGAAGAAGTGCGTGGCATACTGTGCATTTTCCGCCGTCTAAGGGGCTCTCCAAATATGCAGAGCTAAATACTGTGCTCTGGTTTTGGGCTCTCCCAAGGAATTGTCACATCCTACACAGAGCCACTTCTCAGCTCCTCCTGCCCATCATGGGCCCATAGTGAGATCCTCGTGCATGCAGCCAACCAGGTAAAAAGCCAGACTTATGTCTGGGGCTCAAGTGACTCCTCCAAGCTTAGTGTGCAATGCTGAGTTCTCAACATGTTTCACCACAGGGGGATTCCCTGGAAGTGTGTGGATGATTTGAAGAGTCAGTGGCCTCACAGACAGATTCACTTCAATATATGTATATTGTAGCATTGCGAATAGCTGGTGGTCTTATAAAGATGACTCCAGATATGCCTCCATGCATATGTTTTATGTAATAAAAGGTATATAAATACAAATGTATTTTCACAAAAATGCATTTTTTAAAAATATGTTCAGTAGAAAAATAATAAAATTAAAAAAAAAAAGACTGGCATTTTTCTGCAAAAGTACCAGACAGGGAAGTGGTGAACCCAAAAAATGCTTTTTTTATCCACTTGAAATCCATGAAGGCATATCTGGAGTTATCCTTATATGACCACCAGCTAAGCACAATGCTAGGTAGGGGGAGCTGAGAAGTGGCCCTAGTTGGACATGACAATTTCTTGGGAAAGCCCAGATTCAAAGCACAGTATTTTAGCTCTGCATATTTAGAGAGCCCCCTTGGATGGCAGGAAATGCATAATATGTAACATACTTCTTCCTCCTAGCTTGGGACTATCTGTGTACTTTTAAAGGCAAGCCAAGTTTGAGAAACTGGATCTCATGACTATTATGGCATAAAAGCCACAGGAAAAAACTAGAGCTAGTGTACATAATAAAAGGGAGTCATCAACTTGGTACTGACTGCAAAAGAGCGAGCAGCTCAGCAGCCCTAGTTAAACAACAACAAACAAATCCACTAGAAACTTATGCAATAGTGAAAGTTATGGTTTTCATATGAAAATAACTGCTCATCTTGGCAATTGTTTAAGAGCAGGTGTGACATTCTATCATCTGATCAAGAAATTTGCCCAAGTATTAATTCAATGAACTAGAATGCTATCCTGATAAAGAACATATTACACCAGCATTTCTCCTCTTTCAAGCAGGTCTCTGAAGAAGGGTTGAGGACTTCTGACTAAGCTTTACCTTAGTTATGTAGAAATTTCTATTTTTTTATTATTTAACTTTCTAGTTGACACTTTGGTACATGGAACCGCAAAAGAAAACCAGAAACAAAGTACAGAAGGTATGTATGTGCATGAATGTGTATTTATTTGTATGTCTGTATATAAATAATTATTACCTATGTGTTACTGGGGCCCAAAAGGCAAGCATTGAATAGTAGCACTGTACCTTATCCATGATTAAATAAAGCAACCAGGAAGGGTTCGGCATTAGGTCGGCTACCTCGTCCTGTAAAAATGTAAGCCACAGAAACAAAGATAAATCATCTAAAGCAAGTAAATCAATTCAGCTGTCCAGATCGGAAAAGACCCTCCTTTAGTATGGTTCATGGCGCAATATGGTTTGGTTTAATTTTAAGGACTATCTTCATTGGAACAACTCCATCAGTGCTCCGATCTCCTCCCTTAGATCACACAAGGAGGATCTCAGCACAGTGTACATATTCCATAGCACCAGCAAGAATCCCAATGTGTGTATATGGGAACCACTCATTCTATAAAGATTTCCAACTGCCAAGGGATTTTTAATGTGCGCAACTTGCACACGGGACAATATGAAGAAAGCCAAAAGGAGATTGGACTGCTGACTCACCTCCTTGCACCTAGGAGAACCTACAGATCACAGAGCAATAATGTTACTATCTCTGGTAATGGAAAACATTAAGCAGGGTCATGCTGGAGAGATTAAAAGAGGCCTTAGAGAAAAGATGGAGGAGCAGGCAAGTTTTTGACACAACAGCTCCTGTACTGGGCCTGTAGCGGCACTGGAGATAATAATAAAACAGCTTGGGTTTTTTATTCACCTCATCACACAGGATTTGTAGACTATGAAAAGCCAATATAATATAATATTTTACACAGTAAGTTCATAAACCAGCTATGGAAAACATATGAAGGCATGAAATGCATAGTTCTTCGTAAAGGACAACTTACAGAACCAGTTGAAATGCATTTGTAATAATTAAATAATAATTTTACACTTTCAAAAATGTATTGCTCAGTAACTAGGTTTCATAAAAACTCTACTTCTTGCTTCCACTAAGATTTATTGCTTAGATTACTTTCCCATTGTTTGAATTACTACTTTTGCTATGGCTAATTCTGCTGCTAACCAGATTTCTCCAGCTTCAGTACCATTAGCGAGCGAGATGTAGTAATAAAAACAGGATTGTTATGGAGATTCAGACAACAACTAATATATATAGCTGAAGATTAAAGAGAGAAAGTCAATATGGATAGACCATACTTTCAAGAAACAGCCATTCAGTATAACCAAATAAGACCGTGGTTGGAACCCACAAGGGAAGATAAGAGTGGGGAAACTGAAGAGAACCAGGAGAAAAATGGTGGAAGTGGCTGCCATAGCAACTGGTATCTCATGAGCATAGCTGAACAAGATGACCAAAAATTAAAAAAAATCAGTTTGTGAGTAACACCTACACGCCTGTGTTCAGCATGGAGCAAAAAAGAGGGATGAATGAAAGAGGACTGGACTGCACTGGCAGATGTATGGAGATTGGTTGAAATCTAGTCCTACACAAAGTAAGAAGTTTCAACTGATATGTTAAAATCAATTCTAATGTTTGGCTCTGGCACATGGAAATAATTGCAGGGAATTAACTAAATGGTTTTGCACTTATGAAATAACACGAAGAGACATGGTCCGCAACCAGATGATACTTCAAGGCCTAAAACCCCAACCCCTGCACTCCCAAGTAGAGCAGTCCCAACTAAGATGGTTTGGCCATGTCTGCATAATGGGAGAAGATCAGGTACCACGACATGCATGGGAAACTAAGAACCAGGGATCCAGACCTCCAGAATGGGAGGACAACATTAGACAATCTTTGAAGGACCGAGAACTTGAATGGAACCGGGCCAGGAGGAAGACAGCCGATAGTATAGTATGGCGCTCTCTCTTCCAAACCACTACACCTCACGGTAGAAGAGGATTGACTAAGTAAGGAAGTTTTTTTACCTTAGAAGGATTTAACATGATGACATATGTGAAATATATTTATATATCAATCAATCAATCAATACCTTTTAGCTCCCAGAGGAACATAGGCCTTCAACAAACACATGCCAAGTCTTTCTGTCCTGTGCCATCCACTCAAGTTCTTTCTATGTTTTCCTCATCATTTTCACCTCTGTTTCCAGTTCTCTTCTCCATGTGTTTTTTGGTCTACCTCTGCCTCTCTTTTCCTGTGGATTCCAGAACAAGGACTGCCTTGTAATTCTATCAACAGGTTTCCTCAATATGTGTCGTATCCATCGCCAGCGTCGTCTTCTCAACTCTTGTTCCACTGGCACTTGTCTGGTTCTTGTCATCAATTCCACATTTGTGGCTTTGTCATACCATTTCAGTCCTTCTATTCTACGCAAGCACCCGTTTATAAAAGTCTGTTGCATTTTGGTTGTTGTTTTTGTTGCTCTCCATGTCTCGGAGTGATACAGTAGGACTGACTTGACACTTGAGTTGAGGATTCTTATTTTCGTGTTGGACTTGATTTCTCTTGTTCTCCAATGCAGTGAAAGCTCCTCTTGCTTTTTGTATTCTTATTTTGATATCATTGTCTGTCCCTCCAACTTTGTCTATATTACTGCCAAGATATGTGTACGATTCTACATCCTTTAGTGGTGTTTCTTCAAGTGCAACCTTGTTATCATTTCTTGCATTTATCCTCATTATCTTTGTCTTTTCCCGGTGTATTTTCAGGCCCACTCGTGACCTCTCATCGAGAATTTTCATTTTCTTTTGCATCTGATTATGGGACAGAAGAGCCAAGTCATCTGCAAAATCCAGATCATCAAGCTGTTTAGTCAGATTCCACTGGATTCCATTTCTGCTGTGTGATGTCGATGTTTTCATATCCCAATCTATTGCTAGTAAGAAAAGAAATGGAGACAAGAGGCATCCCTGTCTCACTCCTGTTCTAATCCTAAACAGTTCTGTAAGTTGTCCTTCATGAAGAACTCTGCATGTCATGTCTTCATACAAGGTAGGTGTTCCTTAACATAATGTCCAAAGTGATTCTCTGTCTACACTGTCAATTGCCTTTTCATAGTCCACGAATCTGATGTATAGCATTGAATTCCATTCCAGACTTTGTTCAACTATTATTCTCAATGTGACTATCTGGTCTGTACAGGATCTGTTTTGTCGAAAACCTGCTTGTTCATCTCTCAGTTGCTTGTCTATGGACTCTTTTAATCTCTCAAGGATGATTCTGTTTAATACTTTTCCTGGCACTGATAGCAACATTATTCCTCTTTAATTTGTGCACTCTTGTAAATTGTAAATTTCCCTTCTTAGGCAACTTGACCATATAACCATTCATATGTGTGTGTATATATATATATATATATATATATATATATATATATATATATATATATATATATATATATATATATATATATATATATATATTTATATTTATATTATATATATATATATATGTATATATATATATATATATATATATATATATATATATATATATATATATATATATATATATATATATATATATATATATATATACATATACACACACATACAGGCACGCAAGAAACTTCAAGTAAACAGAGGACATTAAAAGCAGCAGGAGGTAAGCTATGTGTATTCTGTTTACAAGTTTAAAATTCAAATATATCATCATCAAGTAGCATGCCTGGTAGCACAGAGGATCATGTCTCTGCACAACATCCTATCTCCAGTACTGTTTATCAGTTCTTTTATTGACTTCTTTCTATGCCATCATCAAACTGTTCTTGAAAGGAAACTCTGTACAGATCATTACAGCTGGAGGCAGTCTGGTCATCACAGAGTCCCACTATTTTACACGTTTTTTAGCTTTCAAGTGTCAGCCTCCTGTTGTTTTTTTCTTGCCTGTGCAGGCAATCGAACTGCACTGGGAAGTGAGTCAACTCCACTATCATTGTGACTTTCAACTTCATTCCTGGTTTTATCCATGCTGCTAGCTTGAGGGAATTGTGGAAGTAACACTTTGTTATGTATAAATTACTGCCTTGAATTCCATAGCCTGTTGCAGTTGCCTTTTCCTCATCTTTGCTTTGTTAAGCGCCCTTGTTCTTCACTATCCTTTCAGGCTCAATTGTTTCAGTTGATTCTACACTGAGGCAGTCACTAGATCTCTTGCACCTACTTCTACAGCTATGAATTTTTCCTGTGAACTACTCGTGTTTCTAGTCCAGAACGGTATTATATACTTAGCCAATTTAAATGAGTGCTTCTCATGTAATTTGTATTCACATGGCACTGTCAGCTCAATCATTATAATCTGGAGTAATGGCATGGAGTGTAGCACTATATGTGATCATCTTTGATAATTCCTAATGATTTCAGGTATGTCCCTCACCCAGACTTATCTACTGCCATCTCCCAGTCATTTGCACAGTTGAGAATATTTGGTAAGCTAATACAGGTAGTCCTTGACTTAACAACAGAGCTCCTTTCCAATGACTCTGTCGTAAGTCGAAGTTGTTGTAATTTGAATAACCCCTTTTAAAATGTATTGACTTATTGCAAATTTGTATGTCCGCATTCCATCATTTGTTACAGTCATACACTGTACAATAAATAAAAGGGTTTGTATACAAGATTTTATGACATTACAATGTGTTGTACAGTACTAAAAAGCTGACCAAAATACTGTAAAAAATACAGGTCCAAAATATGGTACACAACAGCCACAAACACAAATTAAAGAATTATCTGTAACAGTCTGAGAGATTTGCTCTATCAGATTTTTCCTTTTGTATTGCTTCCCATATCATTGTGACATGCTGTAGACATCATGGGAACCTGGAATACCTCCTTTTAGGATGGTAGTGTATCAATTTTTAAGAAGGTATGTGATGTGTATATTTGTCATCACTGAAAAGAATATCTTTCTCTCTGCTTTGAATAGTTTGATCAGTCTTTGGAATTTTGTTCCACTATCTTCTCTATTTGTCATCCTCCGTATCTTTTTTCCTTCAGTCTTTCTTGTGGTTATGATATCTTCTTCTTCTTTGATCCATAACCGCCAACCGTCAAAGCAGTCAGTGGCCATCATGCCTGGTGGGTCTTGTAGGGCAGCAACAAATTGATTCCACTTTGCTCGGTCGGCGGCCATCCTTCATACAGTGCCCCAACTCTGGTTCATTTATTGCATCTCAGCTTCCACAGTTCTCCGCCAAGTTGTTTTTGGTCGGCCTCTCTTTTGCTTTCCCTCAGGGGTCCATAGCATAGCTGTTCTTGTGATGGTATCAGGGTCCCTTCTGAGGACGTGGCCAACCCAACTCCAGCGTCTGCCAGCCATGATGGTGTGCATGTCTTCCTGGTTACTCCGAATAAGTAGGTTATGATATATTCCAGCTTAATTCTCGTAACATGCCCAGAGAAATGTGATTACTTTCTTTTAAGGGGACTCATAAGCTTCCACACTGGCTTCTTTTTTTTTTTAAATTCATTACTCTTATTAGCAGCTGTACATGGTATTTTTAACACTATTCTGTGGCCTCCAGTGTTTTCCCTACCTCCTTTACTAGTTGTTCATGACTCACTTTTATATGTCAGTATTGGCTTGTATAACACTGAAGAATTCTCTTTCTGAAGAATTCTCATTGACATAGAGTTGTTGCGTGAAATACTTTTCATTTTCTGGAATAGTGCTTTGACCTGGTGTCGCAGAGAGATTTATGATTAATAAATTTCTATATCTGTTCTTTATTCTACCCGTGTCTTCTACTTTAATATCGCTCTTTTATCCTTTATTTCGCATTCGTTTGATTGGGAAAAATATAACTCTCCCATTCAAACCTTTGCCTATTCTTTTCTTATTTAGCAACAAATTTTTATTGCTGTTAAGCTAAGTCCTTGATGAGACAAAATCGTGTGAATTCATTCTCAACAGGGATAAGATGGCAGACAACCGTCTAGCTTTTTCTCTGACACGGCTCGTCTGTGGCTAAGTTTCTCGGTGATAGGTGTGATATAAAACACACGGATCGCTGGGAACGGCCATAACGTAGCAGTAGGTGAGAAAAAAAACGCGCACTGGCAGTTTTTATTGGCAACGTCTGAGTTAATGTAAGTGCTAATACGGGACTATTCGGGTTTTCGAGAATTAGTGAATCATTTCTTTCCATAAGATATAAACCCCAGTAGTTTTAGACTAAATTCATTCAGTACTCCTAAGTTGCAGTAGACAGATCGCTTCGTTCTAGAATACTTATATTTAAGTGAAACTCTCAGTTTCGTTGTGATAGCCTGTAGTTCTGTTTGGAGGTATATATATATATCTAGTAGTGTTGAGTGATTAAGTGTTAAATCACCTATTTTATTTTCACTAGTTAGATTTCTGTGCAGAGGGATTAAATTATAAGTCTGTTATATTCTCTAGTTGACGTGTTACAGTGGATAGCAAAATAAATTATGATTTCTAGCTTAAACTCATGCAGCTATAAATAAATTTAATTAAATTGCTAGTAATCAGTCAAGAATATTTTAAACTAACTTATAACTGCACTGATTCATCATTGAGTATTGACGAAATACGTATGTATTTCTAATTCATGATGATTGTTTTTATGGATATAATTTATTTCACGGGAGTTTTAAACGATAAGACAAGCTCTAAGCTTGCAGTTTATAATTTAAGTTATAACTGAAGTGGATAACTATGTTATATTTTACGCGGGTATGATAGGATTGTGGAATATGCTATATGATGTTAAGTTTTGCATTTTTTCTCCCTATTCAGTTCTGGGTCAATAACCCTATAACCTTACCGGCGGCTTCCATTCCATATGAACTGAATATATTTTCTACAAAGAAAGAACATTCTTAATAACTTATAAGGGCTTTCAAAGTGACTGTCCGGCCTTGTGGTTTACACCCAGATAGAGACATAGCACTGGCCCAAAAGACTTATTAGAATAAATGATAACTGGACTATTCGAATATCCAGAGTTCTTGTTTGTTTCCAAAGTTCATATACAGTCGGCCTGTGGTGGCGACTAAATCAAAAACAGTAACAGTACTTATATAACGACCAGGTGTTGTGAAGAAGATCGATCCTGAATAGAATTTGTTTACCTGACAATCGAATGTATGATTGAAGAATTCCCGCTACTGTACCCTGTGACCAGTTGATTCCATAATTATTTCCTACCTGGACAAAATTTGTAGTAACATTTGTCAGCACCCTGTTAAAAAAAATAGTGAAGTTAGCGCTTCCCAACATTTGATTAATTAGTCAATTGGAGAAGCTGGGGCTGTCTTCGCTCGTCAACCAACAGTGGATGGGCTGCATGTTCCTTTAATCAACATTTTCCAGAAGGTGGTGAATGCAACCTGTAGGTAAGGTTGATTGTGTGTGTTTTTCTGTGATCACAGTCTGTTTGTCAGAGCGAGCGAATGCAGGAAAAATAATTCTTTCATGTAATAACTCATTTTTATAACTCTGGATTTTGTATTTCATTTAGGCAAGTTTGTTACTTAATGCTATTTTCCTCTTAGACTAGATTCAGGCATTAACTCTGTTCTTAAACTATAGAGGAGAAATCTTAGACTATAGCGTATAAATCCGTGACTCTTTGGGGCTATCACTTTTCTTCTAACAGGATTGTGGGCTTAACATAGATGGAAAAGATTACACCTATGGGTCTATTGTTTTTTTTAGTAAATTCATTAACGTATGTGTATTTGTATGAGATTTGATATTCTACTGATTTATGGTGTGACATTCCTTATGATAAATAAAACTTTACATAAACTTATTTAAGTGTGTCGGTCAGCTTGTTCCAAACAAATATTCATATTCCATAGATATAGTTTCACGTCTGTAACGTCTAAACGTTCGTCACTTATATGCGCGTGTCGGTGAGTGGTTGATATAGAGTATATCTATATTACTAGGTAACCTGTCTGACATACATTTCTGTTGTAGAGAGATAGGCTGAGTGAGAGATTTCTTGAGTTCAGGGACAGAAGTACTTATTTTCCACCATCTCACTCGTGAAAACTATTTTCTTATATCTTCTCTCACTGAGTCACCTCATGTTCTAGTCTATTCATCAGGGACCAATCTGAGTCTTAATTCACCTATCATAAATCTACGACACCTGGGCTGTTCCACTCTTTTCGCTGCTGAGATGCATTTTCATTTGGATGTTATAAACATCCTTAGGTATTAGAATATTTTGACTTGTTTTAAAATAAAACTGCATTAAAGTCAACATTTTCTGGTAAAACTGTATGGAAGTTTGAATTATAAGGTAATTCAGACCATAATTTAAAATAATTTTAAAATAACAATTTGTAGATTAAATTATATGTGTTTGAGATATTTTGTCTTTTTTTTTTTTTTAAATTTTATTATTTTTTTTATTTTTTTTTGTAGATTGGAGGAGAAGGGTCATAATTAGGATTTTTGGTGTCTATAATTTTAAATAGTATGTTCAGTTGCCACTTTTCTTATGATATTATCTGTCAGCATCATTTTATGTACATAGGTTTACTGTAGTGGTTGCTTAGCAATTTCTTTTTATGTTAATAGATTCCCAGCACAAAGTCAAATTAATGACATCTTGTGGCATGCTTAAGCAAACAGTAGTCCAATTCTTTCATTGTCTGCTCAGAGACCCTAAGAAACTAGCCAAATGAAAATTAATAAACACTAACATTTTGGTGATAATGTAACATCTGGAGATAAGGGGTGACTTAGTGTGTCACAGGTGACAGATAATGAACTGTCTCCAGATATAGTGGATGACTGCAGCCAGCTGGCAGCAGTCATGGTAAATGAGTGGCACCTCTGTCTCTATAAAATGCCTTATGTGATTAATGAAATGACTATCAATACGGGCAGTAATGATAAGGAATGATAAAAGAAAAGCTGAACTTCTGTGGCAAAAATGTGATGTGCTGTTTGCTTTGGAACTTCATAACATTGATGAAACCTAGCATTTTATACAGAAATAATTGAAATATCTAAAAACTTATTTTAAATCTCTTTCCTTAGCGTGTAGTTGCCATGTTTTAATAGAAATACTGGAAACATGGAAAGATCGACATTTAGTTAAACTGCCTTAAAAGAAAAGGGGAGGCATGCCAAGCTGCAAAAATTATAAAGGGATAGCATTACTAAAAACATCAGTCACAATATTTATTAGGATAACAGTAGGGCCTGAAAATTTTTTTTTTTAAAACTAAAATGCCTCGTTTAGGTGAGGCATGTTCCATTCAACAAAATTGGTTGTATAGAGGCACATGTCCAAACATAAAAGGTTGTTAGGTCCATCCTGAAAGTTGTAATAAATGGAAAACTAAATGAGAAATAAGCCAGTTTTATACATGGGTAGGGTATAATGTACGGGTCAAACCACTATGGTGTTTATTATAGTTAAAATCACATTGGAATTGAGAATACCTCCCCTCGTCATAAATATTTGTCACATTCGTATGACTGTTACACTCAGTTAACTGGTTCTCACCTTCAAATTCCATTTGTTGAAAGGAAATGTGCCTTTTTATTAATGTACTCTTTAATTATTTTAAGGCACTACATCAAGCAAGCCACAGAAGAAAAAGATCAAAGTAAGAACTGGTAAGTTATTTTTCACCTTACCCTTATTTCTGTTCTTACTTAGTTATAGATTTTGTTAAAATTATGTTAAAGGTCAGTGTGCAACTGTTCATATATTAAATCAAGAGGTAAAACAGTATGGATATTTTTGTCTTAAGATTTGCATCTTCTTCCTCTTCAGGTGTCAGTTTTCCTTGGTATAGACAACCATGTCTTTCCATAAGTTTTGGTTCCTCGTGCTGTTTTTTCTTTTCTGTCATTCACTTTCTTCCATGCTGTGTTTTTAAACTGTTTGTTCTCAAGTTGTCCTTTTTTATTTTTCCTGCACTTTTAAGTCTTCTTACAATATTATTAAACTTTCCTTTTCTTATCATCATCATCTCAACTCGTAACCTGTCATGGGTCGTAGGGGTGCCATGGTGGAAGCATCAGCAGACAGGGTCCTCCACTGCTCTCTATCCTCAGCAATGCGTACAAGTGTGGAAAAACCGTGTCCTGCCCATTCTTTGATGTTATCAGCCCAGGATTTTCTTTGCCTTCCTCTTCTCCGTTTACCTTCGACTGTTCCCTGGAGGATCATTTTCGAAAGGGAGTCATGACGAGTTACATGCCCAAACCAGGCAAGCTTTCGACGTTTCACTACTGACAAAAGTGGTTCTTGGTGGCCTGCAGAGGTGTTTATCTTCTCTCTAACATAGACATTTGTTTTGTGCTCTTTATAGCAAATGCGCAATATTCTTCTATAACATTTATGCTCGAAAGCCTGAATCCTTCGCTCCGTATCTGCGGTGAGTGTCCAGCTCTCACATCCATATAAGAGAATAGATAATACAAGTGATTTGTATAATTTGATCTTCACAGGAAAACTGATGTTACTTTTCCAGATCACATTCAGTCTTGTCATGGCAGCTGAGGCCATCTCAAGTCTTGTCTTGATTTCTTTACTTGATCTCCCATCACTACATATAGTGGACCTGAGATATGAAATGAAACAAATCAAGGTAGTCCAGTACTGCCACAGAGTAGTTAAGTGTCGGACATTTCATTATAATACGTCTCAGCATTATGAGGTAGAGTGACTGGTTCCCTTCTTCACTGCCTTTGCCTTCCTTAATTCAAGAACAGAGACAGGTACCATACCGATTTTAAGCTTAGAACCTGATAACCTTGCCTCGAGAAGCAAGTAATCTAACCACTCTGCTATAACAGGCTCATTAAAAATGTTCATTTTCTGATAAGTGTAATAAAAATTTATTACTAACTTACCTATTTAAGAATAAAATAACTACTCTTTTAACCCATTCTTGAGATTTCTTATATCTTTTTGAAAATGAGATCTCCATGACCTCTAGTATGTTTCATGATTACTTTTTTAATTGTTCTTGTGTAGATTCCATAGGATAGTATTGGCTGTTTTCCTTTTTTTTTTCTATTTTGTTATGCTTTTTTTTTCTGCTGATTTGTTCTTTATTTCTGATATTCTAAAACAACTCTTTTAAAACTTTCAATTTTATATCAAATTTAAACTGGGGGTAAAACTTTATAAAATATTGAATGCAAATGTGAAACTATTTAAAAGTTTGCATCATTTTCAATGTAAGTTGGAATTCCATCCAACGATTGCTGTATTGCTGCCAAGATATGAGTCCACATCTTGTTAGGGTGTGTCTCCAAGTGCAATGTGCCTATCATTTGCTGCATTTATTCTCATGATCTTTTCCCTGTAAATTTTCAGATCCAATAGCTATTACCTTTTTCAAGTATTCTCATTCTGTCCTGCTTCTGTTTATGGTTGTTAAACAGATGAGCCTGAACATCTGTGAAATCTAGAGCATGAAGTTATTTTGTTACATAGTTCACTGAATTCTTTTGTTGTTGGCTGTAATAAAATTGGAAATGGCTACTTGAGGCATCTCTGCAGTACACCTATTCTTGTCTCAAAGGGTTCTGTAGGTTGTCCTTCATTAGTTTCAACATCCCATGTATGCATATGTCTTCTTTGTTAGGTTTGTGTGCTTAATGGTCCTCATAATGAAAAAGTAATAATAGTTCCTTCAGTCATAACTGACTATAGCAATGCGCCCCTGAGGTTACAGCCATCAGCTGCTTATTTTCCTGGTGTCCTTTCGACATTTTCTCCTCTCTTCTGTTTGCTGTAAGAGCTTCTTTTTGCCCAATCTGAGATAATCATTGAGAGCATCCTCACTAGGTGTAATCGGCAGCATCATCCTTCCAGGCTGCTGGATTTAAGTGCCCTCATGACTCTCTTGCACACATCTTTGAACGTCAGCTGTGGTCGCCCAATTGTACTTAGAAGATATCTTTTGGGATGCGACCATCTTTCTTGCGCCGGACATGGCCACGCCAGCATAGTCTGCTAAGCAGTGTATACATGCTTTGAAGCCAGCACGTAACAACATCTCAACATTTGTCACTGTTCTTCCACGAAATACGAGGATGTGGCGTAGACATTGTCACGTTATACACTGTCAGTTATAACAGAACATTCATGAAACAAAACGAGATGTCAACAGTTAACATCTTTATTTCTCGCCCTGCTATTGCCGACCACCAGCGTAGTCTCCCCTCGTATTGGTCATTGTAAATGTCAGAACCAATACTCAATACATCACATCTTCCCTTCCCCAAGAATGTAAACCCTTCACTCATTCAGTCTCGGTATCTCGCTGGCCTCCTAATTACTCTTCCACTCCGGGTAACCCGACAACCCACTGTGTCCTCTGAAGGCCCCGTTGCCCCTCTGGGCACTAATTCTGCGGGCCCCTCTGCATCTGGTGTACTGGGCTGTTCTTTGGGAGTGTCCTCCATGGTTTCACTCCCATCGTCATCGTCATGGAAACTCACTGGTCCCTCCGCCCTGATTGGATGATTATTAGCCCCAGGTGGTACTGGGATCAAATGTCTCCGGTTGCGTCGGTAGTTGGTGTGATTTGACGTTACTACATATGAACGTCTGCCATCAATGGTACCTATACCTTGTAGCGGTATGGCAGCTTGCGTACCCTGACAATCCCCAGAGCTATGCCAGTGGGAGTTTTACTCCTGGTAGGTTCAACCAAGCTGGACTGGTCTGTGTGGGTAGAGGTCAGACAAAAGCTGGTACCCTGGTCCTCCAGGTTGGGGGTTTTAGCATAGGGCTGACACCCCTGTCTATGTAAAAAAAAATAATGAAGTTATGGAAACAACATCAAATGAACAAACTTTGCTGCGGGATGGACATTCGGAGTCTGTGGCTCGTATGACTGTCAGTGGTGAAAGCCGAAAGGAAGCCACTGACATGAAAACGGATGTCCTGACCGCAAAACAGGATACAAGAATAGGATTTTGGAATGTCAGGACAATGTACGAGACAGGTAAACTAAGACAGGTCACGGCAGAAATGAGAAACTATAGGTTACACATCCTGGGGATAAGTGAGAGCAGATGAACAGGGGCAGGAAAAGTTAAAACAGCAACAGGAGAAACAGTACTTTACTCTGGAAGAGAGGATGGACAGCACAGTGAAGGCGTAGCCATTATTCTACAGAAAGGGATAGAAAGGACATTACTGGAATGGAAACCCATCAACAACAGACTGATACGATTGAGATTGAGAGGGAGATTCACCAACACTACAATAATACAATGCTACGCACCAACGAATGATAGTGATGAGGAGGTCAAGGATGAATTCTATCAACAACTGCAGAAAGAAATGGAAGACACACCTAGATATGATCTTGTTATAGTAATGGGAGACCTCAATGCGAAAATTGGTACACACAATACATATAATGAAAGAACAATGGGGAAATGCGGCAGCGGAACAGCAAACGAAAATGGGGATAAGCTAATAAGTTTCTGTAGCATTAACAACCTGGTAATTAGAGGAACACTTTTCCCACATAAGGAAATTCACAAGTTAACATGGGAATCACCAAATGGTCGGGACAGAAACCAGATAGACCACATCATGGTTAACGGCAGATGGAGACATGCATTACAAGATGTGAAGGTAAGAAGAGGTGCAGATGTGGGAAGTGATCACCATTTAGTAGTAGCAAAACTGAAAGTGAAACTAAGAAGGGCTGGACCAACTGTAACTACACAGAAAAGGTTTGACATCAGCAAATTGAAGGACCCCCTTACCAGAAAAGCTTTTGCGGCCGACATTAAGAAACGATATCAATTTGCCAAAAGCCAGGAAAAGACACTAACTGATGATATAGACCAGAATCTTAACACCATTTCAACAATATATAAGGAAAGTAGCAAATCATGCTTAGGATTCCAGGAAAGGAAGAAGCAAGACTGGATAACACCAGAAACACTAAACACCATAAAGATGAGAAAGGAAATGAAAAAAAAAAAAAACAGAAGCGAAGTCCCCCAGGTTAAAGCAACTATATAGCGAACAGTACAGCCAGCTGGACAGGGAAGTTAAACGCCAAACCCAAGCCAACAAAAGGAATTTCCTAGACGATCTTGCAAAACAGGCAGAAGAGGCAGCACTGAGAAATGAACAAAGCACAGTATACAAAATAACTAAATTCATCAGCGGAAAACAAGGTGCAAACAATATTACATTAGTAAGAGATAAGCAAGGAAATCTCATCAAGACAGCAGAGGGACAGGAAACAAGATGGGCAGAGCACTTCAGAGAAACGCTGAACAAGGAAATACCAGAGACACAATTGAATGTTCCTGAGGCTGAAAACGATCTAGATGTAAATACAGACATTCCACAAAAAGAAGAAATCATCACAGCAATCAAAGGGTTAAAGAACGGTAAAGCTCCGGGCCATGATAACTTAAATGCAGAGCTATTTAAGACAGACCCTGAGCTAGCAGCAGAACTATTAGAACCACTATTTGCACAAGTGTGGAAAACGGGGACAACACCATCAGAGTGGAAGAAAGGAATAATTGTCAAATTGCCCAAGAAGGGAGATCTTGCAGACTGCAATAATTGGAGAGGAATCACTCTTCTCTCAGTTCCCAGCAAAATACTAGGCAGGATAATTATCCAGAGAATTTCAAAGGCAGTAGACTACAAACTGAGGAAAGAACAAGCAGGATTTAGAAAGAACAGAAGATGTGTAGACCATATATTCACTCTCAGGAACATTATAGAGCAGTGCTCAGAATGGCAAAGACAGCTTTACATAAATTTTGTTGATTTTGAAAAGGCTTTTGACAGCATACATAGGGACAGTTTAAGGAAAATACTGAGGGCTTATGGAATTCCAAGCTGCATAGTGTCAATCATAAAAAGCCTCTATGCCAACTTTACGTGTAGTGTTGGGCAGAGCAACCTAACCTTCGAGGTGAAGACAGGAGTACGACAGGGATGCCCCTTATCAACCACTCTATTTTTAACAGTCATAGACTGGGTGATGCGCCAGACAACAGAGGGCAGTCCAAGAGGAATAAGATGGACTACATTTTCTACATTGGAAGATCTGGAATATGCAGATGACATTGCACTGCTGGCACATTCACATCAACACATCCAGGAAAAAACAGATAGACTTAATAAAATTAGCCAGCAGGTGGGCTTGAACATCAATTTAAAGAAGTCTGAGGTCATGACGCTCAATGTGAGCAACCCTGAACCCATATCAGTAAGAAATCAGCAACTGGTACAGACAGATACCTTCACATACCTAGGAAGCATAGTAACACCAGATGGTGGGGCAGGCAAAGACATCAACATCAGAATGAATAAGGCAAGAACAGCCTTCTTTAGCCTAAATAACATCTGGAAGTCCTCCCAATACAGCACAAGCACAAAATTAAGATTATACCAGAGTTGTGTGCTTTCTGTGCTTCTCTATGGTGCAGAATGCTGGAGAGTCACAGAGAAGGAAATGTCAAAATTGTCCTCTTTTCACACAACATGCCTAAGAAAAATTCACCGCATCTTTTGGCCGAATACTATCACCAACCAAGATCTGCTTACTCGTAGCAAGCAAGAGGACATGCACACCATCATAGCTGGCAGACGCTGGAGCTGGGTTGGTCACGTCCTCAGAAGAGACCCCGATGCCATCACAAGAACAGCTATGTTTTGGACCCCTGAAGGAAAACGAAAGAGAGGCCGACCAAAAACAACTTGGCGGAGGACTGTGGAGGCTGAGATGCAAAGAATGAACCAGAGTTGGGGCACTGTACGAAGGATGGCCACCGACCGTGCAAAGTGGAATCAATTTGTTGTTGCCCTACAAGACGCCACTAGGCGTGATGGCCACTGACTGCTTTGACGGTCGGTGGTTAAGGATCGAAGAAGAAGACATATGAACGTGGTGTATCGTGTTTAGTAAGAACTGTTCCTGGCATCCACTTACCAGCTGCTGAAAATGGCTTCATTCTCAGTGTCTGTCCCTGACTGAGAGCTGGGACACTTTGTCCTGCTTTCCTGTTGTAAAAGTATTGTTGTTTCTGTGCTCGCCTGTCTAAATATTTTTGGGTCTGTGCTAGGCTGTGTAGCCCTGGTTTCATAATGGCAGTTTTGGCAGGTAGTAAGTTCCTTGGTCTTCTGCCCAGGAGCAAGTGTGTAGGTGACAACCCAATGTCTTCCAGGGGAGTTGTATTATAGTCCAGGAGAGCTAAGTACTTGTCTGTTGATTTCAACCACAGTCGTTTGGTTGTCTGAATGTATCTTTCTGCAAGTCCATTTGAACTCTGAAAGTGTGGAGATGCCGTAGTGTGGCTGATTTGGTAGTCACGACAAAACTGTTGGAATTTTATGCTTGTGAACTGTGAGCCACAGTCTGATCTTATTTTGCTTGGTATTCCATGGATGCTGAAGACCTTTTTAAGCACTTCGATCACAGCAGAGGATCTCATACTTGGCAAGTTTTCTACCTGAATGGCCCTTTAATAATAATCAACTATCATCAAGTACTGGATACCCTCAAAGTCAAAAATGTCAATTGAAATTTCTGAAAATAGGAGCTCTTGATGTGGTGTGGGGATTAGAGGTTCTTTGGGTGGGCTTCTACAATTTTCTGCACATTTGTAGTAATTCTTCACCAGTTCTTCTATGTCAGAATTCATTTGAGGCCAGTAAAGCACTTCTCCTGCTCGTTGTTTACACTTTACAATTCCCAAGTGTGTTTTATGGATCAGCTGTAACATGTCTGGTTTTAAACTTGGGGGCACTACCAGTTTTTGGCCTCTGAAAATCAGATTATCAATTACTGCTGGTTCGGCCTTGGCATCAAAAAATGGTCGAACCTCTGGATTCACCTTCTTGTAACTGTTTGGCCAACCTAGCTCAATAGTTTGCTTTAGTGAGGAGAGTTCACTTGTTGTGGCTTTCTGGAATGCTTTGAGCTTCTTATCTGAAATGGAAATGAAGCTGAGCATCGAGATATTGGTTAGATCACAGTCCGGGGTGTCTTGGGATAGTGGTGCACGTGAGAGAGTGTCTGGGATAGTCAAGGTGGATCCTTTCTGGTATCGGAGTTCAATGTCGTACCATTGTAAAGTCAGGAGCATTTTCTGAATTCGCATTGGTGCCTGAACTATGGGTTTTTTAAATATCTGTTCCAATGGCTTATGGTCATTAATGACGGTGACATGCTTCCCATATATGTATTGGTGAAATTTCCTACAGCCATGTACAATTGATAGAATTTCTTTCTCAATTTGTGCATATCTTTGTTCTGTTGGTGTCAGTGACCGAGATGAGTAAGCTACTGGTCTACCTTCTTGAAAAAGTACTGCTCCCAGTCCTGTTTGGCTGGCATCACAGTGAATTTCTACAGGCTTTGTAACATTGTACAGTGCCAATACTGGTGTTTCGGTACACAATGGCTTCAACTTGTTAAATGCTTCTTCCTGATTGGACTGCCATTGAAAAACTACATCTTCTTTGAGGAGATCTCTTAGGGGTTTGGCTACATCACTGAGTCTTGGCAAGAACTTTGAAAGATATGTGATGCATCCCAGAAATCGTCTGATATTTTGCTTGGAAGATGGTCTCCTCATTTTGGTCACAGCCTCCACTTTGTCTGGATCTGGTTCAATTCCATTTTTGCTGATAATATGTCCTAAGTATTTAACACTGTTCTGTCTTAACACACATTTGTCCCAGTTCAATTTCAGGTTGTAGGATGTAGCTCGGTCAATGACTTTTTGCAATATTTCATCATGATGTTGTGTATTCCTCCCTGCAATCAAAATGTCATCAATTGTTGCTACCGCACCATCTATGCCCTCCAGCATTTGGTCCATGATTCTCTGGAAGATTTCAGGACTGGATTTAATACCAAATGGCAACCTGAGCCAACAATATCTTCCTACTGGTGTGTTAAAGGTTGTGAGAAACGATGATCTCTGGGTAAGCTTGATCTGTAAGAAGCCATTTTTGGCATCAAGTACTGAGAACACCTTTGCATCGGGAATATTTGAGATGATTTTATCAATACTTCGCATGGGATAATTTTCTCTCTTGATTGCTCGATTTAAATCTTTGGGATCAATACAGATTCTGATTTTGCCATTTTTTTCTGTGACCACCATCGAGCTCACCCAGTCAGTAGGCTCATTTACTTTTGCTATAAAACCGTCTACTTCCATTTCTTTAAGTTTTTGCTTGATTTTTTCTCGTAAAGCAGCTGGTTGTTTCCTGGTTGCGTGTACTACTGGTTTTACTTCTGGGTCTATTGTGAGATCTATTTCTCCTGGAAGTAATCCTGTAGTCTTTGCTAATTCTGGAAACTCTCTTGCTAAGCCAATAGTACGAGTGCGACAGATGAGACCAAGTTTCTCAGCTGTATCTCGAGAGTATATTTTCTTGGTCGATGTTTACTATTAGGAATTCTGAAACAGTCTCTGTTTTTTTGCAAGAAATATGCAGGTCGACAGCGGCTATGGGCTTGATTAGATGATTTGAATAGGTTCTGAGAATTTTCCTTGATTCTCTTCCTTTTGGTTGTCCTCGGATCCTGCAAAAATCCTTTAGAGTTATTATATTGCACCGTGCACCTGTGTCAATTTTGAAATACATGTCTCTCTATTTATGCTTAGTTTGGTTTTCCATTTATCTGCCTGAATAACATCTTTGAGTGAATTAATATCTATGTATTCAATAGATTATTCTTCCGATGTGTGTTGTTGGTAGTCTTCATGTACCATATTGATGGATTTTTGCATTAGTTTGCACATTTTTTTCCAGTGCCCTTTTTTTTATTGCAAAAAGTGCATGTGGAGTTGATGGCCGGACATACATTATGTCGAGTGGAAAACCCGCATCTTTGGCAATCTAGGCGCTGTGAAGTGCTTTCTTGTTTTGTAACCACAGGTTGCTGGTTGCTTTTGGGTTTCTGGATTTGGCGGACTTGATAATTTTTCCTGGAGACTTTCTGTATCATCGAAGTCTGCACTTCACTTTCTTGAACTAGTTTTAGCTGTCTTTGTGATAGTTCATGTTGCTGCCCTATTTCTAACATTTTAGATAGAGTAAGACTTTCTCCTCTGTCTAGCAGTTTCTCTTGTAGTTGTATGTCGACTACGCCATCAATTACTGAGTCAATCAGGATGTCATCTGGGTCTGTGTAGTCACAGTCTAGGAGAATGAGTCTCAGGTCTTTTACAAAGTTGTCAAACCCTTCCCCTTGTAATTGTTTTCTTTGCTTCAGTTTGTGTCGAGCAATGCGTTTATTTTTCCGAGGCTGTACATATTTTTCATATTTTCCCATGACCACATCAAATTTGTTTTTTTCTCCCTCCGCCCAAGTGAACGTTTTGTAAATTTCTCGTCCCAGTTCGCCTACCCAAGTGCCAAGCCACCCCATTTTTATTTTTCCGAAGTCTGTGCTAGCGGTCCTTCTAAAACAAATTCGACGTGGCTTTTGGAATTCTTGGTGCAGGTCTTGAGCCTGCCAGTCAATCTGAGGCTGATCAAAGGTAAACCCTGTGGCCATTACTTTACCTGTTAGCGACGATGAACTGACGGTAATATAGCCTTGTTATCGAAGTTAGGTCTAGTAGCCTGTGTTATCTTTGTAGATGAAAATGCAGGTTTACTGATACTTAACTCTTTCAGTCCCAAGCAAAAAAGTGGGTTTGGCCCAAACAAAAATGGCCATCCCAGTATGTTTTTATTGTTTTTGTTTGGAAATAATTTTTTTAAATGTTCATATTCATAAATAACAAAAGTACAAAATGGATGGCTATACTTTAAGAAAATAGCGTTTTTGAGTTGTCAAAATTAGAAAAGAGCCATAGAAAGGATCAAGAGATACGAAAGCCAGTATACTGTTGTTTGGGCCAAATGGGTCTAGCGGGAAGTACAGTATACTGGCTGTTGGGACTTAAAGAGTTAAGCCAATCCTGTTTTGTACTAATAAAGATGTACGGGCGACATGGGTAATATTCTGTCACCATGTCACGTTATACACTGTCAGTTATAACAGAACATTCATGAAACAAAACGAGATGTCAACAGTTAACATCTTTATTTCTCGCCCTGCTATTGCCGACCACCAGCATAGTCTCCCCTAGTATTGGTCATTGTAAATGTCGGAACCAATACTCAATACATCACAGACACCATAGATAGAAGGTATTGGGCATTCTTTCTTGCTTAGCATAGGTTGTCCATGTCTCGCTGCCATATAGAAGTGTTATATACCACAGCTTTGGTCTTCGTTTTAAGTTTGGAGTTATCCAAACATGCATTGTGAGGCGAGCAAAGGTGGCTGCAGCTGTCAATTTCTGTGTCCAGAGAGAATTCTTTGTTGATTGAAGACCCCAGGAATGTGAAGTGGTGCACCACTGCCAATTCATAGTTATCAATAATAATAACTGTTGCAACATCCACATCCTGACCCAGCACATTTGTTTTCTTTAGATTTATTGTGAGGTCAAAGTCCTTGCATGCTTGGGTGAAATAGTTCATCAATCTCTGAAGCTCCTGTTGACTTTGAGTGACAATTGCAGTGTTCTCAACGAATAACAAGTCTCTTATAGTGACCCTTCTGATTTTTTGTTTTTGTCTTCAGCCTTGGGAGGTTAAACAGTCGGCCATTTGACCTAGTGTGAAAGCATATTCCTTCATTTGAATCTCTGAATGCATGTTTCAAGAGCAGAGCAAAGAAGATCTCGAAGAGGGTTAGAGCCAGGATGCTGCATTGTTTAACGTCACTGCGTATGTCAAAGGACTGTGATGTGCTTCTAGCATATTGGACTGTTCCCTTCATGTCGTCACGGAATGACTTTATCATTTCCAGCAATTTAGTAGGGCAGCCTATTTTCAGGAGGATTTTGTAGAGTCAATTTCTGCTAACCAGGTCAAAGGCGATATATAAAGGCCTTTTCTGCTCCCTTGATTTTTCCTGAAGCTAGCAGAGAGAAAAGATCATGTTTGCTGATCTGCCAGCTCGGAATCTACACTGTGACTCTGGATATATGCGCTCAGCTATATTGTGTAGTTGCATTAAGATGACTCTGGCAAAATCCTTACCAACAGTACTAAGAAGAGAGATGCTCGTAGTTATTGCAGTCACTTCTGTCTCCTTTATTTTTATATAGTGTTACAATCTTGGCATCTTGCATGTCTTAAGGGATAGGTGTCTCTTCCCAGCACTGGCACAGCACCATTTGCAGGGGATGTAATAACGTGCTCTTACAGCATTTGATTAAATCAGCAAGAATCCCATCACTGCCTGGTTGTCGTGCTTAGATAGGTTTTAAAGTTATGTAAGGTCCCACCTGAGTATAGGAGATGGTGATAATACGTGAGAAGTAAAGTGTAAGAAATAGATTTTCACGAGTGAATAGTTAAGGAGAAGATCTGTCTCTGGACTGAATAGTTTCTCTAGTCCAGCCTATCTATATGACTAATTTAGTATCAGACAATCTTGCACACCCTTATATTGAGAAATATAAGTTTACTATACACGCACACACACACACAGCTATGTGACAACAAGACACACAAACGTGAAAAAAACTATGGGTAAATTTGGGTATGGATCTGAGCAACACACAAAGTTTAGTTCTTTTGTTGTTTATTATCATTAAACTT
Source organism: Oreohelix idahoensis (assembly GCA_024509875.1). Lineage (NCBI taxonomy): Eukaryota > Metazoa > Mollusca > Gastropoda > Stylommatophora > Oreohelicidae > Oreohelix > Oreohelix idahoensis. The sequence continues at coordinate 417,425 of JAMPIV010019013.1, forward strand.
TACAACATCGAATATCTAAGAGAAATCAAATAAATCAAAATTACATATATAGAGAAATGACAGAATACCCGTGCCCTCCCTTCATTGAGAAGATAAGAACCCAATAAGTTACTAACCCCAAAGGTTAAAGGTTAGCACTAGGTTACAGTATAGACAGTAAAGAAAACAAAATTCCTAATACGTGCTAATCTGTAAAGTAAACAGTTGTTAAAGCAAAATAACTAGTTTGGTACAAGCTACCGTAACAAGAAAATATTCAATCTCTCTCTCTAACATACGTGGCCACGCTCTCTCTCTCTCCTTACCTAATCTTGGTGATATTTCCTGGAATGTTATCCTGAATATATTTATCGATATTGATAATGTCAGGGTTCAGTGCCAAATTTGGCCGCAGTCCATCCTTGACAATAACTTTATATGGCGGACGCCACGTTTGGTGAGGTAATCCTGGATCGATAGTGTCACCTCGAATAGTTAATGGTAGAAAAAATCAAGATCTAGTGTTCACAGCAAAGAATGAAAAAAACAAATACTTTTGGTATTTGGACACAGCTAGTTGCTAAAAATTGTTACTGATGATGGTACGTAATTGATTTGTTGGTAAATCCTATCGGCGGGCTCTGTGGTGAGTACCAATTTTGAAACAGCACAACTTTCTGAATAAATCCAGTGCTGCATCTGTCAAAAGTTAGATGTTGCTATTATTGCATATACCACTCCCGTGGGCTGATAAATTGGAAAAATATATCTGGGAATTGATAGTCCAGTTAAACTTAATAGATAAATGTTTTATTTGTCTTTTAGCCAGTCCTGTTCACAACATGGACTTGTGACTCATAAGCCACGAAGAAGACAACATAAATCCCATCAGTAACTGGAGAAAATAATAAAGAAAAAAAATCATCTGGCCGCTCTGACAGGTCACAGATCAGAAATGAAACAATCCCCACGAAATGCTAATAACACACTTCCACAATGGTTCTAGAATAACGAGCTTAGATTATCCAAAATTCTGAGCGACAACTGATCAGTGAGTTTAAGGAACCGCTGTTTATATATTGTTATGATTAAAACTCATAACATATCGGTCGTTATCTAATGGGTATTGATTAGATACCATGTTGTAGATGTACTGTATCCACGGGTTGCCCGGAAGTATGTCGTTGCCTTTTGGGGCAGATTTGGCAGAAGTCAACCGGTCTCAGTTTGGCAGAAGTGAAGGAAACTTCGAGGCCTTTTCTGTGTATCTCGATGTGGACGGACACATATATGTCCAGCTCCTAGATGATGTTATTTCTACAGAGTCCTAAAGTGTTTCAACATCTAGATTGCCCATATACTTCATTGGGTCGATGCTAGAGTATTATATTATGAGAAGTGAGTGCTGTATTCTGATGCACGTGAGTTGAGACTTTTAAATCAAATCTGCATACAAATGTCGAGGACATCTTGTCATTAGCAGACTGAATAGCGACGCTCAAGACTGGCTAGGTTATGCCATGATCATGAACATATATTTGATGAATTAATTGGAGCTTTGATTTGTGAATAAACATGTGTCGTCCCAACGTCCAACCTGGCCTTTGCAGCATCTTTATTGTTGAAGATCAGGATTGTATTTGAAGGCTGAATGTTAAACTCTTACCGGCATTTGTGCATGCCATACTAACTACACACAGAGATATATATTTTATAAAGGAGGGACCTCTCCGAAGAAACCTCTGTTCTTACATGTAACAATGAGGGCCAAATGCAACATATATATTCATTTGCTCTCAGATCCCTAATGGTGTTAATTTCGCATGAATGTGCGAACTAAACAATTGTGAAACTGTGGACCAGATAAAAGTCCTCTAAGCCGGCCACCGTTTTTCTCATCGAACGCTGCTAGCCCGACATTAAAGGCACCTGCGTCCCGATAACGGGGTTTCTTTCAAAATCGCTCGCGATAACGGGGTTTCTTTCAAAATCGCTTGCGTCTCGAGATGAAATGTTAATCGGCTCAGAGATTTCTCTGTATCTGAAGATCAAAGGGTTAATTGTTTATCCCACGTGCGTCTGTCTGCTATCTTGATGATTGGCAGACCCGCTCGCGTGAGAAACGTAGGTAAACAAATCAGAGCTCGCTGCCTGTTATGCTGGCAGGTCACGGAAGTTGGTAATATGTCTGTTGTTTACATCTAAAAAAAAAGAGGCATGGATAAAAGTATGAGTAATGCAGTCTGTCAAATGTTTGACTTTGCAAACGAATCATAGAACTACGGCATGGTCACGGAAGACTGTCGGATACAGCAGGCTTTATTTCCATTATACGTCACACTGGTGCTTTGTCAGAGCCCAAGCTATCAATGACCTTGCTGAGTTCTTCCAATGTTGGTTCGGCATCCACCTCCTTCATAGTTGGCAGGCATTAGACAGCATCAAGGGCTGCAGGCGTGATGGTATTTTCTTTAACATAAAGCTCAGAATAGTATTCAACCCACCTCTCAATCTGTTTACACTTATTGGTTAGTATCTCCCCACTGATGGTTTTTAGCGGTGCCATCTTTCATTTTTGGGGACTGTTACCGGTGTTTTTTTCTTCAGTGGTCTGTCTCTGACAATGATGTTGTCAGGGCTGTCGGCTTACAACATGTGGCTGACATATTTCTTTGTAACGCGAACTGGATGTGGGCCATTTAGCTTTGGCATATGGTGATGATAATTGAGCTCAGTAACACTGTTTAAAAGGTCAATGCAGGATGACCAACTGGCAATAAATCGATGCTGGACTCATAGTGGACAGTTTATTAAACACATAACGTTAACATCAGTCAGCTAGACGATCATCAATATTACATTCATGGCAGAAAAAGTACATAGTCAATAATGGTCAACATGGACGTTGACTGACTTCACCAACCGTTACCACTCCAAGGCTTACGGTTTAGTGATATACATGGTTCTGACGAAGTAACCATGTTAACATTCTTTACGTAGTTATTTATATTCTTTTATGTTTCAATCAGCTCCTAGTGTTAGAGGGACACACTAACAACTTGACACTTCTGGTCAAGTTGAAGCTCTACCATAACGGTACAGGAGACGAAGTATCAGAGGCAAGATACTTAAAATGAGCCGTTTCTGACTAAATTTCAAATTATAAGCTTCTTGGCATAGCTTCTTCAAGAAGAGTGTATTCATCTTTCAGATGATCATAATGTATACATATTCGTGTCTTCCCTTGACCTGGGTAAGAACACCATAATCAATTACGTCTATACTTGACGATAGTTATTTCATTCTGCCTCCAGTACGTTGCCCGGATAGCAACAAATCGCCGTGACAAACCGTGCCATACCCGTTTAAGAATGGTGCACGGTCATACGCAAATAATTAAACATACAATTAACCTAGATGCGCTCAAATGTGCGTCTACAAAATACTAGACGTACATGTGAGGATCTCAAACATTTAACTCCCCCGCTATCAATATAAAATAACTTAACAGGGACCAAGGACTTTCTTCATTCCGTCATTCAATTTGTCTAGTGTTGTCTTTTTGTGCTGCAGTCTGGATGCTCTTGCTGAGCTGGAACAATAATCATTTGCACAACATTGAGCAGTTTGTTGGACTTTGCTTCTTGTAGCCTTGATGGCATCGTCCAGCCTATTGTAGAGCAGCTTCCCTCCTTCTTAAAGGACCCCAACCATGCCCTTACTACTTTTTCCTCTATCCAGCTTTCCCAAGACTGTACCTACTGTTTATTTCTGTTAGAGTCTGCTCGCCTTACACTTCTATTCCTCACTCTGATGGTCTCCGAGCTCTCCGGTTTTTCTTGGACCACTGCACCTACCCCTCTATCGCTACAGAGACTCTCCTGCACCTCGCAGAACTGGTTCTTTGACTCAATTCCTTTGAGTTCAACGGACAGTTCTTTGACCAAGTCAGTGGAGTTGCCATGGGCACCAAGATGGGTCCCAGCTATGCCTGCCTCATCATGGGCTACCTGGAGTATCAGGTGTGGCAGCAGTATCCTGGACCTTTTCCATTGATGTATCATAGATACATTGATGATGGCAAAGGTCTCACTGATATGCCAGAGGCTGACTTATCTAGGTTCATTAACTTCATCAACAACTTCCACCCTGCGATCCAGTTCACCTCCCACATCTCCACTGTCTCTGTGAATTTCCTTGACATTGTTGTCACCATCACTCCCCCCCACCTTAACACTTCGGTATACTATAAACCCACTGATGGACACAGTTACCTCCTTTATACTTCCTCTCATCCTCGGGCTTGTGGTGACTCCTTGCCTTTCTCACAACTTCTCCGCCTCCGTCGGTTATGCCAAAATGATGATGACTTTCTTTGCCGAGCACAGGAAATGTTGGACTTCTTCCGCAGGAGACAGTATCCAGAGGATGTTCTTACCTCTGCCTTAGAGTGTGTTCTTCCTATCTCACGTCCAGAGGCCCTCAACCCCGCCACAAAACCTCGAATAGAGTCGTTAATATTGACATATCACCCTCACAGCACTGCTGTCAAAAGGATCCTGTATCGCCACCTACCTCTCCTCCAAGCTGACCCAGTGGCGCGGGAAGTGTTTAGTGAGCCACCCTTGCTGGCATATAGACGGGTTAACAATTTGAGGGACCTCCTAGCCCACAGCTGTTTGAAAACCATCAATGATGGCAATTTTGGCACCCAGCCATGTAACTGAACATGATGCAAGACATGTCAGTATGTTATCCAAACACGTTCAGTGTCGTTCACTAAGGCCATGTTCACCATCATCCATGGCTGCACATTCGAGTCACGCAACGTCATTTATGCTACGAGGTATTATATGCAAATGTTAAGAATTTCAAAAGCAGTAGACCACAAACTGAGGAAAGAACAAGCAGGATTTAGAAAGAAAAGAAGATGTGTAGATCATATATTTACCCTGAGGAACATTATAGAGCAGTGCTCAGAATGGCAAAGACAGCTGTACATTAATTTCGTTGATTTTGAAAAGGCTTTTGACAGTATACATAGGGACAGTTTATGGAAAATACTGAGGGCTTATGGAATTCCAAGCTGCATAGTGTCAATCATAAAAAGCCTCTATGCCAACTTTACGTGTAGCGTTGGGCAGAGCAACCTACCTTTGAGGTGAAGACAGGAGTATGACAGGGATGCCCCTTATCAACCACTCTATTTTTAACAGTCATAGACTGGGTGATGCACCAGACAACAAGGGCAGTCCAAGAGGAATAAGATGGACTACATTTTCTACAATGGAAGATCTGGAATATGCAGATGACATTGCACTACTAGCACATTCTCATCAACACATCCAGGAAAAAATGGATAGACTTAAGAAGTATAGCCAGCAGGTGGGCTTGAACATCAATCTAAAGAAGACAGAGGTCATGACGCTCAATGTGAGCAAACCTGAGCCCATATCAGTAAGGAATCTGGAACAGACAGACACCTTCACATATCTAGGATGCATAGTAACACCAGATGGCGAAGCAAGCAAAGACATCAACAACAGAATGAACAAAGCAAGAACAGCCTTATTTAGTCTAAACAACATCTGGAACTCCTCTCAGTACCGCACAAGCACAAAATTAAGATTATATCAGAGCTGTGTGCTTTCTGTGATTCTCTATGATGCGGAATGCTGGAGAGTTACAGAGAAGGAAATGTCGAAATTGTCCTCTTTTCACACAACATGCCTAAGAAAAATTCTCCAGATCTTTTGGCCGAATACCATCACCAACAAAGATCTGCTTACTCGGAGCAAGCAAGAGGACATGCACACCATCATAGCTGGCAGATGCTGGAGTTGAGTTGGCCATGTCCTCAGAAGAGACCCCGATGCCATCACAAGAACAGCTATGCTATGGACCCCTGAAGGAAAATGAAAGAGAGGCAGACCAAAAACAACTTGGCGGAGGACTGTGGAGGCTGAGATGCAAAGAGTGAACCAGAGTTGGGGCACTGCACGAAGGATGGCCACCGACCGAGCAAAGTGGAATCAATTTGTTGTTGCCCTACAAGACGCAACCAGGCGTGATGGCCACTGACTGCTTTGACGGTTGGCAGCTAAGGAAGAAAGAAGAAGATGCAAACGTTGCAATATTACTTACATCGGCCATACAGGCACATGACAGGTCCGATTCTGCAGACACCTCTACGACATCTCTCAGTTGAAATCCACACCTGTGGCCATCCACTTCAATGGCCCTGGCCACCACGGTGCCACTGACATCCAGGTAACAGCCATCAGATCCTGTTCCTTGGATGCCAACAGTCGGTTCCACCTGGAATGGAACAACGCCTCATCCATCTTATGGGTTGCCTTAAACCCAACGGTTTGAATACCCAGCATTCTTTTGTCTGAGGCGTCCTTTTCTATCCAGTCCCAGTTTTATTATGACTTTCTACTATGACTGCGATCACCCTTGACTTCCCTCCTATTCTATGTATATTTATATATATATATGTGAGTCTATGTATATAATATATATGTATATATAAGCAGATAAGTTTGGAGAGGAAGCTGGAAATCTTCGGCGACATAATATATCTGCACTGTCGGAAAGTGTTCGGAGTGAGGGAGGCAAGGGAAGGTAACCCACCACGAAAAAGTAGAAGACAAATTAAAATAGAAGAAATCAGGAAACAGAAGAAGCATGCCCGAAAACTTTTCAAGAACGCAGTTGCCACAGAGAAGGAAGGGTTACGACAGGTTTGGGAGCACCTGAAAGGCCAACATAATGCCCTTTGTAGAGCAGAAAGGTTGTGCAGGAAGAGAAGGAAGACTCGAAGGGATAGGGAAAGATTCTTCAGGGAGCCCTTCAAGTTTGCCAAAGAACTGTTTGAGCAGCCACGGTCGGGTTTGCTAAACATCAAGAAAGAAGACCTGGAAGAACACCTTAGAATGACATATTCAGATGGTTGCAGAGATGAGCCGCTCAGCAGCATGGCAGGCCTTAAATGGCCGAGTAAGCCAGGAGTTGGATTTAACACCAAGCCCCCAACGGTGCAAGAGGTAGAAAGCATTGTCCAGAAAGCTCGGTGCAAGTCAGCTCCAGGTCCTAATGGTGTTCCATATGTGGTGTATAAGAGATGCCCTGAAGTACTCAAACGACTGCTCCGTTTACTAAAGAATGCGTGGAAAGCCCAGCTTGTAAGCAAGGAATGGAGAAAGGCGAACGGAGTCTACATCCCGAAGGAGCAAAATTCCACAGACATCAGTCAGTTCAGGCCAATCTCACTACTCAATGTGGAAGGGAAGATATTCTTCTCAGTGATGGCGAAAAGACTCACTACATACCTCCTGGCAAATGGGTACATTGACACTACCATTCAGAAAGGAGGTATCCCAGGTACACCACGATGTCTAGAGCATGCCACAATGATCTGGGAAGCAATCCAAAAGGCAAAGTCTGACAGAACAAACCTCCATGTAATCTGGTTGGATCTAGCGAATGCTTATGGATCCGTTCCACACCAGATGTTGTGGCAGGCCCTAGAAATGTATCATGTTCCACAAGAGATTGCAGCAATACTGAAGCTGTATTTCGCAGGGTTTGCTGTCAGATTTTCAACCAGAGAGTACACAACGAAGTGGATTGGCCTTGAAGTTGGAATTGCAATTTGGTGTACCATCTCTCCGATACTATTCGTGATGGCTATGCAGGTAATCCTCAATGCGGCTGAAGGAATGGCTATAGGTCCAAAGCTCGGGGGAATGTGTCACATGCCACCGCTCAAAGCATTCATGGATGACACAACAATTCTGACATCAGATGAACATCAGGCCCGGAGGATGTTAGAACGCCTGGATGAACTAGTCAGCTGGTGCAGAATGAGCTTCAAACCCAAGAAGTCGAGAAGCCTATCAGTCAGGAAAGGGAAGATAGCAGAAGACATATTCGTGGTTTCCAACCAAAGAATCCCTACTGTCATTGAGGAACCTGTTAAAAGTCTTGGCAGGGTGTACGATGCCTCATTAAAAGACTCGAAGGCAGTGCAACAGACAATAGAAATGGCAGACAGAGGGCTACAGATCATAGACCAAAGCAGACTCTTGGGAAAGTTCAAACTGTGGTGCCTCCAGTTCATGTTGTTACCGAAGTTGCTTTGGCCACTGCTTATATATGAAATAAGCACAAGTACAGTCGAAGCTATAGAGCAGAAGGTCAACAAGTTCATGAGAAAGTGGCTAGGGGTACCACCAGGTCTGTCAGATGTAGCACTGTACTGCAAAAAGTCAAAACTTCTGCTTCCTTTCAAGTCAGTTGTTGAAGAGTACAAAGTTGGAAAGGCAAGGCTTGCAATGATGCTACGCGAGTCAGCTGATGACGTGGTTAAGTCCATTCAGCCCACACTGAAAACGGGAAGAAAGTGGAGAGTGGAAGAAGCTGTTGATGCTGCCCAAGAGTCACTCAAACTGAGGGAGGTAATCGGATACACACAGACGAATAGACGGGGATTTGGTCATGGAGACATCCGCTGGTGGTCCAAGGCATCAAGCAGGGAGCGCAGAGACATGGTTGTTCATGAGATACGAGAGGCTGAGAATGATAAGAGGTTGCAAAAAGCAGTGCAGCAGGTCCAACAAGGCCAATGGACTACATGGGAAGGAGCCCTGCAGAGGTCCTTGACATGGAATGATATATGGCATATGGCACCTCTTAGGTTCAGCTTCGTTGTTAGATCAATGTATGACCTGCTGCCGTCGGCCACCAACCTTGTGAAATGGGGAAAGTCGGATGATGAGCAGTGCCCCCTGTGCCAGGGGAGGCAGACACTCGAACACGTGCTCTCAGCGTGTAAGATGTCACTAGGGCATGGGCGATACACCTGGCGCCATAACAAAGTGCTAAATGAGCTTGCTGCGACAATAGATCTAGCAAGGATGAAGGCGAACAGCAAACCCAGGCCGAGCACCGCAAATACATACTTTCTGAGGGCAGGAAAGTCAGCACACCCCAAACCGAGTAAACCAGGTAGCAGTTTACCATCTCTTCTTGATTGTGCAAACGACTGGGAGATGGCGGTAGACCTACCTGGACGAGGGGCATATCCAGAGAGTATCAGAAAATCGCGGAGACGGCCGGATATAGTGCTTCATTCTTCTTCAAGGCTTCAGGTCATACTGATTGAACTGACCGTGCCATTTGAATCCAGAGTAGACGAGCAACATTCGTTCAAAGCGGCCAAATATAGTGATCTGGCCGCGGATCTGAGACACGAGGGATTCACTACAAGGGTCATGGCTGTTGAAGTTGGCGCAAGAGGGCTTGTGGCTGCATCAATGTATGATCTATTGAAACTGTTGCGGCTGAAGGGACAGGCGAGAACAAGGGCACTGAAGAGGCTTAGTGAAACTGCCGAAAAGGCATCAGGCTGGCTGTGGAACAACCGCAATGGGCAATGGAAATCGTGACAATAAACGCTGCGGTACAGAAAACACCAGGAATTTTTCTAAGTCCACAAAACGCTGAGTTTTGTGGTGTACTAGTGAGCGGGCTGTGACTGAGGGGCAACAGGCGATGTATATTATAGGAGGTGTCAGTGCCAGAATTTCAGTGGCTAGGCTCGGCGGCTTCGCGATGGTGTCTCAGTGTGTGCGACGGAACGAACGGAATAATTTGTCTTCTCTTTGTTACTTTCACAATTGCCTCCACGGCTGGCGGAGTTGTGGATTAAAGTTGCTACCATAAGTGAAATGGGTTCATTTTCGATACAAGACAACAGGAGGCTGAGACGCTTGGGAGTCATGACCCAAGTGGGCCCGCCCCCCCTTAGAGTGTAAAGGAGTATACTGGGCCGAAACACTTGTCCGATGGGGGGACCTGTTCTGATGATCAGATTGCCTCCTGTTGTATCGCTCTGTAAAGAGTTTCCTATCATCATATATATATATATATATATATATATATATATATATATATATATATATATATATATATATATATATATATATATATATATATATACACACACACACACACATTTTTTATTATATATATATATATATATATATTTTTTCTTTCCACACTCTTTTCATTTATTTATTAATTATATTTTATAATTTTTATTGTTATATAAATATATATATTTTTTCATCACTGTTTTCCAGTCCCTGTTTTCATTATTTTTTATTTTTTGCTTTATGTACTATCCACTTCCGCTTTCCAGTTTTGTGGCAGCCATCTTTGCTCCAACATGTGACAAAACTCAAAGGGAATATTTTTTATCTTATTTCTATAGTTTCATGTTCTCCACTTAATTCTCACTTTCTTTCCCTCCTGTCTTTTGTTTGTCTGTCCCTGATGAAGGCCTTGTGGTCGCAACGTAGGTTTTTCTTGTCCTTTCTCTTCGTAAGACGTACTACTATTTGTGTGTTTTTGTAAATTTATTTATTTTTTTTCTCCATTCTACCGTTCCTGAAGCCTTCAGGATCTGTAGGGTTCTAGCACTCAATGAACATTTGTATTCAATCACAGCACTGGGCTTAGCTTCATTGACAGGTGTCTTCACATCTGATGAAGCTGTGGTGAAGTGGGATGTTATAAATATTTATAGGGGACTTAGTGTACTGACTGAGATCAGCTGTGAAGGTATATATATCTAATAAGAGTAGTGTATTATATATAACCTTACTTGCTGCCACATATGTATACCTCAGTCAGAATTATTCTGGAATAGTGTGATGACTACGTTATATGTCTAGGGTATGTGTATGATGAAGTGTAAGTCATAACAACAACAGACAGATAAACAATTTAATTTATTCCACTACACTTGACAACACTGTGACACTCACATACATATAACACTCTAAAGGATATCTTAAAGGAGTCACTGATAACTTTTCAAATAACAATATGTATTCATTGCTGTCATGAATGTATATGTGTCCTGATTCAAATACAAAGGGAACCAGGAATCACAATCAATTTTAATTACAAGGTATATGTACAGAATTTATTAATATGATTCTTGTAGTGACATATATTATTACTGGTATCCTATGTGTGTCGGTTGTGTAGTGTTAATATGAGGTAATACTGGTTTGGTTTTGTTCAAGCTCTGTTGGTATTTGTCATCATGACTTCAATAGTTTGTCTCTGTTGGAACTAGTATTGGAGATGTTCTCAGTTCCTGATATTAAAACAATTAAATTCCCCTCTTAATTGTATTTTACACTGTCATTTTAAGATGGGGGTACATAATGTTGAGCTCAGCTGGCCACATCAGCTTATCTTGCGTGATGGCGGCAGGAAAAGACTCCTCTGCTCGATTTCTCCCCTGGGCTCTGGAGACACCTCACTGATAGCTAAATGGACCAAGGAGTATGCTGTCCGACTCTGGATTCAGCAAAGCTCTGACCAGGTGCTGCTCAATAACGTTAAGACCACAGTCCCTGAAAACAAGAAGGATGTACCTTCTACTTCATAACTAATTTATACTCTCTTTTTACACTGAGCACAATACATCACAAACATTGAGTTCAGAGCGTTAGGCCAACTGTCAGCTTCATCTGAAATACTTTATACCAGTATTTCCCTCCCTAATGGTTACTACGCCTCTGCAATTCCAGCATTATTTCTGTCTAATCAATAATCTAGGTGTCAGTGTACTGTTTGGCCATTCCATGCAGTTTTACTTTCCTCCGACACCTTCTGTTCAGGCTGGAGCATTATAGGCTTTACATCATGTTTGCTACTGAACTACACATATATACAGGCATAAATTAACAATTCACATTCAATTTTCATTAAAAGATACTGAATGTTTCAAGCTTACCACAATTCATGGAAATAAACACAGATACGTTGACTAGCAATGAATTCTGGCACAAATACTGGCACAAATTCCCATCTGCTTATGTTCCAGGCTTTTATTTAGCAAAAATATGAGCTGGCTTCAACGCACTGTTGCTTTATCAAGCTTATTTGAACTAGTGGTCTCGAACTAACGCTCCTAAGTGATTATATCAGCGAGTCTGGCCAATGGAGCCACGTTTCGACAAGTGTTTGAAAAAATTTTACCTTCCTACGTCTCCCCTAACAACCAAGGATAGCATTTATATTCCGACTAATCGTGTTTAGCCTTACATATCATTCCAGCCAATCAGTTCAAATGTAACTTGTGGCCCATTTCCCGTACAATGGTGGTTTAAAAAAATCTACCACTGAGCGATTCTGATTTTGGGTGTTGTCTGACAGCACCATCATTTTATTTTGGCTATAACTTGTTAATTCCTAGACTATTTGCATAACGTTTTACATATTCTTTGTCAGCAAACCCTAAGGAACCCAAATATACAAATTTAAAAGAGCTACGTGGCTGCGTTCAAAATATGCAATTTCTTCTACCTCCTGTTTCGAAGATGTGCTGTCTGGGTACTGTAATGTTTCAAACGTAAACCCATCTAATGTCATCTTTTCTAATAAGCGTTTTCCAGGTTTTTTAAAACCTAACTCTGGGAAGGTTAGTGTTTTTATCACTGTCCGTCTGAAAAAAAGTTAGTGCATGTGGCCTTACACGCGTGATAGTAGTAATTGTGTATCGCGCAACGCGTGTTTAGTGTTGCACGTGTTCTGCTTTCTGCCTCTCCCTTCTCTCTATCCTTTAGTCCATCTGTTCGTTCGTTTTGGTAACGTAGTATAATTAATGTTAGGATTAATTTAGGTCATTACGTAGTGTGCCTCTCAATGTTTTTCTTAGGAATGCAATACCCGTTTTAATGTGTTGTGGAAACGCTTGTATTTATGCAGTGGCTTATATTTAACGTGGAAACGTTACAATTTGCAGACGAAGCCTAAAACAAAGGGGGATTTCGAGTACTGTCATTGTGACAGCACTGTTCTTTACTATTCTTCTTCCTTTTATTAAATTTATTTGTTAGGCTTTGCATTTACCTTTTAATTTATATATGTGGATTAGAATATTTCACGACAGAAGCATCAATCCATTCATTTGACTTTGCTGTCTTCTTACCAAAGGTAGCAAGTGCAGTACTATGAATGGTGTTCTGCAGGTGCTCCCAGTTCTCTGTAACAGTATCACCATGCTGTGGGCTACTGAGCTCTTTCTCAAAGGTCGTGGTAAATTGAGCAGTCATGACATGGTCTGACATCTTGCTGATATCAATGCTTGGTTTCCCTTCATGTCTGACACGATGGAGTTCTCTTGGTTGTGCTCTGATTTTGCAGCAAACGAAGGAGTGATCTCTATCACAGTCTGCACTATGCTACGAGTGTGTGGAGAGCACAGACTTGAGAACTGGTCTTCTTACAAGAATCAGATCCAGTTATTGCCAGTACTTTGATCGTGGGTCATTGACTCACCTATGCCCCTTTTCCTGTCAGTGGAACCAGTTCCACAGGTCTCAGATTGAGCCACACATGAAGGCTGGGAGCTGAGCTTGGTTGTCAGAGGCTATTTGAGGCAGAGCCTTAGAAGCATTTATCTGTAGTGAGAGCTTATCCCCACAACAACTCCCAGATATGACAACCTTTGGACCCCATGATTAACTAAATAAATGTTTTACTGTAAGTGAACAATTATATTTTAGATTGAATTCCACAGTACAAGGTGACTAATATTAGGTTGTGCTTAAGGCTGGCAACCTTATCATGTAAAACAAGAACATGTGAATGCTTGGTGCAGGCTTCATGAAAAGAGGCCATCTACATGCTCCACAAGAAGTAAAAAACAAAAAAATGATAATGATTTGAAAGTTTGTGTCTTAAAATAATGGTGTTTTAACAGTTTGTCTGTCATTTTATCATGCTGAATTCATTGTTGTCACTTCATTATATAGTATTCCTTAAAGAAAAAATATTTTTGCAGGCTTAACTCTTTGTTTTCTTGGGGTGTTCCATTGTAAGGTAAAGTATCCTGTTACACGCCCATTAAGGCATATTAGGAATATGGTGTTAGCCTCAATATTTTCTTGAGCATCAGCACACTAGGGGTGATGTGGTCAGCATTATGCTGGCCGCCTTAACCTTCCCAGAGTTTACTCTGGGACCCAATTCATGAGGCTGGGTTGATCCCAGAGCCATTTGCGGTCTAAAAAAATCCCACCTCATCTGGGAATCAAACCATGGACCACCAAGCTAGGAAGCCACCACACTAACCACTGCGCTATAGCGGCTCCTATGCCTGAGCAATTTTTTGGGAGTGTGAAAGAAAGTAATTAACAGACCATATTCAATTGAAAAGTTTATGAAATTAAAACTGAAAGGAATGTTTATAATTCTTTTTCTTCGCATAGACAAATGAACGTCATCATCTATTTCCCTTTTGCTCTCCTTGTAGCATGGAACACCCCCCCCTCTTTCCCCTTTCCGGCTGGTCCTCTTGCGGCATGCCTGCACTGTGCATGTATCTGCCCCTGCAATGGTGGTTTCTCTGGCAAATATTTTTTTTACGTGATTAGCTAGATTAGCTATGACAACCTCAAAATAATATATTTAAAGGATATTTTCTGAAGGTCAGCATTTTAAAATTGATATTTCTGCATTCAAAGTATAATACAAAGTGTCTATCAAAGTGCACCATCAAATCAAGAGACAGAAGATGGAGATCCATTACAGCCGACCCTTCATTATGGACAAGGCAGCTTATGATGAAAGACCAGAAAATTTCTACATGAAATAATTTGTCAAAACATAGTATTAATATTAAAATTCATTCATTCATTACCCTCAGCTCCCTAAGGAGCACAGGCCTTCAACAAACACATGCCAAGTCCTCCTGTCATGTGCCATCATCTTTCCACGTTCTCCTCATCATTTTCACTTCTGCCTCAAGCTATCTTCTCCATGTGCTTCTTGGTCTACCGTTGCCTCTCTTGCCCTGGGGGCTCCAAAAGAAGGACTGCCTTGTAATGTTATCAACAGGTTTGCTCAATGTGTCCTATCCATCACCATCATCTTTTTTTCAACTCTGTCCACTGGCACTTGTCTGGTTCTTGTCATCAGTTCCACATTGGTAACCTTGTCATATGAATTTAATCCTTCTATTCTACGCAAGCACCCATTAATGAAAGTCTGTAGTGTTTTGGTTGTTGTTTTTATTGTTCTCTATGTTTCAGAGCCATACAATAGGACTGACTTGACATTTGAGATTCTTATTTTTGTGTTGGACCCGGTTTCTCTAGATTTCCATAACTTTCCCCATGCAATGAAAGCTCCTTTTGCTTTTTGTATTCTTATTTTGATATTGTAATCTGTTCCTCCAACTTTGTCTATATTGCTGCCAAGATATGTGTACGATTCTACATCTTGTAGTGGTGTTTCTTCAGCTCGACCCTGCTATAATTTCCTGCATTTATTCTCATTATCTTTATCTTTTCCCCGTGTATTTTCAACCCCAGTTGCTGTGACCTCTCATTGAGTATTTTCATTTTGTCTTGCATCTGATTACGGTTATGGGACAGAAGAGCCAAGTCATCAGCAAAATTTAGATCATCTAACTGTTGTCAGATTCCATTCCTGTTGTGTGACATTGATGTTTTCATTACCCAGTCTATTGCAAGTAAGAAAAGAAATAGAGGCAAGAAGCATCCCTGTCTCACTCCAGTTCTTATCCCAAACGGTTTTATAAGTTGCCCTTTATGAAGAACTCTGCATGTTATTGTCTGTCTACAATAAAATACTTTGTAATATAGTAAAATACTACATAAAGGTTTTACTTATAATTAAGCCACAAACAATTATTTAAAAAAACCTCTAGTGTCAAAATGCATAAAAGGTCCAAATGTTAGCAGCTAAAATTATTGTCAAATCTGATTTTTGCAAGCAGTTTTTAATAATGATATAAAACTATACAGAGCGTTGTAACAGGAGGTTATCTCATCATCAGTAGTGTTTCGCCAATCCAAGTCTTTCTGCTCTTTTTCTTCCTTGACACTGGGAGGAGGGGGAACACTTAAGGCCATGACTTTTTAAGAGTTATTCATCTGTTTTTTTTTTTCCACCTGAAATGGATGACTACACTCACACCTTGACTGGAATTTCCAAATTGGCTATTACACCTGATTCTGATACATAACTGGCTCCCAACTAAAGAAACAGTACAACAGTTTCAGGAAAGTAATATCTAAATGATAAAGCTATAGTTGGGGGAGACTCCAGAGTTATTGTTATTGTTAATCAGAATCGACCTCACTGCATCCGGGCAAACCTATAGGGGCTCAGCCTCCCACAGCAAATGTTGAAGAGTATGAATGCAAATTGTACCTGTAGCACGCTGGTTGTACATACGATGGATACATCCTCTCTCACATCCATTTCTGCTAGTCCCACATTTGATGCCAAACTCCAACAGTCTCAGCCTTGTTGATTCATCCATTGCAGTGTCATTATGTAGCAGGTGATCATTAATTGCCCTTAGTATCTCTCCCTTATCCATGTCCAGTGGCCCCACTATGGGTGCTCTCGAGGCCAGTCTGTCAGCTCTCTCATTGCCACGTACCCCTGCATGACAGGACAGTAGATCCTCACCAGTTCTTCAAGACTTGAGGATTCTATCGATGTTTTCCATTCCTGCCGCAGCCATCCGTTATGAACTTTCTGAAGCATGGCTTGAGAGTCTGACAATATAACTGCCCTGGTTGATGGAGTTTCAGACAGCCACTGCCGTTGCTGCAGTAACTGCCTCTACCTCTATTCTCATGCTGGAGGTTGTTGTCATGAAGGCTCCACTCTGTTCAGCAATGACCCTGCCCTTTATTCTCGCAGAGAAGCCCCATCCTGATTTCTCACCAATCACTACAGACCCATCAGTGTACACAATGGCGTCATCATCCCCAGCATGATCACTTATCAGCTGATTAATCTCCAGCTCTGCTTTTCCGTGGCCCCAAGATCTGTACTCTCTGCCAAGGGTAATGATAACCTGCTGGTAGTTTATCCAGTTCTCCCCTGACTTACTCCACTCTTCCCCTCTGGATACATTTTCAACCCTGGTCACCTAACTAATCGTAGCCTCTGCCTGTGCCATCCATGACATCCCCCTCTTGATTCTTGCTCTTTTGATTTCAGCTACGTTCTCGTGTAGCGGGTGTCTTTTGTCTGTGGTTACCCACATATAGGCTTTTGCCTGGGCCATCGCATATCTGGATCTAATCGACAGCAATCCAAGCATGTATCTCATTGTCACAACAGGGGTTTGATGTGTACAGCCCAAAACTAGTCGCATTCCTTCATTCTGAATGCATTCCAGTCGTTCACATTGTGAAACTGACAGCGTGAGTATTCCTAGCCCATACTCGATTACTGAAAAAAGGTTCAATGCTAAAGCAAAAATAGTGTTCCTCACGAGATTCCCTATCAGTCACAACTGCATTAGAGCCATAAAAACAATGAATGTCCCTGGGAAGCACTAAAAGAAATCAGCTATAAATTCAAGAAATAGAAAAGTACAATTGCCTAGCAGGTACATAGTATTACTATTCTGTGCTCCTCTTTTGGACCCTAGAAAGGCATGGGCGAGACAGATATTCATGAAATAAGTAGCCTACTATGCACCTAGAAATGCTAAGAGCATAGTAAAAGGTAATGGTCGTCCTATAGCTGAAACTGCCATGAGGGTGCGAAGTGTTAGATATTTCACTACGCTAAGACCAGCTTTATACTTTGGGATGACCAGCTCCCTTCCTTGCTGCCTTTGCCTTCCCTAACTCAAGAACAGATTCATGTACCCATTTACAGCTGGAGCATGGCGATACCAGGTTGCGAGCCCAGAATGCGGCAACTTTGCCACGAGAACCATGTGCTCTAACCACTGCCAATCGGAAGCTGAAGAACATTGAAGGAAAAAGAAATATAGTAGCAAGTCAGATTAGAATCGGATTCACACTTAGTTGTGCACAGTAGGTAGTAGTAAAAAGTAAATGTGAAGACAGCATAAAAGTGTGAAGTCAGAGTGTGCCTTTTGGTGGTAGCGTATAAGGAACACATTGCATTGTAGCTTGACAAAAGATGAACCTATGACACAAAAGACTTATGCCATGTACGAGTAATACCCAATATAATTAATACTTCACCTTTTTATTTCCTCTGTCCTAAGGAATGATAAAGACCAGGGAGTAAAGGAAATCGTCAGACAATACTACGAACTGTGTAAAAAGTACTGCCATGTTATGATGTGTTTAGAAAGGGAACATTGTATATTTCATCAAAATTTCAATTTTCCGCTTGTGAATCTGGAGCCACCACAGCAACTGTATCTCTTGCAGGAATCTGCGGTGGCTTTTGCAACAATTTATTTACACTGTGATGTTCCAGTCCCATGTAGAGATGTGTAGTAATCACCTCTTACACGTTGTGTGAGCATGCAGTAGTCCTTGACTTTCATTGTTCCCTCAGAGATCCCTGGAACTACATGGTGTGAACTTTATGTTTGCTGCGGTTAAGTGGGTACTGGGCTAATAGGTAAGGTCGTAAAAATGTGTTAATAAAGGAGATGAATTTTAAGTTCACTGAAATTGCCTGTTCTTATTAAGTTGATGGCTCTTAGCAGCTGGGAATTAGATTTCAGACAATTACAGAACTCCACATAGGTTTTATTGACACTATCTTTTGAAGTTCTGGAACAGTGTTCAGTAAAGCAGAAGTGAGTTCAGTTTTCCTAAAGTGGGATGCTTATCATCTCCCACATATGTAAGGTGCACATCAGGACACAGATATTTGCAGCAAGTGTTGTCATGTCAGAAGTGGGACATCCGGTCCCTTTAAAGTACCAGTAAACCAAGGTATTGGTGATTTATTGATTGTCCTTATTAATGCTATCTACATAATCATGTTGTAAGACGTTTTCACCACTGTTTTGTCTCATATAATTCATTCTCTGCTAACAGCTGAATCACAATCAACTGCAGGCAAGGAGGGTCAACAGTTAGGACCAGGAACAGGCGCGGTGGATTCTAGATGTAACAAAGGTATAATAGTATTTGTCTAGCTTAAGGTAACAAGGTTTTGACAATTGGAAAAAAAAAAGAACTGTCTGAAACTGACACATTCTTTTCATTCTATTCTTAAGGCACAGAGCTGGTTGCTGTAGGTGATCATATATCTCAACACTTCAGGTCTCTAATGCTGTTTGTGAATTTTGAATTATGTTGTTTACTTTCCTCTTGCCGTGGTCTTCAACTACTTCCTAGTTATCTCAGCTAACCTCCACCTTTTCTTTATATTCATTTTTTTATTTTATATCCATGTATACAGAAAAGTGTCTGTCGCTGTGATCTCTGAGAGGATACACAAACAACAAAGATAATAGGACTACTGCTTCACTAAGTATGTCATAAGAGGCCATTAAGGTGAGGTTGTGAATAAGACTGGACAGCCACTAAGTAGGCCTCAAACATAGAAACTAATACTTGAAGAGCATATAAGTGCTTTGGCGCAGGCTTCTTACATGGTGGGAAGAACTGTAGAGCGGGTCTTATGTTTCTAACAGAGACCAAAAAAAAGAAAACTTTTGTTAAAATAAACTGCGTTGATTAATGAAAATAAGGGAAATTAAGAGCTACGGATCCAAACTCCAGGACGACCCAGAGTCTGCTGGGAAGACAACATTAGACAATCTCTGAAGGACTGAGGACTAGATTGAAACCAAGCCAGGAGAAAGACATCAGATAGGATAGTATGGCGCTCTCTCTTGCAAACCTCTACACCTCAGAGTAGAAGAGGACTGACAAAGTAAGTGATTAATCAAAAATGAAGTAGACATACTAGCTTTTAAGTAGCAGGACAATTTGGTTAATGCAGTAAAACTGATCTGATTTTTGGAAGATGGGTTGGTATCAATAAAGTATCACATGGATTTCAGAAACTGACTTGAGTAACATCTGCCGCTCTTGAGAATGCTTAGACATAAACGTCTATGTTTCTGAGTACATTTCTGCTGCCTGAAAAGTGTGTCTGTAAGATTTGGATGGAAATGCTTGAGCACACACAGTATGTATATATGTGTGTGTGTGTGCGCGTGCACGCACGCACACACACACATACCTGTCACAAAAAGTAGGGGATATTTTAAGATGGTATGTATTATTTTACAAAAGAGTGGATTTCGTATTTTAATGGTTGTATGGACATTTCGAGCACGCTCTTCTCCACTCTAACGTGCAATATCATGTTGACCTGGTGACTCGTGATGAGTAAGCCAATCCCAAGAACAGAGGTGGGGCCCATCCGTAAAGTTCACACATTATTCTTTTTCACAAAAATGCGTGCATCTCGGGGTTTCTTCTTCTTTTTCGTTCGTCCTGAAAAGGACGGTGGTTGCGTTGTGTCTGTTTGCGCCTAAGCTGTGATATCTGCACCTTTCGGTCGACACATCCAACTTCTGCACAGCATTTTTTTAAGGACCGGGTTTGCCTTCCCATTTCGATCCATGCTCGCTCAGCCAGCCTGCACTGCTGCAGACTGTTTCCAGGACCACCACGTGGAGGTGGAGCACGGTCTTGACCAGCTCTGGTTCGCTGGTCCTGACGCAGGCAGTCAAGCTATGAGTCGCTGACTGCATTCACTATTGCTGCATCTTGGGGTCCCATCTCGGGTTTGATGAACACTACTCACCATGGACAGGTATAAAAAGACTCTGCAACAGATAAAATTTCTTTTCTTCGTCATATAACGTTTGACAGAACAGCAGAGATGGATAGGCATAGGCATGTTGCAAACCGGAAGTCGGCAAGTGGATGTTGCTCGGAACCTCAATGTTTCACAGTCAGTTGTCAGCAGACTGTGGAACAGGTATCAAAATTTCCACACAGTGGCTGATCTGCCTCGGACTGGCCGCCAAAGAGTCACTACACGCCGCCAAGATCAACTTCTTGTTACTCAGGCCCTCAGAACTTGGACACTAAATGCTACTCAACTTCAGCAACACCTTCAACAGACCACTGGGATCTGGGTCTCAACTCACACAGTACAAAACCGTTTGCACCAAGTGCAACTGGCCTCACGCAGACCGTTTGTAGCTTTGCCCATGTCACCACAACACAGGCGAGCAAGAATGGATTGGTGCCAACGTCATCATTGGTGGACCAATCAACAGTGGGCATCAGTGATGTTTTCTGATGAGTCCCGTTTCGTTTTGGATTTTTATGATCGTCGAATACATGTCTGGCGACGGCAAGGTGAGCGTTACCAGCCTCCTGCAACTGTTGCACACTACCGTTATGGAGGTGGCAGTGTAATGGTGTGGGCAGGCATCTGTATAAATGACAAGACCGACCTTCACATATGCCAGGTCAATATCACAGGGCTCTACTACCGTGACATCATCATCGAGCCTATCGTTGTGCCATTTGCTCAATGGCACGGACCAGATTTCATCTTCTAGGATGACAATGCACGTCCTCACCGTGCTCGCATCGTCCAAGATCACCTTCAGATGCAGCATATCCGGACGTTACTGTGGCCTGTCTCCTATTGAGCATTTGTGGGACCTCCTGAATAGACGCGTCCAACAACGTCCAGCCGCTCCACAGACTCTTCAGCAGTTAGCCCAGGCCCTTCAGCAGGAGTGGCAGAGAATTCCTCAAGACAACATCAGAAGGCTTATTTGCAGTATGAGACGTCGTTGCAATGCACGTTTAGCTGCAAACGGGGGCCCTACACGTTTTTAAAAATATTGGAATATTTTTGTGAAAATGAAGTACCTACCCCGCCTTGGTTGCCAGTGCGACTAAAATCATGTGAGTAAAGCCATAACACTTCTTATACCGCAAATGTCTTGTTATGATGCTCAAGTTTACTTGTACGAAGGAATAAATGAACTAATTTGAAATATATTATCTTTGGATAACTTTTAAATTCAATATCCCCTACTTTTTGTGACAGGTATATATATATATATATATATTTACAATTACTTGTACAGTACAGTCATTGTTTTTTTTTTTTCCACATCTTGCTGAAAGATCATATATCTGCTCAGCCTCTGACAAATTTGTTCTCTTGAATAATTATATATATATCTATATGATCTTTCAGCAAGATGTGGAAAAAAAAAAAAACAATGACTGTACTGTACAAGTAATTGTAATTGGAAAGAAAGAGGGAATTAACATCAAAGACTAATGCATATTTACAGTAATGTTGGAGTGTCTCTTTTTTCTGTTTCTTTATTTTTATTTATTTTTTTATTTATTTATTGGGGAGAACAGAAAAGATAACCATTGAATTACAGACTTTAATAAATTGTTGCGCGGAAGTGAAGGTATAAAATTGTATAAGAAAATAACCATGTGGAACTGATTGGAGGAACAGGGCAAGTACAAGTGGAAGATGAAGTATAGAAAGACCTTGGTGGTTGGATATGGCACACATTGAGAAAGCTAGCTAATCCCTTGCAAGGCAGTCCATATTCACTATCCACAGGGTAAGAGAAATAGAGGGATACTGAAAAAACAAGGAGAAGGGAACTGGAGACAAATGTAACAGAAATAAAGAAAATATGGAAAGCCTTCAACGAATGGCACAAGATATGAAGAGTTGGCGTGACGTTGTTGGAAGCCTAAGCTGTGCACAGGGAGCTAGAGGATAATGCACACATAAAATATGCACCTCTACCTGATAACATGCTAACTATTATGATGCATTTCTTTAGTCTGTAATAATATCAAATTTATATTGAAGTCTCTGAATGTTGATGTTCTTTATTTGCTATTAATCTTTGATTGTATTTGTGTTGGCTTGTCTGTTAGAGGCGTCAACATCCTATTTTTGGAATCTGTTTTGGGGAAATGCCTAGAAAGACTTAGGCCGGAAATCTGCATTGCAAAGTAGTAGCTTTCCAGTGGCGTGCTGAAATTTATGTTTGAAGCAAGTGGCGTAACTGTCCTGTGCTGCATACTGAGAACCTCACTACTACATATGGTTTCCTCCCTCTCCACATACCCCTCCCCCAGTGTGTAGTTATGTAAGATGGTCACGAAAATGTGTGAATTAGCAGGCATTAGTTATACTAGAAATAAAAATAGTTCCATTGGCCTGCAATATGAAGTTTATTATGATTTTAAAAAAAAAAAAGAACTGTGTTTGTAACAGAAAGACAAAATCTAACATTAATAGATAAATTAACTATAGTGTGCTAGCGAAAATTAAGTGCAATGCTGTGAATTATTTCATTGTATCGCAGTGTAGCTTGAGATCAAATGTCCACAGTTTTCCTGCTTTGTACCCTGTCATATATTTAACTGAGGTAACAAATATGAAAATGTAGTTCTAATTACTGTAGTGATATGTTATTAAGATGTTCTCAGACACTTTTTCACTGAAATATATTTTCAAACACAAATTATGTCATTTGGGTTTAGAAGATAGGATCGTAGAATAAGCCGCACATATCAGCATAGATTTCTTGGTCAGCAGAACATCAGCTGTGTCATTTAAGCCAGTTTGTCTTGTGTCATGATCAGTTTATATTTATTCATGTTGGATAATGCGTTTCTAGTTTTCCAACATTGCCGCATCTATCCATTCTCCTGTTCTCCCCCCACGCCTCTGAAGTGAGACAGAAAGATAGGTTGTATCCATCTCATTATGTAGTCTGTATGTCTGATTTTTGGTTTATAAGAATTAATAACTTTCATGACCTGTTTGTAAAGTAAGATTAGCAAAATGGCATACTTTTATACATGCATACATGCACACATGTTTTGTAATGAGGGGAAAAAAATATAATAAAGAAGTCGTCATTGTATTTGGAAAGTTCTGAGGAAAATTTTCCTTCTCTTATACGTAACCTAATGAAAATTTATACAGTTTTATTCTTTTGAAGTTACTCCGTTTATGTGCTATGAATATTATCACAAGTATGATTGTAAATAAACATTTCAAGATCAGTAATACTGACAATGTGTTGTGTATTTTATGTCTTAATTTTGATCATGTTGTCAGTTATTACCGTTATAGTAACTATTCTCATCACTGTATTTTTTTTATTTAGTCGTTGATTTATAAATTGGCCATGAGGATGATAACAATGATGAACTGCCATCTCAGTATGCGTGGCATGTTGGGAGATGTAAGTAGGTGTGTGTGTTGGGAGTTGCCCCATGGTGTGTAATTATCGTAGCTGCTTAATTTCCGTCAGGATGTATGCACCATGTGGCACCTCCAACTTAGATACAATTTGACGTGTTATGTAGCGTAGGATGACGCATTGTACCTAGTGACAAGACATTCTGCATGTGGCCTTAGTTAGTGCCTGACGGAAGTGTTAAGACTATGTGGTTTACCCACTTTTACAGGTAGTGTTAGTCTGCGTTATGGCAAGTAAGCCCAGTTGAAATATTTTAGAGTTAATGTGATTTCAATCACTCGATAACGCATTGAGCAAGGGATGGCTGGCATTATTTAGACTTGCAGACAAGTGTGATAAATATCGACGAACTGTGTATCATGGCAACAGTGCCAGTAGAATTTGCAAAGATGTGAAGACGGCATGAGACGCCAAACATAAATAATTATGATTAATTAAAACTAGCAGACACCCATGTGTTACCGGGGCCCGAAAGGGGAGCAAAGAATAGTAACACTAACAGTGTTCCCTGCCATGCATGTCATAGAAAGTGACTAAGGAGGGTTGGGCATGGGGCTGGTTACCCCATCTTGTAAAAAATTTAAACCACAAAAAACTTCAACAAACATGGACAAGTCGATTAAGGAAAATAAAACACAGCCATCCAAGACAGGCCAATAGGCGTGATGGGAAACAATGGCAAAGAAAACCTATCTGCTGTTGCCCTAAGACGCCACTAGGCGTAATGGCCACTGACTGCTTTGACGGTCGGTGGCTAAGGACGGAAGAAGAAGAAGAAGAAGAATCCAAGACAGGGGAAGGTCCTCTCGCAGGGAGGCGTATGATGCAACACAGAGAAAGCCGAAAGGAGTCTTATGTTACTGACTAACCTTCTTTCTTCAAGATAACTTCCAGATTTGGCACCTGGAATGTTCGGACATTAAACGAACAAGGGAAAGTGGCACAAGTAGATGCAGAAATGAGGGAATATAAAATCGAGGTTCTGGGAATGTGTGAAACAAAGTGGAAGGGGGTAGACAAGAAGAAACTCATCACAGGTAAATTGGTGCTGTCCTCAGGACATGAAGACGAAAGTTCACACCACAGTGAAGGGGTAGCTCTTATGTTATCTAAAGAAGCACAGAAAGCACTCATTGGACCCAGAATAATAACAGCTACTTTTAAAACAGTAAAACAGCTAAAAAGGAAATAAATGTAAATGTCATCCAATGTTATGCATCAACTAATGACAAAGAAGAGTCTGTGAAAGAAGCATTGTATACTAGACTACAGGAAATTATAGAAAAAGTAAAAAGAAGAGACATCACAATTTTGATGGGTGACATGAATGCAAACTCCGCCTATGCCGGTCCCAAGCCCGGATGAAAAAGGAGGAGGGCGGCCTGCATGGAGGCCGTAAGGAGGCAGCCCCTCCACCATGCAAAGGCACAACAGACCAATCACCTGTTGTCTTAAACTATGATTACGAGCAATACAAGAGAGAAAACCGGACTGATTCTAAAGGCGACGAACTGGAACGGACTACGACTTATGGAACTTGGAACACAAGAAGTATAAATGGGAAGGAAGAGGAGCTGGTGGAAGAGATGAGGAAAGCAAAACTAGAAATCCTGGCTATAACGGAAACGAAGAAAAAAGGACAAGGAGTCATGGATCTCGATGGCAACACGTTGCTGTACAGTGGTGTACCCATATCTGAGGGAGCTAAAGGGGGCGTGGGTTGCATTGTGGCCCAAAATCAAAAAGATAGTATCAAGGGATGGAACTTTGTCTCGGAGCGCATTATGGTTGTAAAACTAAAAGAAGGAGAAACCATAGTCAACCTGGTCATAGTGTATGGGCCAAATGAGGATGAGAGAGCAGAGGTCAAGGAGGAATTCTTCAAGCTGCTTCAAAGGACAGTGGATGACTGCCTAGATGAAGTTATCATGCTCGGAGATTTTAATGCCAGAGTTGGAAATGACCATGCTAGATGGGGTGGAGTTATTGGAAGATATGGAGAAGATACTCTCAATGACAATGGAAAGTGACTCCTTAGATTCTGCAGTGAGCAGAATCTGATCATTACAAACACAAAGTTCCCCCATAAGCGCATACATGCATACACTAGATGTGAACCAACCAAGAATGAGAAGTCAGTGATTGACTATGCCATTGTTCGGAGAAGCTCATTCAGATATGTCCGAGATGCAAGAGTCTGGAGGGGGCCAGAGATTGGAAGTGATCACTACCTGCTAACAATCAAACGAACAACTGAAAGAGTTGCTCAGCCTAGCAACTGCCCAACATCACGCAAGAATCCAAGTAAACGAGCAGGAGAAATGAGCATTAGGACCTACAAGCTGAGAGAGCCAGAAATTAAGACCAGATATCAGGGGCTTATTGCTACAGCATTAAGCAACACAGAAGAACGACCTGATGACTTGGAAACCCTCTGGAATAAATTCAAGGATATCATAAAGACAGCTGCTGCAGAAGCATGCGGTGAAGTCCGACTTGGGAACCAGAGAAAGAGGACACCTTGGTGGACAGAGGAAGTCAAAGAGAAAATAAGAGAGAAGAAAATGGCATGGAAACAATACTTAGGAGCTAAAAACACAACAGGACAAATGGAAAAATATAGAGAATATGTGACACTTAGAACAGAAGCAAAGAACAAAGTGCTAGCAGCAAAACAGAAGTCCTGGGAAGAATTTGGAGAAAAGCTAGAAAAAGATGCACAAGAAAACCAGAAATTGTTCTATAAGACCCTAAAGAACATGAGGAAGGAAAAAAACAATGCCCTCTCAAATTTATAAAGGACAAGCAAGGCAAATTGCTTACTGCCCCGAAGGAAGTAATGGAAAGATGGAAAGAATATTTCTCAGAACTCCTGGATGGTGAGCATGGTGAAACATCAGAAATGATAACCACTAGCACAGAAAAGAAAACCAATGATGGTGAAGATGACATAAAGATGGAAGAACTGAGGGCAGCTCTAGAGAAAATCAAGATGGGCAAAGCAGCAGGGCATGATGGTATAACACCAGAAATGGTTAAGTACATGGGAGCATCAGGCGACCTATTACTCTTAAAGGTCCTACAGGCAGCATGATGCAACAAGACCATACCAAAGGATTGGGAGATTGCCATCATAACACCAATTTTCAAAAAGGGTGACAATCGACAATGTGGAAACCATAGAGGCATATCCCTTCTCAGTGTCCCTGGTAAAATCTACTCTAGAATCCTAGAGCAGAGACTCCGACGCCTAGATGAGCCACAATTGGATGAGGTCCAGTGCGGATTCCGAGCAAACCGAAGTACTCAAGACCTAATCTTCACACTCAGACAGCTGAGTGAAAAGGCCCTTGAGTATAAGAGTGAGATCCATCTTTGTTTCATAGATCTGGAAAAGGCGTTTGACAGGGTCCCCTGGAGCAAACTTTGGGACTGTTTGGCAAGGAAGAATATTCCAGCACCTCTGATTCATGCTATACAGAGCTTCTACAAGTCTTGCAGAAATTATGTGAGGACAGCAAACCATAAGTCAGAAGAGTTCAGGACCACCACTGGTGTAAGACAAGGTGATATCCTATCACCTTACCTCTTCATACTCCTTATGGACGATGTCATCAAGGCATGTAAGGAGAGAACAAGAAAGTATTCAGTGGGGTACTGGAAGATGAGACAGGTCTATATTTCGGAGAATGCATTTGCTGATGATGTTGCCCTGATTGCTAAATCAGAGGCACATCTCCAATCCAACCTGCAAGTCTGGAAGGAAGAGCTGGAGAAGAGAGGGATGGTCATAAGCAGCTCTAAAACAAAATCCATGGTGATATCACGAGAAGAAAGAAAACATCAGATTAAGTTGGGAGAACAGGTCCTGGAGCAGGTCGACCACTTTAAATATCTCGGAGCTATTATAGACCGAAAGGGAGGCATCAAAGAAGAGTTGGCCACTCAAAAAGCAGCGGCTGGGAGACTTTTTCAGGCCATAAATCGTGGATTCCTCAGCAAGAAAGAGGTTGGTAAGAAAACGAAGATGGCTGTATACCGCTCCACCTATGTCCCAGTCTTGACATATGGATGCGAGTCGTGGGCAATGACTACAACCCACAAAAGCCAGATCCAAACCTCAGAAATGAGGTATCTGAGGAAAGTGGTTGAAGTAACAAGAAGAGACATGGTCCGCACCCAGACGATCCGTCAAGGCCTAAAATCCCATCCGCTGCAGACCCAAATAGAACAGTCCCAACTAAGATGGTTTGGCCATGTCTGCAGAATGGGAGAAGATCGGCTACCACGACAAGCATGGGAAACAAAGAGCCAGGGATCCAGACCTCCGGGGCGACCCGGAGTCCGCTGGGAGGACAACATTAGACAATCTTTGAAGGACCGAGGACTAGAATGGAACCAGGCCAGGAAGAAGACAGCTGATAGAATGGTCTGGCGCTCTCTCTTCCAAACCTGTACACCTCACGGTAGAAGGGGAACGACTAAGTAAGTAAGACATGAATGCAAAGATAGGTACAGTCAACACCGGCTTTGAAGAAGTCATGGGAAAACATGGGCTAGGAATAATGAATGAAAATGGGGAACTATTCTCAAACTTATGTGCTTCAAATCAACTGGCTATAGGAGGAAGCATGTTTCCACATAAGAGAATACACAAGGCAACATGGATATCACCAGGCCATAGAACAGAAAATCAGATTGATCATATATGCATAAACAAGAAGTTTAGATCATCATTGCAGGATGTAAAGGTATATAGAGGAGCAGATGTGGCATCAGATCACCACCTTCTGATTGCCAAAGTAAAAATGAAACATGAGATATGCAACAATGCAAAATTATAGACAACAATTTAATGTAGGACATCTAAGAAACAAGAGACAAATTTGCGGTCACAGTATCCAACAAATTCCAGGTGCTCCAACAGCTGGAAGATGCAGAGAATACAGAAGATTATTGGCAGCAGGTTATTACTGTATGGAATGAGACGTGAAGAAATACTGGGGAAAAGGGAAAGACAACAAAAAGCATGGATAACAACAGAAACCATCAATAAGATAAAAGACAGGAAATACAAGAAAGCAGATTTAAACACAAGCAAAACCAGAAGTTCCAAAGCCAAGGCTCAAGAAGTGTACACAGAAGCAAACAAAGAAGTAAAAAGAAGTATCAAAAGAGACAAGAGGAAGTATATTCAGGAGTTGGCAAGAGAGGCAGAAGATGCTGCAGCCAAAGGAAATATGAGAGAACTGTATAACAGCACAAAGAAGCTAACAGGGAAATACAAGCAAACAAGTTGTCTCATAAAAGACAAGAATGGAAAACTGCTCAGCAATATACAAGAGCAAATGAAGAGGTGGACAATATTTTGAGGACCTTCTCAATAGATCAGCTCCACAAAACCCCCCGGACATCCAGCAAGCAGAAGAAGAGCTACAAATTAACGGTGAAAAACCAACGAAGGAAGAAATAAAGAAAGCCATAAAGCTTCTAATAGATGGAAAAGCGTCTGGACCTGATGGCATTCCAGCAGAGGCCATCAAAGCAGATATCGACACGGCTACAGAGATGTTATATAAATTACTTGGTAAAGTCTGGGAAAAGGAAGAGATACCAGCAGAATGGAAGGAAGGATATCTGGTTAGGTTGCCTAAGAAGGGAAATTTACAAGAGTGCACAAATTATAGAGGAATAATGTTACTATCAGTGCCAGGAAAAGTATTAAACAGGATTATCCTTGAAATTAAAAGAGTCCATAGACAAGAAACTGAGAGATGAACAAGCAGGTTTTTGACAAAACAGATCCTGTACAGACCAGATAGCCACTTTGAGAATAATAGTTGAACAAAGTCTGGAATGGAATTCACCACTATACATCGGATTTGTGGACTACGAAAAGGCATTTGACAGTGTAGACAGAGAATCACTTTGGAAATTGATGAGGCATTATGGAGTTCCCCTGAAGATCATTAATTTAATAAAGAAAATATATGAAGACATGACATGCAGAGTTCTTCACGAAGGACAGCTTACAGAACCGTTTGGGATAAGAACAGGAGTGCGACAGGGATGCCTCTTGTCTCCATTTCTTTTCTTACCAGCAATAGACTGGGTTATGAAATCATTGACAACACACAACAGAAATGGAATCCAGTGGACTCTGACTTAGCAGTTGGATGACCTGGATTTTGCTGATGACTTGGCTCTTCTGTCTCATAACCGTATTCAGATGCAGGACAAATTGAAAACACTCGATGAGAGGTCACAGCAATTGGGTCTGAAAATACACAGGGAAAAGACAAAAATAATGAGAATAAATGCAGGTAATGATAACAGGGTTGAAATTGAAGAAACACTGATACAAGATGTAGAATTGTACACATATCTTGGCAGCAATATAGACAAAGTTGGAGTGACAGACAGTGATATCAAACTAAGAATACAAAATGCAAGAGGAGCTTTCATTGCATTGGGAAATATATGGAGATCAAGAGAAATCGGATCCAACTCGAAAATAAGAATCTTCAACTCAAATGTGAAGTCAGTCCTATTGTATGGCTCTGAGACATGGAGAACAACAAAGACAACAACCAAAAAGCTACAGACTTTCATAAATGGGGGCTTGCGTAGAATAGAGGGATTAAAATGGTATGTCAAGGTTACCAACGTGGAACTGATGACAAGAACTAGACAAGTGCCAGTGGAACAAGAGATGAGGAGAAGGCGATGGATAGGATACACACTGAGGAAACCTGTTGATAGCATTACAAGGCAGTCCTTGTTCTGGAACCCCCAGGGCAAGAGAGGCAGCGGTAGATCAAGAAGCACATGGAGAAGAGAGCTGGAAACAGGTGAAAATGATGAGGAGAACGTGGAAAGAACTTTAGATGATGGCACGTGACAGGAGGACTTGGCATGTGTTTGTTGAAGGCCTATGCTTCTTTGGGAGTGGAGGGTTGTGAATGAATGAAAACTAGCAGAGCTAGAAGACTAGTTTTGCAGACATAAAATAACAGTTCATAGTGTTGCAATTTAAATACCGTTTTACGACGGAACCGTATATTATAGAAGTTGATAAAGTCTGACAATCTTAATGTAAGCACCATGTTATGTGTTAGTTTACGAGTTTGCATTCAGTCAAACTGTATGAATATATTACAGTTGAATATTGCAAAATGTATTCACAGTTGAAACTGAACCCAGGGTACCCAAAGAGAAGAGGGAAAAAACCCCAACAGTGTGTCTTAAACAGTACTGTAAAAAGTAATAGATTTCAGGAAAATATCAATATTATTGTCGATATCTCTCCAGAAATACCTTCAAGAATTGATTTCTGGTTTGTAGAATGGAAGAGAGTATTTTGAGTACTATGATACAAGATCATAGAGGGCCAGAGGGAAGGCAACTGATGCTATTTTAAGAAAAGATAGAATAGCTAGAGTTTGGTCTCTCAAGAACAAAGATGAGAGCCAGGTAAAACAAACAGTTGAAAGGAATTGAACTGGCTGAAGTGGTACACCCATCTGACAAGTTAAGTCAAGAAGTACGTTATAATGAGAAGAAGACGACGTACGACACTTGTTAAAAAACGACAGTGAACTGAAGACTTGTGTTGTATTTTATAGATAAAAAATAACTATTTATTTATACACGTCTAGGTTAACAATAGGGGGGATAATCTAGCGTTAATTTAAACAACTAAATCAAAGGAAGGACATTTATCAAAATTATACACTTTTCTTAAAAATTCACATGTGCTTATCATGAGAATATTGACTGTGTATCATATATAACTGAATCAGTGTGTTTGTTCAAACAACTAGGTCAGCGAGTCTTGTTTTAAACAGCTCTAATGAAGACCAACGTTTAGTGAGCTGAACATTAGGTGTTTAAGCTTAACAAAAGTATATTTCATTTAGAGATAAATTTTACTAGGTGGAAGTGACAACCACTCTAACTAATATTAAGTTTTAACTTTTAATCATAAAAAACAAGTTTGACAAATAAAACTAGATTTAGGGATCCACGTGTAATATTGTTACCAAATGTATTAAAAACAAAATATAAATGTTCCTTACATTCTACTGCATTTAACAAAAATGTATGAACATTTATAATTAAGCAGCATTTCGTCACATAGTTCATTTAAAAAAAAATAATAATTGTGTGTATGATATAAAAAAATTAAAGATAATGGACATCCACTTATATTCTATGAAATAGAAAGTATGAAGCATTTGTTCATATTTTATTTATTTTTTTTTTTTTACTGCATTTGGTAAAAATACAAATTTGTATCCCTAAAACATGTTTGTTCCTTTACCTGTCTTCTAAACAGTCTAAGGTCTCAGCACTCTTAAAACAATATTACAGCAGGTTTAGGTAATATAACAGCATAACTCAGTATAACAGATGCTTTCAATCTACACACGACAATTGACAAAATGGTCTGATATGGGAAAGGGAGAAATATGCTCCAAAACTGAAAGAAACACTGGTAAAATAGATAATAAATGTATATGTATGTGAAAATAGCCGAGGAATATCGCCCTTTCAGTTATATTGAACTACAGTATCTATGTTATCACATAGACATGGTGAGTTCTGATGAAGCTTTAAACAAGCACACTTTCAATAAACTCGAACATTGTAGAAAAAAAGGTGGATCAATGAACTCAGTATATGAATCAGTAAATAGATCAGTATATGATTAAGAAAAGAATAAAATAGACACATAGGCCATGTCACATGATGATGATGATGTCAGTGTAATACAGATATCGAGCATATGTTGTAATGATGATGATGATATCAGTGTAATACAATTATCAAGCGTATATTGTATTTATGGTGATGATGTCAGTGTAATACAGCTGTCAAGCAAATGTTGTAATGATGATGATGATTATTACGCTGATGATGATGATAATAGTCAATGTGTAGGGGGGGGGATGATAAAGTAAGAGAGGTTGTTTGCGTGAACAGTAAATTGCGTAGGCCTGTGTGTATGTTAAGTGCGAATGAAAAGTGGTCAGTCTGGTTGGTACGTGAGTTTACCTCGTGCGGTTTGTGGGTCAAAACACGGGAGAATAGTTCAAGGTGCGAGATGGTTAGTTTTGGACGGAGAGGTAAACTGGAAGGTTGCGTGTAGAGAGAGAAGATGGCTAGATGGTGTGGCTGAATCTTGTTGTTTAATTCTGAAGGAAGAATTACGAATTATCACCTTGGATATTTGTATTTCATATAATGTTTGTGTTTCATGACATTTCCGTAATACAGTGTTCAGTTTGGGACTAAATTTCGGGGTTGATTGGTTACTCAGGAATGGATGTGTCAATTATGGTGTAAGAAGATAGTAAGTATACTTGAGGATTAATTAATGTGACAGCATGCATCCCTCAAGCATGTGTCAGGCCATTTCGTAGGGAAAACATGCTCACAGACAAAAAATATTAAAATCGTTAATGTAAAATATAA
Organism: Oreohelix idahoensis; assembly: GCA_024509875.1. Classification (NCBI taxonomy): domain Eukaryota; kingdom Metazoa; phylum Mollusca; class Gastropoda; order Stylommatophora; family Oreohelicidae; genus Oreohelix; species Oreohelix idahoensis. Next base: position 450,969 of record JAMPIV010019013.1, read on the forward strand.
ACAAAATAAGATCATTTTTAACAATGAAAACAGCCTGAAGGTAAAATGACTAACTAGAATGCAGGCTGATAACATAACCAATTATATCCTAACTTCAGCGAAATATAATAACATCCGGGGGATAAAACACACTAAAAGTAAAATACCTGACAGGACTCCGAAGCAGTCCTACTTCTCTGTCCTACATTTGACCTTAAAACTGATTCTAATATAAATTACTGGAAAATAATAAATGACAATATGGGAATCGCTTTCACAATCTCATCATTGACTTCATAGATACATCAGATTGGGCGAAAAGAAGCTACACAACAAGCAGAAGAGAGGCGAAAACGTCGAAAGGAACACCAGGAAAATAAGCAGCTGAGGGCTGTCACCTCAGGGGTGCATTCCCATAGTCGGTTATGACTGAAGGGGCTATTATTATTATTATTCACATCAAAACGACAATGGCAAAGTTGTCACAAATATTTGCTTGTCCAGATTAGAGGACTACAATAGTACCACAAAACCATCGATGTGGAATTGTTGGACCGAACAAGATAAAGGTGGAAAAAAAAGGAAAATACAAATGCTGACAACAGATGGGGGAAACCAGCCGGTAGCATTACAAGTCAGTCTTTTTTCTAGAATCCTTAGTTTAAAAACAAAGAAGAAATCTGAAAATTCACAAAGTCATAGAGGGAAAACATGGACATTCCGAGTATTCCCAAGGATCTCTGATGAGACAAAGAAAGAACATGACTGCTTCTCCATAAGGCATGACGTACAAGACAACTAGTATGGCGTTGTGCACGAAGCTGGCAACCTCACCACATAAAACACTATAGAAACTACTGCTGTGAGTGCTTGATGAGGGCTAGCTGCAGTGGTGGCTCCATGCTCCATAAGGAGCAAAAAGGAAAATGATGAAAACACCGACAAAAGTTCCAAAGATGGCACAAGAGAAGAGGGTGTTATATACTAAATAGAGGCATGTGCAACACTTGCAGCTTAAAGATAACGGAGAAGACAAAGACCTTCAACCAAGTTTCTGAACGTTTGATTTAATATCACATTCATTTTATATGCAATAGTAATTATATCTGACACTGATTTAATATCACATTCATTTTATATGCAATAGTAATTATATCTGACACTGATTTAATATCACATTCATTTTATATGCAATAGTAATTATATCTGACACTGATTTAATATCACATTAATTTTTTATGCAATAGTAATTATATCCGACACTGATTTAATATCACATTCATTTTATTTGCAATAGTAATTATATCCGACACTGATTTAATATCACATTCATTTTATATGCAATAGTAATTATATCTGACACTGATTTAATATCACATTCATTTTATATGCAATAGTAATTATATCTGACACTGATTTAATATCAGATTCATTTTATATGCAATAGTAATTATATCTGACACTGATTTAATATCACATTAATTTTATATGCAATAGTAATTATATCCGACACTGATTTAATATCACATTCATTTTATTTGCAATAGTAATTATATCCGACACTGATTTAATATCACATTCATTTATATGCAATAGTAATTATATCTGACACTGATTTAATATCACATTCATTTTATATGCAATAGTAATTATATCTGACACTGATTTAATATCACATTCATTTTATATGCAATAGTAATTATATCCGACACTAATTTAATATCACATTCATTTTATATGCAATAGTAATTATATCTGACACTCATTTAATATCACATTAATTTTATATGCAATAGTAATTATATCCGACACTGATTTGGTCTTCCTTTTTTCCGCTTACCCTCAGGAACCCAAGTGAGCGCCTGTAGTGGTATTCTGTTGTTTTGCATTCGTAGGACATGACCGATATATGACCATCGTCTTTTCCTTATATAGTCGGAGACATATTTCTGCCTAGAGTCTTCTCTTATTTGTCGATTAGTCTTGAATTCTTTCCAACTGATGTTCATGAGTTTTCTAAGACATTTGTTCTCGAATGTATTCAGCTTGTTCTCCAATGATTTTGTTATTTTCCAACTCTCACAGCCGTATGTTAACACTGAGATAACATTTGAATTAAACAGACGAAGCTTGGTATGTATATTCAATGATCGTAATTTCCAAATGTTAGATAATCTATTGAAGGCGCTAGCTGCCAAAGCAATTCTAGTATGGATTTCTCTAGGCAGAAATATGTCTCCGACTATATAAGGAAAAGACGATGGTCATATATCGGTCATGTCCTACGAATGCAAAACAACAGAATACCACTACAGGCGCTCACTTGGGTTCCTGAGGGTAAGAGGAAAAAAGGAAGACCAAAAGAAACACTCAGAAGAACAATAATAAGAGAAGGAAGAACGTTGGGCCTAAATAATGTGCAAGAGCTAAGAGGAGTGGCGTCACAACGAACAACCTGGAGAGCACTGGTTTCTGCCTTATGCGCCGTGTTTGGTGCTTAAAGAATTTATTATTATTATTATTATGCAATAGTAATTATATCTGACACTGATTTAATATCACATTCATTTTATATGCAATAGTAATTATATCTGACAGTGATTTAAAATCACATTCATTTTATATGCAATAGTAATTATATCTGACACTGATTTAATATCACATTCATTTTATATGCAATAGTAATTGTATCTGACACAGATTTAATATCACATTCATTTTATATGCAATAGTAATTATATCTGACACTGGTTTAATATCACATTCATTTTATATGCAATAGTAATTATATCTGACGCTGATTTAATATCACATTCATTTTATATGCAATAGTAATTATATCTGACACTGATTTAATATCACATTCATTTATATGCAATAGTAATTATATCTGACGCTGATTTAATATCACATTAATTTTATATGCAATAGTAATTATATCCGACACTGATTTAATATCACGTATGCAATAGTAATTTTATCTGACACTGATTTAATATCACATTCATTTTATATGCAATAGTAATTATATCTGACATTGATTTAATATCACATTAATTTTATATGCAATAGTAATTATATCCGACACTGATTTAATATCATGTATGCAATAGTAATTATATCTGACACTGATTTAATATCACATTCATTTTATATGCAATAGTAATTATATTTGACACTGATTTAAAATCACATTCATTTTATATGCAATAGTAATTATATCTGACACTGATTTAATATCACATTCATTTTATATGCAATAGTAATTATATCTGACACAGATTTAATATCACATTCATTTTATATGCAATAGTAATTATATCTGACACTGGTTTAATATCACATTCATTTTATATGCAATAGTAATTATATCTGAAGCTGATTTAATATCACATTCATTTTATATGCAATAGTAATTATATCTGACACTAGTAGCCTTCTACTGCTCCATCTTCCTCCTCTTCCCCTTCCTCATCTTTTCCCTCCTTTTCATCTTTTTTTTCTGCTGCTGTTGCTGCTTCTCCTTCTTCGTCAAGTAGCATGTCTGTGGTGTAGGGGATCATATCTCTCTACAACTTCCTGTCTCCAGTGCTGTTGATCAATTATGTTGTTGACTTCTTTCTGTGACATGGTGTCAAACTGTTCAGTATCTTCCCTCTTTGTCCTCCTGTCTCTTTTTCATACAATTTTTCCAGTTGGAAAAATATATTCCAAGTTTCATCTTGACATAACATGCCCGAATAAAGTCGATTGCTGCCTCCAAACTTGACTAATAGCTTTCTTTGAGCATTTGCCGATTTTATGACATCTTCATTACTTTTTTTTTAGTTCGCCATGGTATTTTTAACATACTTCTGTAAGGCTATGTAAGATAATACATAAATACGAAACCACACATTGTAATATAATGCGAATCTTGACATGTACGACATACTGTAAATAAACATGGCTACAAACTGAACATGCTTTTACTGAGTGCCTTCTGAAACATGTGTGTGCTTGTGTAGATGACGAGGTAATGCTTATATACATACATCATAACATTACATGGTGGCAGCGGTCGATACCGGACTGACGCAAAACAGCTACACGATAACACGTGAGTACAGTTTATTCGGCTAATTTTCGTCATCGAGGTCAGCCATGGCGGCGAAACACTATCGCAACGCACCGCAAATGAGATTCGCCGGTCAAGATGATAAGAGTGAAGCTTTCTTGTTATGGCGCCAACGCATAGATCTATATTCCAAGACCACTGGTCTGGAAGGACAAACCCTAACTCCATATATCCTAGAAGCATTGGACGATGAAGGTTTGAAAATTTACAACAGTTTTGCTACCGCCATGCCTGTGGAGTCGGCGACAGACCCCGCAGCCATATTGGACGAATTTGAAAAACGTCTGATAATAAAGCACACGAACTTTAGAGCGGCAAGATTAGAACTTCACCACCTGCGACAGAAACCTTGTGAAAGTCTAGATGATTTTTTCACTCGCATCAAGGAGAAAACAAGTGTATGCAAATTTAACAAAGAAGAAGAAAAAGAGCGAATTATCGAACAGATCCTTCTCAGCACACCAATGCCAGAGTTCCAGAAATGGATACTGAGCCAGAGTGATACACTAGCTTTACAACAACTTCTGGATGAAGGCAGGAAACACGAGGCACAAGCACTAAACATTAAACAAATTCAGCAAGGTACAGTAACAGCCCAGGTGGATGCAGTAAAAAGCTATAAACCCAAACAAAACAAAGCAACTGGTTCGAAGCAACAAGAAAAACGCAACACAAGCAGAGGTGCTATGTGTAAATGTTGTGGCCAAAACCACTGTCCAGCTAAAGACTCTACATGTCATTACTGCAGAAAGAGGGGCCACTGGATAAAATTATGTTTCAAGAGGAAACAAGACAGTGCTCAACACAACCTTCACAGCAGAGAGTCATCAAAACAAACACACTTTATGATGACTGAGGACCTTGACTCCAGTGAAGAAAGTGATCCTTCCACATTTGATACTGTGAAGATACTAACTTTCAGTAATGAACCAAAGAGAACGCAGGCTTTCTGCAAGGTACAATTCCGAATACCAGGAATTAAAAGGCACAAAGAAAGATATATTTGGTTCAAGATAGACACAGGTGCCCAAGGTAACACTCTACCCTTAAGAATATTCAGACAGATCATGCCTGACAAGGTGGATGAGCAAGGATTTCCCACAAGGGATGTAAAAAGTAGGAGTGGCAGGACAAAGCTAAGAGCTTACAATGGAACAAGTATAGACTGTTTCGGAGCAGTAACACTTGAATGTTTATACAGAGACTCTGAATGGACATCGTCAACATTTTACTTGGTAGATGTTGAAGGACCTGCAATTTTGGGTTTACCAATGTGCGAAAAGCTGAGTGTGGTAACTATTAACAACATTAAAGCTGACAAAAAAGAACATCTTACTCTACACGTCACTGGAGTAGATGACCTTAAACAGCGATTCCCAGAACAGTTCGACAGAATAGGCAAACTTCCAGGAAAGGCAAGATTCTTTTTAAAAGACAACGCTGAGCCAAAGATAGACCCACCTAGAAAGTATCCTATACATGTTAAACAGAAACTTGCCACAGAACTAGAAAAGATGGTGCAGAATGATGTTATTAGAAAGGTTGAAGAGCATTCTGATTGGTGTAGTAGTATCACAACCGTTCTGAAGCAGGATGGTTCTCTTCGGGTTTGCCTTGACCCAAAACACTTAAACAACAGTCTAAAGCGCTGTCCACACAAAATGCATACAGTGGAAGAGATAACTCACAGATTCCACAATGCCAAATATTTTTCTAAACTAGATGCTGTACACGGATACTGGAGTGTTGAGATAGCAGAGGAAAGTCAACTCCTTACAACTTTTCGAACACCATTCGGCAGATATTGTTTCAAGAGACTCCCATTTGGTTTGAATGTATCACAAGACATCTTTCAACAGAAGATTGACAACATTGTTGAGCAATGTTCTGGTACAGTGGCTATTGCGGATGACATTGTAGTCTGCGGCAGGTCAGAACAAGAACACGACCGTAACTTGATTAACTTGATGCATGTAGCACAGGCCAATGGGCTAACATTCAACAGCAAAAAGTGTACAATTAAGGCAACGGAGATACAATTTTTTGGATTGCTGTACACCCAGAATGGTGTAAAACCAGACCCTAAAAAGGTTGAAGATATTCATGACATGCCAACACCAGCTACAAAGAAGGAGCTGCAACAATTCTTAGGTGCTGTCAATTTCCTAGCACAATTCATACCAAATTTGTCAGCTGCTGCAGAACCTTTGCGATCTCTACTACAGAATGAAACTCCGTATGAATGGTCAGAAGACTACCAACACATATTCAACCACTTGAAGACCCTCATATCATCTGATGCATGCTTGAAATACTATGACATGCAAGCACCCACTTTTCTCATGGTTGATTCCAGTCTGAAAGGCCTAGGAGTAGCACTTTTGCAACCAGACAAAAATCCTGAAGGACACTATGCCAAAGAACTTCGTCCTGTAGCTTACGCAAACAAATCATTAAGTTCTGGCGAAAAGAAACTTGCAAACATTGAAAGAGAAATGCTAGCTGTACGTTTTGGAATCAAACGCTTCCACGCATTTCTTTTCAACCGCCCATTTACAATTCTCTCAGATCACAAGCCACTGGAGATGATTCATAAAAAACCAATAGCTTCAGCACCACCACGACTACAAGCTCTGTTATTGGAAACACAAGGTTATGATTTTAATATTCAGTATATCCCAGGAGAGGATATAGGTCTTGCAGATGCTCTCAGCAGACTACCAAACCCCAACAAGACAGCAGATCTTACCCCAAACATCAAAGTTGATTTTGTCAAGTTTAGCGATAATCGGCTTGAACACATCAGAGAAGACACAATGAGAGATCCTATCCTTAACTCTCTCAAAGAACTGATATACCATGGATGGCCAAGCTCTATCAGGGAAGTTCTAACACACATCCGTCCATACTACTCGATGAGGGACGAGTTAAGCATCGAAGATGGTCTGATCCTTAAAGGAGATCGCATTGTTGTACCAGAAACACAACGCGATATCATCCTTAAACAGCTCCATAATAGTCACCTTGGTATTGTGAAGACACAACTGAGAGCAAAGAAAGATGTTTACTGGCCACAGATAAACAAGGACATAGAAACACTATGTAAAAACTGTTCAATTTGCCAAGAACATGCAAATAGGCAGTGCAGAGAACCTCTCATACCATCAGACATACCATTGAGCCCTTGGAGCATTATAGGAACTGATATTTTCTCAATCGACAATAATGACTATCTTATTATTGCTGATTACTACAGCAAATTTCCCATCATTGAGAAACTTCCACAACCCTCACCATCAGCTGTTATTGCAGACATTACAAAGAAGTATTGCAGCATGTTTGGCATCCCAGATGAAATTAGATCAGACAACGGTCCACATTTCTCAGGTCAAGCATACAGAAACTTCACTAAGGACTGGAAGATCAAACACACAACATCATCACCTAGATACCCTAAATCTAATGGTTTCATTGAGAGACAGATACAAACTATCAAGTCAATCATGAAGAAAACAAGAACAGAGGATGTACACCTAGCACTCTTGAGATGGAGAACAACACCGGTAGACAGTAAGATCGACAGTCCAGCAGAACTTATGTTTGATAGAAGAATTAAAGACCTTCTACCATCTAAGGTCCACTTCTGTCCACAACATAGAGACAGCACATATGATCAACTTCAGCATCGTCAGCAAGTTCAGAAATCCAACTATGACAAATGTGCTAAAGACCTACCACCATTACATCCTGGTCAGCATGTGACTACCTACAACCACGACAATGACACATGGTCAAAAGCAACAATCATTTCCAGAAACCCTGAACCCAGGAGCTATACCTTAAGACCAGACAGCAGCAACAACCTCCTGAGGCGAAACAGAGTGGACATTAGAGAAATCCCACAGAATACAACAGAGAAGAGAATTCCCACGCTTACAACAGGCAATGCAGTAACTCCAGACCTTGGCACCCCACAAAACCAACAAGCGCCAAGGCCGAAATCACAACCAACTCAAGCTAAACCAGGGACTTCCGCAGAACCACCAGCACTTTACACCACTCGTTCTGGCCGTACAGTGACACCTCCCAGCCGATACAGACAGTGACATATATACTCACACTGAGCATTACACATACTTATCCTTTATCACATGAAACATTTCGTTGGAAATGTTTGCACACATTTTTTTTCAAAAAAGGGGGGAATGTAAGATAATACATAAATACGAAACCACACATTGTAATATAATGCGAATCTTGACATGTACGACATACTGTAAATAAACATGGCTACAAACTGAACATGCTTTTACTGAGTGCCTTCTGAAACATGTGTGTGCTTGTGTAGATGACGAGGTAATGCTTATATCATCATCATCATGTGCTGTCCAGGGTATTCTCAACATCCTTCTGTAGCATTTCATTTCGAATGATGTAATCTTTTTTGCAACTGTTTTATTGAGTGTCCAAGTCTCGCAGCCGTATGTTGCTACTGGGAATATACATGCTCTGATCAGTTGTAACTTTGTTTCTTTGCTTGTGCCTTGCCATAGGTTTTTCATCTGTATTAGCTTATGTGAAGCAGCTCTAAAACAAAATCCATGGTGATATCACGAGAAGAAAGAAAACATCAGATTAAGTTGGGAGAACAGGTCCTGGAGCAGGTCGACCACTTTAAATATCTCGGAGCTATTATAGACCGAAAGGGAGGCATCAAAGAAGAGTTGGCCACTCGGAAAGCAGCGGCTGGGAGACTTTTTCAGGCCATAAATCGTGGATTCCTCAGTAAGAAAGAAGTTGGTAAGAAAACGAAGATGGCTGTATACCGCTCCACCTATGTCCCAGTCTTGACATATGGATGCGAGTCGTGGGCAATGACTACAACCCACAAAAGCCAGATCCAAACCTCAGAAATGAGGTATCTGAGGAAAGTGGTTGAAGTAACAAGAAGAGACATGGTCCGCAACCAGACGATCCGTCAAGGCCTAAAATCCCATCCGCTGCAGACCCAAATAGAACAGTCCCAACTAAGATGGTTTGGCCATGTCTGCAGAATGGGAGAAGATCGGCTACCACGACAAGCATGGGAAACAAAGAGCCAGGGATCCAGACCTCCAGGACGACCCAGAGTCCGCTGGGGAGGACAACATTAGACAATCTTTGAAGGACCGAGGACTAGAATGGAACCAGGCCAGGAAGAAGACAGCTGATAGAATGGTCTGGCGCTCTCTCTTCCAAACCTCTACACCTCACGGTAGAAGGGGAACGACTAAGTAAGTAAGTATTAGCTTATGTGAAGCAATTGCAAGTCTTCTTTTAATTTCTACTGCACAGTCGCCAGAGCTGTTAATGATTGATCCTAAGTATTCGAATTCATTGACACTTTCCAGTTCTTCGTTATCAATTTCAATTTCTGGTTTGGTCTTTACTTTGTCTGTTGTCAATACTTTGGTCTTCTTGGTGTTTAGGTATAGATTCTGGGCCTCGCTGTGCTTTTTTGGTGGACAGAAGTAATTGTTCAAGTCCTTTTGGGTTGGTCGATAGGAGGACTGTGTCGTCAGCATATCTGATTTCCGGGATCTGGTACCCGCCGATGTTAAATGAGTCAAACTCTGTGTGTTCTTGGTCATCTCTTACGTTTCTCATGATATTATCGGCATAAATGTTAAACAGGTAAGGGGAAAGGGTACAGCCTTGTCTTACTCCTTTCTGTACTTCAAACCATTCTGATGTTTCCCCCTCTATTCTTACGGCTGCCTGTTGTTCTTGGTACAGCAGTGCGATGAGTTGTATAAGGTGGTTTGGAAATCCCATATTTTTCATAATAGCCCATAACTGCTGATGTTGTACACAATCGAAAGCTTTGGTGTAATCAATGAAACAAGTATGTAGGTCAACGTTGAATTCTCTACACTTTTCTATGATGATCCTCATGTTGAATATATGATCTCTAGTGCCTCTACCTGGTCGAAAACCCGCCTGTACTTCATTTATTTCTGTTTCTAGCTTTTGTTAATGCTTATATACATACATCATAACATTACAGGCTACATCTCTGCGACTTCTACGCGGTATCAGAGCTACAGTTTAGAAAAGACCAAACCAATATCTGGAATTGTTAAATTACTGTCAGAACTTAAGCAACGTGATGCCATATCTCCATTACAGTTTTATTCCTCTCGCCCCTCCCCACCCTTTTTCGAAGACAAGTCATCAGATGCATGAAAGAGAAACACGTAAATTAATTTATTTAGCAAAACAAGAATTCAGAAATATGCGTATCACATAGACTTGATGTGTTCAGCTGAAACTAAAATCATATACTCTGTTTTTTTTTTAAATCTCACTAAAACCGCAACAATAGCAACAAAAATCAATAAATGAATCAGGAAAAGGCAGATTAAGTCTACATGACAATTTCAAACGAAGAGTGAGAAATGTAAAATTGCAGATCCTTCAACAAGTACCAGGTAAAATGTAAATAATATATATTCAGAGTCCATGCTTGAATACCTGAGTGGTATGATTCCACGGTAAGCTCTTTGTTTTTTTTTTCTACTTCCCCCCCCCCCCCCCCTCCTCTTTTGGCAATCCATGTTCATCCACATTGACAAGCATAATGTGTTGTATATTCAATACCATTCAGCTACCCAAGGAGCATTACCCTTCAACAAACCCATGTCACGTGCTGTCGCGTGCCATAAACTCTAGGTCTTTCCACGTCTTCCTCATCATTTTTATTTCTGTCTCCAGTTGTCTTCTCTGCACATTTTTCGGTCTACCTCTGTCTCTCTAACCCTGGGATTCCATAACAAGTACTGGCTGGAAATGTTGACAACTGGTTTCCTCACTGTAGGTCCTACCCATTGCCAGCATCTTCTTCGTATCTTTTCAACTGGCACTTATCTGGTTCTTGTCATCAGTTCCACATTGGTGACCTTGTCGTACCATTTCTTCTACACAATTAGCTATTGATGAGTCTGTAACGTCTTGGTTGTTTGTCAATGTAATCTTTGAGGTATACTGCTTCCTTGCTCACTTCTTTGATAATAGGAAACTCTATACTGAGCGACACAACAGGAGGCAATTTGATCATCAGAAGCGGCCCCCTCCACGTCGATCAAGTGTTTCGGCCCCTTAATCTCCTTTTCACTCGGGGGGGGGGGGAGACTTAGATCATGACTCCCAAGTGTCAGCCTTCTGTTGTCTATTGCAGAGAATCGATCCCACTCCACCTTGGTTGCAGCTTTAAAATTCACTCCAATTTTCTGCCAGCTGGAGGCAATTGTGAAAGTAACGCCTATGTTGAAAATAAATTACTGTCCCGAGTTCCATAGCTCGTTGCGGTTGTTCCACAGCCAGCACGATGCTTTTTCCGCAGTTTCGCTGAACCTCTTAAGTGCCCTTGTTCTTGACTGTCCCCTCAATACCATGTTTCAGTAGATCATACACTGAGGCAGCCACGAGACCTCTTGCACCCACCTCAACAGTAATGACCCTTGCAGCGAACCCATCGTGTCTCAAGTCCACGGCCAGATCATTATACTTGGTGTCTCATAATTTTGTTCCTTCTTTTTTCCTCTCCGGCAGTATTCAACTGCCTTTAATGTGCTTACTTATTATGTACACTATTCGATTGTCGGCACATTCCATTTTTCTACCTTCCGACAGTATTTGGTATTTTCGAGTCAATGTTTACACCCCTTCCATTCCTTTTTGTCGTGTTTGTTTACCTGAGAGTTTGATACAAATCAGACCAGATTGGCTGGCAAGGTCATCTTCGTGTTGTGACCCAGTGTGTGTTTGCACAGGGAGTACCGGTCAATTATCGAACTGGTGACAGATTAGACACATGAATGATCTAAGAAAATTCCGGACAGATTTGTTCAACCAAGATGTTGCAGGAGGATTGCGAATGTAAACATTACCGAGAATAGACGGATATAGCAACTCCTTATACTGAAAATTGACCGTTTGAATTTTACAAACGCATGAGTCGTGCAGAAAATTCCATAAGGAAAGTTGTCATAACATGCACTTTCGAATGCTATTGGCTTATCAGTTTAAATGATAATAGATAGTCACTTTCATTGGACGTTTGTCGGAAATGCCCTGTAGTAAACAACATGTGAGCGTGGGCCGAGAACTACGATATAACTTAGAACATTTTAAATGTATGGCACTGATTCCAGAATCGTCAAAATAGACAGCTCGGACTGAAGCCAGGAAAGAGTAGAAGTTAGAATTCTGAACTTATAGGAACGGAAAACAAGTATTGGAGCACCTTTTGACTAATACAATAAGGAAACTCCACCTTTTAATACGGAAACCGATCTCCTACAGGACCTACACACAAAAGTCACAGAGGGATTCTATAAGAGAAATAATATCACAGACACGTGTTAAAAGCATTTTTATCAAGTTGCCAAGACTATTCTACTGAACCAGAAGACTAGTTCCCAACTAGTTTGGGGGAAATTGTAACATATTTTATATACTTTGAATCTGACATGTTTGAACTTGATGATGGTAATACAGGTCCTTACGAGGCTGGCAACCTCAGCATGTGAAAATTATACGTGAACCACCACAGCAAAGCGTTGGCGATTGCTTCGTGTTAGTTCTCTCAGGGAACCCAAAAGCAGAGGTAACCCTAGACTCCAAGTGGAGAAGGGAGTGGATGATGATGACATCATATATATATATATATATATATATATATATATATATATATATATATATATATATATACACACACTATCATTTGTAATAAGTGTATGTATATTTAAACATGTTCAGCCAGGCACATGCCACTTGCCGCTGTCAAGTCGAAAGTTTCCCGGTAAATTAACTAAAAGAATGGTGATTTTCATCATATCCCCTGAGTTATATGATATACGCTCAGGGAGAGTAAACATTTTGAGAAAATATTAGGTTGATGGACAGTGGGAAAGGGGCCTGAGTAATACGAGGAAACCAAAGACTTAGACGCGGAATTTGTTCTGTTTAAAGTTGGTGGTACGAGTTTACGAGACCATCTGAGGTTCGATTCTACGATACCAGCTGTACTGCTGTTCTGTGGTTCAAAGCTTGCGATCTACACGAGAAACCTACATTAAACGGGTTGTAAAAATACCCGCCTTGACCAGGAGAAGTGACCTTGCCACAGAGACGAATTGGCAGACACAGCAGCATCAACACTCCAGTAGTTTGGAAGCTAAGTGGCATTTTTTGCAAGCCAAACAGAACTTATTGATCTATATTCCACAACTAAGCTTCCTAAAGTCAATTTCAGTGACGAAACCTATTGTTTAGTAATCACCAGTTCATATTTAATTACATTTGTTTCAAAGTAATTGATCATTAAATTTGTTATATGTTGTTTTTCTTTTTTTTTTTTTACAAATTCATAGTTGATTAAGTTATTACAGAGAGACGAAGTGCACACTGATGAATTAGCATCTTTAATATATCTATACTTATATCTACAGAGCCAAATAATAATAAGAATTTCACTGTTAATTCAGTTGGGGGCTTGTACGAGCTAAATTAAATTATACAACAATTCTTCACAAAAGTTGTCGGGCAGATAAAAATTAACATTGCTAAGACACATTCAGCATTGTTCTTGACTTCTGAAATAGATACCTTTGAAGACCCACATTAGATACTCTAGGTTTTGGCCATTGTTGGGCCATCACTGCAGAGCAAAGGGGAGGTAACCCATAACACGGCCACTTTGCTCGTCCAATCTGGATTCAAATGGTGCGGTCAGCTCAATATCTAAGAGGATGTTTCATTGGTTTTTTTTTATTGTTATTTAATCCCAGGTATCTAAATTGTACTTTGCTGAAAGTATGTGTTCTATCTGGCGGCACATGGGACATTTTGGTCGACAGTCTTGTTGTTAGGGATCAAGGCCACAACGTTCACATAAAGTACAAATTGTACTACAATAGTGTAATTGTTTGTATTAGGCCCCCGACAAGACGCAAAATGCGCCAACTGCACTCCCCAACCAACAGAATGTGATTTATAGCCACGTGTATTTTCACATGTACATAAACATTTTTCAAAATCAGAAAAAAAAAAGATTTTAGCAACCTTGAAACTAAGTCAATATTGGCATTTTCTACGTCATTTGAGTTTGCAAAATCACATGAGAACGCTTTAGAAATACTTTTCGAACAGGGTTGTCTTCCTTGACTGAATCTCATATTTACCTAACTCAGTTCTGGTATCTGCACCATTAACATATCCAAGTAAATACTTCATAAAAAGAAGTCACGATTTTGCATAATATAAAAGTTTTTTAAATGAACTGAGAAAATAGAACATAAAATGCTTACTGCGCGAAAAATTATAATGACCTTGATTTATATTGTCGGTTAAGTCCATTAGAAACGCTAAGGTCACAGTGACAGTATAAAATGACCTTGTGTTTTATTTCCAAAAGCTCCTAAAGATAATCGTACTTTAGCCCTCTTTGTTTTATTTTGTCCTGCCATTCTAAACAAAGTGCAAGATATAATACTAGATTCAAAATTAGAGTTTCAATCAGTGTAAGTGGCATATCTACTGTCTCTATAAACTATTTATCTATCTATCTACGTACTCACATACCTGACTACCTACTTATATATCTAGTCATCTATTTGTTGTCTATGTATATATCTGTATGTTTACGTATCTGTCAGTCTATTCCTTTATGTCCGACTATCTGTCAGTCATCTGTCTATATACTCAGTCTTCTTTTCAGTATTTCTTTTTTTTTCATTCCATAAGAAATGCTTATATATACTTCGAGCTCTGAACAACGGCTGGAATTTCCATGTGCCTGTGGTAGGGAATTCTCTGCTCAGAGAGGAATGAAAATCCACAGAACGAAAAAGGGGTATGGGAGGTCATCAGGGGGAGATCAACAGTGCTCTGTCTCGACGGATAAGACGTTAGAAGAACGCAGCCAGGAGTCAATCCACAGTGCTGAGTACATTCAAGTTGATCTGCCAGATGATGATCTCACACATTTCTTGGACGGTAAGAAAGATGCAATCAAGTTTCCACCTGCCAGTGCAAAAGGGCTTTGGGAACAGCTGGACGAAGCCCTGGCAAAAGAGTTGGATAACAATTTAAAGCAGATAACTTTGGAAAAGAAGCTGGAAATCTTCGGCGACATAATATATCTGCACTGTCGCAAAGTGTTCGGAGTGAGGGAGGCAAGGGAAAGTAACCCACCACGAAAAAGCAGAAGACAAATTAAAATAGAAGAAATCAGGAAACAGAAGAAGCATGCCCCAAAAACTGTTCAAGAACGCAGTTGCCACAGAGAAGGAAGGGTTACGACAAGTTTGGGAGCACCGGAAAGGCCAACATAATGCCCTTTGTAGGGCAGAAAGGCTGTGCAGGAAGTGAAGGAAGACTCGAAGAGATAGGGAAAGATTCTTTAGGGAGCCCTTCAAGTTTGCCAAAGAACTGTTTGAGCAGCCACGGTTGGGTACGCTAAACATCAGGAAAGAAGACCTGGAAGAACACCTTAGAATGACATATTCAGATGGTCGCAAAGATGAGCCGCTCAGCAACATGGCAGGCCTTAAATGACCGAGTAAGCCAGGAGCTGAATTTAACGCCAAGCCCCCAACGGTGCAAGAGGTAGAAATCATTGTCCAGAAAGCTCGGTGCAAGTCAGCTCCAGGTCCTAATGGCGTTCCATATGTGGTGTATAAGAGATGCCCTGAGGTGCTCAAACGACAGCTCCGTTTACTGAAGAATGCGTGGAAAACCCAGCTTGTAAGCAAGGAATGGAGAAAGGCGAACGGAGTCTACATCCCGAAGAAACAACATTCCACAGACATCAGTCAGTTCAGGCCAATCTCACTACTCAATGTGGAAGGGAAGATATTCTTCTCAGTGATGGCGAAAAGACTCACTACATATCTCCTGGCAAATTGGTACATTGACACTACCATTCAGAAAGGAGGTATCCCAGGTACACCAGGATGTCTAGAGCATGCCACAATGATCTGGGAAGCAATCCAAATGGCAAAGTCTGACAGAACAAACCTCCATGTAATCTGGTTGGATCTAGCGAATGCTTATGGATCCGTTTCACACCAGATGTTGTGGCAGGCCCTAGAAATGTATCATGTTCCACAAGAGGTTGCAGCAATGCTGAAGCTGTATTTCGCAGGGTTTTCTGTGAGATTTTCAACCAGAGAGTACACAACGAAGTGGATTGGCCTTGAAGTTGGAATTGCGATGGGATGTACCATCTGTCCGGTAATATTCGTGATGGCTATGCAGGTAATCATCAATGCGGCTGAAGGAATGGCTATAGGTACAAAGCTCGGTGGAATGTGTCACATGCCACCGCTCAAAGCATTCATGGATGACACGACAATTCTGACATCAGATGAACATCAGGCCCGGAGGATGTTAGCACGCCTGGATGAACTAGTCAGCTGGTGCAGTTGAGCTTCAAACCCAAGAAGTCGAGAAGCCCATCAGTCAGGAAAGGGAAGATAGCAGAGGTCATATTCATGATTTCCAACCAAAGAATCCCTACTGTCATTGAGGAACATGTTAAAAGTCTTGGCAGGGTGTATGATGCCTCATTAAAAGACTCGAAGGCAGTGCAACAGACAATAGAAATGGCAGACAGAGGACTACAGATCATAGACCAAAGCAGACTCCTGGGAAAGTTCAAACTGTGGTGCATCCAGTTCATGTTGATACCGAAGTTGCTGTGGCCACTGCTTATAAATGAAATAAGCACAAGTACAGTGGAAGCTATAGAGCAGAAAGTCAACACGTTCATGAGAAAATGGCTAGGGTACCAACAGATCTGTCAGATGTAGCACTGTACTGCAAAAAGTCAAAACTTCTGCTTCCCTTCAAGTCAGTTGTTGAAGAGTACAAAGTTGGAAAGGCAAGGCTTGCAATGATGCTACGCGAGTCAGCTGATGACGTGGTTAAGTCCATTCAGCCCACACTGAAAACGGGAAGGAAGTGGAGATTGGAAGAAGCTGTTGATGCTGCCCAAGAGTCACTCAAACTGAGGGAGGTAATCGGATACACACAAACGAATAGACGGGGATTTGGTCATGGAGACATCCGCTGGTGGTCCAAGGCATCAAGCAGGGAGCGCAGAGACATGGTAGTTCAGGAGATACAAGAAGCTGAGAATGATAAGAGGTTGCAAAAAGCAATGCAGCAGGTCCAACAAGGCCAATGGACTACATGGGAAGGAGCCCTGCAGAGGTCCTTGACATGGAATGATATATGGCATATGGACCCTCTTAGGCTCAGCTTCGTTGTTAGATCAATGTATGACCTGCTGCCGTCGGCCACTAACCTTGTGAAATGGGGAAAGTCGGATGATGAGCAGTGCCCTTTGTGCCAGGGGAGGCAGAAACTTGAACACGTGCTCTCAGCGTGTAAGGTGTCATTAGGGCAAGGGCGATACACTTGATGCCATAACAAAGTGCTAAATGAGCTTGCTGCGACAATAGATCTGGCAAGGATGAAGGCGAATAGCAAACCCAAGCCGAGCACCGCAAATACGTACTTTCTGAGGGCACACCCCAAACCGAGTAAACCTGGTAGCAGTTTACCATCTTTTCTTGACTGTGCAAACGACTGGGAGATGGCGGTAGACCTACCTGGACGAGGGGCATATCCAGAGAGTATCAGAAAATCGCGGAGACGGCCGGATATAGTGCTTCATTCTTCAGCAACGCTTCAGGTCATACTGATTGAACTAACCGTGCCATGTGAATCCAGATTAGACGAGCAACATTCGTTCAAAGCGGCCAAGTATAGTGATCTGGCCGCGGATCTGAGAAACGATGGGTTCAATGCAAGGGTCATGGCTGTTGAAGTTGGCGCAAGAGGGATTGTGGCTGCATCAGTGTATGATTTATTGAAACTGTTGGGGCTGAGGGGACAGTCGAGATCAAGGGCACTGAAGAGGCTTAGTGAAAATGCCGAAAAGGCATCAGGCTGGCTGTGGAACAACCGCAATGGGCAATGGAAATCGTGACAATAAACGCTGCGGTACAGAAAACACCAAAATTTTTCTATGTCTACAATACGCTGAGTTTTTTGGTGGTACTAGTGAAAGGGCTGCGACTGAGGGGCAACAGGCGGCGTATATTATAAGGAGTGTCAGGCACAGAATTTCAGTGGCTAGACTCGTCGGCTTCGCACAGGGGTCTCAGTGTGTGTCCTTAGTTGTGATGTGCGACGGAACGAACGGAATAATTTGTCTTCTCTTTGTTACTTTCACAAGTGCCTCCACGGCTGGCGGAGTTGTGGATTTTAAAGTTGCTACCATAAGTGAAATGGGTTCATTTTCGATACAAGACAACAGGAGGCTGAGACGCTTGGGAGTCATGACCCAAGTGGGCCCGCCCCCCTTAGAGTGTAAAGGAGTATACTGGGCCGAAACACTTGTCCGATGGGGGGACCTGTTCTGATGATCAGATTTCTTCCTGTTGTATCGCTCTGTAAAGAGTTTCCTATCATCGGTCTATTTTCCTGCAGTCAACGATGAAAAATGTGTATCGCACTTGAATGTGGACGTTTTATAGGTCTCGTCTGCCTGTTTTAAAGATAGATAACTTTGTACCAATACCTGAATGTAGATATTCCTTGTCTGTTTGTAAATATTTGTATGTATGTCTTAAAGGCAGAAATGGACACCTTGTACCCCACTGTTGTTGTTATTCCTTATGCGTATATGTGTGCGTGTCTGTCAGTCTGTCTTAAAGACAGAATTTGAAACTCTGTGTCATCCATGAATGTAGAAATGTAGTTGAAACAAGCAGCTGAAATTCTTGACAGTTCTGGCTAAACTGAATGAGAGGTAAAGGAAAGACATCACTTTTACTTGTAAGTTAGTCTTATGATATCAAGTAACGAATATTTCCGCGGAAAAGGCAGAAATATCGAATACCGACCGACACGAATGTTACACCCGCAGTGGGAGAAACTCACTTGGGAAACGAAATACAGGAGCTTCGATGTTGGAAATGATAAATGAATTGAATGGAATTCTTCACAATCAGAGACGTAACCCTAGGTGATAACCAGTTTTGGTCGCTAAAAGAAGCATTCGGAAAGCGCTGTTTCTAGTCATGTCAGAATGTACTTAGACTTCTACACCATATACTAATGAATAATATATATATATATATATATATATATATATATATATATATATATATATATATATATATATATATATATATATATATATATATATATAGGGAAGGTCAAAAAGTAATGCCTCCTATTTTTTATGTATGTAAATACTGCATCTTTGTGCAATTTGTAAATTTAGCAGTATTCCTCAAACACTCTTCTGCACTGTATAGCATTACCAACCTGTTTCAGTAACAGGTGGCACCACTGTAACAGTTTAAAAATGGCTGCCAAAGACTTTCGGTTAAAACAACGTTAAGTCATAGAATTCCTCAATGCTGAAGGCGAGACCCCAATTCGCATCCACAAACGTTTGAAGAATGTTTATGGAGATTCAACAGTAGATGTTAGCAATGTCCGACGTTGGGTACATCGTTGTGACGAAGCTGAAGTAGGTCAATCCTCAAAAGGCTGACGCAAAGCGGACTGGCCGTCCGTCTACCGCAGTGACTCCACACAACATTCATCGAGTTGATGGCATCATTCGTGGTGACCGTCGGGTAACACTGGATGAACTTTCTTCTATGTTGTCCATTAGTAAAGGCAGTGTCCAGAACATCATTAAAGACCTGGGTTATTCAAAAGCTTATGCACGGTGGTGTAGTAAAATCTGCGAGATAATCGCTCATTTCAGTAAGGTTTTAGTACTATGATAATAAATACTCCCGCCCGTATGTGTCTGACTATAATCCTCTCACACGCCAGCATCGCGCTGAATTTTGTGCCATGGTAATGCTTAGAAACGATCCCGCCGTATAAACCTACTCGCTTTCCTTGTGACGTACTATAAACATTTTTAACATTTTGCCCGATCTGATAGAGATTGCGGCAAGACTTATAATTAACGATCTTCCAGAAATGTGCCGCCAAACTACTGTCTGAATTAACGTAATACTTTAACTTTAACGCCTTTAATTGTAGTAATCCTTACATTTTTTGGTAGTGTAACACAAGACAACAGTAATAATTAACGCCAATTCTAACATCCGCCGCGCAAAACCCCGCTTCGCTTGACACGCGGTGGGATTGGCCCGATGATATATACACACAGACAGTTTAAATTCTCGCCGAGTAATGTATTTCTGACGTCACTCAAACAAGTTAGTTATTTGAATACAAAATGCTAGAGAGAGATGAGAGGGGGAAGATGGCCGACTTGTGTAAAATTTATATTTGACGATTGACAGTGACAAAATTGAAAATCTAAGCCATACTGAAACTGACCATAAAAATCATATGGTAGTATAGCTTAGAGTTCCCTGAACAAAAATGCGTTTTAAAAAATATGGTAGTCCAAGTATTAGCCAAGTTATTGAGAAAATACTAAATGTCTACGGACGCTTGACCAGACAGACTGTGGTTCCTGCTTGTTTTTTTCATAACGTTAGTGGCGACGCCAGCTTAAAAAAGAGGCATGGTAGTAATTCAAATTCTATTAGTTGGTATAGGAGTGAAAGGGGAGAGATAGGAAAAATGTAACTAAAAACGAAACATCTTTTTCTATTGGGCATAACTAATGCAGACTGACCAATCGACTACCAGACACAGAGTTTGTTTGGAATTTTTTTTTCTTCAAAAACTACATTTGAATTCTGGTAGTCGCAAGTTTTCCATTGGCCAGTACTAATAGATATTAGCAAAAAGCTTTCAATGCGCATCGCCAGTTGACAAAAACTTTTTCTATCAAATACGCTGAGATCAGCTGTGTTAATTTATAAAATAAAGAATTAATTCGCAGTCTGGGAAGGGCAGAGAAAAACTGAAGCCATTCTTTGCAAGTCAGCGTTATTTGTAACATATTTCTGTGAAAATTGTGGTAAGAATGCTTTATGTATTAATATGTTTATTACAACTGCCAAAGTTAGATACTGCTATTGGGAAAAGTGAAGGACATGCCGGGAGCAGACATTGTTGAGTCCTCACATTGAACTGTATCTAACTGTTGTATATTGTCATGATTTTGTTTTAATATTATTGTATTAGAATATGTTAGTAAGCCTCCATGTTCCATGAACACTGTTCAACATGCCTGGAGCGTTTATAATTTAAAAAAAAAAAGAAGAGCAAATCATACAAAAAGAAATGTGGTTACTCCACGTTATTGTATTGAGGAAAACTATGTAAAAGTACAGTGGCGTATCTGCCATAGAGACCTGAGGTGTAGTCACAGCAAGGTGTGAGTCATATAAAATTAGGGGCGAGTGCACCTGTATGCACGCGAGGCTGACCCCATACCACCATATGTAAATAATAATAATAATAGTGTGATCAGATATAAAAAGGCCAGGGTGTCTTTTTATTGCAGAGGTTTTATTTCCTGTTACCAGCCGGTGACAGGAAACCTGATGAGTGAGTGTAACGCCAACAAGTCTCCGGTAAAACGTTTATGCTGTCAGCAGATAGCTGGAGGAGCTTGTGTGTGCTGATATATCTATATTTTCTGCAACTACATACTGAATTATCCTTCTACAAAGAATCCCAGGTGATGTGTTAGCATCTGGGGATATCTGACACTTCAATTATAATAAACTTTGGTATTTTCAATCATACCCAAGATTTTATGGGTGGTGGGGGGGGGGGGGGGGGGATGCAACTACAGCCCCTCCTAACAAGTGACAAAAGATAATAAAGTTGTAATCTGTGAATACACCAACAGGAGAGATAGAGTGACATTATACTTATCGGACAAAGTGTCCACACATTTTAGTTAATCTTTTATGTAAACTATCTTTTCCTCATTTTCAAAGACCTGTCCAAAAGAGATGGCGGGACAGGCAGATTAAATTGCAAAAAGAAAATATAGAATTTTAAAGAAAAACCTTAACCACTGTTTTAGTCAATTTCTTATAGTGAGTTAAAGTGTTTTGTGTTTATGTACCATCATTTCCATTTCTCCCCTAGACATTAGGTACATCATACACCAGACACTAGAGCCAAAATAGTGACCGTGTGAGATCTAGGGAGGTAGCGTTAGTTCCCTGCACATACATCATCATCATCTATTATAGTCAGGTGCCTACATGTGCTTGACCTCACACGGTTAACACAGACATAGATTTCTTTCCTTTTAGGTATAACATCATAACCTCCCCAGAAATTTAAACTTGCTACATATATTGGGGGCTCGTCCGGGATTTGAATTTCTCCTAGTACTACATACATTGGGGTCTGGGTTTTAGCATTAACATCAATTCTATTTTCCCAGGGAATCCACATAATTACTATTGCCCAAGATTTGGGAATTTAATGAAGTGTCAGAACCTGGAATTAATTAAGTAAATTTGCATTTATTTTAGAAATTTAGTTAGAACATTTTGTATTTATTAGATGGCAGATTTGGCCAAGTTTCGCTCTGCGGCTGTGCAAACTGCCAGGGAAATGAATATGGAGGGTCAAGTCTTGATTGACTATGTCACCTCAGAATGTGATAAATGTATTGCTAGGGAAGAACATAGGTTAGCTGAGGAGAGAAAATTGGAGGCAGAAGAAAAGAGATTGACTGCCGAAAGGGAAGCAGAAGATAAAAGATTACAGAGGGAGAATGAGTTGCGACTAAGGGAGTTAGAGTTGCAAGGCCCTGCTCCAGACAATGGTCACAGCCCCTCTACCTCTGATGCTACTGCTAGTCAGGGGGCCTCCAACTCAGCCATGGGGTTCCATCTAGACTATTTTGTAGAAAAGGATGATGACATTGAGTCATATTTGAGCAGATATGAAGTATTAGCCACTACTTATGGGTTAGAAATAGAAAGATGGAGTGTAAAGTTGTCTCAAGGTCTTCCGGGAACAGCTTATGAAGTTTTTTCCAAAATGAGCAGGGATGACCAAGACAACTATGACATGTTGAAGCAGGCTCTTTTGTTAAGATACGAAAAGAACGGAGAGTTTTATAGAAAAAAATTTAGGAATGCCAGGCTACTGTCGGGTGAGACCTATCACCAGTTCTCCGCCCGGCTAGAAACGTATATGGAGAAATGGGCTACTTTGGGGAAAACCCAAGATCTCAAAGAGATGATACTCATAGAACAGATGAGAGAGTCCATGGCTCCAGACATGAGAAAGTTTTTCATGGAACAGGGTGCGGAGAGGCTGGGTGAGACAATTAATGTCGCTGAGAGGTATCAGGCAGCCCAGGCAGAGGTAGCTGGCACCAAAAAGAAACCAGTAGATCATTGTAAGGCCCCACAAAACTATAATAAATTTGACAATAGAGGTAAGCAAAACTTTGATAGGCCTCGACATGATTATAAAAATAAAACCTCACATTTCAATGACAGAAAGAATGATGAAAGAAAACCTTTTCATCAAGGTAGATTATATTGTAGATATTGTAAGAGGGATGGACATGACATTAAATTTTGTAAAAGTAAACCTGCTGGATTTGCTGCAATGAAAATGGGGAACAAGGAAGTAAAGGACAAACCTGCTGGACAGCAGGAACCTTATCACCCCCCAGTTTGTGAGGATGTTGTATGCAATGATGTCACCATTAGGTGCCTCTGTGATACCGGTTTAGATTTTGATTCTGTCGTGAGCTCGCACTTGGTGAACCCAGATCAGTATACCACAGAAACAGTGGAGATACAAGGGGCGACCAAGGACATACCACTCATGACACTTCCCATTGCCAGAATAAATGTGAAAACTCGCTATGTGGAAGGCGTAATCAGAGCAGCAGTGATCGACGCACCCATCTACCCTCTGATATTGGGGTGTCGTTATGTCTACTTGGGGAATCCCAAGAGACCTGTGGTCTTGGCAGCAGTCCAGACCCGATCACAATCCAGAAAGGAAGAAGATGAACCCATAAATACTCATCCAGAGGAGATGAGGAAGGCACAGGCTGAAGATAGGTCACTGAAGCCGTGTTATAAGAAACTCACAAAGAGCCATACTCCTCCTAATAAAGGAGAATTTTATATGAAGAATAAATTGTTATATAGGAAGGCCGGCACTGGTTCAGCTGGTCACGGACAGCTGGTCCTTCCCAGTTCATATAGGGAAGAGGTGATGGAGTTAGGTCATACTATCCCCTTCAGTGGTCACATGGGGATTAGCGCAACAGGACAGCGTATAGCTTGTCATTATTTCTGGCCAGGGATAACGGAAGATATAAAGAGATATGTAAAATCCTGTCCAGAATGCCAGAGAGTAGCTCCAAAGCATTGGACTGCTCCAGCAACTCTAGGGGAAATGCCCATAGTGGGAACCCCTTTTGAGAGAGTTGCAGTGGATATTGTGGGACCTCTCACTCGGACCAAGAGGAGGAACAGTTACATCCTTACTCTGGTAGACACTTATTCTATGTGGGTAATGGCTCACAGTTCAAGGGGAAACTAACAGAAGAGGTTTTTAGGTTGTTTCAAGCCAAGCACTTTCATTGTAGTCCGTATCACCCCCAAGGGAACGGCCAGGTAGAGAGGTTCAATGGGACTCTCATTTCTATCCTGAAAAAGCTGGCACATGAGAAACCTGATACGTGGGACCAATACTTGCCCGCCGCGTTGTTTGCGTACCGGGAAGTTCCACATAATGCAACCGGGATGGCACCCGCAACCCTGTTATTTGGGAGGCCAATAAAAGGTCCATTAGAAGCATTGTTAAGGACTTGGACCGATGAGAAGGCAGATCAGACTGTTACCTCATCCTATCAATATGTGAACGAACTGACCACTCGTTTAAAAACTAGTTGGAAACTGGCAAATGATAATTTGAGACAAGCCAGGAAAAAGCATGCTGCTTATTATAATAAGAAAGCGAAGGATAGGGAGCTTGCTGTAGGGGAGAAGGTACTTCTTCTATTGCCCGGCAGCAATAATAAACTTCAGATCGGATGGCAAGGTCCATATATAGTTTTGGAAAAGGTATCCAGAACAAATTATAAGATAGACAAAAAGGGAAAGGAAAAAGTCTATCATGTGAACCTTTTGAAGAAATATCTGGACAGACAAATCCAGGAAGGAACACACCTAATGGCCTTGTCTATCGCAACTGAAATGAAAAATGACCCTCTCACCTCATTTGAATATCCACTGAAAACCAGTGAAACGTTTGCACAGGTGAAGATCAGTAATCATCTGACAAAAGCACAGAGGGAGAAGGTTCAACAGGTCCTTGAGAAACATACAGATGTGTTAACGGATAAACCGGGGCACACAAATTTGTTGGAATATGATATGAAACTACTAGACCCAGCACCCATCTGTATGAGACCCTATTCTATTCCTTTCGCTAAGGAAAAAGCTTTGAAAGAGGAGATAGATTATTTGTTACAAGAAGGGATTATTTCTCACAGTGAGTCTCCTTATAGTTCCTGTGTGGTTTTGTTGCGGAAACCCGCGGGAGAACATAGACTGTGCATAGATTACAGGAAACTGAATGCTGTCACAGAAGGTCAGGTGGATCCATTACCTGAAACTACTGAACTATTTGCCAGGCTGAACAGGGCAAAATATTTTTCTAAGGTGGATCTTAGCAAAGGCTATTACCAAATTCCAGTAAAGCCTGAGCTTCGACCTTATTTAGCCTTTAGCACATCGGAAGGTCATTATGAGTTCAACATGTTACCGTTTGGGTTGAAAAATGCCCCGAGTGTGTTTTCTAGGATGATGCGAAAATTGTTGGATCCCCTAAAAATCCATGTATTTCGAATTTTATGGATGATATTCTCATTGCTACGGAAACATTTGAGAAACACGTTACCTCTTTGAATATGCTGTTTGATAGTCTCAGAGAGGCAAACTTGACCGCTAGACCAACAAAATGTTGTATTGGTTGTAAAGAGTTGGAATTCTTGGGACATACTGTACATCAGGGAAGCATGACCCCTGACCCCAAGAATCTGGAAAAATTGAAAAGAGCACCTAGGCCACAAACAAAGAAAGATGTGCGATCTTTCGTGTCGTTGTGTGGGTTCTACCAAAAGTACATTAAACATTTTAACTCTATATGTGCTCTTCTGACGGATTTAACTCGCAAGGGTCAACCTGTTACAATACATTGGTCCGCACAGTGCGAATTGGCTTACCAGGAGTTAAAAGAAAAACTCACAAGCAGGCCAGTATTGCAATTGCCTGACTTGAATCAAGAATTTATCGTGAGAAGTGACGCAAGCAATGTGGGCCTGGGCGCTACATTGTTGCAAAGGTCCTCCTCACAAGATGGAGAATTGAACCCAGTCGGTTATGCAAGCCGCAAGTTGAACAAGGCGGAAAAAAATTATTCAGCAAGTGAAAATGAATGTCTAGCTTTGATATGGGCTATAAACAAATTCCAGATTTATCTATATGGCAGGACATTTGTGGTCCAAACGGATCATTCACCTCTCGTATTCCTGTCACAAGCCAAGCATGAAAATTCAAGATTATTGAGATGGTCATTATTATTACAGCCATACTCATTTCTGATTGAATATATTCCCGGCCCTCAGAACGTCGGTGCAGACTTTTTGAGCAGACATCCTTAAGATGAAGATCAGAAAAACGCGTAAGACTTCATTTGAGCTAAGTTATCTCGCAGATTATAACCTGCAAATGAATGCATGTTTTAGGACGGGAGGTGTGTAGTAAAATCTGCGAGATAATCGCTCATTTCAGTAAGGTTTTAGTACTATGATAATAAATACTCCCGCCCGTATGTGTCTGACTATAATCCTCTCACACGCCAGCATCGCGCTGAATTTTGTGCCATGGTAATACTTAGAAACGATCCCGCCGTATAAACCTACTCGCTTTCCTTGTGACGTACTATAAACATTTTTAACATTTTGCCCGATCTGATAGAGACTGCGGCAAGACTTATAATTAACGATCTTCCAGAAATGTGCCGCCAAACTACTGTCTGAATTAACGTAATACTTTAACTTTAACGCCTTTAATTGTAGTAATCCTTACATTTTTTGGTAGTGTAACACGAGACAACAGTAATAATTAACGCCAATTCTAACATCCGCCGCGCAAAACCCCGCTTCGCTTGACACGCGGTGGGATTGGCCCGATGATATATACACACAGACAGTTTAAATTCTCGCCGAGTAATGTATTTCTGACGTCACTCAAACAAGTTAGTTATTTGAATACAAAATGCTAGAGAGAGATGAGAGGGGGAAGATGGCCGACTTGTGTAAAATTTATATTTGACGATTGACAGTGACAAAATTGAAAATCTAAGCCATACTGAAACTGACCATAAAAATCACATGGTAGTATAGCTTAGAGTTCCCTGAGCAAAAATGCGTTTTAAAAAATATGGTAGTCCAAGTATTAGCCAAGTTATTGAGAAAATACTAAATGTCTACGGACGCTTGACCAGACAGACTGTGGTTCCTGCTTGTTTTTTTCATAACGTTAGTGGCGACGCCAGCTTAAAAAAGAGGCATGGTAGTAATTCAAATTCTATTAGTTGGTATAGGAGTGAAAGGGGAGAGATAGGAAAAATGTAACTAAAAACGAACCATCTTTTTCTATTGGGCATAACTAACGCAGACTGACCAATCGACTACCAGACATAGAGTTTGTTTGGAATTTTTTTTCTTCAAAAACTACATTTGAATTCTGGTAGTCGCAAGTTTTCCATTGGCCAGTAACTAATAGATATTAGCAAAAAGCTTTCAATACTCATCGCCAGTTGACAAAAACTTTTTCTATCAAATACGCTGAGATCAGCTGTGTTAATTTATAAAATAAAGAATTAATTCGCAGTCTGGGCAGGGCAGAGAAAAACTGAGGCCATTCTTTGCAAGTCAGCGTTATTTGTAACATATTTCTGTGAAAATTGTGGTAAGAATGCTTTATGTATTAATATGTTTATTACAACTGCCAAAGTTAGATACTGCTATTGGGAAAAGTGAAGGACATGCCGGGAGCAGACATTGTTGAGTCCTCACATTGAACTGTATCTAACTGTTGTATATTGTCATGATTTTGTTTTAATATTATTGTATTAGAATATGTTAGTAAGCCTCCATGTTCCATGAACACTGTTCAACATGCCTGGAGCGTTTATAATTTAAAAAAAAGAAGAGCAAATCATACAAAAAGAAATGTGGTTACTCCACGTTATTGTATTGAGGAAAACTATGTAAAAGTACAGTGGCGTATCTGCCATAGAGACCTGAGGTGTAGTCACAGCAAGGTGTGAGTCATATAAAATTAGGGGCGAGTGCACCTGTATGCACGCGAGGCTGACCCCATACCACCATATGTAAATAATAATAATAATAGTGTGATCAGATATAAAAAGGCCAGGGTGTCTTTTTATTGCAGAGGTTTTATTTCCTGTTACCAGCCGGTGACAGGAAACCTGATGAGTGAGTGTAACGCCAACAAGTCTCCGGTAAAACGTTTATGCTGTCAGCAGATAGCTGGAGAAGCTTGTGTGTGCTGATATATCTATATTTTCTGCAACTACATGCTGAATTATCCTTCTACAAAGAATCCCAGGTGATGTGTTAGCATCTGGGGATATCTGACACTTCAATTATAATAAACTTTGGTATTTTCAATCATACCCAGGATTTTATGGGGGGTGATGAAACTACAGCCCCTCCTAACAAGTGACAAACACTATTAGATAATAAAGTTGTAATCTGTGAATACACCAACAGGAGAGATAGAGTGACATTATACTTATCGGACAAAGTGTCCACACATTTTAGTTAATCTTTTATGTAAACTATCTTTTCCTCATTTTCAAAGACCTGTCCAAAAGAGATGGCGGGACAGGCAGATTAAATTGTAAAAAGAAAATATAGAATTTTAAAGAAAAACCTTAACCACTGTTTTAGTCAATTCCTTATAGTGAGTTAAAGTGTTTTGTGTTTATGTACCATCATTTCCATTTCTCCCCTAGACATTAGGTACATCATACACCAGACACTAGAGCCAAAATAGTGACCGTGTGAGATCTAGGGAGGTAGCGTTAGGTTCCCTGCACATACATCATCATCATCTATTATAGTCAGGGGCCTACATGTGCTTGACCTCACACGGTTAACACAGACACAGATTTCTTTCCTTTTAGGTATAACATCATAACCTCCCCAGCAATTTAAACTTGCTACAGGTGGGTACCCAGAATGTTGACAGACAGACATAAAGAAACAAGGAAAACCATAGCCATCAACCTCCTGCACCGTTTTGAAACTGAAGGAGAAGAGTTTTTATCGAATATTGTGACAGGTGATGAGACTTGGGTTCATTTTTTTAAAACCAGAATCCAAGAGGCAGTCAATGGAATGGCATCACACATCATCGCCGACAAGAAAGAAGTTCAAAAGTTCACCATCTGTAGGGAAAGTTATGGCCTCCGTGTTTTGGGATGAGAAGAGTGTGATTCTTCTCGACTTCTTGGAACAGGGAAACACGGTGAATGCAGGCCGTTACATTGAAACTTTGAAGAAGCTTAGAGGTCGTCTTCGGCGACTTTACCCATTAAAAGATCAGAGAACTGCACTACTATTACACGATAATGCCACGCCACACCGCTAAACGCACCTTTGATGCGATTGCAGAATTTGGCTGGACATTATTACCACATCTCCCTTACAGTCCCGATCTTGCACCTTCTGACTTCCATCTGTTTGGACCACTGAAAGAAGATCTTCGCGGACATCACTTTGAGGACACCGACACACTTAAACGCGCAACACGCCAGTGGTTTAGGAAAAAGAACACCCATTTTTACAGTGCGGGGATACATGCCCTTGTGAGAAGATGGACAAAAACTGTAACAAATAACGGAGACTACAGTGAGAAATAAATTTTGAAAGTTCAGACTTGGGGCTACAATTCAATGTGAATTTTATCTGTTTTCTTGCCTAATGAAATTAAATATTACGAGGCATTACTTTTTGACCGTCCCTGGTATATATATATATATCTCTATATATATATATATATATAATTATATATATATATCTATATATATATATATATATNTATATATATATATATATATATATATACATATATATATATATATATATATATATATATATATATATATATATATATATATAAGATTTGATGATTTAAGATTGAATTTGTGAGTTAATTGTTTAAATGCTAGTATTTCTGTTATGTTAAAGGTAGCGTTAGCCATTCTTATTCTCTTCTCGGGGAGGGGGGGGGGGGGTACTAAAAGTAAAATGCTTGACAGTCCTACTTCTCTCCCCACTCCCACAATATTGTCTTAGTACTTTCTGACATGACTAGAAACAGCGCTTTCCGAATGCTTCTTTTAGCGACCAAAACTGGTTATCACCTAGGGTTACGTCTCTGATTGTGAAGAACTCCATTCAATTAATTTATCATTTCCAACATCGAAGCTGCTGTGAATCGTATCTCGAGTGAATTTCTCCCACTGCGGGTGTAACATTCGTGTCGGTATTCAATATTTTGGCACTCTTCCGAATACCGGTCCCAAATTAAACAATACGGTTTGTGTTAGAAAATATCCCTTACAGGGCCTCATTTGGTAATGCCGGTTCAGGGGCGACCTAAAAAGTTCTGTGCTCCATAAGGTGATCAGCTGTAGTGATGGTTCTATGCTCTATAAGGAATGAAATCGAAGATGAAAATGATGATTCTGCAGATGGCGCCACAGTTTCTGGTTCACACATTAGCATGATAAATATCTTGGGGAAATCTATTTAGATAAGAGGAAAGTTTGACTAAACTGTTTTTAACCAGCTTACATTGGACAGGAATCTGACATAAAATTATATTCTCAGTATTATCACAATTTCCATTTTCGCTCACTTAGTAACACAGAGCAAAAGTTGCAGCAGGACCTTATAGCAAGTTTACACTACAGCATGAATGTGCTCCAGTGGTGATAGTTATTGTAATAAATTATTGTGCATGATAAGGTTGCCAGTCACATGCATAAACGTCATATTACTCTTACGACGTGAACGAGAGAAGTTCTTACTTATTTAGTCGTTCCCCTTCTACCGTGAGGTGTAGATGTTTGGGAGAGAAAGCGCCAGACTATCCTATCGGCTTAGTCCGTAGTCCGTTCCAGTTTGCCGCCTTTAGAATCAGTCCGGTTTTCTCTCTTGTAGTTCTCGTAATCAAAAGTTTAAAGCTACCAGGTGATTCGCCTGTTGTGCTTTTGCACGGTGGAGGGGCTGCCTCCTTACGGCCTCCATGCAGGCCGCCCTCCTAGGCGGAGTTCGGCAGCAAAATTGTATCAGTTTTATATTCGTCAACATCACCACTATGTACTCCGCTTACTAGGATAGATGTTCATTTCATTGCACAATCCCATTCTCTCCCCCCCCCCCCCCCCGCCGCCCGCAATGCCAATTTTGACAAGTTTCAATATTCTGAGAAAGGCAGCAATTTCACTCCAGAGTTTTTCTTTTTCTATGTGCTAAACAAAATTTAATAAATAACAATGTTCTAAGAGAGAAAGTAATTTCACCTAAGAATTCCAATCCCCAATGATATACAACATTTAACAAATTACAATATACAGTAGTAACAGCATAAACGTTACTCCAGACTTCTCTCTCTAGTGCCATACAATAATTCACGAGTTACAATATTATAGTAAAGGCAACAATTTTACTCCTTATTCCCATCCTTATTGATAAGCAACATTTGACAAATTACAACAATGTTGTTCGTCCATCACGGGTGATGAAGACCACTCTGTTCATCCAATTATTTAGGAATATGTTAGGTTAGTCTATGGGTACAAAGGTGACTGATGAGCCCAATGCGGGCCTGGAAAGATCTCGGACAGTTTGGGCAGGGAATGTTTGCTTCATGTGAAGGTTTTATTACACGGCCCTTTCTAGCTTGTCTCCGCTGTTCCACTGCTGCTCTTCTGGATGATTCGCATGCCGCTGCACCTTTACGAAGAGATGTGCGCCAAGCAGTTCGGTCTTGCGCAGCAGCTTCCCATGTGTCTGGGTTTATGTCAAAGGTTTTCAATGACGTCTTTAACGTGTCTTTGAAGCGCTTCTTTTGGCCACCATGGGAGCGTTTACCCTTCTGTATCTCACCATAAAAGAGTATCTTTGGCAGTCGATGGTCTGGCATGCGGACTACATGACCTGCCCAGCGAATCTGTGACTGCATCAGAATAGTATCAATACTAGGGATACCAGCTCTGTCAAGAACGGCGGTATCCGGGATCTTGTCTTGCCATTTGATGTTCATTATCTTCCTGAGACAGACTGTATGGAAGTGGTTTAGCTTCTTTACATGGCGCCTGTATCCAGGCCATGTTTCACTTGCATACAGCAGCACTGGAAGCACCGCAGCTCTGTACACCTTCAGCTTTGTCTGTAGACTAATGCCACTTCGATGCCAAACGTTGGTGTATAGTCTGCCAAATGTGCTGCTGGCTTTGGAGATCCTGGTGTTCACCTCATCATCAATGACAATGTTCTGGAATAGTGTGCTACCAAGGTATGTGAATCTGTTCACAACATTCAGTTTCTCACCATTAACCTTATGATTGGCTCAGTATAAACTGTGCCAGGAGCTGGTTGGTACGTGATTTCTGTTTTCTTCGTGTTGATGGTAAGCCCAAAGTTGGCGCAGGCTTCGGAGAATCTATCCACACTATGCTGCAGATCAGCCTCTGAGCCAGCATTGAGGGCACAATCATCAGCAAACAGAAGATCTCTGATGGTGTGTGATTTGACCTTGGTTTTTGCTTGAAGCCTCCTAAGGTTAAACAATTTTCCATCAATACGATAACTAATGTCGATTCCTGTGTCCCCGTCTCTAAAAGCATCAGTCAGCATAGCAGAAAACATGATACTGAACAGAGTCGGTGCAAGTACGCACCCTTGTTTAACTCCATTTGAGACGGGGAAAGGCTCTGATAGCTCACCGTTTTCCTGAACTCTAGCCTGCATTCCATCATACAGTTGCTGCACTATTGTGATAAATTTCTTTGGGCAGCCATATTTTGCCATGATCTTCCACAGACCCTCTCTACTGACCGTGTCGAACGCCTTTGTCAAGTCGATGAAAGCTGTGTACAGGTCACAGTGCTGTTCTTGGCATTTTTCTTGTAGCTGTCTTGCAGCGAACACCATATCTGTGGTTCCACGTTCTTTCCGGAATCCACACTGACTTTCAGGTAAAAGACCTTTGTCAAGATGAACCGTAAGGCGATTCAAAAGGATTCTGGCGAATATCTTCCCAGCGATTGATAAAAGAGAGATGCCTCGATGATTGTTACAGTCTTGGCGATTACCTTTACGTTTATATAGATGTATAATTGACGCATCTTTGAGATCGTGTGGGATGGTTTCACTCTGCCACATTTGCTGGAAGATCATGTGAAGTTTCTCTATCAGAACTGCACCGCCATCTTTATAAACCTCAACAGGAATTGAATCGGAGCCGGGGGCCTTTCCACTAGACAGTTGACGAATCGCTTTCTTAGTTTCCTCCAGAGTTGGTACATCATCTAATGCTTCATTTATAGGAATTTGGGGCAGGCAGATTATGGCTTCGTCGTTAATAGATGATGGCTGGTTCAGAATATTATTAAAATGTTCAGCCCAGCGTTGGAGCATTTTTTCCTTGTCTGTAATTAGTGTTTTTCCATCTGCATTAAGGAGGGGAAATGATCCTGATGATGTTGGACCATAGACCGCTTTGAGTGCAAGGTAAAAATTTTTCAAGTCATGGCTGTCAGCAAAGCCTTGGAGCTCATCTGCTTTATTACTCAGCCATGAATCCCGCATCTGGCGTAGTTTATGTTGGACGATTCTGCGCATGTTGTTGAAAGCGTCTTTCTTGGATGTAGATTTTGGATCATTTAAATATGCTTTATGGAGATGGTGTTTCTCAGCCAACATCTGCTTTATATCATCTGAGTTCTCATCAAACCAGTCATTTTGTTTCTTGATGGAAGGACCCAGGACCTCTGTAGCAGTGTTGTAGATCTGCTCACTTAGGGCTGCCCAATTTGTTTCCACACTTTGGCCGTCTAGCGAGATAGATTTGAGACGGTCTTCTAAGGTGTCAGTAAATGACTGTTTGATTTTTGTCTTCTTTAGTTTGGTGACATCCAGCCTCTTTTGAGTTTTCTTCCCCTGAGGGCGCCTGGCTGGTTGGATACGAAGTTTAAGTTTAGATACAATGAGGCGATGATCAGTCCAACATTCGGCACCACACATGGACTTGGTTACCCGGACATCTTGCCTGTCCTTCTTCCTAACAATTACATAGTCAATTAAGTGCCAATGCTTTGAGCGAGGGTGCATCCAGGAGGTCCTGTTGCGGGTAGGAAGTCGAAAAATGGTGTTGGTGACAAGGAGGTCATGTTCTGCGCAAGTCTGGAGGAGAAGAAGTCCATTGCTGTTACAGCGACCCACGCCGTACCTTCCAATAGTGCCATTCCAGGAGATGTTATCTGAGCCTACTCTTGCATTAAAGTCACCAAGAATGATGAGCTTATCTGCTTTAGGAACTGATGCAATGACTGCATGTAGTTCTTCGTAAAACTTATCCTTGACGTCATCCTGGTTTGTCATAGTTGGTGCATACGCGCTAATGATGGTGGCATGTTTTCTTCCATAGAACAGGGGGATCTTGACCGTCATCAGTCGGTCATTTATTCCCTTTGGGGGCCCCGCTAACTTGCCAACAAGTGCTGTTTTGATTGCAAATCCAACCCCTGCTTCTCGTCTTTCTTCAGTTCCTCTTCCGCTCCAAAAGAATGTATAACCTGCACCCTTTTCGCAAAGTTGGCCCTCACCTGCAAGTCGAGTTTCACTCAGTGCTGCTATGTCAATGTTGTACCTGGCCAGTTCTCTCCCAATCAGGGCAGTTCGTCTCTCAGGTCTGTTTGCTTTAAAGTCTTTGTCAAGGAGAGTGCGCACATTCCATGCGCCTAGAATGAGGGGGAAAAATCTGTCCTTTCTTTTTCTTATATGTCGCCCGCTGAAGTAGGGTACCCACCAACCGCGGTAAGCTGGTTAGGTAATGGTGGAGCAGGCAATGTTTAGGGCACCTTTTCTAGCCCCTTCCTCATGCCATGGAGGTGAGCAGTGCTTTCCTAAAGAGGGCTGCTCAGACACTCAGGGGGCTGCCGAATCCCACTGCAATTTCACTCCAGAGCTTTCCTTTTTCTATGTGCTAAACAAAATTTAATAAATAACAATGTTCTAAGAGAGAAAGTAATTTCACCTAAGAATTCCAATCCCCAATGATATACAACATTTAACAAATTACAATATACAGTAGTAACAGCAGAAACGTTACTCCAGACTTCTCTCTCTAGTGCCATACAATAATTCACGAGTTACAATATTATAGTAAAGGCAACAATTTTACTCCTTATTCCCATCCTTATTGATAAGCAACATTTGACAAATTACAACAATATAGTAAAGGCAATAACATTACCCCGGACTTCCCTCCCTAGAGCTATACATCATTTGACATGTTACAATATTATAGTAAAATCTGCCATTTCACTCCAGAACTCCCATACTTAGTATTATACAGCATTTGGAAAGTAAAAAGATTCACGGTATCGACACGATTCAGTCTACCCAGCTATAAATGGGTACCTGACTTCTCACTTGAGTTAGGGAAGGAAAAGGCAGCGAGGAAAGGTACTGGTCACCCCACCTCTCTATGCATGACCTAGTATAGTGAGGTCTCTAACACTTCACTCCCCCACGGTAGTATCTGCTATGGGACTACCATTTTACTCTCCCACTGAAGCAAATGACTATCGATTCAGACATTACCATCTAACCCGTACAGTCAGGTACTAAATACACGTAACTGGCTATGGAACTCTAGTCGGTAAAATATTTTCAACACTACTCGTATATTTTTTTAATTGTTATTAAATGTGAAAATGAAGCCCTGTAAGGGATATTTTCTAACACAAACCGTATTGTTTAATTTGGGACCGGTATTCGGAAGACAAATTCATGGAAAAAAGGAAGAGTGGACAAACGCTGTCAACAGAAAGTACCAAACGTGGAGGAAACTAGTCGGTAGCATGACAAGTCAGTATTGTTCTTGAAGAAACAGACGGAGACCAAAAATCACACGAAGAAGAGAACTAGGGAATGATAAAAGTCGTGTAGGAAAATCATGGATTGAACTTCAAAGTATGACACTAGACAGGAGGGCTTGCCATATACCAGACATGCATAAGGTGACCATATTTTCAAAACCCTAATCCGGGACAAAATAGTAGATTTGACCTATTTCAATGCAAAAAATCGGGACAAAATGGTAAAGAAAAGGTCAAAAGTCGGGACATGTCCCGGAAAAATCAAGTTGATGTCAATTTAAAATAATATACATTTTATATTTACATTTGAATAACATTGAATAACATACATTTTACTGTATAAGTTTAACTACTTAAACTAATAAGAGAGAAAAACATCAATAATCCTTACTTAAGGTGAAGCTGAGTTACTGTACTTTTCAGATGAGT
This sequence comes from Oreohelix idahoensis, assembly GCA_024509875.1. Lineage (NCBI taxonomy): Eukaryota > Metazoa > Mollusca > Gastropoda > Stylommatophora > Oreohelicidae > Oreohelix > Oreohelix idahoensis. Next base: position 487,705 of record JAMPIV010019013.1, read on the forward strand.
AGATTTTTATCATTAGGTCCTTCTTTGCAAGCAGCATCTTAAAAAACTCGACACATGTTTCCTCACAGTTCACTTTGGTTGTCAACATAGCTTTCAAAGTTTCAACACCTATCTGTGTTTTATCACTGCCCATAAGCTGTTCATCAAAGAAAAAACTCTTTCTGTGGCAGCATTTGTTCCAGGTAGACAGAAAAAAAACTCTGCCAACTTCAGAATATTTGAAAATGTCACATTATTGTTTTTGAAGTGGGAAACCATTTCAATCCAACGTTGTGGTGGCAATGTTTTTTTGGCACTCTATTCACTAATTTTCTGAGAAGTAACAAACTGCTTCATATAGACATATTCGTCATAAATTTCAGTTTCTGTAAAGTGGGCTGAAGGTAATGTTTGAATCACTAGTGATGATGATATCTCAATATCTGCCCAAATTGGTATTCTGTTCAGCGTTACCCAGCTGTAGGATTCTAGGTCTTGAAAATTTTTTGCAGCCCATTTATTCAAATAATTGAAAGCTGTTTCATAGAACGAACAAACGCTAGCATGAAACTTGTTCACATCCTCCTTTGGAAGTCCTTCCATTTCCAGCTTTTCAAGGATTAGCTTAACTCTTGATGGCAAGAAACAGTCTTCCAGTTTGGACTTCAAAATAGTTTTCAACCTGTTGATGCTGTCAATGACTTCAAACACACTGACCGTCTTTCCCTCTATTTTTTGCACTGCTTCGTGGAATGGAGAGGCCTGACTGTGAACAAAAACAAGCCATGCCTCAGATAGAGGATTTTCAAAGAATGTCTGTATAAAAACTGGGCATCTGTCTTGAGATTGAAAATATGATTTTAGCGGCAGGAACATACGAAGAACCCTTTCAACAGCAGGCAGCAGAGCAAGCCACCTAGTCTGAGCATAACCTAAGATCATCTGGAAGTCTGTTTCCACAAACTGGCAAAACTCCTTGAGTCTTTCAACTCGTACTGTGTATGATTTGAAGAGTCAATAAATTTTAGCAATAATCAGCTCGACATCAACAGGCAGTACATCTGCAGCTGTTCGAACAGTGTTATGGAAAATATGACCTGCACACCCAACTCCTATAAGACCATGTCCAAAGTTTTCTTGCGGTTTTTTTAAAACATTGTTCTGACCTTTCCTTTCAGCACCTCCAAAATTGGAATGTGTGTTGTCTGCGCATAATCCAACTACTTTCCTGTCTAAACCATTTTCAGTTATGCAGTCATTAAGAAAACTACTTACAATATCAGATGTTTCACCTGGCAATGACTTTAACTCTAATATTTTAATTTTCACTCCATTACTGTGATCAAAGTATGACAAGCAAATGAAAAATCTTGAATTCTTTGTGGTTGGATGCATCTGTCAGTACATAAATAAATTTAGACTTTTCTAGGTCACACCTTAACTCATTTAGAATATGGGGTGTCAAGACATTTCGAATAATGGCTTCTGTTTTCGTACGTGCACATGAAAATTTTGGCTCTAAAGTAAAATGAAGTAATTTTGATGTGCAATCCATAGACCTGAAAGTATGATTGTGTAGCACTGTATGGTATGCAAAGGCGCCTTCTATAGCAGCTAATTGCTCTTCTTGGTCACCAATTTTATCAGCTCTGAAGAAAGTGGTTAACGACGAGCTTGATGCAGCTGTAACGATGGCTCTCTTATGTTTCTCACTGCTTATGTGGTTCACCACGTCCACTATGGCTTATCGAAAACCCGGAGGCACATATATTGCATCGTACATTGAAGTTTGATGTACTCTTTTTAATAAACGGATATTCCTTTTGTAAATCTTCATTGAAACTGCATTTACGCTTTGGTACCATTTTCTTACAACAATAACAAAATATGCACAAATAGTTCACCGTTTAAATTAAATAAACGTATACCGTACGCAAAATCTTGGTACTAAAATTTCAAATAACTGCGAATATCACATTGGAACTACAAAACTAATTCGCGGTCCTGACAACCACTTGTGCTGTTTCGGCGCCAGTTCACTAATAATTAAAAATTCCCTCAAGTCAGCCACGGAATAATAATTTTTTGTTTTAATCTGTGAGATTTATGCCAAAGTGGCGAATTCGTCCAAAACCGGGACAAATTGGCGTCCCGGATTGCATCGAAAAAAAGTCGGGACAAATTATCAAAAATGGTCGAAAACCGGGACTGTCCCGGAAAAACCGGGACGTCTGGTCACCTTAGACATGCACAACATACGACCCTCGGACTGCATGTGTAGCCGCGTTTAAGCAAGGGGAATAAAATTGGGAAAAGGGAAGTAAAAACATGGACGAGTGGTTTATGAAATAGTTCCCATTTATTGTGAGCTGTCAGTGTCGGAGAGTACAAGGTGATCGCATGGGTTCTAGGTAAGTTGTGTTCACAACGAGTTTCACGAATTGCAGGGGAAGATAAGGGGGTCAGGAAAATTCAGGGTGCGTGGTAAGCAGTTGACTTTTGGTCTTGATAGAGTAAGGACCACAAGGAATCTCAGGTAAAGGTTTCTTGAGAGATAGCGGGAAATTGTGCTGACGTGTAAATGCCCTTTAATAACAGTGGTTCCCAAGCAAACACTGGAGAGAGTGATCGAGATGAGATACGGGAGCCGCGGTGGTGTAATGGTTACAACGTTGCGCTGACGACCAAGTATTCAAAGTTCAAGCCCAGGCGTCAGCATTTGAAAGAGTGTTAACGACCGGGATTTTGACTGAATAACCTGAACGGCTCCTGAGATAAACCCTCTGTGGATGGGAAGGAGCGATCGCTCCTGACCGGGTTGGATAGAAATTCCACAGGCTCCCCAGCCTCGCAATGACATGTCATTGGGCCGAAGGGCTGAAAGCTCAAGTGCTGCTGGTTAAGGGGGGGGGGGGGGAATCGAGATGAGATTAGAACAAGTAGGAGGTGTAATCCTAGTTTGTGATAAAGATTTGAAGATTCGTGTATTTGCCAGGTATGTGTATTATGAACTAAGAACATAAGACATATAACGTAGCCAGTGTGAGCAGTATAGTCTTGTGACCAAAGTAACAACCCCGGACATGTCCGGTCATCATGATATGATAATCTCAAGCATGCAGATCACACATTTTGACTAGCATAGAGGAAAAACAGAAGCCGTGAGAATGAACTTTTGTAGTACAACTTTGTTTAAGATCTACACATGTCTGTCTTTGCCACTATTGTCCGTTCGGAAATTCGTGCCCACACATTGAACGTTGTAACTTTGCAACCCCTTGACGGATGTTATTGAAATTTGCTACGTGCCCTACTGATATCAATGCAGTTATTAATATATTTTTTGCCCTTACAAAACTCATGTCATGTTCGAATTTTCTTCTTTAAGTTATATAAAAAACTCTTACCGTTGTCTGGGTTAATTTTTATTAGTTCTACAGGAAAGTTACAAGATCCGTTCAAACATTGCGCACTTAATTTTTGTTGCAGCACAGCACAAGCAATGAAATGTGTTATTCAATATTTTTTTTTGTTTGAATTAGTGTAGTGACTACATGTCCGCACGTGTGCGCACCTATTGTACACAGTCGCGAGTAATTATTTCAGCGGCGTATGCTAATTGCAATGAGTTGGCTGCAACGAAACAAAACGACACCAGCGTATAATATATTAATAAACTAAACTGCATAATTATGAAAAACGTAATGAATCTTAAATGTAAATTTATCACTTTGCAGAAGGTAACAGTTATATTGTACAGGCATTTTCGCAGAGAGGCTAAGATGGGTTGTTTATACCACGACATCCAAGAACCAGGTAGGAGAACACGAAAGGCCCTGGGTGTGGTAGAAGATCTTTTCGACGTTGGATGCAACAGGATGGTGATTGTACAGAGGCTGCGGTTAAGGGGAGGTTTCACCCATATTTTGGCATTTTGTTTAAAAATTATCATTTTTGCAATATTGATGCTACAGTTTAGTGTCACCATTTTTCTACCTAACGCTATGTTTTTTATTGCAGTTTTCAGCTTTAAAATATTTTAAATTAATTTTTCAAATACGTATGTTCAGCCATAAATCAGCTAATTATATATGCAAAAAAATTATTTTGTTATAACTTTTTTATTTATTAACATATTTTAATAATTTTTTCGGTATTTAGTCCAGCCAGGGCATTAGATTATAATTTTTTACAGTTATAAGCCTTAACATAAAATAAAATTTCATTGGCTGAAGCTTCTCATGAGGGTCAAAGATCGCCAGCCCTTACACAATGATAAAATTCTGAATCAAGTTTTACATCAAATCTATTTTAAAACGCAAAGGCAACAACTCTGCGTGAAATTTATAGTTGAACTGCGTTTCTGTCAAAGTAAGAAGTCATCCTTCTCGCGTTCATTCACTCGAAAATCAGTTAAGTTTTGAGCTTTGTGCGATGCATTTTGCGCTGGACTGCTCATGTACTTGTGATTGTTCTTAATAAATCAACGCCCAGGAATTAACTAGTGGTTGAGCGATTTGGAATGGCAAAGCTTTGCTGTTTAAAAGAGGGATCTCCGCATATCATGATTCTGTCAGGATGGTATACCTCTTATGGATATTTCGTTTTTTACAGATTTGTGTTCAGTGTATTTGCACAGGCCCGGGAGGCATAATACTTTCTGTTTGTATTTCCGGTAAAGCAAGGTAAATTGACTTTTTTTTGAAGGGGACATTCACCTTTACCGTTAAATCTATCGATTCGGCAATACTGACTCTCGGAAAAGGTGGTCAGCTACACCATTTATCCTAGTATCAGTATGTGCAGACAAAAATGGGATCGGTAGTCTGCTAAATTAAATATTGTTACATTCACAGTTTTTGAAAACGACCCACTTAGGATTGAAAAGAACCTTTATTATTGCAAAAAGAGGATATTTAAGACATTATCGCTACACCTTCGCTATAAAGGTCGTTTAAGCGGAAACTACCCAGCCAAGTTTGTTATACACAGTTCGCCATGTCCGCTGTTATCATAAACATAAAGTGGAGTTTTTGAAAACTTCTCGAGACCTCAAAGGTTAAAGTCAAATCAAGCTTAAGATCTTTGAGATGTAATGCTGCGTTTATTGCCCCTGTATCTGAATGCTTGCTCAGTGATTTCGACTGACTGTTCACCCGCAGATGTGATCTTAAGGATTATACCCTCAAACTCTCTTCCCTATTTTGTCTGGCTGTGAAGGAATCAAAATATATGTAAAAAGAAAAAGCCCATTAAGAAGGTGTTTCAAGAGTATTAATCGGTATTCTGCTTCGTCGATGGGTTTACTGTGACTGGCTACTTAATGTAGACAAAATGATCTCACGCCTGTTTTGAGAAGGATGACTCCACGGCATACCGCAGTGAAAGCCACAGCATTAGGATTCATACATTCATTTAAGGCTATCCCGAAGTTAGCTTCGAATGTTATAGAAAAGACTTTGATAGCTATCTAATTTGTATTGTATAAACAGTTCTGTCAATTGCGAAGTCATTTAATTTGCGATTATGGTTAGATTTATAGTGATTTCTTATTTAATAAAATGGATTGTGTTAATAAATCAACAGCATCAGGTAAAAGAAGGAAGGATAGGCCCATTAAGAGGAAATTTAGAGGTAACAGGTATTCTGGTTCCTTACTGAAAACTAGGGCTAATCACAGCTAGGGCAGTGTTACTTCCATGTCAGACAAATGAAATATCATTCTGCAAATTAAATAGTGTTACTTCTACAGCTGTGAAATACACTGACCCTGAAACTATTGAAGGATACAGAATTATCAGCATTGAAAGCGTCTTGCAGTTTGTTAAACAGTTCCCACGTCCATTATATGTAGTGATGGAAGATCAAGTAAAGAAATCAAGACAAGACTTGAGATGGCCTCAGCTGCCATGACAAGGCTGAATGTGATCTGGAAAAGTAACATCAGTTTTCCTGTGAAGATCAAATTATACAAATCACTTGTATTATCTATTCTCTTGTATGGGTGTGAGGGCTGGACACTCACTGCAGATACGGAAAGAAGGATTCAGGCTTTCGAGCATAAATGTTATAGAAGAATTTTGCGCATTTGCTATAAAGAGCGCAAAACAAATGTCTATGTTAGAGAGAAGATAAACACCCATGCAGGCCACCAAGAACCACTTTTGTCAGTAGTGAAACGTCGAAAGCTTGCCTGGTTTGGGCATGTAACTCGTCATGACTCCCTGTCTGCTGATGCTTCCACCATGGCACCCCTACAACCCATGACGGGTTACGGGTTGAGATGATGATGATGTCCAAAGTGTTTGACATCACCTGTCACTATGAGCAGTGAGCAGAATCAGTTTACAGAGTCTTTATACACAGTGAATGAGACTCACTATGTATGGCCTGTCAAGTTCATTTACTTTCACTTGTTTATAAAGAAATACAAAACAGATGAAGAATTTGCAGTGTGGATGAAGGTCACAAATCATGCCAAAAAAATCATGAGGGTGCCTCTGGTCTGATGAAATCAAATGGAACGATTAATATTTTTAGAAGATCTGAGGAAAATCATGGTTTGAAGTATGTAAAATATCTTGGAGATGGGGATTCAAAAAGTTTTAAATCTGTTGCCGAGGCAAAGCCACAAATGTATCCTGGACTTCAAATCGAAAAATTAGAATGCTGCGGCCATGTTCAGAAACGAATGGGACGACGTCTCCTTGATAAAGTTGCAGAATGTAAAGGCAAGCAGAATGAAGAAGATGAGAAAAAGTATAAGGGTATTAAAAATTTTGGAAGATTAACAAAGAGTGCTATTATGAGAATACAAGGTCATTACGGTGCCGCAATAAGAGGAAATATTGGTTCAATTTCCAATATGAAAAAAAGCATAATGGCCATTCTCAAGCACCGTGCTGGAGATCTGAAGATTGTGGAGATTGGTGCCCAAAGGATATAAACAAGGCTAACAAAAACAGGCTGCCTAAATTTGTCATTAAAGAAATTCAGCCTGTCTTTGATGAATTGTCTTCAGACTTCTTGTTGTCAAAATGTCTTCATGGAGGAACACAGAACTCTAATGAGTCTTTCCACAATCTGATCTGAAACAGATGTCCCAAAGCAGCATTTGTAGGAAGAGACAGATTAGAACTTTCAGTTTATGATGCTTTGATAGTTTTCAATGATGGAGAACTTGGGAGAAGAGGAATTTTTGAAAATCTTAGTCTATCTTTTGGGAAATACTGCTTCAAAGGATTTTCTGGTTTTGACGCGGCATGGGTCTCTGCTTCCCTAAGATCATATGATATGAAAAAAGCAGAATACAGGCACAGAAAATCTTTCCTGGATTATAAGAGTACCAACAAAGAGAATGGATATGCAGGTGGTTGATTCTAATGTGAGTATGACTATTTTAAGGCATGTTTTCCCTGTATTTTGCTTATTTCTACGATATTGTTTTTCAGCAATTTTGATGACATCATGTCAGGATTACTCAAAATATTTTAAAGCTAAAGGCTTTAAACTTTGCACACTGTGATCTCATACTGTAGTGCTTGTCCCCTTCTAATTTTAAAAGTATAAACCTGTAACTTTTTGATCAGTGAATTATTAAAGTATCTCTACCCTGTATTTTTATCAAGAAAAATGGGTCTAATTTTTGAAAATTCATAAAACATCACTCGGACAGTTTATGAAGATGAAACTAGAAGGGAGTCTTGAGAATGCTGTGATCTATGTGCAAGCCAAATTCCAATGTCCTATCTTTGCAAATAAAGTGTGCATCTTGACACAAAAAAAGTTTCTATTTTTAGTAACAATATGCAAATTAGGACCCAATATAATTATTTTCCAATGATTCAGCATTTTTTATTAGATGCTTTGATGTCCTAAACAAGCCCACAAAAATTGGAGCTTGTAAAGTCAAAAATAAAAAAATATATAATTTTAGGTAAAACCTCCGCAAGGAAGGAAGAAAAAAAATTGATGATTTTTACAAGGATGTCATTGGACGTTTGATTTTGAAGATGTTTAATGCCAATCAACTTGTTACTCTCCGCATGCTGAGAAGTCGGCTGCAAGCAGAATGCGATATTAACGTCTAAAAAACAACTCTTTGGCAAGTTGTCAGAAGTGTCGGCTTCACTTTTAGAAGAACGTCTGGCGGAAGGAATTTTTTATGTGAAAAAACCACATCTGGTTGCAGCTCGAAGCAAATACCTTAGGCAGATTCGGGAGAGAAGGCAAGACAGCTATGATATAGTGTATTTGGACGAATCTTGGGTTAATGCTCATCATACGAACGAGAAAGAATGGCAATCTGTTGACGAAGACCACAGAAGGAAAATTCCCAGCAGCAAAGGTCAACGCATTATATTAGCACATGCTGGCAGCAGACAGAATGGGCTTGTCCGTGATGCAGAGCTTATTTTTCAATCAAAGTCTGTAGATGGTAGGGACTACCACAGTGAAATGAATGGGCAAATTTTTCGAGATTGGATAGTGAATACACTCCTCCCGACTCTAGATAGGCCGTCTTGCCTGGTGATGGATAATGCGTCCTGTCATAATGTTCTAGCGCAGGAGGATAAAGCTCCCACTTCGGCAAGCACGAAAGACGAAATCAGGAGGTGGCTTGTGAATGAAAATATCTTCGCTGACAACAGCTATTTAAAACCAGAGTTGTTGCATCTTGTGAGACAGAGGAATAAGACAAAAGTGTATCTGATTGATAAAATCATCCAAGAGCAGGGTCATGTTTCTCTTCGACTCCCACCTTACCATTCTCACCTTAACCCAGTAGAGCTGGTTTGGGCTAGAGTTAAAGGGCAAGTGGCCGCCCAGAACACCACTTTTAAAATGTGCGATGTTAAAGACATGACTCGTGAGGCCCTTTCACGAATAGACACAGAATAGTGGGCTAAATGTGAAGAACACGTGCTCCAGGAAGAAGAAGATTACTGGCAGCGAGATGGCTTGCAGTTTATCCAAACCAATAACTGTTGTGAACTTATTGGAATCGTCCGATTCGGAATGAGGCACGTCGATCGCATTCCTTCGTTTGTGATAAACTAATTTCATATGCCAATCTATAATAACACATAAACAGTTACGATTCGTCATAGCTTCCTGATGATTTACTGCTATCATGGTTTATTATCAGATCATCATTCCTCGTATCAAAATCACGTGAGCAACCAATCCCGCAATTAGGACACGCCTGTGAACCGTCTTGTCGCACAAATGTTGTGATTTACTGTAAGAATTAATGTTACGGGCAGATTTAGGCAAATGTTCCAAAAAGATCAAAGAAAATCGCCGTTTTGCAAATTTCGAGACAGCTGTGGATATAGTGATCGCAAAATCTTAACTGCATGGAAAATCTAAGACTGCATGCAAAAATTCATGTCTATACAACAAACAGTTTTGGAGAAAATTGACGCTTTCTGTGCGCACGAATTTCCGAACGGACTATACGACTTTTAAAAAGTATTGTACATTGACGGTGCAGGGAGCGCCCAAATAAATGTTGAAAAGCCTACAAATAGAGTCTACAGAGTATTGCTCATTCATATTTGTGCAGTGTGAATGGTTGAAATGTCAGAGTCAAGTCTATAAGATTAAGAAGCACAGTAATCGAACCTACTATACGATTACGTGGTAGCACCGACTACCACTCTGAGACCCCAGCGGTCACACATGTGGTCCGCCGGGTCTCACTGTGTGGCCCGCGACAGGTTTAGAAAATAAATGTATTATTTTGGTTTTTATTTTAGAAAAGTAAAATTTCCTGAAAGCCCCGTGTAGTGCCCTAATTAAATTATCATTACGGAATTGATTTTTACGTATAGGCTTGCAACGTAAATAAAAGTTTAATGCTGGTATTCGGTCCAATCGTTCTGAACATGTTCATGACCTGCATGCAATGAACAGTAGAGAGTGTTGTACAGAGCGAGCGAGAGAGTGAGAGGGCGAGCGAGAGAGAGGGAGAGAGAGAGAGAGAGAGAGAGAGAGAGAGAATGAGAGAGAGAGAGAGAGAGAGAGAGAGAGAGAGAGAGAGAGAGAGAGAGAGAGAGAGAGAGAGAGAGAGAGAGAGAGAGAGAGAGAGAGAGGATTAAAAATACATGTGTACTTTTTCCAAAGACAGAATACTGTGCCTTGTGTGTCGTGAAGCAGTAGCTGTTCCAAAAGAATACAACCTTCGGCAGCACTTTGAAACAAAAACATCATGTTCTCGCTAAATTGGACCCAAATAATAAAGAATTAAAGCATCACGTTTAGAGCAAAAACTTAGTGGCAAACAGCAGATAATCAGCTGAGGCGGAAAAATGCTTCACGGAAGGTGAATTTTTTTTGTCACCTTACCTTTTCATACTCCTCATGGACGATGTCATTAAGGCATGTAAGGAGAGAACAAGAAAGTATTCAGTGGGGTACTGGAAGATGAGACAGGTCTGTATTTCGGAGCTGGCATTTGCTGATGATGTTGCCCTGATTGCTAAATCAGAGGCACATCTCCAATTCAACCTGCAAGTCTGGAAGGAAGAGCTGGAGAAGAGAGGGATGGTCATAAGCAGCTCTAAAACAAAATCCATGGTGATATCACGAGAAGAAAGAAGACATCAGATTAAGCTGGGAGAACAGGTCCTGGAGCAGGTAGACCACTTTAAATACCTCGGAGCTATTATTGACCGAAAGGGAGGCATCAAAGAAGAGTTGGTCACTCGAAAAGCAGCAGCTGGGAGACTTTTTCAGGCCATAAATCGAGGATTCCTCGGCAAGAGAGAGGTTGGTAAGAAAACGAAGATTGCTGTATACCGCTCCACCTATGTCCCAGTCTTGACATATGGATGCGAGTCATGGGCAATGACTACAACCCACAAAAGCCAGATCCAAACCTCAGAAATGAGGTATCTGAGGAAGGTGGTTGAAGTAACAAGAAGAGACATGGTACGAAACCAGACGATACGTCAAGGCCTTAAATCCCACTTCCTGCAGACCCAAGTAGAACAGTCCCAACTAAGATGGTTTGGCCATGTCTGCAGAATGGGAGAAGACCGGCTACCACGACAAGCATGGGAAACAAAGAGCCAAGGATCCAGACCCCCAGGACGACCCAGAGTCCGCTGGGAGGACAACATTAGACAATCTTTGAAGGACCGAGGACTAGAATGGAACCAGGCCAGGAGGAAGACAGCCGATAGGATAGTCTGGCGCTCTCTCTTCCAAACCTCTACACCTCACGGTAGAAGGGGAACGACTAAGTAAGTAAGTAAGGTGAATTTTTTTTAAAGTGTACGTTGATTGCTGTATCAGAATTACGTCCAGAAAAGAGGAGAATATATGAGAGCATCAGTTTACCACGCATAACAGTACAGAGATGAGTAGCTGACATTTTTACCTAAAAAAAATCAGTTAACTATTTCCGTACGTAATTATTTTCAGCTCTGGACGGAATTATTTTTAAGCCCCAAAAATTTACACATACATAATTTACGTTTACTGACAATGTGTGTCTAATCATGAGTTAAGTATAACATATTATATATCAAATTAAAGTACATTGGATGAACAATATAAATCCATATGCCTTTCTAGCTAATTTTATGTTATGTTTATGTTATAACAGATAACATGTACATGGAAAAAAGATAAATTGAAATTTTGAACAAATATTTTCGACTTACGTAAGGCTTGTAACATAAATTGTTATCACAATACAGTTTCACTGCTCTCTTTGTGCAGGTAATCCATTTAGAAACACAGAAAAAGTAAGAAAGTTATGGTTGATCACACAGTTTGTTCACTGTTCACATATTAGTAACATATCCTGTGTGTTTTTCGGCCATTATGGCGATACGACAAAACACGATTAAAGATGAAGATAAATGTGAAAAAATCCCTTCAAACGCAAAAAAAGACGTTGAAGCTTGTTGAAATTTGCCCAATTTTGTGTTTACTTCCGTTCGAGATAAATTCCGGGCAGTATAAAATATCAGAATAGAAAGAAACAACGAAATAAATCAGAGTCTTTTAAAAGATCTTGCGGTCCCAGCGGTCGGCCATTGCGTCTTTTAAAAGATCTTGCGTACGGAATCAGTAGAGAGTTAGTGAATTCTGCTACTGTCCTTTAGCTATGGATGAAAGTACCGATTTAAAAGACTCCGCCCAACTTTTATTTTTGTAAGATGTATTTATAAGAACTTTCATTTGTACGTGATCTATAACAGGTCGCACAACTGGAAAATAAATGTATGAAGAAGTTTTATAATGTGTGAAAGATACATTGTGACTGGATTTAACAAATATGGTGGCCATTTGCACTGATGGTGCGTCAGTTATGTGCAGAAAAAATGTTGGAGCATTGAATAATTTATTGATATTTTGCCAATAAGTAAGCATCACTGCATCATACATCAGCAGGTTTTGTGTAGCAAGGTCTTAAAATTTGAGCATGTAATGTAAGTGGTTGTTTCCATTGTGAGCTACATCCGTTCTAGAAGACTAAAACATAGAACATTTCGAAACTTTCTTGAAGAAGTAAACGCTGAGTACAGTGTGATAGAAAACAGAAAAGAACGAACGAACGAACTTTATTTTCAAAGGATTAAGAATTGGGCACGCAGGCCCGTCTGACATTCTGCCCTTCCTCTCTCTCTCCTCATGTATACTGTATCCTTTCATCCTCACATTTACTTTAAGCATTATTAGGGCGTTTTTCATTATAAAAGTAATATAACATCATGCATTTGCAATAATCATCATAATTAAAGTATGTTTTTAAAATAAATAAATAAATAAAAAATATAAAGAATTAAAAAAATAATAATAATAATAAAATTAAAATTAAAACAAACAAACAAACAACAAGGCCGATAAAAATCGAACTCCTCATACAGTAAATCAGTGATTTGAGACATATTCAGAGGTGTGTTATAAGAACTCGTGAAATATTCAAACGGTCTGCTACTGAATGACTCAGGGACTCAGTGTTTTTTCCAGTGCACGCGAAAAACTTTACGAGAGGTGAACAGCTTAGGAGGAGCTCATTCAAATATGTCCGGGATGCTAGAGTCTGGAGGGGGCCAGAGATTGGAAGTGATCACTACCTGCTTACAATCAAAAGAACAACTGAAAGAGTTGCTCAGCCTAGGAACTGCCCAGATTCACGCAAGAAACTAAGTAAACGAACGGAAGAAATGAGCATTAAGACCTACAAGCTGAGAGAGCCAGAAATTAAGACCAGATATCAGGGGCTTATTGCTACAGCGGTGAGCAACACAGAAGAACGACCTGATGACTTGGAAACCCTGTGGCTTAAATTCAAGGACATCATAAAAGACAGCTGCTGCAGAAGCATGTGGTGAAGCCCGACTTGGGAACAAGAGAAAGAGGACACCTTGGTGGACAGAGGAAGTCAAAGAGAAAATAAGAGAGAAGAAAATGGCAAGGAAACAATACTTAGGAGCTAAAAACACAGCAGGACAAATAGAGAAATATAGAGAATATGTGATACTCAGAACAGAAGCAAAGAACAAGGTGCTAGCAGCAAAACAGAAGTCCTGGGAAGAATTTGGAGAAAAGCTAGAAAAAGATGCGCAAGAAAACCAGAAGTTGTTCTATAAGACCCTAAAGGAAAAACATTGCCCTCTCAAATTTATAAAGGACAAGCAAGGCAAATTGCTTACTGCCCCGAAGGAAGTAATGGAAAGATGTAAAGAATATTTCTCAGAACTCCTTGATGGTGAGCAAAGTCAAGCATCAGAAATGATAACCACTAGCACAGAAGATGAAACAAATAGTGATGAAGATGACATAAAGATGGAAGAACTGAAGGCAGCGCTGTAGAAAATCAAGATGGACAAAGCAGCAGGGCATGATGGTATAACACCAGAAATGGTTAAGTACATGGGAGTATCAGAGGACCTATTACTCTTAAGGGTCTTACAGGCAGCGTGGTGCAACAAGACCATACCAAAGGACTGGGCGATTGCCATCATAACACCAATTTTCAAAAAGCGTGACAATCGACAATGTGGAAACCATAGAAGCATATCCCTTCTCAGTGTCCCTGGTAAAATCTACTCTAGAATCTTAGAGCAGAGACTCCGACGCCTAGCTGAGTCACAATTTGATGAGGTCCAGTGCGGATTCCGAGCAAACCGAAGTACTCAAGACCTAATCTTCACACTCAGACAGCTGAGTGAAAAGACCCTTGAGTATAAGAGTGAGATCCATCATTGTTTCATAGATCTTGAAAAGGTATTTCACAGGGCCCTCTGGAGCAAACTTTGGGACTGTTTGGCCAGGAAGAACATTCCAGCACCTCTGATTCATGCTATACAGAGCTTCTACAAGTCTTGCAGAAATTATGTGAGGACATCAAACCATAAGTCAGAAGAGTTCAGGACCACCACTGGTGTAAGACAAGGTGATATCCTGTCACCTTGTCTTTTCATACTCCTCGTGGACGATGTCATCAAGTCATGTAAGGAGAGAACAAGAAAGTATTCATTGGGGTACTTGTCGTAAATTTATTTTGGGAAAAGTCTTAGAAATAGTGGTCCCGTTTAGAGTGAAGAATGATGGTGAAGCTCTGTGATAATAAGGGTTTTGGATATAAATAGTTGATTCACAGAGTGCTGGGGAGAGTAAGGACAGACTCTTTTACGACAATCTTTTCTCTCAATCTACTCCTTAACCTCTCCTGGCTAAACAATTATTTGCCAGTTTCCAAACACACATGCGCTCACACCAATTTAGTTTCAAACACACGGACGCTACGTGAATACAAACTATGGTAAACAAATATGGGTAATTTGGGCTTGGGCCTTCCAACACAGTACTAAAAGTTTTATGATGTTTATTTATCATTAAAATCAGTCACAACATTTATTATTTGTTACAGGCAAAAATCATAGGTACAGAAAATACAAATAACAAGGTGGGGAGGGGTATGAAGAGTGATATCCAATATGCCCTTCCCGCTTGTAATAGACAAAGATAAACCCAGTCCAAAGATAGGTAGTTATCAGAAGAAATAGATAATGTAACCCAACAGTAAATTTAATTACTCTGAAAAGAGGTGTTACAATACTAGGTATGGGTGGTAGAAAAAAAGTGCTGTTATTCTCAATTGTTTTTCCTTTTACTAAGAAAATGTAAAAAAAGGGGGGGGGGGGGGATAAACAGAGTTAAAAAATCCCACTTAAAGGAACAATACAGGGAATACAGTAAAAGTATTTACCAGGTAGGCAAATTAAAAATGGTTGCAAAATAAATCTCATGTCATTCACGCGTGCTCATGATGGCCAACACTCATTTTCTCACACACACTTACCGATCGTAGAATCTGGCACTTCATAGAAAATACACAAACGTCAATTAAACACTCGACATAGGTAGTGTCTTTTTCTTCTGTGTCCAGTCCCAGATTATCAGGTTTATGCGTTAGTACAGTCCCGAAATCGCTGGAATGTGAAGCCTAAGTGTTCTTTGTTTTTGTTATATTAAAAGGAAAGTTCTATGGGATAACACGGTCACAGATACGGGTGGTGAAAATGGGGTGGTCTCATTGATTTTGCCGCTGATGGTAAAACTTCTTAATGCGTGATGACAACAACTGACCGGTGAGGTATGGTTTACTTCGAGGGTTTTAAAATCCAGTGAAGAAAATATGCACAGTCAGTTATCGGAAGATTTCTATTTTCTTTCGCAGTAGAGCAGTAAAATAATACAAATATAGCTCTGGCAATGTTCTTCTCCAGTTAATCTTAATTTATTTGATGGCGTGTAAAATTGTTCTTGGGTTTACTTTATTTCTGGTAATTTTAGATAGCGAAATCCCAACAGGATCACCACACGGTTAAAATTTAAACAGTCTCATCAGATTCTGGAGGACTCTATTCAATGTTTTTTGCTGGGACGCAAAGGTTATGATCACCTTATATGAAAGATAGAAAACATGTAATCATACCGAAAAATCAAATAACATTCTAAAGCGCGATCAATTTACCATTAAGACTATTATATACACTCGCGTATTTAATTATATATATTAAGAAAACACTTCGCGAGTCTAATGGTTAAAACGCACATCTATATATAGAACTTAACTTAATTAATTAGTTCTAAATTCCTTCGCGACTTTAAAAGTTAATTGAAGCGTTTAAGCATCTATTATCTCTTTGAATAATGTAATAGATAAATCATTGCATTTTCAACTGGAAACTTTTGAGATAGGTTTAATTTAATAGATTTAAATTAACACAGAATCCAGTGAAATAAAAAATAAATGAACTAGACCACTGATCACTAGCAACTTATAAATATTATACCGTTTAGCACAGAATAAAATTCACTGCCATATAGCCAAAAATCCAGAGGAAATCTAACAAGATTTTACTATAGCTAGTGCTTCTGTAAATCTCTGGGAAACGAGTGATAAAATTGCATTCTTCAGGGTCTCTATATATATGAAATGGAATGACAGATCGGGGGGACATGTTAGAATTTCACACTTTTTAAGAACTCAGGGAAAATTCGAGATTCTACGCCGCCCGTCCCCGTGATTATTCAATTCTCTGGCCGCTTCGTCTTTCCCGTTCGTTCCGTCTTTCGAGCGATTCCAGCACTCTTCTCTGGTTCACACTGCCGTGTTACCTGACGACGAGAACTTGCTCCGTCCGTTTTGTGGGGACCACTACTGCCTTTGATCGTATCCCGCTTAACTCGTTTGATTCTGGCACCACCCTATTAGGCATGGGGGACAGGCAAGGTAGGGAAATAACGGCTTATAATCGCTTTAGCGATTGCGGTAGGCGTGGTTTAACCTCCCCTTTAGACAAAGCAATGTCCAGAATGCACAGAAGATAAACTGTCTCCATATTAATTAGCAAACGTGGTGGCGAGTCCACTCTGCTCTGATTCATATTAATGAGCCCAGGTGGAGTTCCACGTTCTCTATAGTGCATGCTAATGAGCCCAGGTGGAAGAATTCTCGTTGACGATAAAATTACAACAATATTCGGGGGTACTGATGCTACGAGGGTTCTACCATATCATTTAACAATTCAGGGTCGGCTGAGTTTCATAGTCACAGTACTGGAAGATGAGACAAGTATGTATTTCAGAGCTTGCATTTGCTGATGATGTTGCCCTGATTGCTAAATTAAAGGCACATCTCCAATCCAACCTGCAAGTCTGGAAGGAAGAGCTAGAGAAGAGAGGGATGGTCATAAGCAGCTCTAAAACAAAATCCATGGTAATATCACGAGAAGAAAGAAGACATCAGATTAAGCTGGGAGAACAGGTCCTGGAGCAGGCCGACCACTTTAAATACCTCGGAGCTATTATAGACCAAAAGGGAGGCATCAAAGAAGAGTTGGCCACTCGAAAAGCAGCAGCTGGGAGACTTTTTCAGGCCATAAATCGAGGATTCCTCGGCAAGAGAGAGGTTGGTAAGAAAACGAAGATGGCTGTATACTGCTCCACCTATGTCCCAGTCTCGACATATAGATGCGAGTCATGGGCAATGACTACAACCCATAAAAGCCAGATCCAAACCTCAGAAATGAGGTATCTGAGGAAGGTGGTTGAAGTAACAAGAAGAGACATGGTCCGCAACCACCAAGGCCTAAAATGCCATCCCCTGCAGACCCAAGTAGAACAGTCCCAACTAAGATGCTTTGGCCATGTCTGCAGAATAGGAGAAGATCGGCTACCACGACAAGCACGGGAAACAAAGAGCCAGGGATCCAGACTCCCAGGACGACCCAGAGTCCGCTGGGAGGACAACATTAGACAATCTTTGAAGGACCGAGGACTAGAATGGAACCAGGCCAGGAGGAAGATAGCCGATAGGATAATCTGGCGCTCTCTCCTCCAAACCTCTACACCTCACGGTAGAAGGAGAACGACTAAGTAAGTAAGTAAGAGTAGCTTTGACTCTCATAAAAAACAAGAAAGTAGATTTATACAGAAGCAAAACCAGAAGTTCCAAAGCCAAGGCTCGTGAAATGTACATATAAGCAAACAAAGAAGTAAGAAGAAACATCAAAAGCGACAAGAGGAAGTATATTGAAGAGTTGGGAAGGGAAGCAGAGGAAGCTGCAGCCAAAGGAAATATGAGGGACCTGTACAACAACACAAAGAAGCTAACAGGGACATGACATGTAAGCAAGCAAACGGCCTCATCAAAGATAAGAATGGAGAATTGCTTAGAAATATAATAGAACAAATGAAGAGATCAACAGAACATTTTGAAGATTGTCTCAATAGACCATCTCCAACTAATCACCCAGACAACCAACCAGCAGAAGAGGAGCTACAAATCAGCTGTGAACGACCCAGTAAAGAAGAAATAAAGCCATAAAGCTTCTGAAAGATGGAAAAGCAGCTGGTCCAGATGGCATTCAGCAGAAGCCATCAAAACAGATATTGATACCTCTACAGAGATATTGTACAAACTACTTATCAAAGTCTGGGAGAGAGAGGAAGTACCAGCAGAAAGGACGGAAAGCTATCTGGTCAAGTTGCCTAAGAAGGGAAATTTACAAGAGTGCACAAATTATAGAGGAATAATGTTACTCTCAGTGTCAGAAAAAGTATTAAACAGAATCATCCTTGAGAGATTGAAAGAGTCCATAGACAAGCAATTGAGAGATGAACAAGCAGGTTTTCAACAAAACAGATCCTGTACAGACCAGATAGCCACATTGAGAATAATAGTTGAACAAAGTTCTAATTGACGGCCTTTGCTTCACGGAGAGCTTAAATAGAAAAAAAGGTAACTGTAGTCTCATAGCATACCCTGGCGTAGGGGAGTTTTAGTCTTCACTATACTAGGTCTCACCTTTATGAGTGGTGCGACCGGTTACCTTCAAAAGCAGAGTAATGTCCCCATTTACAGATGAGTAGACTGAAGCGTGACGCTACTTTGTTTCAAAATGGGTAAAAGTTTCTCTTAGAAGCATGCGGTCTCATCAGTCTGCCTCTGGACGGAACATTTTGGGTAACTTTTAAATAGACGAGGCCCCACATTATTCCCTAAAGACACGCAGCCGACATACAATGAGCTGCAAGTTAATTGTGAAAAACCAAGAACCACAAGAAATAAAGAAATCTTCAAAGAGATAGGAATAAATCATCTCATCATCTCAACCCGTAACCCGTCATGGGTCGTAGGGGTGCCATGGTGGAAGCATCAGCAGACAGGGTCCTCCACTGCGACCTATAGGAATAAATAAATATAGGTAAATAACAGGCACTCATTCACTAGTTCGCAAATATAGTGAATTATAGTTAGCTAGCAAGTTGCGATTTTTCACTGGGAAAGTCTTGAAAATACGTTTAGACACAGCACTTTTAAATGCCGGAAGCAGAGAGCTAGTCCGCAATTTACCTAGGTGAAATATTCTCTTTCTTTTTTTAACCCCTCCGCCACCTAGAGATCTACCAAATGAGCCCCTTGGGATATACCGTCAGATCAAGATCAGCCAGTTGCTGAAACCTGCCGTAGACAGACAGTTGAGAGTACAGACAGGTTATCGACAAAACAGGTCCGGTACAGACCAGATAGCCACACTCAGCGTGGCCACTTCTAAATGGATTCACCTAGATCTATGTTTTTTTTTGGTTCCTTCTTAATGTCATTTTCCTTTGTTAGCTGAAGAACGCCACCTAGGTCAACTTTCGGTTTTTCGTCCAAAGTAGTCCAAAACTAACCCAAAAAACCGCCTTAAGTAGCCCAAATCGCTCAAAAGTAGCCCAAAATTCAAAATCTTGGAGTATCTACGTGCTTTTTAGTATACTACCTAGGCTTTTTTTTTCAAAATTCAGGGTGGCAACACTAGCCCCACTGGGCAATACAGGTGAACAAAGCTTGGAGTTGAACTCACCACTTTACATCGGCTTTGTGGACATTGAAAAGGCATTAGACAGTTTAGACAGACAATCTATTATATATATATATATATATATATATATATATATATATATATATATATATATATATATATATATATATATATATATATATATATATATATATATATATATATATATATATATATATATATATATATATATACGGGAGCCGCGCTGGTGTAATGGCTACGACGTTGTACTGGCGACCAGGTGTTCATGGTTCAAACCCGGCCGTCGGCGTTTGAAGAAATGTTTACGACCGGAAATTTGACTGAATAACCTGAACGGCTCCTGCACATAAATCCCGTGTGGATGGGAAGGAGCGAAGCTCCTGACCGGGTTGGAAGGAAATTCCACTGATCCCCCAGCCTCGCAATGACATGTCATTGGGCCGAAAGAGCTGGAAAGCTCGAGTGCCGCTGATTATTAAAAAAAAAAATATATATATATATATATATATATATATATATATATATATATATATATATATATATATATATATATATACACGAGTATATGTAACCTGTTTTTCCCCTGCCCGCCCCCAACACTGCAAGAGTTGTCGCAACGAAGATATTCATTTGTAGTTCCTGTGTCTAGACTTATATTCCCCTTGTGCAACCGATCGGAGAAACAGTGATAGTTTTAGAACAGTGAAGACACCCTTTATGATTTATATCGTCACCAGGATTTATCGTGGAATTAACCTATTCGGCGTTCACCTCATTAGTTTTCAGTTTTTTTTTTTGGTATGAACTGGGGCCCATTTGTATCCTCGACAGCTGGGGTGATACACTAATCAACAGTGAATTATGGATTATGTTCGTGGAATAAATTTACCAAGGGATACCACAGACCCACGGGAAGAATACAAATAGGTAAGAGTGTGAGAGGTGGCCACCTGAGCGAGAGACCGTGTGATGATTTTATTGTTACTGAAAAACTATCTATTAATTTGGTTGTTTGATTTTGTTTACTTTACTTGGTCTTATATTGTACCAATACTGTTATTCTATAACCTAGTGCTAACCTTCAACCTTTGGATTAATATTTCTTTAAGTTTGTTGTTCCTTTTAACGGTGAAGGCGCACAATGCTTCTTTATTTCCTCTGTACGTAAATGATTTTTTGCTATCTTTTGAGTATTTTGATGTTGTAAACAGTTTAGTGATAATAAACATCAAGAAAACTTAACTTTGTGTGTTGGTCAGACCCTTACCCATTTATCCAGGGTTTTTTCACGTTTGTGTGTCTTGTTGTCACATATTTTTGTTTGTGTGTAGAGTAACCTGTTCTTATTTTAGATAGGGAGGCAAAGACTGTCTTGTAACAAAGTACAGTTGTACGGATAGGCTGGATGAGAGAAACCTACTCACTCCAGAGAAATATCTTTCCCTCAACCTACCACCTGTGAAATCTATTTTCTATACATTCTCCTGTATCAGTCAACCTTTACTCTTTACCTAGAGTAGGCCCAAAAAAACCAATTAACCTACCGTACGACAAATAATAATAGCCCCTTCAGTCATAACTGACAAAAGGAATGCGCTCCTGAGGTGACAGACCTCAGTTGCTTATTTTCTTAGTGTTCCTTTCGACGTTTTCTCCTCTCTTCTGCTTGCCGTGAGAGCTTCTTTTCGCCCAGTCTGAGGTGGCGCCGTAGAGAGATCATCGCCACTTGTTGCGATAGGCAGCTTCATCCTCCCAGGTTGCAGATTTGTCAGTGTCCTCATGTCTCTCTTGCACACATCTTTGAACCTCAGCTGCGGTCACCCAACTGTTCTTTTGATCATAAATATATACTGGTAGTAATATAGGCAAAGTTCGAGGAACAGATTATGAATTGAAATCAAGAATACAAAAGGCAATATGAACTTTCACTACATTGGGAAATATGTGGAAGTGAAAAGAAATCAAGTCCAATACAATATTAAGAATCTTCTACTCAAATGTCAGCTCATTCCTATTGAATAGTTCTGAACCATGGAGAACAACAAAACTGACAACCAGAAAGGTACATACTTTAATAAATAGATTTTCCTGCGCAGAACAGAAAGACTGCAGTGGCATGACCTTTTTTTATAATTTACTATTAAGTCTATGTACAGGAAAGCTGGTGTTTGTCATGTGCATAGGATACCCGGTTCAACCCCATGTGGGTTATAATTAGGGTATATAGTGTTCTTTACTCTATTTAGCATAAAATAGTATGGCTGAATCATTAATGTAAAGCTAATGGAAATAACGAGACAAACAGCAGTGGAACAGGAGGTTAGGATAAGACACTGCCGTTGAATAGAACATACATTTATAATACAGAGAAGATAAAATGCATTTAGAGACGCAACTGAAGGAATATTCCTTCACAATAGGTCAGATGGCCCACTATATAACCTCGCAATTCTGAAGGCAAAAACAAACATTAGAAAAGTCACTATAAGAGACTTGCTATTCGCTGATGACGCTTCAGTCGTTACTCAAAGTCAATAGGAGCTTCAGAGCTTGATGAATAGCTTCACCCAAGCATGCAAGGACTTTGATCTCACAATAAGTCTGAAGAAAACAAATTTGCTGAGTCAGGATGTGGATTTTGCACCGGTTGTCACCATCGATAACTATGAATTGGCAGTGGTGCACCACTTCACATATTTGGGGTCTACCATCAACGACAAACTTTCTCTTGACATAGAAATTGGCAACAGCATTGACAAAGCTGGAGCTGCCTTTGCCCGCCTCACAACTCTTGTTTGGGGAAACTCCAAACTCACAACGAAGACCAAAGCTGCAATATATAACGCCTGCGTCACCAGCACACATCTATATGGTAGCGAGACATGGACAACCTATGCTAAGCAAGAAAGAAGGCTCAATACTTTCCATCTACTGTGTCTACGCCACGTCCTCGGTATTTCGTGTTTGACGACACGTCTGTACATGTCCTTTTGTGTGATCTCTCACACCTTCATCCCTCCGGTAGTATCCTTTCTTTTTCTTCATTTTTCTCATTCATCGCTTTTATTTGGCATAATTCATGCCTTTTCATTCGTTATTTTCACTATTTTGCTCTATGCTGGACATAGCTTGGTGAATTCTCAAACACACCACTCCCCTAGGGCAGCATTTGCTATGGGAGTAACGTGTATCTTATTGTTTCACACTCCACTCCCAGACTGTTGTTCCGATTTGCCAGGTTTGGTGACCCGGCCAGCGATAATATCTTATCGCCTAATCCGTCTGAACACCTGTGGTAACGTGTCCGTCAAACATTTGACCCCACTGGAAAGCGGCAGATCGTGTTGACACTAGCCGGTGTTGTGATCAGATGAAAGAAGACCACATGGGCTGTCCAGATATCTGTCTGGCGTAGGCACGCAGATTATTCTAATAAACAGAGGTGCGCCGGAAGTTTTAGGTAACGATATGACATAACCGTGTAAGAGGCCACGCGTGTATATTAAATTTAATGTTTTCAAATACGCGTGGGATGACTAATGATAAATTTCCCCACCCAAACAGGGCTAAATAGATTGGAATGGTTCGCAAGAATCTACAATGATTTGATTGGAACTTTCGGCGGAAACACAGCTGGGATTTGAAACTAAGGATTGTGAGATATAATCTAACAAACTCGGAGTCACAGCACACAACACAGACAGACTGCTGTGCAACGTCAACTAAACACCTCCTACAAGCCAGAAGAAAGAGGATAGGGCTTACAATTCCACAACTATAAGTACTAGATCGAGTATTGGGCAACTTTGGAACTCACAAGTAAACCCACCATTTTAATACAAAACTGGAAACTTGGGAATTCTATCACAAGAAGTCAAAAGAGGAATCATAGATTTCCAGACCAAGTGTCTCACCCGTCATAAGAGGAATTATAGATTCCCAGACCAAGTGTTTGACCCGTCATAAGAAGAATTATAGATTTATGATGATGATTTAGAGGAATGTCTCAGACTTAAGTGATTCGAACAGCATCTAACTGCATGGCTGTGGGTCCATTCTAAATCTGTGCGAGGAGACGTGTGTATTCCCAAAATTTTAGGGTAAGTGTAAACAAATTATTTATTAATGTAAATTCTACAGGTTTCTTGCTAAGTGGTTATATATATGAGGCTGGCAACCTCAACATATGAGAATAGTATATTCATGAACCACTCCTGCAAGAGCTTGTGATTGTTTCTGACTAGTCGTGCGGGGAAACCCGACAGCAGAGATGACCTACACCCCGACGGGAGTAGCGACGAGTTATGAGTGATGATTACATCACATGTGCCTAAAGTGTATAGAATCATTTTGTGAGATTTATATACCTTTTTAATTGTAATTCAGGCAAGTCATTATTCATGCACTCCAGACGCAATTTCCTAGTTGACACCCAGAAGGATATTGGTGAATTTTCATCATGTTCCCTGAGTTACATTGTGTGCTCGGGAATTTAATTCTTCTGAGAGGTTAACATTCGTGGGTGGAATGCATGAAAATGGGCCTGTTAGTTTGCGGAGAACAAATGTACTGAGGCATTTGTTTATTTCTAATTTGTCACAGTTCGTGGTTACAAGACATCAGACTTAAGTACTGAAGTTCCTACGCCACTAGTGTGAGAGAAGAGTATCACCACCTAACGCCTACAGTGGACGAATTATGTGGAGAAGTGTACTCATCACCAAAAAGAAGTGACGGAAACCTCGGCTGCAGGACTCAGCTGAAGTTAAGTTGTGTGTAACAGGCTACAGCAAAAATTACGGACATTCTTATTAACGCCCTACCAAAACCTCAATGAGGAAGAATGTAATATAAATTTCACCCCCTTTAATCCTTATTTTAACTTGTTGAACTAATTGACTATTAAATCTGTATTATATATATATATATATATATATATATATATATATATATATATATATATATATATATATATATATATATATACATATATATATATATAGAGAGAGAGAGAGAGCCATTAATTATAAGAGGGCATTCGTTGGATTATTCCAACTGGGGGCATAACAGGCCAGAATCATAGCATAACCCCTTCACAAAAGGCGACGGACCAGATAATAAGTTAACACATTTGTTAAGCCCTTAAGCAGCGTTTTGTTCTTGACTTCTGGGAATATCTTGTGAAGGCTCTCCTAAGGTAGAAAAGTCATTCCTCTTCTATCTACATCTTTGCCAAGAGTAATCTGGCGCGAAGATAGATACCTTGGACGACCTACTTTTAGATACGCTTGCGTGGTGATCATTAGTGGACCACTACGGCAAAGCAAGGGCAGGCAATCCCGTGACATCGTGGAAAGACAAAGTGACAAATGTCGAGGCGTTGTCACGTGCTGGCCTTGAAAGCATGTATACACTGCTTAGATAGCGCAGACTACGCTGGCTTGGCCATGTTCGCCGCATGGAAGATGGTCGCATCCCAAAAGATATCTTCTACGGGCAACTGGCAGAAGGCAAAAGAACAACTGGGCGCCCGCAGCTGAGATTCAAAGATGTGTGCAAGAGACGCATGGGGACACTGACATAAATCCAGAAACCTGGGAGGGTGAAGCTGTCAATCGCACCAAGCGGCGATGCTCTCTACAGCGAAACCTCAGATTGGGCGAATAGAAGCTCACACAAAAAGCAGAAGAGAGGTAAACGTTGAAATGAACACCAGGAAAAAAAGCAGCCGAGAGCTGTCACCCCAGGGGCGCATTTCCGTAGTCAGTTATGGCTGAAGGGGCTATTATTATTATGATAACATTACACGGTAGTCCTTGGTCTAGAGTTATCGGAGTAATAGAAACAGACGAAATCATACGAACACACACACACACACACACAAATACATGCGCATAGAGAAAAAAACTGGAGACAGGCATAAATAAAATAAAGTAGATATGGAAAGACATTGAAAGGGTGGCACAAGACACGAGGGCTTGTCATGTTTTTATTGATGACCTATGCTCCACGACGAGTTGAAAGTTATTGATGGTGATAGTGATGATAATTATAATGATGATGATGATTGGTGAATGCAACGCAGAAATCATGAATAAGAAACAAGTACTTGCTTAAAGACTCAATGCTGAAAATGGCAATGTGGTCAGCAATCAATGAACATATAAGTTTTATTTGGTCATGATTATATTTTGATTTTTACACGATTGTCGATGGTAAGAAACGTGATGATAGAAACATTGCAGTTGGTGTCCTATTACTATGACATGGCAAATGTTATTATCCTTTGTGTTGTTTTTACTTTTTAAGTTAAAAAAAAAGGATCTGGTTACACGCCCATATTGGGAATATGGTGTTAGGCCCATATTTTCTCGACCATCGACACACTAGGGGTGATATGATCAGCATCACGCCGGCTGCCTTAACCTTCCCAGAGTTCCTCTGGTACCCAATTTATGAGGCTGGGTCGACACCGGAGCCGTTTGCGGTCTAAAAAATCCCACCTCAACTGGGGATCGAACCATGGACCACCGAGCTAGGAAGCCAGTGCACTAACCACTGTGCTTCCGCGGCTACGTTTTAATTATCTATATTTATTTATGATGAAAATCGCATTGTATATATGTTGCTTTTGAAATCTTTGACGCTCAAGATTTCTACGCTCACCGCAATCAGTACTCTTTCTTTTTTATGCTTTTAAAGTAACAACGATCTCTGAAGGACTGAGGACTAGATTGAAACCAGGCCAGAAGGAAGACAGCCGATAGGATAGTATGGCGCTCCATCCGCCAAATCTCTAAACCTCACGAAAGAAGAGGCATGACTAAGTAAGTAAGAGTAGCAATGACAAAAGAAAGATAAGGATTTACATAAATGAACCTCAACCAAAATTAAATGCATTACAGAATAGACACAGCCAAGATTCTGAACAACACAACAGTCTGAACTATAACTAAAATGTAAAAACACAATCGAGAGGAATAATACAATACACAGCATAGAATATACACTGTACAAAAAAAATCACGCTAAATGAAACGGGTCCTGATATAACCATCTTTATTAATTACACACACACACACACACACACACACACACACACACACACACACACACACACACACACACATATATATATATATATATATATAGTCACAGCGTGATTAAAACAGCTGTGGACTGGCGGTGCTCCGCTGGGAGCAGGTACTTAAGGTCAGTCGTGTATGAGAGGTAGTCAGTAGAGTTGTCTGAATTTAACAACACGAAACTGCGAGGTCAGCAAGTCAGGGGTGAATGCAAGGAGAGTTCTGATTTGGGGCAGTGAAGAAATGGGGGTCAGGAGAGCGACGAGGTTTTCGGTGGAATGGTGGACTTGAATTGTCGAGTGCGAAAAGATATTTATTTGTGAGAATATAATGCATTTTGTGATCTGGGATTTTCATGAATGTGATACACTTCGCTGACTATATAAATATTGTTGTAATGTTGTGGTCACAGTTATTTGAATTCATTGGACAGAGTTGGGAATATGTCTTGTGTTGGTTATTACTTAAATGTGTTCCCCTCCATCCCTCGCTCTCTTGTTTAGTATTTCGAGGACTAAGACATATGTATGTTTATGCCATTAATTATATTGCAGTGGGGTTTAGTTGTACTGTGTAAATATTATGGGTGTCATTGGTACAGCAAATTGTACTGTTGAGTAACTTCACACTATAATTCTGAATACACCCATTTGATTGGTACAATCAGTATTTCTGACTAGGCATTACATATAATTTTGTTTCATTTTTGTAGTACACCATCTGATGATTTTATAGTGGAGTACTCAAGGGATTTTTTGTACATTGTGTACTGCTTTTAAACAATTTTGATAAAACTACATTACATAACTATGGCTAGCCTATTAGAAATTGTTGATTTTGGTAAAAAGCTAGCATTAACAGGCCCTGCTCTGCAGGAATGGGCAAAAACAAAATGGAAAAAGAAACAGGAAAATTATAGAAAGGAACGGTGTGAGGAGAGATAATTTCAGAAGCTGAAAAGTGAAGCGAAGAAAGAGTTGAAGAAAACTGAAGCTGAGAAAGAAAGAAATTTGAAGAAGATAGATATTGAGTCCAGGAAGCAAAATTCAGGTGGGAAAGAATTCTCACGTCCCTACAAACTACGGTTACCTAATTTTAATCAAGATTTGGACAGCATGGACGTGTATTTGGAACGTTTTGAGATTGAGTTTTGGCTTGTAAGATAAAAAAGGAAGAGTGGCCTGTTCTGCTCGGAAACTTGCTTTCAGGATTTGCGTTGGAGACTGTGTATAGTATACCTGTAGCCGACAGAGCAAATTATGACATAGTCAAGGAGAGGTTGTTAAGGAAATTTCGTCTAACAGCGGAAGGGGATCGGGCTAGTTTCCGAGACGTGAGTCCAAACGCTAATCAGGATTTTGAGGATTTCATTGCGAAAATTACTCAGCTACTAAATCGATAGATCGAGATGGAAGGTGTTACTAGAGACATTGATGGACTTTTCGACCTTATGTTACGGGACAAAGTATTGTCATATTGTTCATCGGAGCTTGTTGCATTTTTCCAGGCACGCAAGCTCAGAAACATCGGAATGATGTCAGAATTGGGACACCAATACGTGACCGCGCATCCAGGGAAGGTCATACACAGGGAGAGTATCTCTGAGACTTTCTCAGCGAGTATAGGAAAGATTACTAGAAAACCTTACCATAGATCGAAGAGTGAGGATAGATTTGGCCCCAGAAGATTTAATTATGATAGACCCTACTTTCGGGGAGACAGACCTCCTTCACGGTATGACAATTGTCGGAGCCATAGATCACCGAGGAAGAAATTTAACTATCAGTCTGATAGATACCAATACAGATGTACTGGAGACAGACATGATAGGTACTTGCGAAATCAGATAAAGATAGATGCACCAAACGAGCAGGAACAAAGACGATTTTGCAGAAGCTCATCTAACCAAAGAAACAAATCCTTTGAGAAAAAGGAGTCAGAAAGAGTAGTTAGACATTCTCCAAACAATAGTCCGGTAAAGGATAGCAATACTCAGCTACACTGTAGTCTTTATAATGGAACAGGGCATTTGGCAAAGGTCTGTGGTAATAATTCAGAACGGGCTAATTCGGCTTGCATATTAGAAACCAATGAGAATTGCAAAGGGTGCAGGCCATTATTTGAACCAGATGGTAATTTTCATGACTGTGATACACTTTGCTGACAATATATGTTGTTGTAATTTTGTGGTCACAGTTATTTGAATACATTGAACAGAGTTGGGAATATGGCTTGTGTTGGTTATTGCTTAAATGTGTTCCACTCCATCCCTCGCTCTCTTGTTTAGTATTTCGAGGACTAAGACATATGTGTGTTTAATATAAAATACCCTGTGTCACACACACACACACACACACACACACACACACACACACACGTATGTATGTATGTATGTATGTATGTATGTATATATATATATATATATATATATATATATATATATATATATATATATATATATATACAGTCGGCTCTCCGAATCCGCGGGGGATTATTTCGGGATTCCCCGCGGATACCATAATCCGCGGATGCTCAAATCCCTTATATAAAGTGGCGTAGTATTTGCATCTCTAGATTACTTATACACACCTCTACACCTCATGGTAGAAGGGGAACGACTAAGTAAGTAAGTAAGATTACTTATACAGTAATACCTAATACAATGTAAATGCTATGTAAATAAGATTAAGTTCTTGAGGCTGTAGCGCTTTACATAGCTAGCCAGCCATCCCTTACTAGCCTTAAACTCCTTCCTCTCGCTCTCCTGAACCCCTCACAGTAGTGCTCATAGAGGCTATGTGCTTTTTCACTCATAATTTTGCTATTAACAGGGCTATGCTTCTGTAACATGTCCTCTAGCCACACATGTCCTCTAGCTTTCCCAGTCGAATATTTTCGATCCGCGATTGGTTGAATCCGCGGAAGCAGAACCCGCGGATACGGAGGGCCGACTATATATATATATATATATATATATATATATATATATATATATATATATATATATATATATATATATATATATATATATATATATATATATATATATATATATATATATATATATATATATATATATATATATATATATATATATATATATATATATATACAGTCTGTCTCAGGAAGGTAATAAACATCAAATGGCAAGACAAGATCCCGGATACCGCCGTTCTTGACAGAGCTGGTATCCCTAGCATCGATACTATTCTGATGCAGTCACTTATTCGCTGGGCAGGTCATGTAGTCCGCATGCCAGACCATCGACTGCCAAAGATACTCTTTTATGGTGAGATGCAGAAGGGTAAACGCTCCCATTGTGGCCAAAAGAAGCGCTTCAAGGATACGCTTAAGACTTCATTGAAAACTTTTGACATAAACCCTGACACATAGGAAGCTGTTGCACAAGACCAAACTGCTTGGCGCACATCTCTTCGTAAAGGTTCAGCGGCATGCGAATCATCCAGAAGAGCAGCAGCGGAACAGCGGAGACAAGCTTGAAGAGACCGCGCAATAAAACCTTCACATGAAGCAAACATCCCCTGCCCACAACTGTCCGAGATCTTTCCAGGCCCGCATCGGGCTCATCAGTCACCTTCGTACCCATAGACTAACCTAACATATTCTTAATAATTGGATGAACAGAGTGGTCTTCATCACCCGTGATGGACGAACTATATATATATATATATATATATATATATATATATATATATATATATATATATATATATATATATATATATATATATATATATATATATATATATATATATATATATATATATATATATATATATATATATATATATATATACATACACACATATATATCGCAAATGGTTGAAAGGTACGTGCTAAGAAGAAAAGTAGCAAACATGTAATTTTTTAAAAAGAAAACACGCTTTTTTCCGTTATTTGTTTATGTACTGTGATAGCTTGTTCTTATCTCTTGACTCGTAATCATTTCTTGTACCTTTGGTTGTTCTAATAGGGCCCATGATTAGACTAAACAAAAAGTTTTTTTATCATTAAAATTTATATCCTTGACACTGATATATGTCCTTGACAATAAATTATACAGCTCTTTAAAAATAATTTTAAAATACGCTGTTTGGGAATGCGTAGCTTGAGTAAATAGGAAATGTCGTATATGTGATAGAAAGTCGTTCATATTCAAACGATGGAAACGAGAAACTACATTTGCGTGTGTTATTTAGTGCGAAAGCTACGTTAATGTATATTTATTCTTTCGTTATTATCTACTCTATGATAGTGAAACAAGTTCAGGCTGGACTTTCCAATAAGAAATTGCATTTTCATTCCTTTATTAATACCAATCAATAATGTAATAACATTTTTATGGAATAACTAATTCTTCACCAATATACGCGATGTTATCTAAACAAATGTATCTGGCCAGTGTCCTTCTTGTGCTATTGCCTGGTTCGCTATGCGGAGCCCAAGAATTGCTGGTCAACCCCAGTTTTGAGAATGGCGTAACGGACTGGATGCATGACGCCTTCACCATGGAAACCGACACAGCAAATGTGCATGACGGAAAAGTGTCCGTCAAATGCTCGGGAAGGTAGGTAGCGAAAGGTTGACAGTTTAACCAATATTTTTTTAGAAGAAAAAATATCCGGTAATATGGGAAAGATTTCTTCTTTTTACTCACACCTAATAGTGCAAGCCTCCATAACTCGTAAATGGGTGAGGAGCATATTACCCTGGAAAAATTCGCCCTGGGTCTGAATTGTAATTTTGGGGTGGAGGTACTTCATTAAAGGGTAAATGGTTCAATAGACATTATTAAAAGCATTATGTTATTCTATTGAAGGAGATAAGATGATAGAAAACTCTATACAGAGCGATACAACAGCAGGCGATCTGATCATCAAAAGTTGACCCCCTCCCCCGTCTATCAAGTGTTTCGGCCCATTAACCTCCTTTGCAATCTAGGTGGTGGGGGGGGGGGGGGGGGGGGGGGGGGGGGGGGGGTGGGGGGGGGGGGGGGGGGGGGGGGGGGGGGGGGGGGGGGGGGGTGGGGGGGGTGTGGGTGTGGGGGGGGGGTGGGGTTTGGGGGTGGGGGGGGGGGGGGGTGGGGGGGGGTGGTGGGGGGGATGGGGGTGGTGGGGGTGGGGGGGGGTGGGGGGGGAGGGGGGGGGCGGGGTGGGGCTGCGTGGGGGGTGGGGGGGGTGGGGGGGAGGGGGGGGGGGGGGGGGAGCGAGAGGGGAGGGGGGAGGGGGGTGAGGGGGGGGGGGGGGGGGGGGGGGGGGGGGGCGGGCGGGGGGGGGGGGGGGGGGGTGGGGGGGGGCGGGGGGGGGGGGGGGGGGGGGGGGGGGGGGGGGGAGGGGGGGGGTGGGGGGGGGGGGGGGGGGGGGGGGGGGTGTGGGGAGCTAGGTCCTCCTGGGTCATGACACCCAAGTGTCAGCCTCCTGTTTTTATAGTGATGAGGATTGAACCCACTCCACCTTGGTTGCAGCTGCCAACTTCACTCCTGTTTTCTGCCAGCTGGAAGTAATTGTTAGAGTTGAAGCACTGTACAAACACGAACGATGGCCGCCGACCGAACAAAGTTTAAGCAGTTTGTTGCTGCCTTACAAGACGCCACTATGCGTGATGGCCACTGACTGCTTTGACAATCTGCGGCAAAGGATCAAAGGAAAAGGGGGCGATTGTGAAGGAAGCCCCTATGTTGAAAACAATTTACTGTCTAGAGTTCCATAGCTCGTTACGATTGTTTCATAGCTAGGACGATGCCATTTCCGCTGAGCATCTTAAGTGCCTTTGTTCTTGACTGTCCTTTCAAATCCAACAGTTTCAGCTGAGGCAGCCACTAGACCTCTTGCACCTACCTCAACAGCCATGACCCTTGCAGTGAAACCATCGTGTCTCCAGTCCGTGACCAGATCATTTTACTTGGCCACTTTGAACGAGTGTTGCTCGTTCAATCATGATTCAAATGGCACGGTCAGCTCAATCATTATAATCTGGTGACGATGAATTCAGCACTATATCTGGCTGAGGTCGAGATGTTCTTATGCTCTCTGGATATGCCCATAACCCAGGTAGATCTACTGCCATCTCCTATCATTTGCACAGTCAAGAATAGATGGTAAACTGCTACTTGGTTTGGGATGTGCTGACTTTCCTGCTCTCAAAAAGTATGCATTTGCGGTACTAGGTCTGACTTTGTTATTCGTCTCACCCTTTGCCTCACTCAGGTCTAAAGTAGCGCTAAACTTGATGAAAACAGATGTAGCGATGGAAGAATGAATAAATTATGAGTGCGAAAGAATAAATTAGTAGGGCGACACGTATCACTTCTATACCCACTTCGATATCCCGCGAAATGCCCGCTACAGTAGGGTGGCCAGACGTCCGGACTTGTCCGGCTTTTGCTCACAAACTGATCGTCAGGCCGGATTTTTTTAAATGTTGAAATATCCGGAGTTTATGTGATTGGTTAAATTACTCACGAGAAAGACACCATTTTGAAAAATCTTTATTGCAATCCGATTTCCAGGTACAGAATTAAGAATTTGTATCTCCGCAAAATCGACGGATCGCGCAAATTGCCAACAACACTACCGTAAGTTGTCATGTTGTTCGATAGTTTATAATAGATTACGCTGTTTAGGTTTTTTTGGCATTTGTTAGGGGAAGATATAACAGACAAAACGGCATGAATAAGAACTTGGAGCTGGATTTAGTCAATTATAACTTCATTGTCTATTGCAAATTAGGCCTACAAATAATATTAACCTTAGTTCGTACTGCTTTTATATTTATTGCAAATTGTTTATTATGAAAAAATACACGAGTAGTATGGTAATGGGTTTGTTAAAATTAAAACCTCGTATGTTGCATTTTATAAATAATTTTAAATTTAACATCGAATGTACCATTGATTAATGGCATTATATTATATTTATTTTACAGATCCCCGCTCAAAATGCCAAAACAGAAGTGCGCTCACGGATGAATTGAAAAAAAAAAAAAAATTCAGTGCTTTTCCAGTGGTCGACAAGAATATGAAGCAGAATGTCTTGTATGCAGAGGCGGCTCATTTGTATCAGTAGCAAATAAAGGGGCAGCTGATTTAAAAGAAAAAAAAAACATATAGAAAGAGAGAAGCACACGAAATGGTCTAAATATTTTGAACAATCGAGAAATGTCGTATTGCAATCAGAATTCTTAAGACTTGCACAATTTTTTTTTGCAATTCCTGGGCACAACGCCAATGTTGAGACTTTTTTCACATATATGCAGAGTCGATGGACAAAAGAAATGAACATTTTGAGTGCAGAATCCATTAAAGGCACTTTACTTGTGCAGTACAATTTCAAGAAGCTTTCAGGCTCTGATTTTTATGCATATTCAAAACATAGCCCAACTTTGTTGAAGAAGATTTTATCATGAGAAAAATATAAGTTGGCACAAAATCAATGTGATTTTATTAGCTTATTGTTTGAATGTAAAAAAAAAAAAAAAATGTTTCAGCGTGTTGTAGTTATTGAATAAAGAGGTCCAACTTTTCGTCCTACTTTTTAAAAATGTTGTCCTCCCTTGCCCTCCTTTTTATGACCAGAAAGTGGAATTTGTCCTCCTTTTTGTGTTGAACAATATGGTCACCCTACGCTGCAGGGAAATGTAAAGAGAAATAACTCTAAAATCCCCATATTCTGCTCGGAACGATCGGAAATGTTATTTCCTTCTTCTTTTTCTTCTTCTTCTTCGTACACTCTCAGACGTCCACTTGAATGTTCTCAAAGAAAGCAGTAGTCAGTTTGAGGCTATTTGAATCCCCGTAAAGCTTTTCCACGAAAGGAGCTGGCGTCGGCCATATGCACTTTCTCTGTACCACGTATAAGGGGCAACTTTGAAGCCGATGTTCAGCAGTCATTTTATCAGTGCCACAGTTACACTGGTCGGTAGTTCCTATCTTTATCGTGTTGAATAGATGGTATCTCAATCTGTTGTGGCCAGTGCGGAGTCTGAAGATTACCACTTGTTCTCTTCTGTGGAGCTGGTAGTAAGCATCATTCTGTGTGTGCCTTGGATGTTCTACATTCCATTTGTTTCTGTATCTGATTCTGATAAAACTCTTTGCCTCCTCAAAAGTTATGCTTGCATCAGGCTGAGGTAGATGTGAACCTTCTTTTGCCATTCTGTCAGCCTCTTCATTGCCGGTGATGTTACAATGAGATGAGATCCATTGCATCACAACACTTTTGAATCGTTGACAAAGTTTGGGGAGCACTACTATGAGATCATCCAGGTCTGTATTATTTTGGCTTTTCAACGTTGCAATTACTGACTGTGCATCAGTAAAGAAAGCAACTTGTCTCTCCGCCCTTTCTTCTGTCAATAAAAAATCTGCTGCAGTTTTCAAGGCCTCTGCCTCTGCTCTGAAATTGCTGGAGAATCGTCCTGTCGCCACTGACAGCCTCTTTTCTGCACCAGTGCTTAAGGTCAGAAAGACATCCCCACCTCCATTTTCTGTTGCATTTGTTGCTGATCCATCTGTGTATGCATGGGTCCAGGTGTTGCGTGGATAATGTTTCTCTATGTATTTTGTCGCTATGGATTTTCTATCTGTTGCAGTTTGGCTCTTTTTACTTTCAATTCCAGGAATGTTTTCTATCATTTTAGGGAAACGATTTTGTTTCCAAACTGGAAGCTTGTGTAGATGGGTTTAACAGTGGATATTTCATCTATGGATACTGCTCTCATTTGTGGTTTGGTTGAATCTACAAAATTACTTCGTTTTAGTCTTTGCCTTCTAAGAGCAATTATTCTATGGCACATTGGGTGGTCTGTTAGTCTTTTGAATTTTTCGGCCAGTTGCTGAGCCCTGCAGTCTCTTCTATCTGCCATTGGCTGGAGGCATGTAATCTTTTCGAGTTCTTTTATAGGTGTTGACTTCATGCCTCCCGTTATAATTCTCATTGCTTGATTTTGGAGTCTGCTAATTTTATCGAAGTTTGTCTTAGCTGCTGTTGCCCATGCTGCCATGCCATATTCAAGAACTGGCCTCACTCGCCCTGTGTACAACGTCTTAAGCACTTTCTCATCTGCACCCCAAGTTGTTCCAGCAAGTTTTTTCATAATTGCCATTCT
Organism: Oreohelix idahoensis; assembly: GCA_024509875.1. NCBI lineage: Eukaryota > Metazoa > Mollusca > Gastropoda > Stylommatophora > Oreohelicidae > Oreohelix > Oreohelix idahoensis. The sequence goes on from JAMPIV010019013.1 coordinate 523,757, forward strand.
TTGTCTTGCTCTCATTCGATTTCTGTCAACCTGTTTTTTCCAAGTCAGGCGGCGATAAAAAATAATGCCTAGGTAGTTCGGATTTTCATTTAAATGAAGATTTACTCCGTTTAGTACTAGTTTGAAGCTCTGAGGTCTAGTTGAGAGGGAAAATACAGTGTACGTAGTTTTCTCTTCATTAATCTTCATGAGCCATGTTTTAGCCCACTCTTCCAGTGATGTTAGCGCTTGCTGCATCAGAATGTTTGCAGTAGTGACACGTTCTTCAGAGATCTACAACGCAAAGTCATCTGCAAAGGAAGCATTGTGTGCTATTTGTTGAATATTGTCAGTTATGTCATTTATGTATGCAAGGAACAGTGTAGGTGACAGGACTCCCCCTTGTGGGACACCCTGCTCTAATATAAACTTTTTACTAGTCTGTCCTTGCAGCTGTACTCTGGTGGTTCTATTTTCCAGGTAGTGACCAATCCATTTGTACATTCGCCCACATACACCACTTCTCTGCAGTTTGACTTTCAATCCCTCTTTCCATACTGTATCCAAAGCTTTTTCTAAATCTACCCAAACCACTAGCGTGTGTTTTTTTTCGTGGAAGGCATCTTAGATTTCCTGAGCTATATATGTGATTTGATCCTCAGTGGATCTGTGTTGTCTGAATCCTGCTTGTTGTTGGTTTAATAGGTGTTTGCTTTCCAGGTGCCACATCAGTCTGGTATTTATCATGCGCTCAATCAGTTTTCCTACACAGCTTAGTAGGCTGATCGGTCTGTAACCAGTTGGTTCTTTCGGGTCCTTGTCTTTCTTTGGTATAGGTATCAGTATAGCTTCTTTCCATGCCTGCGGGACAATTCCTCTTTTCCAACTGTAGTTCAGTACTGCCAGAAGCTTCTTTAGTGATTGTCCCTATTTATATTGATTTGACAGGTGGTGATGCCACTTTCCCATATCGGTGGTTGTTCATATTATTTGGAATTGAAAACAATATATATCCTAATTATAACCCATCAGAGGTTGAACGGGATATCTTTTTTTTTCATTAATTTAAAAAAAAAAAAAAAGAAGAAGCTTCTTTTTTGCCTTTGTGCCGAGACCTATTAACATTTCATTGGTTATTCCATCTTTTCCAGGTGACTTCTTTTTCTTTAGTGACTTAAGATGGTTTGGCCATGTCTGCAGAATGGGAGAAGATCGGCTACCACGTCAAGCATGGGAAACAAAGAGCCAAGGATCCAGACCCCGAGGACGACCCAGAGTCCGCTGGGAGGACAACATTAGACAATCTTTGAAGGACCGAGGACTAGAATGGAACCAGGCCAGGAGGAAGACAGCCGATAGAATAGTCTGGCGCTCTCTCTTCCAAACCTCTACACCTCACGGTAGAAGGGGAACGACTAAGTAAGTAAGACTTTATTGCCTCTTCCATTTCTGCCATTGTCAAAATTGTCATCATATGCTCTTCAGGTGCAATCTGTGTGTTGTCATGAATCAACTGTTCATCTGTGACGATTTTCTTCCTGTCAGCGGGGACATCAATGTGATTTGCGCTAGTAAAGTATTCTATAAATGCATTTGCTGCTTTTTTGCCCTATCAGCATATTGTCGCCGTGTTTGAGTGCGATTTGTTTGTAATGAGATCCTTCGTTGTTCAAGGCTCTAACCAGTTTCCATAGCTTAGTTCCGTCTTTATCTAAGTTTAGATTTTCTGTTTTTTCTTTCCAGCAGTCTCTTGTTGTTTTATTTAATGTTTTTCGGAATTTTGCAGTGGTGGCTTTGAGTAATATGTTTGCTTCAGTTGTTTGTTCTCTTTCTGCTGTGTTTCTCACCTCTGTTACTTCATCTTCGAGCCTTTGAAGTTCTTCAGTCCAGTAAGGTTTGTAATGTTTTCTTGCCCCTCTGGGAATGGAATCAGTGGCTGCTTGTAGTGTGGCTCTGTTTAGGCTTTCGACCATCGTTTTCATATTGCCGTGCAGTGTGTTAATGGTTTCACAAAACCTGTCTGACAACATTGAAAACTTGTCCCAGTCAGCTCGTTTGTAGTTCCATCGAGGAAGTAGTTTTTCTTCCTGCGGAACAAATTCCATATTTATGACCAGCTTTATTGGTTTATGGTCACTACCTGCTAGCTGATCAAGCACATGTCTGTCTATTTTATGTCTGATTTCTCCTGTAGAAAAAGCTAGATCTGGAGTGGAAGTAGTGTGTCATCTTCTGGAGTAAAAACTGGGGTTGCCATCGGGACTGTTGATTAGGTGAAGATTTGTATCTATCTCCCAGTCCTCCACTTCGTCTCCTCTGTTGTCTGTATCTGGGTATCCCCATCTTTCAGAATGGCAATTGAAATCTCCTACCACTACGCAATTTGAGTCCTTTTTTCCATGCAGGAAAATTCTTTCCGATGTTACCAAATATCCCGTTCAACCCGTGATGGGTTATAATTAGAATATATAATGTAGTAACTTCAAGATACAAAAATGTTATTTCCGATATCTAAATATAGTATCTTCTCTTCCCCCCCCCCCCTTTTTTTTTTAACTCAGTCCAAATACAGTAAATCAAAACTGTGAAAATTGTGTGAATGTATGTGTGTGCGCCCTCCCCTTTCCATCATCCATATGAGAACCCGATCAGACTAACCCTTATCCTCACACCATCATTGATCCTTATATATTAATTTTAGTTCTTGTTATAAACTGTTTTACTAAATTATGCAGTTCTTTAGGTCTAGCTGTTCTTTAACGCCAGCTCAACAGTTAAGGATGAAGTGCATGCCTGTAAATAATCTAATATTGGTTTTCTCTGTTGTTCATACTTCCTACATTTTTGTAGGAAATGCTCTATATTATTTTGTTCTAGGCACTCTGCACAGTAAGGTTCTTCTATTCTGAAATAGCCCATTCTTAGCTGAAGTCTGTTTCTTATTGCTAGGAATTTTTAGTTTTCTAGATACCTGACAATTTAAATGCATGTCTGCCGTTAAGGCTTCCATCCCACTCTACTGTCCATTCGTCAGTTATTTTGTTTTTAAATGAAGTTTTTGATCTCTGTTTTACTCATCCCCACATTTATTTGGTTTCTATTAGTTCTACTTTTCTTAGCTTCTTTGTCCTCCTTTTCATTTCCTTCTATACCAACATGTGAAGGTATCCAAGCTATTAGAGCAGATCATCCTCTGGAGTATAGGTAAGTATTTGCCAGTAATATCTCTTCTGCTACATCTGGTCTACTGCGTTATCGTAAGTTTCTTATAGCTTGGGGCCGAGGTAGCACAGTGGTTATCATTGTCAATATATGAGGGTTGTTAGTAATGTTAGAGAGGATTTCTAGAGCTTTCAGAATTGCACCCATTTCTGCTGTGAAAATAGATGTATGATCTGTTATACTATATCCTTTCACCATGATCTGTTATATCCTTTCACCATTTGCCACATAGGAACATAAATTCCTATCCCTAATTTGTTATCTTCTCCTTTAGATCCATCTGTATATTATTTAATACTGTCCTTTGATATTTGTTGAATATATATTTGTCCTGGCTTTGTTTTTGTTAGTTTCCATATCAACTGCTTTATTACTTATGTCTGCCAGGTTGTAGTCTGTATCTGGTTTCTTGAGCTCTCAGGGTGTTACCACTGGCTTGTATATACTACTGTTATTAATTGATGCATTTAGGGCATCCATGTATTTCCAACATGTCGGGTATCTACTGATATTCGTGAACTTGTTCTGAGCTGTTAATTGATACCTAGCAAATGCTGAAAAAGCTGGATGTCTTGTCCAACATAATTTTAGTCATGTAATCTAGTCTTAGTTCCTACCTCCGAAGTTCTAAAGGGAGGACTCCTAAGGCCACCTCCAGAGCACCCCTCGATGTTAATCTGATAGCACCCGCTATTGTACATAAAGCTTGGTGCTGAATTCTGTCTAATTTAATCTTGTTGCTATGTGCTGCTGAGTCATATAATATGGTTCCATAATCAATTCTGCCTCCAATGAAAGATTTATAGAACAAACAAAGTGCCTTAGTCCACGACCTTTCAAAATATCTTAGCATGTTAGTCGTCTGCAATACTCTAACAGTCTATCTATATGTTTGTTACAGTTCAGTTGTTGGTCTAATTTCATTACTAGGTATCGTTTGGTTTGGACTGTACGAATTTGTTGCCCCTGTAAGTTTATGTCAGTTATCTTATTTTTAACAATCCTATTTTTACTGAAGATCATTCCTACTGTCTTATTCGCATGTAAGTGAAATCCCCATTTATTCATTCATTTATGTACTTTATTTTTTTTTGGAAGATTATTATATAATGTTATTAGATTTTCCCCAGATCTCCATATATCAACATCATCTGCAAACTGTGTCAAATTATTTTTGATATCTTCAAATTCTTCATTCAAATCGTCTACCATTATTGTAAAAATTGAAGGGGGTAAAACTGATCCTGGAGGAATGCCATTCTGTTGTTCATACAGTTCTGACCCTGTCATTGTTAATTTGTACTGTGGAATATCTACGAAGGAAGTTCTCTAAGTATCCATATATTGTATCTGTAATTCTTATCTTTTTTATTTCATAGAGGGAACCTTCTTTCCAGCATTCATCAAAGCTCCTTGCTATATCTAGGACTACTGCTACAGTCTTTTCTTTCTTTTGAAATCCTAATTTAATTTCATGTTCCATTTTGATTATCTGATCCATAGTGCATCTATCCTTTCTAAATCCGGACTGTGATTTTATTTTTTTCAAATAAAGCTTTAATATGTTATTTACTATGGTTTCTAATATTTTACTTATAGGGAAGTTAAGGAAATTTGTCTGTATAAACTATCATCATGATCATCTTGTTCTTGTTGTAGTATTGGAATAACTACTGCCACTTTACAATCATTTTGTCCGACAAGTTGCAGTAATGTCAGCTGAATATTTTAGCCATAAATAGCAAACTCAAATACGCCACATGTTCATGGCCGAATAGCTACTTGTGGTGATTGACGACATGATCGCCCAACCTGGAATGATTATCATCATCATTATCATTGACCTCCTTAGGAAGCATGGAGCTACCAGTGTAACTGGTTCTCTTGAAGGAAACTGACACCAGGCATTGACATGCGCTTACAGAGGTCAGAGGTGGGTTCTGTGGCCATTTGTTCTACATAATGAGTTGCTAGCTCTATGCACAACCTGATATTAGCCGCCTTATAAAACATGATGTATTCATGTAACTACCTGTTAGGCTCCTTGGAATCCAAACAGCGTCTTCAGTCTCCTTATCTCCTTATCTCTCTCTCTCTCTCTCTCTCTCTCTCTCTCTCTCTCTCTCTCTCTCTCCGTCAATTTGTTATTATGTTTTGGTTAATATTATATTACACCTATTTTACTCTATGCCCAAATTAATTTCTTGAAACATATCAACATAAATGATCGTTATACCTTGCTGTTCTTTTTAAATTAATAAAAATACAGAACCCAAGCATGGCAAGGACCGGCACAAAATGTAAATCTGGAACCTGGTGGCAGATATGCTTTCAGTTCTTACTTCAAAATCATTGATGACTTGTCAGCTAAAGGACCTCAACCAGTCATGGTCAAAATCGCGATCAGTTATGATGATGGTAAGGATTTTATTCATTTAATTTTGTAATTAAAAACCTGGTACCAAAATAATTTATTTGACGTATCTTCTTTATATCTTATTGTTTGGCACTTTAGAGAATTAGGCCTACAGAATAATAGATGTATTAGACTATCAAATGCAAGTATAAATATGTTCTTTTTTTCAGGATCTAAAGATTACTTCGAATTGACTGCCCGTGTCCAGGTTACACCTGCTGATGGTTGGGTACAGCTTGGATCGGATTTCACCTTTCCCAACAAATGTAAATGACAAAGCCACATAAATTACTTGACTCTGGCTTTTCATTCTTTATTGGAGTCAGTAACCCGGAAAAAGTAACCTATCATTAAATTGAAGAATAATGTGTTCTCTGCTGTCCTAAATTATGAATACCTACTCAGTGACTTACTATTTATATGGTACTGTTGCTAATGTTAAGTTACTGCCTTTTTGTTCTGTATACTGTCTTAAAATACTTCTCAATAAATTTTTCTTATCACTTATTGTTTATTACCAAAAGTTAAATGTCAGGAAATTTTATTGCTGTATATACACATTTTTTTGTTCTATAGAGTTTTGTTTTTTAATTTGTGAGATCGTAGTGATATGTGCTTAACTCTTTTGGATAAAGTTCAATTCTGCATTACGCTTAAAACATCTTTCTTCCTCTAAGATCAGTTTGATTTATATTCTCACTATGACAGCTCTTACCTTCTGAAGTAGTTGTTGCTCCTACCAAAGTGTAGCAAATGTAATTTTTGCTGGGGAGGTTAAGATGTTATACCTAACAAGAAAGATAGTTGTGTCTGTGGTAACTGTGTGAGGTCAAGCACATGTAGGTCCCTGACTATAAAAATAATGATGATGATGATGATATATTGATCAGGGAACCTAACGCTACCTCCCTAGATCTCATACAGTCCGTATTTTGATTCTAGTGGCTGGTGTATGATGTCTCTAGTGTCTAGGGGTGAAATGAAGATGATGGTACATCAACACAATACACTTTAACTCACTAAAAGAAAATGAATAAGACGGTGGTTAAAGTTTTCTTTTAAAATTTGAATGTTTTTTCTTTATACAATTTAATCTGCCTGTCCCGCCAACTTCTTTTGGACAGGTCTTTGAAAATGAGGAAATATATTTACATATAATGCTGTAATTAAAAATATGGACTCTTGGTCCTATGAATATATGTTAATATAGAGTTCCTGTAGGTGTATTCACAGACTAAAACTTTAATAGTTGCTAGTGATTGTCATTTGTTATGAGGAGCTGTTGTTTTCATCAAGCCCCATATAATTCAATGTTATTTTGATAGGAACTAGTTTCTTAGGATGAAATGTCAGAGGTCCCAGCTGATAACATGTCACCTGGGATTCTTGGTAGATCGATTATATGTCACCGGATGGTAACAGGAAATAAAAACTCTGCACTAAAAAGACACCCTGGCCTTTTCAACCTGATCATAACTTCTTATCCCTATATATACATGACGGTATGGGGTCAGCCTCTTGTGCATTCATGTGCATCAGCCCCTAATTTATGACTCCTTCTGCGACCACACCACAGGTCCCTATGGCAGATACGCCACTGTACTTTTACATAGTTTGCTTCAATGCAATAACGTGGAGTAACCACATCTCCTTTTATATGATTTTTTTCTTTTCTTTTCTTTTCTAACTTATAAACGCTCTAGGCATGTTGAAAAGTGTTCATAGAACACAGAGGCTTCCTAACATTTCCAATACAAAATATTAATACAAAATCATAATAATATGCAACAGTCAAATACAGTTCAATGTGAGGATTCAATAATGTTTGCTTCCGGCATGTCCTTCACTTTTCCACAGCAGTATCTGACTTTTTCAGTTTTAATCAAGCACGTAAATACATAAAGCATTCTTACCACTAGTTCAAAGAAATATGTCACAAATAACGTTGACTGGCAAAGAATATGGCCTCAGTTTTGCTCTGCCCCGTCCAGATAGTGAATTTAGTAGTTAATTTTACAAGTTATCACATCTGATCTCAACGTAGTTGTTTGAATAAAATTTTCTAGTCAAATGGCCACGAGACCACTATGCCTCTTGCCAATAACTATTAGAGCCGACCAATGAAAGCAGGCACTACTACAACTTTTTTGAATTTAGTTTGAAAAAACAAAACAATTCCAAACAAACTATGTGCCTCGTAGTCCATTGGTCAGTCTGCGTTAGTTATGCCAATCGAAAAAGATGTTTCGTTTTAGTTAACATTTTTCCTATCTCTCCCCTTTTACTCCTATACTCTTATACCAACCAATAGAATTTGAATTACTACTATGCCTCTTTTTTTTTACTAGCGTCCTCAATAACGTTATGTGTAACGAGCAAGGACAACAGTCTGTCTGGTCAAGCGTTCGTAGACATTTAGCATTTTCTCAATAACTTGGCTAATACTTGGACTATCATATTTTTTAAAACATATTTTTGCTCAGGGGACTCTAAGCTATACTACCATATGATTTTTATGGTCAGTTTCAGTATGGTTTAGATTTTCAATTTTGTCACTGTCAATCGTCAAATATAAATTTTTCACAAGTCGGCCATCTTCCCACCGTCTCTAACATTTTCCTCACTATTCAAATAAACCAACTAGTTTGAGTGACGTCAGAATATTACCGCTAGGAGGAAATGAAAAATTGTCTGTGTGTTTGCCTCTGCTGGCTTTGCCCACAGCGTGTATATATTAAAGAGACCGCTTGCAGAGCGAAGAGGGGTTTTTCAAAACTTTGGTAGTGCTTTGCGTTAATTATTACAATCGTCTCGTTCTTACTACTGAGAACTGTCCGAATTACTACAAATGTTAGTGTTAAAGTTAACATATTACGTTAATTCAAACGCCTGTTTGGTCTCACAGTTCTGGCAAGTCGTTAATTACAACCTTTTCCCCCGTTTCGTGCAGCAGATCGGCGAGATGTTAAAATGTTTATTGTACGTTTTGGAAACCGAAACTAAAAGCGTTTTTGATTTTTACGGCGGGTCATTTTCTTAGCATTCCCACTGCACAAAAGGCATCGCCCTACTGGCGTTGAAGATGAAACCAGTCAGACACCTGAGGGCTGGTGTATTTATTCATCATAGGACTAAAATCTTACTGAAATAAGCGATGATCTCACAGATTTTGCTACACAAAGATTTCACGATTCCCTACTGAAATTAGATTGTGTCAACATCTTATTTGGGTTGCATACATGCAATAGTTATCCAGTTGACTGATCACTTTTGTATCATATCAGGCTTTTTATTGACTAATGTCAATATTTCGTTTTTTGCAATGGATGTTGTTATTAATCCTCAGTTTCAGTCTTTGATTTTATGGCTTTGCTAAGTGAAAATTAGAGTTTTAATCTCTTACAATTCTTCTTCCTGTCCTGTTAGCTAAGTCTGTCATTCAAACTTTTAATAACGTCTTCCTTCTGTGGTTGCTGAGTGAAATCCAATCCAGATTAAGTATCTGTGTACTGTTTTTCAGTAGGACTGTTTCTTGGAATCTCTTTGCTATATTCATGCCTTCTACTGAATGGCATCTAAATCATTGCATGTGTTTAACAGTCACAGTACTTATGAAAACAAACAAAGAACTTAAGCAGGTTATGTGCTTTATGCACAAATAAAACATAGTTCTCATTAAGATTGTTTCTAATGAATTAATAGTCAGACTATTAAACATAGATAAAATATCCAACAACTAAGCCACTGTTTGCAAATTCCATAAAATACTTTCCAGGTCTGTTTCCTGAGATGTTCTTAAAACAAAAGTTAAATGTTAAAAACTTAAAAAAACCAAACTGAGAGAAAACAAAATGTAGCCCTGAGATTGTGAACTTGGTTTTGTTCTCCTTCTTCACCCTAGCCTATACTAATGCAGAGTTATACTTGGAGGGGCCTGGTCCAGAAGTGTCATTCTACTTTGACGATGCCAGTCTGAAGGAGATCCCTGAAAACACTGCCTGGGAGACTGAAGCTAATCAGAGGATAGAAACATATAGGAAAAGCAACATTCATTTTAGGTATGGCAAGAACAATTATCAATAATCAATCACGCTTTAGCTCCCCAAGGAGCATAGGCCTTCAACAAACACATACCAAGTCTTCCTGTCCTGTGCCATCTGCTCAAATTCTTTCCATGTTTTCCTCATTATTTTCACCTCTGTTTCCAATTCCCTGTGGATTCAAGAACAAGGACTGTCTTGTAATGCTATCAACAGGTTTCCTCAATGTGTGTCCTATCCATCGCCAGCGTCTTCTTCTCAACTCTTGTTCCACTGCCACTTGTCTGGTTCTTGTCATCAATTCCAAAATTGTGACTTTGTCATACCATTTCAGTCCTATTCCACGCAAGCACCCGTTTATAAAAGTTTGTAGCTGTCTGGTTGTTGTTTTTGTTGCTCTCCGTGTCTCAGAGCTATACAATAGGACTGACTTCACATCTGAGTTGTTGGACTTGATTTCTCTTGTTCTATATATGTTTCCCACTGCAATGAAAGCTCCTCTTGCTTTTTGTATTCTTATTTTGATATCACTGACTGTCACTCAAACCTTGTATATATTACTTCCAAGATATGTGTAGGATTCTACATCTTTTAGTGGTGTTTCTTCAAGGTCGGCTTTGTTATGATTTCTTGCATTTATTCCCATAAACTTTGTCTTTTCCCTCTGTATATTCAGGCTCACTTGTTGTGACCTCTCATCGAGAATTTTCATTTTCTCTTGCATCGGATTCGTGGACTATGAAAATGCATTTGATAGTGTAGAGAATCGCTTTGGAAATTGATGAGGCATTATGGAGTTCCCATGAAGATCATTAACTTAATAAAGAAGACCTATGAAGACATAACATGCAGAGTTCTTCATGAAGGATAACTCACAGAACCGTTCAGGATTAGAACGGGAGTGAGGCAGGGATGCCTCTTGTCTCCATTTCTTTTCTTACTAGCAATACATTGGGTTATGAAAACATCGACATCACACAAAAGAAATGGAATCCAGTGGAATCTGATTAAATAGCTTGATGATCTGGATTTTGCAGATGACTTGGCTCTTCTGTCCCATAACCAAGAACACATATGATGGTGGTGAATTATTTACAGGTAGTAGAAGAGATGGGACACATAAGAGTTGTTCTGGAAAGCTCCAGGTCTGTCTGATATTGTCAAGTTACATTTCCTTATACAGTGTTTTCTCAGTTCAAAGTATCCATGAAAATGTACATACATTTACTCACTCACTGACTTACACACTGGTACACTCACTATGGACTTCTTAGAGTTTAAAAATAATGACTTTTTTGTTGCTATAGATTTGACCAGTGGTTTTACACACTGGCGATTTTAGATATAATTCTTTTATTGAACTTATTTTTTTAAACAGATTTGATGTGGGATCAAACTTTGATGCTAAAGACATTGACGTTCAGGTGAGAATAGCACACTTTAGTTGCAAAAGTTTAAAATGTGAAGTTTATGTTAATAAATACATATATATATATATATATATATATATATATATATATATATATATATATATATATATATATATATATATATATATATATATATATATATATATATATATATATATATAAATAATTACACTTACATATGTCATTGAAACTGTTTAAATTAATTAAAGCGTTTATTTGAAAAATTTGCTGCATGGTATAATGGCCTAGAATATAATTCCATTTTGTAGAGAAAGTTACTGATGTCTCAGTGAAAAGTCTAATAATTTTGCCCAAAGCTTAAATAGTGCAACAAAAACAAACAATATCACTGAAGGTGTGCAGCCAACAGTCTTGAGTACTTTTAATGCTTTTGTTCCATAGATAGACCATTTTCGCCATCATTTTGGCTTTGGTTCTGTCGTGCGTAGTGATTTTTTGATAGACCCAGACTATACCCAGTACCAGAATATCGTGTACCACATGTTTAACTGGGTTACCATACAAGACTACAAGTGGCGTTACAATAGAGGTACAAAAGTAAGTACATATACTAATTACATAAGTAGAAGGCAGATTCTATTAAAGCTGAGGCCTCTATTAATATTTGTCTTATTATTAATAATTAATGACATAAAGCAATAGTTAACCTCATTTGTTTGCCTTACTGGCTCTGTGAGGAATTTAACAAATAGAACCATTGCTCCCTTAAACTTGTCATAAGTGTTGAATAATGTGAGTTTGTGCATGCAGCTGCCAAACGTGTCCTGTTAAAACTGCGACAGAAACTACCAGAGTAAGTGCACATGTATATAAATACACACACACACACTACCTTTTCCTATTATTCGTGTATAGTTTTTGTTTGTATTACTATTTGTTGTGTATTGTGACTGATTAAGAGCTTCTGTGAATGTCCAGTATGTTGCTTTTGTTCAGTTGTAAAGCTGACATACAATATCGATGTATCTTTCACATTTGTTCATCTCTTCTTTTAATTGTTATTTCATCTACTCTTTTCGAAGCATGGCTTGAGAGTCTGACCATATAACTGCCCTGGTTGATGGAGTTTCAGATGGCCATCTCAGTGCTGCAGTAACTGCCTCTACCTCCATTCTCATGCTGGAGGTTGTTGTCATGTAGGCTTCACTCTGTTCAGCGACGACCCTGCCCTTTATTCTCACAGAGAAGCTCCATCCTGATTTCTCACCACGCACTACAGACCCATCAGTGTATACAATGGTGTCATCATCCCCAGCATGATCACTTATCAGCTGATTAATCTCCAGCTCTGCTTTTCCATTGCCCCAAGATCTGCACTCTCTGCCAAAGGTAATGATGACCTGCTAGTAGTTTATCCAGTTCTCCCCTGACTTACTCCACTCTTCCCCTTTGATACATTTTCAACCCTGGTCACTTGACCAATCGTAGCCTCTGCCTGTGCCATCCACGACATCTCGCTTTTGATTCTTGTTCCTTTGATGTCAGCTACGCTCTCATGTTCTCTTTTGTCAGTGGGTCCCCGCATATAGGCTTTTGCCTGGGCCATCGCATGTCTAGATCTTATCGACAGCAATCCGAACATGTATCTCATCGTCACAATGGGGGTATCACACGTACAGCCCAAAACTAGTCGCATTCCTTCATTTTGAATGCATTCCAGTCATTCACATTGTGACACTGACAGCGTGAGTATTCCTAGCCCATACTCGATCACTGAAATCACGAGCCAATGATACAGGAGATACATTGCCCGTTACTCCAGCTAACTGTTCTGCCAAGAGGTATGCATTGGATCATTTGGTGTAAAAGGGCTTTTGCTCAAAATGATATAGTAATGATGATACAGAAGGCAAGTGAGTTGAAAGCAGATTTGTTATATGACTCAGACACTAGGAGAACAACAAAAAACAACAACCAGGGAATTACAGAATTCTTTAAATGGTTCTTTGTGTGAAAGGTTAAATTGGTGCAGTAGCAAAGGGGAATTATCAGTGTTGATAAGAACCACACAAATACAAATGGAACAAAAAGTGATTAAGAAAACGTGTTACATGTGAATAGGACATTCACAGAGGAAACAAGGAAACCAGCTAATTGCATAACAAGGCAGTACTTGCTCGGAGATCATCAGAGTTGAAAAAATTAACCTCCTCTCCCTATAAAGAAACACGTAAAGATAAATTAGAGACATATGTAAGTAAGATAAAGAAGGCACTGAATAAACTTGGAATAGAGCCAGATGGCTTATTGTGAATAAATGAAGGCCTATGTTCCATGGGGAGCTGAAAGAAAAAGGAAAAGTGTAACATAACATCATGTGTAGAGTCATTTTGTATTTGCTTATTAACATATGGCACTTGTTGAAACATTGTTTATAGAGTAATTTTGTATTTGCTTATTAACATATGGCATTTGTTGAAACATTATTTATAGAGTAATTTTGTATTTGCCTATTAACATGTAACATTTGTTACATCAACATTTATTGAGTAAATATTTTTTTTTGGGCCTGTTAATGTGTGACATTTGTTGCAACATCATTTATAGAGTTCATTTGTCTTTGCCTATTTACTTGTAACATTGCCTTATAACATGTGAGGGAGCCGCGGTAGCATAGTGGTTAGTGCACTGGTTTCCTAGCTCAGTGGTTTATGGTTCGATCGCCAGATGAGGTGGGATTTTTTTAGGCTGCAAATGGCTCCTGGGTCGATCCAGCCCCAAATGGGTACCAGAGCAACTCTTGGAAGGTTAAGGTGGCCGGCGTGATGCTGACCACATTACCCCTAGTGTGCCGGTGGCCAAGAAAATATGGGCCTAACACCATATTCCCAATATGCCTCAATGGGCGTGTAACGGATCCTTCTTCACCTTATAACATGTGACGTTTTTTATTTGTTACATCATTTATAGAGTAATTGTTTTTGCCCATTAATGTCTGACATTGTTTCAACATCATTTATAGAATAAATTTATCTTTTCCTATTAAAATTGAATATTTGTTAGATACATGGTATTATTCTGTCATTATTTCAGGAAAATCCTGACTACAAAGCTGCTGTAGCTGCTACAGATGTACTCCGTGCACATGGGTAGGGAATATGTTTGTTATTTTACTCTGCACAAGTTATGTTTTATTATGTTTTCAATACTGCCTGTTATTTACCAAAATATGTAAACAAAAATGTTATATGAAAGGATGCACTCCTTCTTCCCCCGCAGTATGCTGAATTGAATGCACACCCTCAGACCTGCCCTTACCCTCCATTTTATTATTTAGATGTGCATAGTAGTTTTACACACATTTTATTACCAGTATGTTTTTTTGTATGTTGCCTGATTACCCTCACAATTTTTTAACAATGACTTCATTGTTAAGTATGTGCCAACATAATTGCCGGAACTGTTATTTTCGCTTTTACTTTAAGAGAACTCTTGCTAACTATTTATTGTAGGTTAAAAGTGCGTGGTCACTGTATGTTCTGGGCAGTGAAGGGAAGTGCACCAGACTACATAACGCCTTTGACTGGCCAGGACTTGAAGGACGCTGTTGATGAACATATTGCTTACATGACTTCCATCACAAAAGGAAAGTAGGTTACCCTCAGCGAGCCTTGTACCTTCAATGTCTCTTTCATCAGATTTCTATATCAGTCTAATTGATTGTCTGTTTGTCTCTCTTAGTGCCCACTGCCAACCTGTCTATCTATATCTGTGGCGTCAAAATAGTATTCAGTACATTACATGACATTTCTTGAACTACTGAAACCACTCCGCCAACCGTTCCAGAAAGAGAGAAAAAAAAAAAAAATAAATAAATAAATCATCATCATCTCAACCCGTAACCCATCATTGGTCGTAGGGGTGCCATGGTGGAAGAATCAGCAGACAGGGTCCTCCACTGCTATCTATCCTCAGCAATGCGTACAAGTGTGGAAAAACCGTGTCCTGCCCATTCTTTGATGTTATCAGCCCAGGATTTTCTTTGCCTTCCTCTTCTCCGTTTACCTTCGACTGTTCCCTGGAGGATCGTTTTCGAAAGGGAGTCATGTCGAGTTACATGCCCAAACCAGGCAAGCTTTCGACGTTTCACAACTGACAAAAGTGGTTCTTTGTGGCATGCATAGGTGTTTATTTTCTCTCTAACATAGACATTTGTAAATAAATAAATAAAGTGTGAAAACTAGTGCAAAAAGAAATTATGGAAGGAAAGGCAAATTGATTATATCTGCAAAAAGAATAAAATTCCATAAACAATCAATGAAATCAGGTCAGTATTATTACTCAGTATAAAAAGACATATTCTTCCAAGTGATGGCATACCTACTCACTAAATACTTCACCGAGGTACCTACACCCTCTAGAAGGGAGATATCCTATCTTTCCCCTGTGTAGCACAGTGCTGCAAGAAAATCAGGCTTATACTCTTTTTTATGTCAGTTATAGAATAATACAAACACAAGAAAAGCCAGACTTACAATCATATTGTGTTAGTAGCGAGACGAAATGGTCCAAACCCTCAGTCCATGCTAAAATCTGGAAGAAAGTTAAAAGTGAGGGAAATAGTAGGAAATGTCCACAACGCTCAAGTCAAAAGAGGTGATTAGTTTATCCAAACTAACAGACGTGGATTTATTTAACCTTGATGACATCCTGCAATGGTCTAAAGCATCATCCTGCAATGGTCTAAAGCATTGAACAAGGAACGCAGAAACAATGTAAACAAAATTTGATAAAAACAGGTTGTTAAGAAGATGCAAAAAGCAATACAACATGTACAGCAAAGTCAATGGACGACATAGGAAGTAGCTTTGCACAGCTCCTTGACATGGAACAGTATATGGCATATGATATCCCTATTGTTCAGCTTTATTGTCAGATCAATGTATGACCTACTCCTGTCAGATACAAGCCTTGCAAAGTGGGAACATTAAGAGGCTGATCAGTGATTGCTTTACCCAAAAGAAGTAAACACTTGAACATATACTCTCAATCAGGGCCGTCTTAACTAGAGGTGAACAAATCGACACACTCCGCTGTTTCGAGACAGTCGGCTCAGTGATTTAAACTGTGTCGACACACTGTTTCGACACAACGGCACCACGGCACTATTGCCCGTATCGGGGAGAAAGAAGTCTCTAATAGACAGTATACATTTCTATACATGAACTGTGTGAGACAATGTCCTCTGTTTTTTCTTGCGCGCTACTGTCGTGTGTGAAAATCTATGGCGTTTCGTGTGACCACAATTCAATATTTTTACACAAGTCTTCATTATGATGAAATAAAACGGAGATATGATGATAGCTGCAGTATATGTGAACATAATAAAAAAACAACAACAATAATAACAGTAATAATAACACATGATATCAAACTAGAGTAAGGTAGTTTTGGTAGACAATGATTCAAATCCACACCGAGTACACAGATATCAGCAGAGCTAATAAAGTGTCCATTACATTTATACGAACACACGGACACTTTCAACTTTAACATAGTGCCTAAAACATTGACAACTGCAGCACTGACACAATTTCCAGTGTCTATAACTTCTCAGCAAAAATAATATCACTTGTAAAATCAAGTCATCATAACACATCCCTGAAAAATATGACATGTTTGATATTCCATACTAATGTTCCGAACGGTTGATTCAAATTTTACAAAGGCCCACGGAAGGTGAGACAGTGAGACAGTGTGTCTCTGCAAAACAGCGAGGCAGACAGGAACTGAAACTGTGTCGAAACAACATGCAGGCTGTGTGTCGGATCTTTCGGACTCAATGCTGTTTCGAAGCATTGTTTCGACACATACACACAGTAGCCATCTCTAGTCTTAACAGCATTGTAGGCCCTGGGCAAAGAAATGCACTGGGCCCATACCAGCCTTACTCACCCAAGGGAATAAAAATGATGTCTTATGAACAATATGGCAGCATCCCAGCATGGGGTCCCTAGAATCGTGGGGCCCCTGGGCACTGCCCAGTGTACCCATGCCTTGTTTCGACACATACACACAGTAGCCATCTCTAGTCTTAACAGCATTGTAGGCCCTGGGCCCCAACGGGCTGATCACCCGTTTGCCAGTCACTTTGATTACGGAAACAACAACAAATGGATTGATTTGTCGTTGCCCTAAAGTAGCCATTAGGCGTGATGGGAACAACGGCAAAGAAAATCTATTCGCTGTTGCCCTTAAGACGCCACTAGGCGTAATGGCCACTGCTGACTGCTTTGCCGGTCGTTGGCTAAGGACGGAAGAAGAAGAAGAAGGCCCTGGGCAAAGAAATGCACTGGGCCCATACCAGCCTTACTCACCCAAGGGAATAAAAATGATGTCTTATGAACAATATGGCAGCATCCCAGCATGGGGTCCCTAGAATCGTGGGGCCCCTGGGCACTGCCCAGTGTACCCATGCCTTAAGACAGCACTGCTTTCAACCAATAAGATGTCACTAGTACATAGGCAATATACATGGCACCACAGCAGACTAATATACGGACTGGCTGCCACTACAGAAGTAGCAAGGCTGAGAACACACATTCAAATCATTCACACCATTTCATTCATTTCCTTTTTTGCTCTCTATGGAGCATGGAGCCATCACACTGTAGCTGGCCCCCTTACAGGAAGCCTGCCCCAAGCATTCATATGGTCTTACAGTGGTTGTTTCTGTGGCAAATCTTTACATGATGTGGTATCCAGCCCCATGCACTACTTCCTTTTAGTTGCCTTGTATAACATACCTGAGCCAGCAGTGCTTCTATTCTTTCTGTGTCATAAGAGCTCCCCAGAAACTATATTGGGGGGGGGGGGGGGCCTTACAAATACTTTATTCATGAAGACAGGACAGTCAGCACACCCCAAGTCAACTAAAGATGGCTTACAGACAATTCTTGATAGTGCAAATGATTGAGAAATGGCTCTAGATCTACCAGGATGGTTAAGTACCCCAATCATTAGAGAGTCAGAAAGATGACAAAACTCAGTGCTCCCCTCCCCATCATCACAGCAGGTTAAAGCAAATTTAGAAACAATGTCATTCGATTGTAAGTTAGGTGATCAGTACACTTTAAAAATGGCTGAATAGAAAAACCTGCTCGTGGAGGTGAAACAATGATTTATAATAATGATCACTGCTGTGAAAGTAGGCGCAAGAGGTCTCTGTTTATTATTAATAAAGTGTTTGGCTCATTTCCTTGAGGTACTCCTCTTTCAGCCAAAGACAGTTGTTTCTGTTGTATTAGAAAGTGATTTTGTATAAGAGTTCTGGTGGTACCTTAATATAAAATCTGCTGAAATGATTGGTTCTGTAGAGACAATCAGGAATAAGGTCACTGACATGGCTGTTGAAAACAACTGTAATGATAAGTGAACTTCTCAAAAGAAAGTTTATTTGCAACAGATTTATAAATTCTAGCTGGCAGAATGCATAACATCAGGATGACATAGCTATTTTGGGAATGTTGACATAAGTTGAGAGGGTAAAAAAATACAAAGGGTGACACTTGGCACCCATAAATCATGTGGGCTCACCCCCTAGAATTTCAGGAAGCTAAAGAGCAAAAAAAAACCTGTTTGAGGGGGGAAATTTCTGATGATTAGACTCTCTGATGTTGCAATGCACTGCATAGTTTCAAATCACTCTGTCCGTCCGTCTGTCTCTTTGTCTATCTATCTGTCAACATGTTATTTTTTGTTTGTCTGTCTACCAGCCTGTCTACTCATCTTTCTGTCGGTATAATTCAAAATGTATATACTTTATCTTGACTGTTGGCCTGTTCTTTATTCATCTTGTCATTTTCCTGTGCTCCAAATTATAAAGTTTGCTCATTCAACAGGCCTGAGTGATCATGTTTCTCTATATCTTCTATCACCACTGCCTAGAATCGTATCTATTTATGTTTCTTCTTCCTGTTACGTGTGGCTGGTAACATATCAATGTAATGCATAACAGAACTTGAAATGGAACACTGTAACATCTTGAAATGACGTGATTCAGTCCATAAGTTTTCAATACACGTTTAATAGGACACTTAACTGTAACAAGGCTCCATAGAGAAGAATCAGAAGATCATTTGTTAAACCACAGACTGTCGTGGTTGAGATAGAGTGTAGAGTATTTGTCGAGTTGGACAATAGTCGTGAAATCGACAAGGGATAGTGGACTGACAGAGTTATAGATTACACATACTGTAGATAAAGTGTAATAGGAGATGGACTTGAGACAAACCTGGAGAAGATTTATTAAAGTTATCACTCTCTCCAAGCCCTCAACTCACTTATACTGTCTAAGCACCTCCTGCTCTCACTCTTTTCTCTTAATCATACACAGAGAGTATAGCAAAGAGCTGAAAAATGTAAATTATGGATGGAAGGGTCGTGAACAGCGCATTAATAAATGTGTAAACTTTATTAAATGAAGAAGCATGTATGAAAATAATGCATTTCATCACAACAACATAAAATTACATCAATAATCTCAATTTTTTTTTTTTTTTTTTTCGTACGCCCGCTAATACTCGAGGCGAAATCTCAGGTTATTTTTAATGTCTAAACCTGACATTGATTTTTACGTGAGTATCCTATTTTCTTGTACAGAGACAAGTGTCCCTCGCCATTCAGGCAGATACTTGCCGTTTTCGGAGGTACCCATTAGAGCTGGGTCGGCTCAGGAGCCGCCAGTCCCTGGTCGACGACACTCCTTCAAATGTCCTCGCCAGGTCTCGAGTTAATCCAGTCCAAATCCCGGTCGACGAAAAATCCTCAAATGCCGTCGCCCGGGTTTGATCCTGAATCACCCGGTCGCCAGAGCGGTGTTGTAACCACTACGCTAGCGCGGCTCCCTAATAATCTCAATAATCATCAATAGTCATCAATAAACATCAATAACCACAATAATCATCAATAGTCATCAATAATCATCAATAACCACAAATATGCAAATACACACCCACAAACACCACCAGTCATAAAAACTGTAGAACACAGAGAAATGAATAAACTGAGTGTCAGTCCGTCCGCTTTCGTGGGACCAAATGTGCCAGCACCAGAAAGTGTCTTTACGTAAATATATACTCTATGGGGGATGGAATTGACCTGTAAAACTTTCCTGTAGGTGCTATCATTGGTGACCCCTAATTGCGCGAGGTGGGCTGGAAGACTCTATTTACCTCTGGTTTACCAAATGAATAAACTGCGTGTCAGTCTATCCGCTTTCGTGGGACCAAATGTGCCAGCTCCAGAAAGTGTCTTTACGTAAATATATACTCCATGGGTGATGGAATTGACCTGTAAAACTTTCCTGTAGGTGCTATCATTGGTGACCTCTAATTGCGCGAGGTGGGCTGGAAGACTCTATTTACCTCTGGTTTACCAAATGAATAAACTGCGTGTCAGTCTGTCCGCTTTCGTCGGACCAAATGTGCCAGCTCCAGAAAGTGTCTTTACGTAAATATATACTCCATGGGGGATGGAATTGACCTGTAAAACTTTCCTTGTTGGTGCTAACTTTGGTGACCTCTAATTGCGTGAGGGGCTGGAAGACGCTGTTTATCTCCTGCTGACCAAATAAACAAACTGAGCGACAGCCTGTCCGCTTTCGTGGGACCAAATGTGCCAGCTCCAGAAAGTGTCTTTACGTAAATATATACTCCATGGGGGATGGAATTGACCTGTAAAACTTTCCTTGTTGGTGCTAACTTTGGTGACCTCTAATTGCGTGAGGGGGGCTGGAAGACGCTGTTTATCTCCTGCTGACCAAATAAACAAACTGAGCGACAGCCTGTCCGCTTTCGTGGGACCAAATGTGCCAGCTCCAGAAAGTGTCTTTACGTAAATATATACTCCATGGGGGATGGAATTGACCTGTAAAACTTTCCTCTTCTTCCAACTAAACATACAGGAAACCTAACCTTGTAGTTACAGTTGAATGGATTCTATTCATCTTACAACATTAAGTGAATTTACATAAACAGATTACAGCATTTGACATTACAAAAATAAGTCGTATGTCCCTTTGGGGAAAAATTAACATTCCACAAATGAATACATAGAAAATGCAATGTTCTAGCTATAATAATACAGTTGTGACTGAATCATAGGATAAAATGTTTTCTATGGCTGATGACTGCTTTCTGTGAAAGTTATAAACTAGTGCCTAGCTACAGAAATAAGCATATCATGATTCCACCCTGCCACTAGAAGTTTCTATCAAAAAGGAATAAGCGACTATCTCCTATAATTCAGTGTTTAAGTGCCTGTATCTCACTATTCAGTTTTAAGTGAATAATCCACACCTCTGACATTATCTTACAGAAATGACAGTTAATTAGCCTATTCTTAACCCATGATAAGCATCTGTGGACTGATTCTACGCCTAGTGAGTGTCTGTTATTGTAAGTCTATCATTTAACCCATTATAAACCTTCTGTTTAAGCACCACTTAACTAAGGCTGTAGATAGCGCTACATTATCACTGAACTAAAATTACTAGGAGAAGTCCTCAGAAATGAATTCACGTCACATTCCTATCAGATATATAAAAAGCTAACATGAATATTTATATATTAATAAGATATGTCAACTCACCCCGAGAAAATGCCAAGAAATAGGCAAAAACATTTAGTTCTGTGTTAATGTTTGCCTTATTTCCATAAGGGTCTATCTCGGGCAGGAAACGTTTACGAGTGTGTTTGACGTATTAAAATTCTCAAGTCTTATAGTTACAAACAACGCTACCCGGGACACCTGCATAGCCTGATTCTACAGATGTATCGGCGTAATGCGTAATAAAGAGTAAGACAGAGGTTTCTCTGGAGACTACATCAAAGACAACAGACCCCGTGCGAAAGTTCCCCAGATCGGCGATGCATAATATTATGGTCAGGGGCCACAACAAATCTCTCCTGAATTGAAGATCAAACTCGTTTACCGACCTCAGAAGATTGGTCCCTGCTAACGAGCCGTTTCTTTCACAGAAACCCTTTCGCTCGTTCAAACACTCTACGCGTAACAGAAATGTTTCTCTGGTCAAACGAACTACAGGTGCGTTGATGTAACGTTACCGTTCGCTGACCGCTGTAGGAATTTATTACTGAAGGCCAGCCAGAACGTAAACAAACCTCGGGTGGGGTTTGCGAAGGTGAAGAATAAAAGAAAAGAAGAATACAAATGACGAGGAAACCAGGACATTAAAAAAGTAATAACATATGGAACGGAATGGTAAAATAAATTATCAGTCACTGTGACACAGACACAGTCCTTTGTCCGTCCTTCGTCTCAAAAGATATGAGCTGGCAACTAGCCGTCTTAAAACAATAGAGTCCACGAATATTATTAAAATGTTACGTCATCTTCAAAAACTTGACGGAATCATAATAGATACTTCTCTATAATATTGCCATGCATTACAGGCATAAAGAAAGCTGCGGTCATCAGCTAATCAATGAATTTTCCTGTGGACATTAACATATATCTGGAGCTTGAAAGAACACATCCTCACTCATCGACGGACACAAGCAAAAGAGAACGGAGATTGAAAGTTAGATCTAAAAGCAGATGTCGCTTACATCAGAATTTATTTAAAATTACGTCACATTAAATTCATGGTGCGCTTTTCGAAACTGGTGCGTTATGTGCCTCATCTATTGCACATAGCTATACCTTCTGATAGAACGTACGCAAGTCCACAATATGCTGAGTTCTTTGGTGGTACTAGTGAAAGGGCTGTGACTGAGGGGCAACAGGCGGCGTATATTATAAGGGGTGTCAGGCACAGAATTTCAGTGGCTAGCGCGCAGTGGCTAGACTCGTCGGCTTCGCGCAGGGGTCTCAGTGTGTGTCCTTAGTTGTGATGTGCGACGGAACGAACGGAATAATTTGTCTTCTCTTTGTTACTTTCACAATTGCCTCCACGGCTGGCGGAGTTGTGGATTTTAAAGTTGCTACCATAAGTGAAATGGGTTCATTTTCGATACAAGACAACAGGAGGCTGAGACGCTTGGGAGTCCTGACCCAAGTGGGCCCGCCCCCCTTAGAGTGTAAAGGAGTATATCGGGCCGAAACACTTGTCGGACGGGGGGACTGCTTCTGATGATCAGATTGCTTCCTGTTGTATCGCTCTGTAAAGAGTTTCCTATCATCATACGCCTATGTGCAAGAATGAAGCGTAACACTTTTCATCAAAATACTTCACTTCCTCTGTATTTTTCTCTCTTTCTCTGTATGTGTTTTTGTGTGTGTTTCTCTCTCTGTCCATATCTGTCTTTATCTTCCTAGTCTCCTTTTTCTTGGATCCTCCCTTTACACTGTTAGACTGAATTCTGATATTTTGAAACATAGTCTTAAATATCTGTCAGTAAATGACTACGGCTTGTTCCATCCTCGTCCAGACTGTCGCACTGGGATGTGAACAATGAACTCTTGCATGGTCGTTTTTTTGAGGATGGCACTGGTGACAAAAACTACACCTTCCATATGTTCCAGGGTATCCACGCTGCTGACCCTACCCCTGACCTGTTTCTTAATGATTATGATGTTGTTGCTGGAGGCGGTCATTCATTGGTACTATTCTGTGTGACTGTAGATTGCATGCTGTTTTGTCTATAGTAAACTCTTGCTCTGCCACGTGTAGTTTTCTGGGGTCTGTAAAGAGAGCAAGAAAGAATAAGACTACTACACCTCAGGCATGTCGTACAAGGCTGACTAAGGTAAGGTTGTGCATGCAGCTGTCAACCTCATTATGTCAAACAAATTGGTACAGAAACCACTGCTACAAGAGCATGTCAAAACTTGGTGCAGGCTTCATGTTGGGGGACCAGCTGTTAGTGGTGGCTCCATTCTCTTTAAGGAGTGCAAAGGAAAGTTATGATGATGAAATTTGTGAGTTTTATCTGTGCTGTTAGACATGTTGGTTGCAGGGAATTGTGAAGTTCTGTTTTTTTTTAATGCTCCTTATAAAGTTATTTTTTTCTTGCATGCTTTTGTTACTCCAGAAAGCTTATTCTTTCTTCTTCTTCTTTTTTTTTAAAATACCATTTCTGTATTTCCATCAAAGTTTCCTGTTATAGGTAACACATATCACTGGCGTGTTACAAAACTGCTTTAGAAAAAATTGCTGAGCCATTCCATTATCTGCTTCTGTATGGGAGACGAGTGCTCTCTTGGTTCAGTCACACTAATCAAAGTTTATGTATAGCACTAGTTCCTACTTTTCCACAACATCTGCTTTTAATTACTGAAGTTTTCTGTGTTTGATCGTGGTCTGCTATTTACATGAAGCTTAATATAGCAGAGTGGTGGTTTAAATTTTACCATCTTCACGCTGATATCTGAGCTAACAATTAAGTTAATGTCGTCATATATATAGGCTAGACGCTGTTGATGCATCACTTTGCAAGTAAGCATGAATGAAGTGGAGACACATTGGGATTTAACATTTAGAAGTCTGTAGTGCAAATTACACTGAACACAAACATTGCTTATAATCTGTTGCAGGAGTACCTTGACCAAATAAAAAAATTTAAAGCTGCCAAAGTCGGACTGGGTGGAGCAGGTGTACAGAGCCATCTACAAGACTTTGTAGAACCAGATCCAACATTGCTAAAGGTAAGTTTTTTTTTCTTTGTGATGTATCAGCGCACACTTTGCATTGTTTCTCAAGGTCTGTGATGAGACATGAAAGAATGAAACTATTGTTTCAACAGCAGCTTATCATAAGAGTAGATTTTGGCTGATGAAAAACAATTTCTGCATAAGCCACCACTGGAAGTATACTTGAAAATCACCATAAAATTTGAAACATTTTGAAGCTGTATATTTGCTGAGGCCTTAAATGCATACTAAGATAACATAACTGCAGAGTAGAAACTTTGAGAAAATCATATTGACAGTTTTATGTGTCAATGACCCTGTTAGATCAGTTGTTTACTTTAAAATACATTAAAAAGATTTCTCATGTTTGTCATCTTTAATTACTAAATAGAAGCTGGGCTTTTGGTATTTTGTCATAGCATTTGAAGGGAACTCATTTTAGGAATTCACAGAATATTATAATTTTCCCATTTCTATAAGAGGTGAGGGAAAAGCCACTGGAGGGAATATGACACACAGCTAGGAAGTCATGTACTAGCATTTGAATTGATTCCTTGTCTTACTGAGCAAAAGAAATATAAATACAGGAAGACCTCCAAACCACAGAAATGAGAACTGGAAGCAAAAATAACTGTTAGAAGAAAGAACTAAAGTACATTTCTAAAAACAAAATGACTGGGTGTGAAAAAAAAATCGAAAAAAGGTAATTCGTCTTACGAGGACAAAAGACAAAGAAAGTAGCCAACGTTACGACCACAAGGCCTTCGTCAGGGAAAGGAAAGAAAGTGAAGGCTAGATAGGACACATAAGAACCTAAATAAATATAAAAATTAAACCTAGGTACTTCCCTGAAGGAATCGAGGTCCTACCACTATTGCTTCCCCGTGAACGGACTGGCGTGCCCGGAAAAGGAAATGACTGTCACCACCGGATGTATACAATACATACTACGAAACTAAAATACGAAACTGAACAATAAACTACCCAAACGTAATATTAGTGGTGACTGGAAATAGAAGAGGACAGAATGAGTTGAAAATAAATAAATATGAAATAAAAAATCAAGACATATTAAAAACAGTGTATTATATATTCATACATATTATTAGAAGGCGGCAGGGTAGAGAGGTACAGGTTTTCAACACATACTTCAAAACCTGTGCATTATTGACAAACAGACTTCAGGGTTAAATTTTTACTACTGTATTTTATAAAATTACATTTGTAGTTGTAAATAGAAAAATTAAAATAGTATGGCAAAATATCCATAGAACTGATTGAAAAAATTGGGCCAACAGAAGTGGAACAAGAATGATAAAAAGACATTCATTGTTGGTAGGACACACATTTTGGAAAGCAACTGCAAGGAAGTCCTTGTTCTGGAATCCCCTAGAAAAATAAAATACCCAAAACCACACAGAAGGGAATGGGAGACAGATGTAAACAGAATAAAGAAGACATGGAAAGAACTTGAACAGATAACAATGGATAGTAGGGTTTGGTACAAACTGATGAGGTCCATGCTCCACAAGAAGCTCAAGAATAAAGTTGTTGATGATTGTGATTTCATTCTCATGACAAATCAAATGTTATTATACATGGCATGTCCCCTTGTGACACACTGATGGCAACCAAAATCAATCATGAAGAATTTTAGACAGTGTTGTTCTTATTCAGCAACAGCGTGATCTCCGTATAACTGTGCCCAAGCACAGCTGAGATTCAAAGATGTGTGCAAGAGAGACATAAAGGCAATGGACATTAATCCAGCAACCTGGGAGGATGAAGCTGCCGATCGCACCAAGTGGTGATGCTATCTTCCGCGCCACCTCAAATTGGGTGAAAAGAAGCTTTCACAATAAGCAGAAGAGAGGAGAAAACGTCGAAAGGAACACCAGGAAAATAAGCAGCTGAGGCCTGTCACCTCAGTGGCGCATTCCCATAGTCAGTTATGACTGAAAGGGCTATTGTTATTATGTTTACAGGCCTCAGGTTTCCCCTCCTTATATGTTTATACGTCTATTATTATTATGTTTTTATCAATTATTTTACTTGCCATTGCTGTGTTCAAGTCAGTGGTAACAGATCTTGCATTAAAGACATCTGTCTGTTTGAGGTTATAACAGGCCATATTGCTCAAACTTTCCAGGCACGTCTTGATCATCTTGCACAAGCTGGTGTACCTCTCTGGGTCACGGAGCTTGACTTGTCAGCACCGGATGAAAAGAAAAGAGCAGACTGGTTAGATCAACTAATTTTCATTACAATAATTATATCTTTGTGTGACCATTTCAGATTCTAAATTATGACATGAAAGTATACGATTCTATTCTTATCGATTATGTATAGAGTAACTCTATATTAATTAAACGACTGCTTAATTATTAGGGTATTCCCATAGTAGAAAATCCATAGAGGTGTGCAATGTTAGAGACTTCACTATACTAGGCCCAATTTTTGAAACGGGATTGCAGGTCTTTTACTCCATGCCTTTGTCTTCCCTAACCCATTTACAACTGAATAGACTGCAGCGTGACGCTACCACGTTTCAATCTTTTGGCTTAGCCAATCGAACGCTTGCTTAATCATTAAAGTATATGCAACTTTTGTAATCTTTAAAAATATTACTTTCAAATAAGATTTTTTAAAAATGTTTTCTGTGTAAAAATAAATGTTTAAACCATGATGAAATATTAACTATGCAGAGCCTTCTGCGATAATATATGTGCTCGCAAAATTCTGTAGAATCAGTCCAAAGGCAATGCCCCATTTTAAATTTTATGACAACTTAAATGTGGGATAACTAGCCTGTCCCTTCCTTGAGATTATAAATTATTATGTGAAACTGCAAGGTAGTAACAATCTGTGTGAAACTGTAAGATTCTGATGTTATGTTATCATGTGAAATATACTCAGCAAATAACAAACTCACATCACGTAATTCAAACTTGAGAAGCACAAAAGTTAGCTAAATGTAACACATAAGCTAAAACATTGTGGATGCAGGACAACGTATGTACATGTAGATCTTTAAATGTACCATTTGTCACCGGGCGACCTACTACTATGACTATAGCATAATTCGTGCTAATTGTTAGGAAGAATAGTCACAAGGTTTTATGGAAATAGATTTAAGATAGGCGAGTATCAGATTGAATCTAGAAATAAGTAAATCGGAATAGCCGAAATACTTCCATCGGGAGACCTATAAAATAAATAGGGTAATATTAAGCCGCCCAACCAAAAGGCTGGAAAAGCCGCACTATTTTTTGAGAAGGCAAACTTCGGGATGATAAGGCAGTTGATCTCAAAATGCCGGTGTGTACAGATGTACAACCGTAGATCTTGAAGTTTTCAAGACATCGACTCGATAAAGATAATATTACTTAAATGTGTGGGAAATTCTTTGAGGCTGTAAATAGAACTTCAAGTGACTTATTTAACAGTGCAGAAAAATACAGTAGTTACAAAAGGTCACGAGATTCAGAGCTCAAAACACGGTGTTATTATTTTGGCCCGCTCACAACACGCAGACACGATAAGGAGGGTACCCGCACGGATGAGAAGGTCACAGTACTTTTCACGTGCCGGGCGATTCATAGTATCAGATTTACAACCCCAGGAGTCAACTGAATAACTTAATCATTCGTTCAGGATGATTGGAGATTTGTGAATGTTAATATGAAAGATGACATTGTGAATATTGTTATGGAAAAGGCATTTTTAAATTTGCACGCACAAGTAGATATAGCAAGGAGAAGGTAACCAAATGTATACATTTGACTTTGTTTACTATGCATTGGTAGAATTACCTAAATAAAATGATCGTTTTGAATCTGGAGAGTTTGCCCTATTATCTCTCGTTGATGAAGTCTTACAGTAAAGATATATGAAGAAACACATGCAAATAATTGTCACGCCACATATAACAACACAGAGGAAGTTTGGAACGGACTAGGTTACAGATATCAACAAGAATAAATACCTCTGGCAGTATACCAGTATTCCTGACTTGGATGATATAACAAACATCTACACTATACTAATCACTTCCCCACGGCCACACATTCAGTCTGAGGTAGAATGTGCTTGTAACTGATTTTCATTGGCCAGACCAAGTATCCTTATCTCCAACTTAGTTATTATACTACTGGACAAAAGTTAAGGGCCACCATTCAGTTTAGACAAGGTTTATATAATTGATTGGCAAACTGTAAAGACAAGTGAAAATGTCATTCAAACTGAGCTCAGAGAAATGTGTATACATTTCTGTGTGCACTAGGTTAATTTTTTTTAAATGTCCAAAAACTGGGTCACTTTAACCCGCACGTGAAAATTGCCATTGTTGCTGCAAAAACTCGTGGTTTTTGCAACACGCCCCACTAGTTCAAAAGGTGAAAAAGTGAGTTGAATTTGAATGCACGTGGAAAATGATCACCGGTAAAGAGTGTTCACCGTTGGTATGCAATAAATCAGTATGTCGAAATGATCACTGCATTAGCCATGTCACTAAGGAGAAGTCTCAGCACTGTAGACCGTGGTCGAGCCATGGCATGGATTCAGGATGGTCAATCTGTTCGTCATGTTGCTAGACGTTTAGCAGTGTCCCACTCTACCATTCAGAGACTTT
The DNA here is from genome assembly GCA_024509875.1 of Oreohelix idahoensis. Classification (NCBI taxonomy): domain Eukaryota; kingdom Metazoa; phylum Mollusca; class Gastropoda; order Stylommatophora; family Oreohelicidae; genus Oreohelix; species Oreohelix idahoensis. Next base: position 553,088 of record JAMPIV010019013.1, read on the forward strand.
TTCAAGCTACCGGACATTTGGAAAATCGACCCTGCTCACGAAGAATTATATAAACCTTGTCTAAAGTGAATGGCGGCCCTTAACTTTTGTCCAGTAGTATATTATACTTGTTGTCGTAATTTTTATCTGAGAGGGTTCTGATGGATATTGGTCCCTTTAGAGTGTAGAGTGATATTGAAGGCTCTGTGAGAATAAGGATTTAGGAGAATGGGGTAGTAGATTCACAAGCGCGGGGAAGAGCAAGGACAGTCTCTTATTACGACAATATCTGTTTCTCACAGACTATTCCTATCTCTCTTCTGAACAAACAATTGTTTCTCAGTTCCAGTCGCTCAGGCGCACTCACCGATTTGGTGATTCTGTCGCACAACGTACATGAATACAGCCTACACAGATGGGAAATTTTTGGAGTTTTGGGCCAGCCGACAACCAATACAAATAAAGTTTAATACCTTTATTATCATAAATCAGTCACAAATAATTATACATTTACAGTCAAAAATCAAAAGTTACAGAATACAAATATGACAAGGGAAGAGGGGGGTTTGGGGAGAAATATCCCATCCACCGTTTCCCGTTTGTATTTACTAACAGACAAGACCCGGTCCAAAAGACAAGAAAGGGGGGGGGGGGTGATCAGAGATAGGCCATTTAACCAACTGGTAAATTTATTACTCTGAGGCAAGGGGTTACAATAAAGGGAGAAGGGGGGGGGGGGGGTAGAGGAAAAGCTAGGGTTCTCAAATGTCTCCCTTTAATCAACAAATTTTACGGGAGGGGGGAATGAACACAGTTACACACTCCCGCTAGGAGAAGTCCCGTACAAGGAATATAATGCACTTTAATACTAGGTCGAACTAATTAAAAGGGTAAAGAAAAGATTAAATCTCCTTTCATTCAAAAAACACACTAGGGCTGGCCATCCCACAGACACACACGCAGACTTACCAAAATGGTGAATTCTGGCACTCTAGGAATTATTTACCACCGCAGCTAATACCGTGGAATAATGGACTGGTCTTCTTATTTCTTCCGTGTCAGGCCCCAGATTTAACGAAGTAACAAATAGTCTCAAGAAATCGCCAGACGGTGAAGCGTAAAGGCTACTGTTGGTTTAGATAAAGTTCCTAATGAATGGCACAGGCACTTGGCTAGGCGTGAGGTATGGTGTGGTTCCTAAAATTGGCACAGCTGGTGGAGATAACTTTCTTTTTCCGTACTGTCACAAGTTAAACACACTGAGGTAAGTTCTTCTTCGGGGGTGGGTAAAATCCACTGAATATACTTGACAGACAGCGTTCAGGTAGATCTATGTTCTTCCTCACAAATAGGGCAGTGAATAAAATATGTTCTGCTTCCAGTTTACTTTAAGGACTATATGAACTAGTATTTTAAAAGTGTTTCTTGGGTGGCTTTATTCTCAGTTAAATTCAGAGGAGCGGGGCCCATTACAGGTCGCCACAAGTTTAGCTTTAAAAAAGTTCATATGTTACTGGAGTTATCGAATTGAGTTGGCAGAACTCTGTATATAATTAATAATTGCTGGGATGCAGGTTGAATGATCGTTCTGAATGAAAGATAATCAAAACAAGAAATGCATTACAAATCATATTATAATCTGACACGCGATAAATTACAGTTAGCCTATTTACTTTATTAGTGTCGTCAATTTAACAAATCAGGAAAACTCCCCGTGAGTTAAAAATAATTAAAAGCACATCTATCTATACAGAACTAAACTGTATTTACTAGTTATAATTCCCTTTAACGTCTGCAAAATTAATTTACGCGTCAATTGTATTAGGAAATACTTTTAGAAGTAACATTTAGTTTGCACTAGAACTTTGAAAATGGGTTTATTTAATAAGGTTAAATTTACACCACAATCCAGTGAAATAAAATGAAATAACTAGACCACTGATCACTCGAAGCTAATGTATAAATTACCGTCTGCGCAGAAAGAATACACTCCAATAGTCAACAAAGGTAGATGAAATCTAGCAGGAATCCGACTAGGCTATATGCTAGTGAAACTAGGATTCTGTCAGAACGAACGATAAAATGCAGTTTTCGGAGTTCTTTATTTATACTATCTCGAATGTAACTTAAATGGGACGTGTTGGATTTTCACACCTTTCTTGAAGTATAGCAAAATCCGAGGTACAACGCCGTTGTGTTAACCGCTGTGTTTCCTCCGTTTTCCCCGGTCTACCGATCTTCTTCGTCTTAGGCTGCTCGCATGAGGGTGCGAAAATTTCTCGAGAAACTAACTACGTTAGCTGAGAGTTCCCTGATTTCTTTAGATCGTATACCGCTCCACGTTGAATTCTGAAGATCAGCCTGTCTTTGATGGTACCGCTGTTCTGAGAAGCTTTGGCAACTCCCACCAGGCGGGACGACAGCCAGGTAAGAAATTGAACTGCTGTTAATTGCTCTAGAAACAGGAGTGAGTCTCTGGCCACGTCCTCTTTTGGGCCGGCGTTAAGGAAAAGATTGCTATAAATCGTTCTCAGAGATGGTCGTGGGCGTGATTTAACCTCCCATCAAAAGCTGTGCGATCTCAAAAGTTCACAGAAGATAGTAGGCTACATATTAATGATCCAGCGTGTAAAATTCTCGTGGAAATGCTGCATGCGGGTTAAAGTTACAATAGATGATCAGGGGTTCTAAAGTTATGAGAGGCCAATATTCTGTTATAATCCATCGAGTCAGGGAAATTCATTTGTCATACTTAGACGTACGTCACAATCGTCCCCACTTTTGAGACATGGAAACTCGTTTTCATGTTTCATTTATGACAATGAAGCTGCCCTGATCGGTAGCTTTTGGATGATTGGCATCGTCGATTTTCTCCTCTTCCTCCGTGGTCCAGTTTCTACTCAAGAAATCAGCTCCGACATTCTGTTTTCCTGGAATATATTCTACTTTGAAGGAATAAACACTCAATAGCAAGGCCCAACGCATTATCCTTGCGTTGAATTCCTTATTGGCACCCAGGAAAGCTAATGGAGCATGGTCTGTTTGCACCGTGAAAGAAGTACCATACAGAAACTCATGATGGCGTCTGATGCCATGAATCAGAGCGAGACATTCTCTTTCAACGACACTGTAGTTGCGTTCCGCTTTGTTCAGTTTCCGACTGCCGTAAGCTACTGGGAATAGCATGTTCGGGTCACTGTCCTCGGCTTGCAGCAATGTTGACCCGATGCCGTGACCTGATGCGTCAACTCTCAGTACGAAAGGTTTCTTAAGGTCAGGTAACCTTAGGATGGGGTATGCCGACAACTTTCCTTTCAAAGTGCTGTAATGCATGTTCGCACTTTTGATTCCACATGACCTTATCAGGACAACCTTTCTTGGTGAGGTCAGTCAGAGGTGCTGTCAGTCCGTTGAAGTTCTGGATGTATTTCTGATAGTAAGCACATCGTGATAAGAATGACGTGATATCTTTCTTTGTTCGGGGTCTTTTTGCTGCCACTATTTTCTCCACGTTCTTCTTAATAGGCCAACTACATCCGTGAGAAATAGTATGCCCCAGGAAGTCTAACTGTTCAAACCCGATGAGACATTTGCTACGTCTGGCTGTGAGACCCGTTTCCTGTAGTCTCCTGAGGAGCATAGCAACCGTAGCAATATGTTCTTCGTAGGTTTCCGATGCAATTAATATGTCATCCATGAAATTATGGATATGGGGACTTTGCAAAGGTTCTAGCAGCTTCCTCATCATCCTGGTGAACACTCCTGGTGCGTTATGCAATCCGAACGGCATCACATTAAATGTGTAATGTCCTTCACTAGTGCTGAAAGCTAACAAAGGTTTAATTTCCTCCATGACTGGTATCTGATAATAACCTTTACTGAGGTCAATCTTGGAGAAAATCTTTGCTTTGCTGAGCTTGGTGAACAACTCAGAAACAGTTTGGAGAGGTTCGGGCTGGAATTCCGTTACAGCGTTTAGCAGCCGGTAATCTATACACAGCCGAACTTCCTTATTGGGCTTCTGCAACAGCACTACACTGGAACTGTAAGGAGATGTAGACTCACTGATAATTCCTGCTTGACGCAGCTTGTCTATTTCTCCGCGAAGTGCATCAGCTTTGGCGTACGGAATGGGGTATACTCTGGTTCGAACAGGGGTCTCGTTTGTTAATTTCATGTCAAATTCGATGAGATTTGTTCGACCAGGTACATCCGTTAAGACTGCACTGTACTGCTTCAGTAGCGCCCTGGTTTCTGTTTGTTGTTCTACTGAGAGATTATCGCCGAACTTGACATCTTTAAAGGATTCTGTGGGTTGCAATGGATACTCCATGCAACCATCATCATCATCCTCGTCTTCCATTGCTATGGCGACAGCCAGGAGATGCTCGGAGGATGGCACCGGTCTTTCCAAATATTTCTTAAGCAGATTTATGTGGAAGACCTTCTCCTTTCCTTTGATGGAGATCTTGTAATTGGTACGTGAGATCTTTTAAAGGACGGTAAACGGCCCTTGCCATCCGATGCGAAGTTTATTGTTTCCGGTTGGAAGTAGCAACAAAACTGTCTCCCCTGGTTGTAGTTCTCTCTCTTTTGCAGCTTTGTTGTATCTTTTAGTATGTTTAGCGCGGGCTTTCTTAAGGTTGGTGTTGGCTAGATCCCATCCTAGCTTTAACCTTTCCTTGAGCTCAGATACATATTTGCTTGCAGAGACGACTGTCTCGTCAGCCTTTTGGTCTGTCAGGGACCGAAGTAAGGCTTCTAGTGGCCCCTTAATAGGTCTGCCAAATAAAAGTGTAGCTGGCGCGAATCCCGTAGACGCTTCGGGTACCTCTCGGTAGGCGAATAAGGCAGCCGATATATATAGGTCCCAGTCTTCCGGTTTCTCCTGACCAAGCTTACGTAACATGGTGGTGAGGGTGCCATTAAAACGTTCCACGAGCCCATTTCCGGCCGGATGGTAGGGACTTGTGTGGATATGTTTGGCCCTCAAGATCTTAAAGATCTCCTCCATTAACAGGCTACGGAATTGGGATCCATTGTCCGTCAAAACTTGTTGAGGGAATCCCAAACGTGTAAAGATTTGCACGAGGGCTTCTGCGACATGCTTGGAATTTATGCATGGTAGCGGTACAGCTTCGGCCCACATTGTGCAAGTGTCGACTAAGGTCAGGATGAACCTGTGCCTTCTTTTGGTCCTTTCCAGGGGTCCAATGATGTCGACAGCAACCCGTTCAAACGGAGTACCTACTATTGGCATTTGCCCCATGGGTACTGGGGGTGTCAAGTGCTTGGGTGCTACCCGTTGGCACTGGGCGCAGGATTTCACATACCTGATAATGTCAGAGTTCATTCCTGGCCACCAATAGTGGGTTTTTATTCGCTGAATAGTGGCGTTTTGTCCCATATGTCCGCTAAAGGGAAGAGAGTGCCCCATTTCTAAGATCTGGCTTCTGTACTGCGTCGGTACTAGGAGCTGGTTATTCCCCGTGTCCGGGTTGCCCGTTCTACGATACAATATGCCGTCCTTAGAAAAGATGTCTCCGTTGTGTCTGGGGTCCTTAGCCATGGGCAGTTTTCTAACGCAGGGCTCCAGAGTAGGGTCCTTTTGTTGCGCCTCTTTCAGTTCATTCAGCAACAAATTTAGCGCAGGCTCCTGCTCCTTCTTGGCTTGCCCTTTTGTGGTTACCGCTGCCACAATCGGCTCCTTTGGTCTCCCAATAAACACATATCTACATCCCAGGATAACTGGGTAGATCGGATCATCCATTATGGCCGCTTTAATAACACCTCTGACAAAGTCAGAGTGTATTTCTACCAGTGCGATAGGCAGCGTCCTGGGTGCATCACTCTTAAAAACTCCACTAAGTTTGACGGTTTCCTCTGTCTCCTGACCTGATTTGACTAGGTGTCTAGCAACAATACAACTAAAACTTAATCCAGTGTCAAAGAGACAAGTGGTTGAGGTACCATTCAAAATTACAGTTCCTCGAGTTGAGGGTCGGTCCCCCTCAGGTTGAGAATCATTGACATTGACTCTACCTTTCGAGGCTGTATGCAAACATCCAACGCGGTTAGGCCCGGTCTGCTTGCCCTGATCAGACGTTCCTGCTGTAGGTGCCTTTCCTTTTCCTTGACCTAGGTGGCCGCGCTGCCACGTAGGCTTGGTGGTTTGATCAGAAGTATTATTTTGGGGATATCGGGTTTTGTAGAATTTCGATTTTTCCTGGGGAGGTCTCTGGTTATTACTTTCTCGTTGGTTATAATGTTGAGAAGGATTGGAAGAATAGGATGACTGCTCTAGATTTTGTTTTCGAGATGGCTCATCTGTGGGTTTACGTTTAGTGCTGGGAAGTTCGGCCATTGCATTGGTATAGCGTTCTGCCTTATTGAGTATGTCCTCAAGCCTGACTGCGCCCTGTTCAGCCAAAAATCTACGGGTTTCGTTTGACAAAGTTGACTTTATCTGTTCCACAAGAACAAGTTCAAGTAGTCCCTCATATGTAAGAGGTAGGTCAGATAATTCAATGCACTTTGTCAAATAGCCCGTGAGACGTGAAGAGAACTGCGGGAATGTTTCCGTGCTCTCTTTCCGGCTGTTTCTGAACATTTGCAGGAATTTTCGGGCGGTCATCTCAAACCGCTCTAGCAAGGCCTTTTTCAGCATGTCGTAATCATGTTGGTTGGTTCCCAGCTTTGTATATACGTCATAAGCAGTACTTTTCAGTGACGTTGAGAGTTTAAGTGCCCAGCGGGAACTCTCCAACCCATACAGATTTGCGAGCCTCTCGAATTTTTCTAGATAGCTGTCAATTTTCTCATTGGGACTAGGAAAAGACTCTAAAGCAAAAGACATCGCAGTTAATTGGGCAGACTGAGTGCTGGAGAGATCCATTGACTGCGACTGGGGCGAAGACGGCTCTCCGTTATTCGAAGTAGAGGCGCCCCGACTCTCTAAAGCCTTAAGCGCCAATTCATGCTGTCTTTCCTTGTCTCTCTCTTCGCGTTGTCTCTCCTTCTCTCTTTCCCTGCGGGCGTCCATCTCTGCCTCAATTTTCTTCTGCTCCAATTGACGATCGTCCGCTTCTTTCTTCCTAGCTTCTGCCCTCTCTTCCGCTTCTTTCTTCTCTGCTCTATCATGCGCTTCTTTCCTCTCTGCTCTCTCTTGCTCCGCGTCATACCTTTCAAGTTCTTTGTTGACAAACAGGTTCACGGCTTCTCCTTCTAATCCTGAGTCCTTCGCCTCCTGTCTCAAAATGGATCTTATCCTAATTCTCTCTGCCATACCAAAGAACTGGATGCTTCTAAGACTAGAGAATAGTAAGATGGAACAAGAAGGGGAAAAAACTCAAACTCGCTACGAGAAAAAAAAACTTAAAGTATAAATTTACTTGTGTTACCTCCTACTTGAAATGTGCAAACTTATCGCTGCTATTATTGTCACTTAAGACTCTTAACGCAAGCGATTATGCCACTAAAATGGTAAGTTACACTAGAAAAGAATCTACTCTTACTAACAGTAGGGAAAAATTTATATTAAAACAATTTAAAAGGAAAAAAATTTTTTTTTTTTTTTTTCAAATGTTAATTCTCTAACAACAAACTCCGTCCCTGAAGACAATTTTGAGATGAGACGTAGTTAACTTAATTTTTAAAAATCAGAACAATCCGTCTTTAGCTTAGCTCAACCTAAACGCTTCAAAACCTTTAGTGATTGTAAAACAATCACGCAGTCCCAGCAATTATATAACCAAAAAATTTCAATTCCCTCTGCCAGAGAATACAAAGGTGACAAATCTTTTATTATCACTAACTGCCTGCTCCTGTGGAAAAAACAAACCTGCCTTAATTATTGGGTGGTCGGCCCAAATACTGAACGGCTTTGTCTAGGGGAAGTAATTACTTTTAAAGATTATACCCTACTTCACAAAGACAATCAACCACACTCTATTTTAACTAGGTTCAGAATCTCGAACGAGCTAACCATATATTGTCGTAATTTTTATCTGAGAGGGTTCTGATGGATATTGGTCCCTTTAGAGCAGGGGTCTTCAAACTTTTAGTAGTGTCGTGCCGAAGTAATGTTGCAAAGTCACTCAGCGTGCCAACCCAAGTCCACCATATTTTTATATACAACAATTATTGAAACAATTAAAAAAAGGATCTCGTATTAACATGTTTCCGATACATTAAATAACTATTCTATTCTTTGTAGATTATTCAATATTTTAATATAAATAGGAACAAATATCAATACAAATATTATGATTTGCAAAATTTAAGTTCTGAACACATTAGTTTGAAATTTTATAATAAAATTGTTATATGTATATTTTGTTAAGACAGAAAGTCCAATAGTATGAACAGCAAAACAATTAAATAAACCAAACATAAAACACGTTATTAAAATTTTAATATGAGTAATCATTGATTATTATTGATCTGAGTCATTAATCAATGGGACCCGTGTCCTTGCTTCTCCTTGGTTAATTGTTAAATCAGGTGTGTATTTTGTCAATTTCAGCTTCACACAGGCTTCTGAATCCACAGGTGTTAGGCGACTTCTCTGTGGACTTAAAACAGCTTTCATGTGTGAGAAAATTTGTTCACATGTATAAGTTGACCCAAATGCCGAAAGTAGAGCGAATGCAACTTTCTTCAAACATGTGAACGCTTCAGGCAGGGATGTCCAGCAGTTGAGGATGGCAGCTGACTTTTCCAAGCAGCTTCCTTCAAGAATTTTTAGCAATTCTAGACATGTTATCGTCCATAGCTCTTATGCCTTGAATTCGATGTGTTGCATTTCAAAATTGTCAACATTCGTCCACTCGAAAAGAGATAGGTCAAATGGGATGTTAGTATGATCAATTAAGTCGGGCTTGATGAGGTAAGAAAACACGGGCCCGTGAATTTTGAAGTCTTGAACTCGTTTAGCAAACTCTCCTTTGAGCTCTTCAACGTACTTCTGAAGCTCATCTCTGTTGACAGTAAATCGATTTGAATGCGCCTTTACGTTTGGAAAGTACTTGTATGTGTTAGTGGTAATATCTCTGAAAATATGTCTAATTTTGACGCAAATCCTTTCCAGTGCTCAAAAAGTTCAAGTACTGTTTGACCCTGCCCTTGTAAACGCATTTAGATTTGTAGTTATGTCAGCCAGAAACATCAGCTTGCACAGCCAGTCCTCGTCATTCAATTCCGGGAAATGTTGTTCCTTTTCATCAAGAAACACCTTTGATTGCTTCTAGACATGATACAAATCTGTTCAAAACATTACCTCGACTAAGCTAACGAATATTGCTGTACAGCGGGAGATCCGCATATGCGCTCTCCATTTCTTGTAGAAGAGACTTGAATTGCCTATGGGTCAATGAAGGTCGAGAAACTATGAAGTTAACTATCTTGACAACAGTTTCCATTACAGAGTTCAAGGATAGTGACGAAATCTTCGCACACAAACTCTCCTGGTGTATAATGCAATGGAAGCTCAATACTTGACGTCCAATACGATCCTCAAAAAGTTTAACAAATCCTTTGTTCTTTCCTATAAATGCAGGGGCGGCATCAGTAGTAACAAAGAATATTTTATTCATGTTAATGTTCTGATTTTCGAAATAGCTTACAAATGCAGTTATAATGTCCTCTCCCTTGGCTGTACCATCAAAAGGTATCAAGCAGCACAGTTCTTCATAAATACGGTCGTTGTCACAATATCGCGCAACTATAGCTAGGCGCGCCACGTCATTCACATCGACACTTTCGTCAAGAGCGACACTAAATACAACAGCTTGTTGTAACCCGGTTGTTTGTTTTACCGTTACATTTTCAGCCATATCAGTTATGCGCCTCTCGATTGATCTCGCAGAAGCCGGTATTTCTCGAATCCGAGACAGTGTTGTTTCTTTATTTGGTAAATCACTAAACAAAATTTCAGCACTGCTCAAAAAAGTTTCCTTGATGTATTCTCCATCTGTGAAAGGTTTGCCCTTCGAAGCCACACACTGTGCAATTTTGTAACTATATTCGGTAGCTTTATTTTTGGTTCCAATTACTTGACTAAAAATACTACTTTGTTTTTTTGTAGCCAGAAACAGCCATTTTTATGGTTTCACTTTTCTCCTCAGAGTTTTTAAACATGGTCTGATGTTTGGTTTGATAGTGTCTTTGTACACTTGACGTACGGCACACGACACTTTCATAACATAAAGCACAAACAGCACGATCCTTTTGTTGTATGAATCCATATTCGTTTGTCCAAAAGTCTTGAAACGAGCGCATATCAAGTTTTTTGTCTTTTTTGAGTCATTTTAACGGCACAGTATTACTTAATAACAACACCAACTTTTGTGCTGCGGTCAACGGACTGTACGGGCATGAGTATGCGACAGCCGAGAGAACTGTAGAGGTGGTGGTGCTCGGGAGAGAGGGGAAGGATAGGACGGAAATATAACTTCGTCGAGGTCAGTCACTGTTGCTAAAAACTCACACTGGGAGTCAAAAACTGCAAGCTAAAACGAAATAAATACGCTCGTCCAGGCGCTAGCCAGACACTATTGCGTAATTATGATATTACGTCTCCGCTTGCCCGTCAAAATTCGCTTGCGATTCTTTTCAAGAATCTCATCCTGCAAACCACGGTAGCTGGTAGACCCCAGACTAGCGGGCGCCGCAAAGTATAACCACTTACTTACTTACTTAGTCGTTCCCCTTCTACCGTGAGGTGTAGAGGTTTGGAAGAGAGAGCGCCAGACTAACCTATCGGCTGTCTTCCTCCTGGCCTGGTTCCACTCCAGTCCTCGGTCCTTCAAAGATTGTCTAATGTTGTCCTCCCAGCGGACTCCCCTTGAAGTTCGTTGAAGAATGTTTGTTCTCGGAAACGGTCCGTAAAAACGAAGACTTACGTGCAGTATAGTATGATCAGGCCTTTAGCTTGCATCAGATCGCACATTCTTACCTCTAATGTCTAAAAACTTTCGTTTTGAAGGGTAGTAAAAACAGGTATAGCTTTAAAAGAATTATATGCTTCTATTTAATTAAAAATTTAATTTTTTTTAAAAATGAGATCATATACTGTACAGTATTTTAATTCACTCAGCGTGCCATTGAAAATCGTTCCACGTGCCACGCTTGGCACGCGTGCCGTAGTTTGCCGACCCCTGCTTTAGAGTGTAGAGTGATATTGAAGGCTCTGTGAGAATAAGGATTTAGGAGAATGGGGTAGTAGATTCACAAGCGCGGGGAAGAGCAAGGACAGTCTCTTATTACGACAATATCTGTTTCTCACAGACTATTCCTATCTCTCTTCTGAACAAACAATTGTTTGTCAGTTCCAGTCGCTCAGGCGCACTCGCCGATTTGGTGATTCTGTCGCACAACGTACATGAATACAGCCTACACAGATGGGAAATTTTTGGAGTTTTGGGCCAGCCGACAACCAATACAAATAAAGTTTAATACCTTTATTATCATAAATCAGTCACAAATAATTATACATTTACAGTCAAAAATCAAAAGTTACAGAATACAAATATGACAAGGGAAGAGGGGGGTTTGGGGAGAAATATCCCATCCACCGTTTCCCGTTTGTATTTACTAACAGACAAGACCCGGTCCAAAAGACAAGAAAGGGGGGGGGGGGGTGATCAGAGATAGGCAATTTAACCAACTGGTAAATTTATTACTCTGAGGCAAGGGGTTACAGTAAAGGGGGGTAGAGGAAAAGCTAGGGTTCTCAAATGTCTCCCTTTAATCAACAAATTTTACGGGAGGGGGGAATGAACACAGTTACACACTCCCGCTAGGAGAAGTCCCGTACAAGGAATATAATGCACTTTAATACTAGGTCGAACTAATTAAAAGGGTAAAGAAAAGATTAAATCTCCTTTCATTCAAAAAACACACTAGGGCTGGCCATCCCACAGACACACACGCAGACTTACCAAAATGGTGAATTCTGGCACTCTAGGAATTATTTACCACCGCAGCTAATACCGTGGAATAATGGACTGGTCTTCTTATTTCTTCCGTGTCAGGCTCCAGATTTAACGAGGTAACAAATAGTCTCAAAAAATCGCCAGACGGTGAAGCGTAAAGGCTACTGTTGGTTTAGATAAAGTTCCTAATGAATGGCACAGGCACTTGGCTAGGCGTGAGGTATGGTGTGGTTCCTAAAATTGGCACAGCTGGTGGAGATAACTTTCTTTTTCCGTACTGTCACAAGTTAAACACACTGAGGTAAGTTCTTCTTCGGGGGTGGGTAAAATCCACTGAATATACTTGACAGACAGCGTTCAGGTAGATCTATGTTCTTCCTCACAAATAGGGCAGTGAATAAAATATGTTCTGCTTCCAGTTTACTTTAAGGACTATATGAACTAGTATTTTAAAAGTGTTTCTTGGGTGGCTTTATTCTCAGTTAAATTCAGAGGAGCGGGGCCCATTACAGGTCGCCACAAGTTTAGCTTTAAAAAAGTTCATATGTTACTGGAGTTATCGAATTGAGTTGGCAGAACTCTGTATATAATTAATAATTGCTGGGATGCAGGTTGAATGATCGTTCTGAATGAAAGATAATCAAAACAAGAAATGCATTACAAATCATATTATAATCTGACACGCGATAAATTACAGTTAGCCTATTTACTTTATTCTTCTTCTTCTTCGATCCTTAACCACTGACCGTCAAAGCAGTCAGTGGCCATCACGCCTAGTGGCGTCTTGTATGGCAACAACAAATTGATTCCACTTTGCACGGTCGGTGGCCATCCTTCGTACAGTGCCCCAACTCTGGTTCATTCTTTGCATCTCAGCCTCCACAGTCCTCCGCCAAGTTGTTTTTGGTCGGCCTCTCTTTCGCTTTCCTTCAGGGGTCCAAAGCATAGCTGTTCTTGTGATGGCATCGGGGTCTCTTCTGAGGACATGACCAACCCAGCTCCAGCGTCTGCCAGCTATGATGGTGTGCATGTCCTCCTGCTTGCTACGAGTAAGCAGATCTTGGTTGGTGATGGTATTCGGCCAAAAGATTCGGAGAATTTTTCTTAGGCATGTTGTGTGAAAAGAGGACAATTTTGACATTTCCTTCTCTGTGACTCTCCAGCATTCCGCACCATAGAGAAGCACAGAAAGCACGCAACTCTGGTATAATCTTAATTTTGTGCTTGTGCTGTATTGGGAGGACTTCCAGATGTTATTTAGGCTAAAGAAGGCTGTTCTTGCCTTATTCATTCTGATGTTGATGTCTTTGCCTGCCCCACCGTCTGGTGTTACTATGCTTCCTAGGTATGTGAAGGTATCTGTCTGTACCAGTTGCTGATTCCTTACTGATGTGGGCTCAGGGTTGCTCACATTGAGCGTCATGACCTCAGACTTCTTTAAATTGATGTTCAAGCCCACCTGCTGGCTAAATTTATTAAGTCTATCCGTTTTTTCCTGGATGTGTTGATGTGAATGTGCCAGCAGTGCAATGTCATCTGCATATTCCAGATCTTCCAATGTAGAAAATGTAGTCCATCTTATTCCTCTTGGACTGCCCTCTGTTGTCTGGCGCATCACCCAGTCTATGACTGTTAAAAATAGAGTGGTTGATAAGGGGCATCCCTGTCGTACTCCTGTCTTCACCTCGAAGGTTAGGTTGCTCTGCCCAACACTACACGTAAAGTTGGCATAGAGGCTTTTTATGATTGACACTATGCAGCTTGGAATTCCATAAGCCCTCAGTATTTTCCATAAACTGTCCCTATGTATGCTGTCAAAAGCCTTTTCAAAATCAACAAAATTTATGTAAAGCTGTCTTTGCCATTCTGAGCACTGCTCTATAATGTTCCTGAGAGTGAATATATGGTCTACACATCTTCTGTTCTTTCTAAATCCTGCTTGTTCTTTCCTCAGTTTGTAGTCTACTGCCTTTGAAATTCTCTGTATAATTATCCTGCCTAGTATTTTGCTGGGAACTGAGAGAAGAGTGATTCCTCTCCAATTATTGCAGTCTGAAAGATCTCCCTTCTTGGGCAATTTGACAATTATTCCTTTGTTCCACTCTGATGGTGTTGTCCCCGTTTTCCACACTTGTGCAAATAGTGGTTCTAATAGTTCTGCTGCTAGCTCAGGGTCTGTCTTAAATAGCTCTGCATTTAAGTTATCATGGCCTGGAGCTTTACCGTTCTTTAACCCTTTGATTGCTGTGATGATTTCTTCTTTTCGTGGAATGTCTGTATTTACATCTAGATCGTTTTCAGCCTCAGGAACATTCAATTGTGTCTCTGGTATTTCCTTGTTCAGAGTTTCTCTGAAGTGCTCTGCCCATCTTGTTTCCTGTCCCTCTGCTGTCTTGATGAGATTTCCTTGCTTATCTCTTACTAATGTAATATTGTTTGCACCTCGTTTTCCGCTGATGAATTTAGTTATTTTGTATACTGTGCTTTGTTCATTTCTCAGTGCTGCCTCTTCTGCCTGTTTTGCAAGATCGTCTAGGAAATTCCTTTTGTTGGCTCGGGTTTGGCGTTTAACTTCCCTGTCCAGTTGACTGTACTGTTCGCTATATAGTTGCTTTAACCTGGGGGACTTAGCTTCTGTTTTCTTTCTTTTCATTTCCTTTCTCATCTTTATGGTGTTTAATGTTTCTGGTGTTATCCAGTCTTGCTTCTTCCTTTCCTGGAATCCTAAGCATGATTTGCTACTTTCATTATATGTTGTTGAAATGGTGTTGAAATTCTGGTCTATATCATCAGTCAATGTCTTTTCCTGGCTTTTGGCAAATTGATATCGTTTCTTAATGTCGGCCGCAAAAGCTTTTCTGGTAAGGGGGTCCTTCAATTTGCTGATGTCAAACCTTTTCTGTGTAGTTACAGTCGGTCCAGCCCTTCTTAGTTTCACTTTCAGTTTTGCTACTACTAAATGGTGATCGCTTCCCACATCTGCACCTCTTCTTACCTTCACATCTTGTAATGCATGTCTCCATCTACCGTTAACCATGATGTGGTCTATCTGGTTTCTGTCCCGACCATTTGGTGATTCCCATGTTAACTTGTGAATTTCTTTATGTGGGAAAAGTGTTCCTCCAATGACCAGGTTGTTAATGCTACAGAAACTTATTAGCTTATCCCCATTTTCGTTTGCTATTCCGCTGCCGCATTTCCCCATTGTTCTTTCATTATATGTATTGTGTGTACCAACTTTCGCATTGAGGTCTCCCATTACTATAACAAGATCATATCTAGGTGTGTCCTCCATTTCTTTCTGCAGTTGTTGATAGAATTCAACCTTGACCTCCTCATCGCTATCATTCGTTGGTGCGTAGCATTGTATTATTGTAGTGTTGGTGAATCTCCCTCTCAATCTCAATCGTATCAGTCTGTTGTTGATGGGTTTTCCATTCCAGTAATGTCCTTTCTATTCCTTTCTGTAGAATAATGGCTACGCCTTCACTGTGCTGTCCATCCTCTCCTCCAGAGTAAAGTACTGTTTCTCCTGTTGCTGTTTTAACTTTTCCTGCCCCTGTCCATCTGCTCTCGCTTATCCCCAGGATGTGTAACCTATAGTTTCTCATTTCTGCCGTGACCTGTCTTAGTTTACCTGTCTCGTACATTGTCCTGACATTCCAAAATCCTATTCTTGTATCCTGTTTTGCGGTCAGGACATCCGTTTTCATGTCAGTGGCTTCCTTTCGGCTTTCACCACTGACAGTCATATGAGCCACAGACTCCGAATGTCCATCCCGCAGCAAAGTTTGTTCATTTGATGTTGTTTCCGTAACTTCCTTATTTTTTTTACATAGACAGGGGTGTCAGCCCTCTGATAAAACCCCCAACCTGGAGGACCAGGGTACCAGCTTTTGTCTGACCCCTACCCACACAGACCAGTCCAGCTTGGTTGAACCTACCAGGAGTAAAACTCCCACTGGCATAGCTCTGGTGCTTGTCAGGGTACGCAAGCTGCCATACCGCTACAAGGTATAGGTACCATTGATGGCAGTTATAATTCCCTTTAACGTCTGCAAAATTAATTTACGCGTCAATTGTATTAGGAAATACTTTTAGAAGTAACATTTAGTTTGCACTAGAACTTTGAAAATGGGTTTATTTAATAAGGTTAAATTTACACCACAATCCAGTGAAATAAAATGAAATAACTAGACCACTGATCACTCGAAGCTAATGTATAAATTACCGTCTGCGCAGAAAGAATACACTCCAATAGTCAATAAAGGTAGATGAAATCTAGCAGGAATCCGACTAGGCTATATGCTAGTGAAACTAGGATTCTGTCAGAACGAACGATAAAATGCAGTTTTCGGAGTTCTTTATTTATACTATCTCGAATGTAACTTAAATGGGACTGTTGGATTTTCACACCTTTCTTGAAGTATAGCAAAATCCGAGGTACAACGCCGTTGTGTTAACCGCTGTGTTTCCTCCGTTTTCCCCGGTCTACCGATCTTCTTCGTCTCAGGCTGCTCGCATGAGGGTGCGAAAATTTCTCTGATGGCTGTCACCTGGATGTCAGTGGCACCGTGGTGGTCAGGGCCATTGCAGTGGATGGCTACAGGTGTGGATTTAAACTGAGAGAAGTCGTAGAGGTGTCTGCAGAATCTGTCGCCCAGTGGTGTGCCCGTTTGGCCGATGTAAGTAATATTTTCAAAAAGGGTGACAATCGACAATGTGGAAACCATAGAGGCATATCACTTTTCAGTGTCCCTGTTAACATCTACTCTAGAATCCTAGAGCAGAGACTCAGACGCCTAGCTGAGCCACAATTGGATGAGGTCCAGCGTGGATTCCGAGCAAACCGAAGTACTCAAGACCTGATCTTCACACTCAGACAGCTGAGTGAAAAGGCACTTGAGTATAAGAGTGAGATCCATCTTTGTTTCATAGATCTGGAAAAAGCGTTTGACAGGGTCCCGTGGAGCAAACTTTGGGACTGTTGGGCAAGGATGAAAATTCCAGCACCTCTGATTCATGCTATACAGAGCTTCTACAGGTCTTGCGGAAATTATGTGAGAACAGCAAACCATAAGTCAAAAGAGTTGAGGACCATCACTGGTGTAAGACAAGGTGATGTCCTGTCACCTTATCTTTTCATACTCCTCATGGACGATGTCATCAAGGCATGTAAGGAGAGAACAAGAAAGTATTCAGTGGGGTACTGGAAGATGAGACAGGTCTGTATTTCAGAGCTGGCATTTGCTGATGATGTTGCTCTGATTGCTAAATCAGAGGCACATCTCCAATCCAGCCTGCAAGCATGGAAGGAAGAGCTGGAGAAAAGAGGGATGGTCATAAGCAGCTCTAAAACAAAATCCATGGTGATATCACGAGAAGAAAGAAGACACCAGATTAAGCTGGGAGAACAGGTCCTGGAGCAGGTCGACCACTTTAAATACCTCGGAGCTATTATAGACCGAAAGGGAGGCATCAAAGAAGAGTTGGCCACTCGAAAAGAGCAGCTGGGAGACTTTTTCAGGCCATAAATCGAGGATTCCTCAGCAAGAGAGAGGTTGGTAAGAAAACGTAGATGGCTGTATACTGCTCCACCTATGTCACAGTCTTGACATATGGATGCGAGTCATGGGCAATGACTACAACCCATAAAAGCCAGATCCAAACCTCAGAAATGAGGTATCTGAGGAAGGTGGTTGAAGTAACAAGAAGATACATGGTCCGCAACCAGACGATACGTCAAGGCCTAGAATCCCACCCCCTGCAGACCCAAGAAGAACAGTCCCAACTAAGATGGTTTGGCCATGTCTGCAGAATGGGAGAAGATCGGCTACCACGACAAGCATGGAAAACAAAGAGCCAGGGATCCAGACTCCCAGGACGACCCAGAGTCCGCTGGGAGGACAAAATTAGACAATCTTCGAAGAACCGAGGACTAGAATGGAACCAGGCCAGGAGGAAGACAGCCGATAGGATAGTCTGGCCCTCTCTCTTCCAAACCTCTACACCTCACGGTAGAAGGGGAACGACTAAGTAAGTTATCATTTTCATCGCCTTCATTGTTAATTTGTAATAACTAAGACCATGTGAAGTGAACTGTTGTGTAATTTATTGTCTCCAGTCATTAAATCATAAAATTAAATGTGTACACCATACAACAAAGTAACTTCGTTTATTTAAATCTAAAGTAAATCAGAATCACTATATGTCTGAGTGAATTCATTCATGAAAACATTAAAATACACTGAAAAATTATGGGCTTTCAATTTTGTCAACATTTCCAGGTATGAGAAGGTTCTTCGACTTTACTTCAGTCATCCAGCTGTTCATGGAGTCATATTCTGGGGTTTCTGGGACCATGAAGCAGACCCATTACAGTCTATGGTTCATGGCTATGGCTTCACGGTGAGGGCAGGTTATTAACCCCCTAATAGATTGTGCCATGACAGAGGAGGTTTAAATACAAACATGGGTGTTTAAGACTAAACTAAATATTGCAGTCAACACTATTATTCCAAATGTATAGGTATTAAAGCTTGATGGTGAAAGAAAATTCCAGTTAATCAAATGTAACTTTCATACCGAACTGCAATCATAACATTAATATATTCATTTTTAAAAATAAAATGCATGTTTATTGTATCACAAAATCTTAACAGTACTTGTAACCTTAACTCTTTTACTGACCCAGTTGCATCTTTAGGACCATGCATCTTTGTATAACAAAGTCGTTGGGGATACAACAGAAATATCTATAAAACCAATTCTACAATATAAAAACTGTCTGGTATGCTTCATTACTACCTTTCCATCTTAGATTCATTGATATAAATAACTTGCAGTATATGTTAACATTTTCTTAAAATGTCAGTTGTATAAACTAAATAACAATAAAAACTGAGTCGCTTACCTCATACATTGGAATTTTAGACATGACAGATGCCAGTTAACAGAATCTGGGTAGTTGTTTGTACTGTAAGATACCTCAGTGCATAATATAATGATAAGTAGGGTTACCATATCGTTCAACCCAAAAATGAGGACAATATTCAAATTTTTGTCATGAAAAGAAGGACAAGGGCGGACACTAACATGAAAAAGGAGGAAAAAAGGTAGGACATGTGTATTTTAATTAGTAAATGACAGAGAAACTTATTTTTTTAGTTCATCAAGTCAACTCCATTTTGTGTCTATTGATAAGACGTTAGCAATCTCCTTTAAACAAACATGAATTATTTTTTAAATGCACATAAAAACACACTGTTGTCTGCTGCATTATGCCTAATTCCACTTAACAGTTTATTATAATTATTCCAAGTAAATACAACACATTTCTCTGAAGATGTCATATTTTAAAAGTGTTTCAGTTTGATATTTTGACAGTGTAAAAGGTGCCTTATTTGGTGTATTTTGCTCATTAATTTATTTGAGTGGTAAAAAACCAACTTTCCAGTCAAAATACTGAATGATTATTTCAGACATTTTGCCTGAGTTGTGTTTGTTTACATTTGTGGGAACCTCATAATGAACAATGTTGTTTTGCAGTCACAGAAATGATGATAGCGGTCGTTTAGATTCTGGCGCATGCAAATTTGTTGGCAATTTCTGAGTCTTAGCAAGTGTTTTGAGGTACAACTTACTGATTTGAAACTATTGTGATGTTTCACAGTATGAAACGCAAAATGGCCTTCTGTAGCAGCAACTTTATTCTGATCCACGCTTGTTTCCTTTGCAAATTTTTATTCCAAACTTTCAAACGCAAGTGCTTTCTTGTGACTTTTCTCTCTCTCTCTCTCTCTCTCTCTCTCTCTCTCTCTCTCTCTCTCTCTCTCTCTCTCTCTCTCTCTCTCTCTCTCTCTCTCTCTCTCTCTCTCTCTCTCTCTCTCTCTCTCTCTCTCTCTCTCTCTCTCTCTCTCTCTCTGTCTGTCTGTCTGTCTCTCTCTCTCCTTCTCTCTCCTTCTCTCTCTCTCTCTCTCTCTCTCTCTCTCTCTCTCTCTCTCTCTCTCTCTCTCTCTCTCTCTCTCTCTCTCTCTCTGTGTGTGTGCATGCGTTAAAAAAAATGCATCACTTTTTTATTGCTACTGACTGTCAGTAGCAATAAAAAGTGATACTGATTTTTTTGTTCTAGCACTTGACACATTAGTTGCTATTTTCGAGTCAGGGAAAATTTGTTTCAGCAATCCTGGTGTACAATCCATGGAACTGTAACTGTTGGGTTGTGCAACAGTATAGAAAGTAAAGGCACCTTCAGCAGCACTTACACTGTCCCTAGCTCACTATTTGTTTTTACAAAAATGTGTCAATTTCCCTGATGAACATGCCCCCTAATACACTTCAAATGTTTCTCAGTGGCAATATGTAAATCTAAGTCTCGCACTCCGTGGTTTGCGACCGAAACATATGTTCCTGGACTACAAGTAATACATTCAGCTTCCCTTTCTTCTCTTCCAGGACAAAAACACGGGTATTTTTCTGATAGTTTGTCTGTAAATTTGCATTTTCTCTTCGGTATACTGATTGATCATCTGGAACAAATAAAATTAAAACAATAATCATAATATCATTAATATTACGCACGCAACCTCAAACCACATTCTTGAAACTTTGATAGACAATGATTTTTTTTCTTCTGATTCCTTAAACAATTGTTATTTTTCTATATATTATATTGTAATGAATAACATTTTATTTCTACTTACATGGTAAGCTGATTTAAGCAAGCAATTGCTTCGATGAATCTTGATGGATAAACTGTAGATTATCATAAACAGTAAACACACGACAAATGCTAACGCTACACGCCGTCCATATGTGATCGAAAAGCGAAGCTGGCTGCTAATGAAGATCGGAAACGGGGAGCGAAAAGCGATGCTAAAATGTAATATCGGAAGTGAAAACGCTACTCAATTGCCGATGTAATTGGTCGGGTAACCACTTCTGAATTCTGAATTTAATGCTACATTGTTACCAATAGAGAAAATCTCCCATTTTTACGTGGGGTAGCACTAGAGTGAAAATAAAACGTCCAATCACTGGAAATGCGGACAAAACAGGGAATTCACAAAAATGTGTGCGGACAGTAATTTTTACTTTCCAAAATGAGAATCAATCCGCATAAATGAGGACGTATGGTAACTCTAATGATAAGGTTACTGTTTGTTGCAGAATATATTATTTCTAATAATTGCTTTTCTACGGATGAAAGCTGAGACACAATGGTCTTGATGATGGCTGGTGTCAGGTCAGGATAAAAATGCACTGTTGTAATTTGCTTATAATTTTTTTTTAAAACACTAGCTGGATGAGGCTGGTAAGCGCTATCTACGTCTGACCAAAGATGACTGGAGCACACATGTCAACAAGTCCCTGGCAGCAGGAACTTCCTTTGATGTAAGGGGATTCCAAGGGGACTATAACGTAACTGTGTGGTATCGTGGGAAGCCTATCGAGCAAACATCATTCTCTTTAGGGAAGGACAACAAAACTGTTGACATTTCTATCAAAGGAGATGGAAGTAAGTCTCTTGCAATGGTGGTTGCAGTGTCACTGGTTCTGTCTTTGTTAAAGTGTACATTAGATTAGTTTATTTTTTTCTGCACAGTTGTTTCATCAAGTAATATAGATAGATACCATTTCCATTTTTGAGTGAATGTGTTGATTTTCCAAGCATCATACCACAGTCTTATTGAAGGAGGCTATGCTCAGAGTGTATTTCTTATGGACTTTGTTAATATTGTACACATCATTATCTGAATTTCTCCTTGCCGTGAGCCAGATCATCTGTTGGTAAAAGCTCGTGAAGGAAGCTGCTGTGCTGTGTAACAGCCAAATCATTCTCTTTTCAGTCTCTTCATAGCTGATGCACAGTGTTGTATCTCTGTGTGATGAGTATTAGTTGAATGCTTTAAAATGGCATAAGTCATATTATATGTCATGACAAAATCTTTCTTCAGGCGAAATTCACTTGCCTCCTGAAATTAATCCCTTTGAACACGTGGACATAATACATGAGACAACAACTCAGAACTTGCAGACACTGGGACAGGCAACATCAACTTCATCATCACCACAGCTAAAGTGTGTGACCAGAAAGTCTATAGAATCAGAGGTAGGAGATGACAAGAATGCTGATGTCACTTGCAATGATGACGAAGTTCTTACTGGCTGCTCCAGCTTTCTGAAGGTAAGTGGTAATGTTTGGGTGCACTTCGATGTATTTAAACATGTCAGGGTTTAGAAATTCAATGTTTCATTATTCATCTAGAAAGTAATGATCTATCCAACAATTTTTTGTATTTTTAATTTCTTATACAAATTGGACAGTGTTCTTTCAAAGTAAAAAGAGTTAATAGGCAAAAGGCAAGGAAAATAACCATCAAATGCTGAATCCATAACTTGTTATGTATCATGCATTCAGTACGGGCATATAAATAATATTTACTGATCTAATATAGCTAAACTGTAATGACGTTTAAATTTCTCCCTACTGCTTAACAGCAAAATGTGGAAGGTACTTTACTTTTTTTTTTTAAAGTTAAACTGATTTATGAGTTAGGACATTTTTATTTAGCCATAAATGTACTATTCCTATTGTTATCAAAGAAGGTAAAGAGAACATTTATATTATTTGACGCCAGGGACTTATATCGGTGTATTCCTATTGTTATCAAAGAAGGTAAAGAGAACATTTTTATTATTTGACGCCAGGGACTTATATCGGCGTATTCCTATTGTTATCAAAGAAGGTAAAGAGAACATTTATTATTATACTGCGATGCCTGCAGTTTGCTTAGAGGAGCCATTGAGATATTAGCACTGCGATGCATGCAGTTTTCTTAGAGGAGCCATTGAGATATTATTATACTCTGATGCCTGCAGTTTTCTTAGAGGAGCCATTGAGATATTATTATACTGCGATGCCTGCAGTTTGCTTAGAGGAGCCATTGAGATATTATTATACTGCGATGCCGGCAGTTTGCTTAGAAGAGTCATTGATCTATTAGATGTATTGAACTATTGTGATTTACATGATGTGCTTAAACCGTGTCCTATTGACAGTGTATCAGTGATGTCCTTGTAACTGTGGGTAATAAATCGTAAACAACTGTACTACATCCATTTCAACATTTCCTGAATATTAGATGTATGTTTGGTGTGTGTGATCATCATTATAATATATTAGCACTACACGCATTCGCGGCCATTGACTTGTCTATACACCCACACGCCACGTCGGCCACCTGTAAGCCCGACTATGCTGCTTGCCTCTAACAGCGCACATAATATAGCCCATTTACATCCATCCTGATGATGTCCAACGTTTGCTGATGTCATCAAGAATACAACATTAACAATTGTCATCTGACACCACTTATCGCAACTATATATATATATATATATATATATATATATATATATATATATATATATATATATATATATATATATATATATATATATATATATATATATATATATACACTTCTACACTGACTTCTACACACACCTCAACAGTGGTGGCCACAATACATCTAAGCAGTGACTTCTACAGTGGTTGGCCAGCTCGATGGGGCTATTAACAGTGATGTTTTCAAGTTCAACAGTAGTGGACATTATTAACTGAAAGCACCCGGCGTTGCCCGGAAGTCTCTCGACCTTACTACAGTAGAATCCAGTCCTTGTTTCCTGAGCGGAAATCCAATAGAACATCAGTGTTGACAGTATGAAATTTTGTGCACAAGTTATTCAAGTCGAGTTGCAGTGTTGCCAGTTCGGATGTTCTGCGAGCAAGTTCAACATATCAAGGGTCTGAGTGGTCGAATATACCTGTTCCTTGAGTCACAGAGTTCCTGTACCCCTTCAGCGGTCAATCCTCTGTTCCTTGGACTGTGTATTATATGAACATCATTGCTGCTATCCTGGAGGCCAGGATTTTTTGCCAGTTTAAGATAAGTGGCTATTTGTTGTTGTAAACTGTGTCTCTGTGTTGTGTTGGTAATTAGGCCTTCCTCAATACATAAGCCATTTATATTCCTTGTTTCTATGTTATATATGTTCTATGTCAGCGGGCAGGTTGGGTGGAGACTTTCGTAGGATACATCCCACTTCACCGAGGGCCTACGAAAGCGTTCTTTAGGGACTGTGTTGTCTGAGTTCGTAGCGTAAAAGATCCCTTGTTATATTCTTGGGCAGACTCTGTTTACGTCGAATTCAGTCTTTGATAATATTGTTTAGTTGTGCCGAGATGTCCCATTGTTGTTTTTGTTATATTTTCTCTATTCTTTAGTTTTGCATTAATTTGGTTGTATTTGTCCGCCTCCCCTTCCTATCGTTTATTTCTTTACAACTTTTCGTTTATACACTGTGTTGTCATTGTCTCATCGTCCTATTCGCAGCTGTCGTTGCAAATTTTGCAATAGTTTTTCACTTTATTTCTGCTTTTTCTTTTATTTGATTCCTGCGAACGTTGTCGTTTGTTCTTGATAGTTTGCCTCTGTCTTTCTTGTTTATATTATTCATTGTGTCATACACTGTCAAGATTATAATGCACAATAAGTATATAGGTGATTAATTATATTAATGATAAGTAAAGTAATTATACAAGTTCTTGGGCAAAGACTTGTCACCCACTGAGTTGGGATAAAGTGAGTTTTTAAAAAAATTATTACACAAGGTATTTATCTTATATAATCCAGCATAATGTTTACTTTGGATTATTTCATTGCACAAGGGAAAACCCTTGGCAAAACTGAGGAGAATTTAGAAGAATTTGCACTTGCAGAATATGCCAAGGCGCAGAAGGCTGAAGAAAAGAGACAGAAAATTGAAGCTGAAGATAGGAGATTGCAGATGCAGGGAGATTAGAGAAAATTCCAAATGGAAATGGAAAATAAAAAAATTGGAAAGAGAGGCTTAAAATAAAAAAATTAGAAATGGAGGCTGAAAAACAGAAAATGTTACACGACGAGAGAGTCTTAGCTATGGAGCTGGAAAAAATAAAGGTAGTGAATATGGTTAATGCTCAAAATGAGACAATCAATCAAACAACTTCTAATAAGGCAAATACTAAATCATATGATATTAAATTGCCTGTTTTCCACTCTGTCTGTGACGATATCTCGTTCTATCTAAATAGATTTGAACTTTCATGCGAATCTCATAAGGTAGATAAATCGCAATATTGTGATCAACTTAGGAAGTTATTTAAGGGTGAAGCTTTGAATACTATAAGTATGTTAGAAGGTCCTGAAGCAAATAACTATGATGTGGTCAGAGCTGCCTTATTTAAAAAATACCAACTGGATGAAGAAGGTTATCGCCAACGCTTTAAGTCTCTATTGCCGGAGACAGGGAAAGATTTTTCAGATTTTATATCTGATATTAGCCTTACGTTTTCACGTTGGGTTGAACTTTCAAAAACTGAACACACATATGAAGCCCTTAAGGACTTATTGCTCCGGGACAAAGTTATGTCATCAGTGAGTAAATCTTTTCTTTCCTTTCTTCATGAGCGAAAGCCTCCTAATTTGAAAGAAATGGAACAATACTGTCGCCAATATGTCACGGCACATCCTAATGTAACGGTTAGCAATTCTAAAGTCGAAGAAGGTTTACCCGTGGCTTCAGCTATGCCATATGATCCTAATTGGCGACGTAGATATCAAAGTGCTGACCGAAATGTTGGTGGTAGATATAATCGTAATTTTGGACAAAACCAAGGGGGTCCATCACGTTATGATTCTTCTTCAAGAAACTGGAGACAATTTAACGGTCCTCGACGTTTTGGGCCCAACAATTATGAAAATGTTGGGAGGGGTAACTACAATAGAGGTTATCAACCTGATAATAATTTTTCTCGAGGACAACAAGATCCATCTAACAGATATTTTGATCAAAGGGGAAATAGTAATCGCGACAATGCTAACAGGGGTTCAAATCAGAACAATAGTTTCAAGAGAGCGAATAACAATGCTCTCAATAGAGATAATAGTCGTGATAGATCGCGATATAACGGTAGATCTCAAAATGATAGATCGCGATATGACGGTAGATCTCAAAATGATAGATCGCGATATGACAGTAGATCTCCAAATAATAATAGATCCTTTCTCCATGCTAACTCTGCTCAACAAGAGCCTCAGGATGTTAATAGTCAAAGTAACAATAATAATGGTGTCTCTAACATTATTGCTTGCTCTGCTTTCGATTTCGAGAGAGCATCTCAGTGCCCGGAGTGCACAACTTTGTTTCAACCTACAGCTATAACTACCTTGAGTTGCGGTTATCCTCTACCCCCTCTTCCTGCCGCAGCTGCGCATGACGGAAGAGGGTCTCTTACTCTACATAAGGGGTTTGTGAATAATAATCCAGTCTCAGTTCTCTTTCATTCTGGATGCGCAACTGTTGGAATTAGGCAGTCTCTAGTCCATCCATCTTGTGCAACAGGTAATATGGTGAAATGTGTGACATTTGGTGGGACAGTTGAGAGTTTTCCGACTGCCATAGTCCACATTGCCACACCCTTTTTCACTGGGTATATACACGCATGTTTGCTCAGAGCACCTATCGCTGACCTTACTGTCGGACAGATACATGGTGTAAAGGTTTTTACGCCGGTACAAATTGCTGCTTGGGAACAGCAACATCACCTTACTGCTTCTACCTTAGGAACTATGCCAAAATCTTATCACCAAGTACATTTTGCTAACGCAATGCATTCTGCTAATTTGGTGCAATCTTGTAGTATTGATGATACGATTGTTCATCATACTAATTTGAGTGCTTCTTTTAGCCCAGTTCGACATACCTCAGTACATCGCAAATCTAACTTTGATTCTTCTTTAACTACTATTGTAGAAGAAGATCCTTCGATTTTGTCTGACACAGACACTAACTTTAGTGCTACGACTGAGTCTATATCCAGTCACGTTAATGGCAACTTCTTTACTGCAATGGCTAGTGTTTTCTTTGCTACATGTACGAACGTAATACCTTATGAGTATCTTTACTTTTTTTGCTGGGCCGGTTAGCTCAGTATCTTCGTCTTTTACGACTTTTTATCGTACTTTCTGCTTTTCTTTTAAACTTCGACGTAGGTCCAAGTTTACTACTGTCTGCTTTTACATCTTTATGGTATATTTCTTGCTTTTTTCTTTGTCCAGTACACAGGCTATGACTTCAGTTCAGCCGTTTAGATGTACGCTTTTGTCTACTGCAGTTATGTCTTGCGCAAAATCTCGGATTGTCAGCCATCATGACGCTCTTAGTCGTCATTACCATGCTCTAGATTTGCCTTTTGACGAGGGTATCATTTGTATATTCACGACGTTTCTATACGTCATTGCCCACGTGATTCTACTTGACTCTCATTTTCTCGATTTTCTTATAGATTTCGGGTTTATTTATATACCCACGACATTATTTTACATTAACACTCTGATAGTACATTTGTATGACCTTGTTAAGTCATAACTCTAAATTAGTTTGCACTACTTTCTCGGTTACCGTTTTAGTGTAACGGAGGAAGGTTTGATTATAACCATACAGGGGCCGGAAGTTTACATGGCCACATTTGATAGCTAAAGATTAACATTAACTGTAATATATTATAAAATCTTACGGTTATCAAACAGAGATGTTCATTTGTATTTTTTCACAGCATATGATTTTCCATGAGAGTCAGCGCTGTTATTTTGAGGGTCTCAACCGTTTACCAGATTTATCAAGACTGTTCCAGCTTTTCTTTCGGCATTTGACGCTACTTTAGATGTCTTCGGTGCCTTATTGCTTACAGAATGGTCTGAGACTTCGGAACCCATCTCTGATTTGTACTTGTTCGAGATAGTTAACAACATTGTACATTAATATAGGATATTATATTAGAAGATTTTGTATTATGATTGGTATAATTTCTTTACTATGGTGTTAATATATTGCTGTGTTTTACAGTGTTGAAAGTATAATATTGTAATGATACCATTATTTTTCGAAACTTATCATTGCGATACATGTCCATATTGTATTGTTTTTGGAAAATATGAAGTCATGAAAGAAAGTAAAGTTTTTTCAGTCATTGTAATGCTTTTTGTGCCCAGCGCGTCAAATTTATCATGCTCAAGATATTATTTTTTGTTAGAGAATTTAATTTATCATGCATGCTATTGTATTACAATAGTATTCATTTGTACTATGCATGGTTTCATGTAATTGCTTACCATGACATATTTCTGCTTTCTTTATTCTCAGGGCATTGCTTCCCTTCATTTTTTTTCTTTTTCCTTTAAGTGTTCCATCTGGTCTTTGTTCACGTTTTACTTTTCCCTTTTCTCTTATGATGTCATGGCGTACTTATACTTCATACCTCTTTGAAGTGATATTCTTCGTAGGCTTATCCCGTTATCTGTCTATACTTCTTTCTTTTGTACGTTACACTTACTCCTACCCCTCTTTTGTTCATTTTTTATATGACTTTATAGTGGATATACTTAAGTGAAGATATTTCTATGCTACCGACCTAATGTTATTTCTATTCGATGTATGGTTTAAAAAAAAATGATGTTATCAATTTTTTCCCCGGGGGTTGCGGTAGACTGTTAAAGTCAGTTTTTTAAGCAAGGGGATTTAAACATTAATATTTTTGCATGTCAGGTCAGATTTTGTTATCTCCCTTGATTTATTACTTGCGCGTTTAAAATTATTTGATCGAGATTTTTTCTCGAATATCGTTCGAGATCTTTCCAGAAATTTCTCGTATGAGCTCAACTCACGTCTCGCGGTTATCCGCGCATGCGTGATTGTTGAGCGGGTCTGAGTTACGGCAAATCCCGTGTCAGTCGTCCTGGGTTTTGGCCGAGAAGGAGCTCCGCCATGTTTTTCAGACTGTGTGTACGGGGAAGATAGTTTTGTGAGATTAAAATGTTGGAGGTTCCCCCTGATATATATTTCTAAAGCCGAGGATTGATGGCTTATATTTATGTGGCTTATTCCTGATGTTATCAGAGAAGGTAAAGAAAACATTTATATTATTTGACGTTAGGGACTTATATCGGCGTATTCCTATTGTTATCAAAGAAGGTAAAGAGAACATTTATATTATTTGACGCCAGGGACTTATATCGGCGTATTCCTATTATTATCAAAGAAGGTAAAGAGAACATTTATATTATTTGACGCCAGGGACTTATATCGGCGTATTCCTATTGTTATCAAAGAAGGTAAAGAGAACATTTATATTATTTGACGCCAGGGACTTATATCGGCGTATTCCTATTGTTATCAAAGAAGGTAAAGAGAACATTTATTATTATACTGCGATGCCTGCAGTTTGCTTAGAGGAGCCATTGAGATATTATTATACTGCGATGCCTGCAGTTTGCTTAGAGGAGCCATTGGGATATTATTATACTGCGATGCCTGCAGTTTGCTTAGAGGAGCCATTGAGATATTATTATACTGCGATGCCGGCAGTTTGCTTAGAAGAGTCATTTATCTATTGGATGTATTGAACTATTGTGATTTACATGATGTGCTTAAACCGTGTCCTATTGACAGTGTATCAGTGATGTCCTTGTTACTGTGTTCATCCTGATGATATCCAACGTTTGCTGATGTCATCAAGAATACAACATTAACAATTGTCATCTGACACCACTTATCGCAACTATATATATATATATATATATATATATATATATATATATATATATATATATATATATATATATATATATATACACTTCTACACTGACTTCTACACACACATCAACAGTGGTGGCCACAATACATCTAAGCAGTGACTTCTACAAATATAAATTAACGGAACATAGACTAATCCCAGTTTTAATTTTTGTCCTATTTTGACATAAAGTGCACTGCCACTCCCTTCCTTAATTTTATGTCTGTCAATGCATCTTTTCTTCATGTGCATATTGGTCTGTATGTCATAACTTTTGTACCTTATGTTTCAAGACAAGTTTCTGTTCAGGTTAAAGATATTCTTGTAATGAATGTATTCCAGAACAATGATTGGCGTCGAGATGGTGAGCAAATTGTTCTGACCAATGGACAGGTTGTGTGTAATAGCTAGATAAACCATTAATGTGAGAAAAAACATTGCAGGGAATGATGTGAAATCATAATGTGCACATACACATATATGGCCACACACGCACACACATACAGAAGTAACAAGCTTGCTGTGTTTTTATTTTAAATATCAAATAATGATGAAATCACCACTTGTGCAGCAATCTTAGTCCATACCTATATAAAGGCGTTAAAGACTAGAAGCAGTGCACCATTGCAGACAAGTCGTCAAAGACAACTTAGGAATGTTGGGCTTATAATGACTGCCATGTTCATCATAAAAGGAAGACCAGATTAAATATAAGTCACATGTCCAGAATGGAAAAAGCACTGTAGCAAGGCAGATTACAATGTAAGACACTGTGGCAGTTAGGGAAAGAAGAATGAGAAGTCTAACATGAGTTGGTATAGACGGGGTAGAAAAAAGGGATGTGCGGAAATGATGCGCATAGGAAGGGTCAAAACAGAAAAAGGTTAGGCACGCTTCTGAGCGAGTAGCCAGAGGCGTGAGAGAGGTCAGGACAGAACTACCAGAAAGAAGGAGGGCAGCCATTTTGAAGGCGATCTTAAGTTAGAGGAGACTTTGTGTCGTTTCTTAGATATCCAGGGTCCGGATTGTGTAGACATAAGCCTCAGCATATAGACAGAGTGATGAGTCCCAACAAGGCACAAAAAGGAAGGAGCGGTTAAGCTCTATTTTGAAAAAGGGGTACGTAGAGTGAATTAGTTATGACAATTCGATGGCTTGGATCTTCTTTGATCCTTAGCCACCGACCGTCAAAGCAGTCAGTGGCCATCACACCTGGTTGCGTCTTGTAGGACAACAACAAATTGATTCCACTGTGCTCGGTCGGTGGCCATTCTTCGTACAGTGCCCCAACTCTGGTTCATTCTTTGCATCTCAGCCTCCACAGTCCTCCGCCAAGTTGTTTTTGGTTGGCCTCTCTTTCGTTTTCCTTCAGAGGTCCATAGCAAAGCTGTCCTAGTGTTGGCATCGGGGTCTCTTCTGAGGACATGGCCAACCCAGCTCCAGCATCTGCCAGCTATGATGGTGTGCATGTCCTCTTGCTTGCTCTGAGTAAGCAGATCTTGGTTGATGATGGTATTCGGCCAAAAGATTCGGAGAATTTTTCTTAGGCATGTTGTGTGAAAAGAGGACAATTTCGACATTTCCTTCTCTGTAACTCTCCAGCATTTTGCACCATAGAGAAGCACAGAAAGCACACAGCCCTGATATAATCTTAATTTTGTGCTTGTGCTGTACTGAGAGGACTTCCAGATGTTATTTAGACTTAAAAAGGCTGTTCTTGCTTTGTTCATTCTGTTGTTGATGTCTTTGCTTGCCCCGCCGACTGGAGTTACTATGCATCCTAGGTATGTGAAGGTGTCTGTCTGTTCCAGTTGCTGATTCCTTACTGATATAGGCTCACGGTTGCTCACATTGAGCGTCATGACCTCTGTCTTCTTTCGATTGATGTTCAAGCCCACCTGCTGGCTATACGTATTAAGTCTATCCGTTTTTTTCCTGGATGTGTTGATATGAATGTGCTAGTAGTGCAATGTCATCTGCATATTCCAGATTTTCCAATGTAGAAAATGTAGTCCATCTTATTTCTCGTGGACTGCCCTCTGTTGTCTGGCGCATCACCCAGTCTATGACTGTTAAAAATAGAGTGGTTGATAAGGGGTATCCTTGTCGTACTCCTGTCTTCACCTTAAAAGTTAGGTTAATCTGCCCAACGCTACACGTAAAGTTGGCATAGAGGCTTTCTATGATTGACACTATGCAGCTTGGAATTCCATAAGCCCTCAGTATTTTCCATAAACTGTCCCTGTATATACTGTCAAAAGCCTTTTCAAAAGATGGCTTGGATATTTGTGCAAAAATAGCGGCCACCTAGAGTTAGGAAAAGTAACATTCCCCGGAGTTGTCCGGTAACTATCTTAATAACCTGAACCTTAACCAGTAGTAATAACCAGAACAAGAGAACCATAAGAAGGAATAAAAGGACATAGGCAGTAGTAACACCCAAAGAGACAATAGACATAAGACATTGCAGTTCCGAATACATGGTTGTACGGAAGCTAATATTGTTAAAGAGGGAAGAATCGGCCGGACCCAGATTGTTGGAAATTCCGCAGACGGCATTGTTCTACATATTGTAAATAAACATTTGTTCTAGTTGAAGGCGGCGTTCCCATGTTGTATGGAGTTGCTACGTAGTATTATGTTGTCACTAAATATGTGTTATGTAAACAGTCGATAACCGTAAAGTCAATCACCAACGCTTGAGGCAAAAGATCCTGGGTAAGCAAAGGCTGTGTGCAGCAACCAACGGATAACCAGCGCTGCCACAACACTGAGATTGAAAAGGATTCATGATCACAGACACTTCGTTTCATCGAAAAGAGCTTTTAGATTTGACACCAAAATCATTATAACTCTAAGAGTATTACAGATAAACTCCGCCTATGCCGGTCCCAAGACCGGATGAAAAAGGAGGAGGGCGGCCTGCATGGAGGTCGTAAGGAGGCAGCACCTCCACCATGCAAAGGCACAACAGGCCAATCACCTGTTTGCTTTAAATCGCGATTAAGCGAAATATAAGAGAGAAAACCGGACTGATTCTAAAGGCGGCGAACTGGAACGGACTACGGACTACGACTTATATAACCCGGAACACAAGAAGTATAAATGGGAAAGAAGAGGAGCTGGTGGAAGAGATGAGGAAAGCAAAACTAGAAATCCTGGCTATAACTGAAACGAAAAAAAAATGGACAAGGAGTCATGGATCTTGATGGCAACACGCTGCTCTACAGTGGTGTACCCATATCTAAAAGAGCTAAAGGGGGCGTGGGTTGCATTGTGGCCAAAAATAAAAAAGATAGTATCAAGGGATGGAAATTTGTCTCGGATCGCATTATGGTTGTACAACTAAAAGAAGGAGAAACCATAGTCAACCTGGTCATAGTGTATGGGCCAAATGAGGATGAGAGAGCAGAGGTCAAGGAGGAATTCTTCGAGCTGGTTCAAAAGACAGTGGATGACTGCCTAGATTAAATTATCATGCTCGGAGATTTCAATGCCAGAGTTGGAAATGACCATGCTAGATGGGGTGGAGTAATCGGAAGATATGGAGAAGATACTCTCAATGACAATGGAAAGCGACTCCTTAGATTCTGCAATGAGCAGAATCTTATCATTACAAACACAAAGTTCCCTCATAAGCGCATACATGCATACACTAGATGTGAACCAACAAAGAATGAGAAGTCAGTGATCGACTATGCCATAGTTAGGAGGAGCTCATTCAAGCATGTCCGGGGTGCTAGAGTCTGGAGGGGGCCAGAGATTGGAAGTGATCACTACCTGCTTACAATAAAAAAAAAAACAACTGAAAGAGTTGCACAGCCTAGGAACTGCCCAACATCATGCAAGAAACAAAGTAAACGAAAGGGAGAAATGAGCATTAAGACCTATAAGCTGAGAGAGCCAGAAATTAAAACCAGATATCAGGGGCTTATAGCTACAGCGGTGAGAAACACAGAAGAACAACCTGATGACTTGGAAACCCTCTGGCTTAAATTCAAGGACATCATAAAGACAGTTGCTGCAGAAGCATGCGGTGGTCCGATTTGGGAACAAGAGAAAGAGGACACCTTGGTAGACAGTGGAAGTCAAAGAGAAAATGAGAGAGAAGAAAATGGCATGGAAACAATACTTAGGAGTTAAAAACACAGCAGGACAAATAGAGAAATTTAGAGAATATGTGTGGCCGAGTAGGTTATACGGCACTAGTAGTTATATTGATTTTTATTTAGTCACAGTTAATCTTTTGTATTTTGTTGTGGTTCAAGTGCTAACTGGCCTTCCGCCAGAGATGGTAATACTTGACTTTTACTCATTTTTCTTCTTCTTCCCAGTTAGGTTCTTCCCTTTGAGTTTGGTGATAAGCAAAACAGTTTCAGCACAACAACGTATATCCAAAAGAAATTATTGTAAATTTCCACAAACAGCAATTCAGTCGAAAATTATATTAGACTTTATTGATGTCATTAGACAAACACTGTAAATTTCACAAAATGATGGTTGTTTATCCAAAATGAAAAATATATAATCCAACTGAATAATATACACACTTGTCTACTAAAAAAAAACTTGTCTTGATATCCTCAAAGACGAAGTTCACCTAACGCTATCTGTAAAAATCCTCTAGTCTAAAATCATGGTATCATTGGAATCATAAATCCTGAAATCTCTGCCTATCGCCCACATCTCTTCTATTTATACTATTTCTTCTTCTTCCCCGCATTTTTCCACACATCCCGTTCTTTTTTCACACGGTACAATTTCTGCACACGACTCTCTGTTTTCGACTTTTTGCACACGACTTTCTGTTATTTCGACTTTTTTCACATGTGTGATCTTTTCCAACTTAACAATTGGATTAAAAAAAACCCAGATCACACAAACATTCATTTCTCACTTTCCGCGCATAAAACCCATTCATTATTATCTGGGACTGACCTACGTTTGCCCTGTGAGAGCAGTAACTGCCAACTGAACTTTGAATGATACTGCGTTTTGTGTAAAAACGTCTTATTTGCTTTTGAGGTCTGTCAATCTTATATGTAGCATATTATAGCACGTATAAATGCTTAGCGTGGAAGTGGTAGGGATAATGCTAGCGTGGAAGGCCATGCGGTCACATATGTGACACTCAGAATAGAAGCAAAGAACAAGGTGCTAGCAGCAAAACAAAAGTCCTGGGAAGAATTTGGAGAAAAGCTAGAAAAAGATGCGCAAGAAAACCAGAAATTGTTCTATAAGACCCTAAAGAACATGAGGAAGGAAAACAATGCCCTCTCAAATTTATAAAGGACAAGCAAGGCAAATTGCTTACTGCCCCAAAGGAAGTAATGGAAAGATGGAAAGAATATTTCTCAGAACTCCTGGATGGTGAGCAAGGTCAAGCATCAGAAATGATAACCACTAGCACAGAAGAGAAAACCAATGGTGGTGAAGATGACATAAAGATGGAAGAACTGAAGGCAGCACTGGAGAAAATCAAGATGGGCAAAGCAGCAGGGCATGATGGTATAACACCAGAAATGGTTAAGTACATGGGAGCATCAGACGATCTATTACTTTGAAGGATCCTACAGGCAGCGTGGTGCAACAAGGCCATACCAAAGGATTGGTAGATTGCCATCATAATACCGATTTTAATAAAGGGTGACAATCGACAATGTGGAAAACACAGAGGCATATCCCTTCTCAGTGTCCCTGGTAACATTTACTCTAGAATCCTAGAGCAGAGACTCCGATGCCTAGCTGAGCCACAATTGGATGAAGTCCAGTGCGGATTCCGAGCAAACCGACGTACTCAAAACCTAATCTTCACACTCAGGCAGCTGAGTGAAAAGGCCCTTGAGTATAAGAGTGAGATCCATCTTTGTTTCATAGATCTGGAAAAGGCGTTTGACAGGGTTCCGTGGAGCAAACTTTGGGACTGTTTGGCAAGGATGAAAATTCCAGCACCTCTGATTCATGCTATACAGCGCTTCTACAAGTCTTGCAGAAATTATGTGAGGACAGCAAACTATAAGTCAGAAGAGTTCAGGACTACCACTGGTGTAAGACAAGGCGATATCCTGTCACCTTATCTTTTCATACTCCTCATGGACGATGTCATCAAGGCATGTAAGGAGAAAACAAGAAAGTATTCAGTGGGGTACTAGAAGATGAGACAGGTCTGTATTTCAGAGCTAGCATTTGCTGACGATGTTGTCCTGATTGCTAAATCAGAGGCACATCTCCAATCCGACCTGCACGTCTGGAAGGAAGAGCTGGAGAAGAGAGGGATGGTCATAAGCAGCTCTAAAACAAAATCCATGGTGATATCACGAGAAGAAAGAGTAATCAGATTAAGCTGGGAGAACAGGTCCTGGAGCAGGTCGACCACTTTAAATACCTATTATAGACCGAAAGGGAGGCATCAAAGAAGAGTTGGCCACTAGAAAGCAGCAGCTGGGAGACTTTTTCAGGCCATAAACCGAGGATTCCTCAGCAAGAGAGAGGTTGGTAAGAAAACGAAGATGGCTGTATACTGCTCCACCTATGTCCCAGTCTTGACATATGGATGCGAGTCATGGGCAATGACCACAACTCACAAAAGCCAGATCCAAACCTCAGAAATGAGGTATCTGAGGAAGGTGGTTGAAGTAACAAGAAGAGACATGGTCCGCAACCAGACGATATGTCAAGGCCTAAAATGCCACCCCCTGCAGACCCAAGTAGAACAGTCCCAACTAAGATGGTTTGGCCATGTCTGCAGAATGGGAGAAGATCGAATACCACGACAAGCATGGGAAACAAAGAGCCAAGGATCCAGACCCCGAGGACGACCCAGAGTCCGCTGGGAGGACAACATTAGACAATCTTTGAAGGACCGAGGACTAGAATGGAACCAGGCCAGGAGGAAGACAGCCGATAGGATAGTCTGGCGCTCTCTCTTCCAAACCTCTACACCTAACGGTAGAAGGGGAACGACTGCGTAAGTAAGTAAGTATTGCAGATAACCAAATAAGCAAATGCAGAAGATGAAGTAAACCAAGAAAATGATGAATACAACCCACTGAGTGAGTTCCTTTTGGCAGATGACCAAAGTCTAATGTACAAAGATGAAATCAACTTGCAAAACCATACAAATGCACTAAATTCAACTTGTAAAAGAAACAACATCAAGATCAGCACATAAAAGAAGCTATGAATTTCAGCAGACCACCAGGCCCACTTAACATACATTTCAACGACACCAAATTTAAGCAGGTTCCATAGCTCAAATTCCTAGGAAGCATATTTACTGAAAATGGAAAATTTGACATATAAATTGAGACAAGATGCCAAAAAGTCAATGCAGTGACTTATCAAATGTCACCACTAGTCAAACATCCAAATACCAGCATGGAAACTAAATTAATAATAATAAATAATAATAAATTCTTTAAGCACCAAACACGGCGCATAAGGCAGAAACCAGTGCTCTCCAGGTTGTTCGTTGTGACGCCACTCCTCTTAGCTCTTGCACATTATTTAGGCCCAACGTTCTTCCTTCTCTTATTATTGTTCTTCTGAGTGTTTCTTTTGGTCTTCCTTTTTTCCTCTT
This sequence comes from Oreohelix idahoensis, assembly GCA_024509875.1. Classification (NCBI taxonomy): domain Eukaryota; kingdom Metazoa; phylum Mollusca; class Gastropoda; order Stylommatophora; family Oreohelicidae; genus Oreohelix; species Oreohelix idahoensis. Next base: position 590,256 of record JAMPIV010019013.1, read on the forward strand.
ACCCTCAGGAACCCAAGTGAGCGCCTGTAGTGGTATTCTGTTGTTTTGCATTCGTAGGACATGACCGATATAAGACCATCGTCTTTTCCTTATATAGTCGGAGACATATTTCTGCCTAGAGTCTTCTCTTATTTGTCGATTAGTCTTGAATTCTTTCCAACTGATGTTCATGAGTTTTCTAAGACATTTGTTCTCGAATGTATTCAGCTTGTTCTCCAATGATTTTGTTATTTTCCAACTCTCACAGCCGTATGTTAACACTGAGATAACATTTGAATTAAACAGACGAAGCTTGGTATGTATATTAAATGATCGTAATTTCCAAATGTTAGATAATCTATTGAAGGCGCTAGCTGCCAAAGCAATTCTAGTATGGATTTCACTTCTTGTGTCACCATCCTGAGTCATTTTACTGCCTAAATAATTGAAACTTTCAACTTTCTGTAGTTTTTCCCCGTTCAAGATGATATCAAAGGTCTCGTTAGAAAAGTTCATAGCTTTAGTTTTAGAGGCATTTATTTGGAGACCTATTTACAGACTAAATTACAGCTGATAAATAGTATGGTTTTACCAAATCTTTGATGTGAGTTTTCAAACATGATTACTAACCAAAACACAAGAGAGGGAAATCACATCATATGAGATGAGTTACTTAAGAAAAGCCATTAATGTTACCAGATGAGACAGATTTAGAAATGATGGCATCAGAAAAATTGTTGGTACTACATTCTGCAACAAGCATATAGAGAGACAGAAAATTAAGTGGTTTGGTCATCTCATGAGAAGGAGGCCCGATAACTTACCACTATGCGCCTACAATAGTAGAAGATCTGGTTTCAGAACACGGCAAACACCAAGAGGCACATCATGGATAGACAACAACACATACATTTTACAACAACAGTTGCTCACAGCAGCCAGCACAACACACTTGGCTCAAGAACAAACTTCAGCTCCCCACTTCGCTTTAAAGAACAAAAAAGTCAAAATAAAGCAAAGAAGTCATAAACTACAGTTTCACCATTTACATTTTGTCTTGAGACAAGAGTATGGGAGTAGGAGAAAAAAAACTGAACAAATCGAGTAGGTCACCAACAAATCATGGAACCACATATGAAGATGGAGTTTTATGTTGCCAAGTTAGAAACGAAGGAGGCTTATTGATGCGTGATGCCATATGATGATGGATGGTATCCGCATGTCTGGTTTTGTGTAGTGTGCAGATGTGTTCAGTCAAACAATGTTCATACAAAAATAACAGGGCAATCCACATAGGACGTCAGTAAACTCACGACGTATAAAGTCAATGATTCTTGTAACAGCCGTTGACGTTTTTCTTCATTATTTATTGTGGACGCCACAGTGACAAAATGGTTACGCGAATATGTAGGCACATCAAACAGTCATTATCACAGCAACATTCAATACAGCAATAGACGGTAGACAGCATTACAATGATGAGTCAGATGCATGTTATATTTCATAGTGCTGTAAATGTAGTCAGGTGAAAAACTCCATCCTTTTCTATAACAGCCAGGAGATAACCAGATGTATGAGATCAGTTCACTCTCCTTAGTCTGACTTCAGCAAGACAGACACGTCTGCCGAAGTATAAATAATGTCCTCAAAAATATCCTCTAGATAATAAAGGTTTTCCAAACCTAGTTCATTTAACAAAGTAGCAAGTAATGGTCCTTGGGACATGCATCAACCGATGCAGTACAATACAGCGACATGTGAGCTGGGAAAACATCTCGTGACGACGACTTTCGAAGACAGGCTATGAATCGAAATCGCTCACGACCCAAAATCGATAGAGTTAATGAAAAGTCAATTTACCTTGCCTTCAGGAAATACACAGAAATATCACGCCTCCCGACATGTGGGAAACACTAGAGGTATTATCTCGAATAAACGAAATATCCATTAAGAGGACTACACATCCCTGACAGAACAAAAAATAGCGGAGATCCCCTCTTCAACGAGGCATCTCTTTCGCCATTCAAATCGCTCACTCCACTAGTGGTGGGCGGAAACCGATCGACCAAAAAACAAGACCAGTCATGCGCAGTCCAGCGCAAAAAGACCACAGCTCAAAACTTAACTGCATTCAATACCAACGCGGGAAGACAAATGCTTACCGAGAAAAGTGACTATAAATTTCAAGCAGTTGTTGCCCTTGCGTTATAAAATAGATATTGTAATAAAACGATGTTGCGAGAATTTATCACGCAACATATCACCACCTCCTCCCGATAAAAAAAAATGTGGAACATATTTTTTTTTTTTTTAAATATCAAAGAGCATGCGATAAGCGGCTCAAAACGCACGAATTATGCGCTGATAATTAATTAAATTGCCTAACATGAGGCTAAATATAGAGTGTCTGGTGAGGATATACCTCAACAGAAAAATAAATATGTCTCAAAAAATATTCACATCGGGGAGGTGTCGCCAACACACATCACGTTAGCATGTAAACACAATATACGTATGCAAGTTACCATAATCATCATTAAACAGCATACTCTAATATTGTCTTTAAAAATGGATGTACAAATCTGATAGGAAAATTTAAATAGTACATTCTTTGACATGTAATGACATAAGTACATAGTAAAGTTAAACTACATGACGATCCAGGACATATGCTCTGGTATTCCGAGGGTAAGTACACAATCTAGAACTCGTCATGCTTGATACTAGTAAGGTAAGTCCTCAGCTCAACAATGACATTCTGAGAAAGTACAAGCAATATAATGCTAATTAATAACTAATATGCTTCATAAGGTACAATACATTATTAATAATTGTGGCTGTTTAGTAAACTAACGGCCCTTATATTAACTACTCAGTCCTCCTCTATCATCTTAAAAAACGAACAGAAGAAGATGACAACAAAGCACGATAGTGTGTACATATAAAGTAAGTACAGATGTGCTAATCTATTGTAGAAATATAGGTGTGTTATGACTCTGTAATATATGGAAATATAGGACATAAGTATTAGTTGGAGTCATGTGGGCATCTAGACAAAATGTCAGCCATCACATTATCCGCACCACGGATAGCTCGTACCGTGAAGTGAAAAGGTTGAAGAGCTATAGCATATCGAGTGGATCTCGAACTCTTCAAATTCTTAGTCTGAATAGCTGTAAGAGCTTTCTGATCAGTCTCTAGAATGAAATGTGCGCCCAGGAGGAATCTTTGTAGCTTTAGAATTGACCAAACCATCGCTAACAACTCACGGTCTAAAACCGAGTAGTTTCTCTCTGCCGCATTTAGTTTTCTAGAAATGTACATAACAGGATGCAGAGTATTTGCATATTCTTGCATCAGTGCTGCTCCAATCCCAGTGGATGAAGCATCACTCCGAAGAACAAAAGTCCTATCAAGAGTAGGTAATCTTAAGATGGGAGGAGAAGAAAATATATTCTTGATTTGGTCTAGTGAAGATTGGCATTCTTCAGACCAACGGACCAGATTAGGCGAACCTTTCTTCAACAATGTTGAGAGAGGTGCCATGATCGAAGATAAATTTGAAATAAATCTCCCATAAAATTGAATTAAACCTAAGAGACTCCTAACTTGTTTCTTCGTTTTAGGAACAGAGATGTTCAGTATTTTGGAAGTATTGTGGTCTTCTGTCTTCAAGAGACCATGACCAACACGATGACCCAGGAAAGAGATTTCACCAAAACCAACAAAAGCTTTAGAAGGTTTCGCTGTCAAATTATTCTCACGTAGAGTGGACAGTAAGTCATATAACCCTAAATAGTGATCTTCCCAGGTATCACTGAAGAGACAGATGTCATCTAAGTATGCGATGACATCCGAACGATGTGACAGAATTCGACGCATCATGCGAACGAAAGTGGCAGGGGCGTTCATGAGACCAAAAGGCATAACATTCCATTGAAATAGACCCCTAGGTGTAGAAAAAGCAGTAAGAGGTTTGGCATGCTCTGCTAAAGGCACTTGCCAATAACCTTTAGACAAGTCAAGTTTAGTGAAGAATCTAGAATTAGAAAGTCTAATCAGTAGATCTTCTAACAAAGGCATCGGTTCAGCATCGAACTTTGTGACCTGATTCAATTTGCGATAATCAACACAAATTCGTATGTTCTTATCCTTCTTCCGGACAATAACCATGGAAGAAGAATATGGTGAAGTCGATGGTTCAATTATATTTAATTGAATCATTTCATCCAATTCCTTTTCCACTTGCGACTGAAAGTGTATAGGAATAGGATAAGGCCTAACCCTAATTGGATTATTGTCGGTAAGAATTATGTCATGTTCTATGACATCTGTGTGTCCAGGAATGTCAGTGAGAACATCCTGAAATGTTTGTAACATCGACGAGACTTGTCGATGTTCGTCACCAGAAAGATTAGGAGAAACAGAAACGTTTTTCCAAGATTCCGTAGAATGTAATGGAACCACTGGAAGGGGAAGATTAACATCAGAGAAGGTAGATTCCTCATCCTGTATGACAGACAGGGATGAAAAATGACCTTGAGGTGCAGGAGCATCATCCGTTGCCTGGAAAATAGGCAGCAAATAGTCCGGACGTTCGTGAAATTCCGAAAGCATGTTTATGTGGAAAGTTTTATGCTTTCCATCAATATCGACCACATAGTCAACATCGGAAATCCGAGAGACTATTGCATACGGACCTTTCCATGCAATAAGAAGTCTATTTTCCCTACTGGGGAGTAGGACGAATGCTTTGTCACCTGGACAAAGTTGTCGTAGACATCTATTCTTGTTAGCAAACTGTCTTGCCTTCTCTTTAGCAATTTCTATAAAGCAGTTGCTAGCTTACATGCCTCAATGATCTTTTGTCTAAGAGCAATGACATACTCATATGAGGATTGAGTTTCATCGCTAATATCATCGGCAGTGATGAGATCGTGTAATAAAGACATAGGGCCGCGTGGACGCGCGCCAAAGACAAGTTCGAAGGGAGAAAATCCTGTGTGTTCATTAGGGACTTCTCTATAGGCAAAGAGAGCCGCGGGTAAAACCCTGTCCCAATCTTGAGGATGATCTTCAGTTATCTTACCAAGCAAAGTCTTGAGCGTTCTATTCAGACGCTCAACTAACCCATTAGACATAGGATGGTAGATACTACTGAGAGATCGTTCAATATGTAAGGTAGACATTACCTGTGACATAGTGTCAGATATGAGTTGAGTGCCATGGTCTGACAATATTTCTCTGGGGAACCCCAAGCGAGAAAATATCAACCAAAGAGCATCTGCGATATCTGTAGTAGATATGCTCTTAAGAGGAATAGCCTCTGGCCAACGTGTGCACATATCGACACATGTAAGGATAAACTGATGTCCTCTGGCCGACTTGACCTTAAAAGGGCCAATAATATCTATGGCCATTTTCTGAAACGGCCGAATAGGAATGTCAGCAGCCTGGATAGGCGCAGCATGTCGTGGTCCTCTAGATTTGACCTCCTGACATACCTTGCATGATCGGCAGTAAATACGAATGTCCTTATTGACAAAAGGCCAAAAGAAAGCCGCAAGGACTCTCGACTTCGTACGGGAAAAACCCATATGTCCAGCACATTGCGAGTCATGAGCATGTTGTAATATTTGCACTCTCATGCTCTTGGGAACAAGAATTTGCGAATGTGCCGACGTAGTCGAATCTTGTACCATACGTACAAGTACGCCGTTTCTCATTGCAATCCAAGATTTTCTATTTGTATCCTGATTCGGATCACCTTTCTTCGCAAGAACGAAGAATTTTTTTAAAGAAGGATCTTCTTCTTGCAATTTTATGAAAGAGTCACGAGTGATTACTAAGTGACTATCTTGGCTATCAACTTCATTATCACTATTCAGTGAAGTTTCGGGTGTTCGTAGAGCTTGTGCTCTTGTAACTACTGCATTTGTAGCTTGCATGTTATTATCTTCCCAAGCAGCAATCTGCTGTGGGGTATACTCCCTAACTCCGTGAATACGACCAATAATAAGGTCCGCAATAGGATTAGGTAAGAGACAAGCATGCACATCTCCAGTAAAGAAAGGAGTGGCAATGCGAATTACAGCAGTAGGATATTTTTCTAGAGTGCCGCCAAATGTGACACATTTAATAACCCTTCCTGTAGCACAAGATGGATCTACAAGCGATTGTCTAACACCAATAATGGTGCATCTGGAATCGAAAAGTAGTGAGACCGGAGTATCATTAACAAGACCCTTATGTAGAATTAAAGAACCCCTCCCGTCATGCGCAACAGCAGCAGGAAGAGCGGGAAGTGGGTGACCACAACTCAAAGTAGTTATGGTACCCGGTTCGAATAAAGTACTGCATTGGGGGCATTTGTTTGCTCTCTCAAAGTCAAAAGCAGAACCAGTGACAGCGTCAAAGTTTTTACTATCAACAACATGATTACAGGCTCCCTCAGTTTCCTGTTGTACAGCATTAGCCTGCTGATATCTCTTTTTTTTTTTTGTGTTGAGATCTACCCCGACTATTATTACCTCTGAAGTTATCAGAGTTATTATTATCTCTGCAGTTATTATTGTCTCTATTGTAATTGTTATCCTGGTTCGAATTCCAGTTTCCACGATTACTATCATGTTCACATTGATGCGAACATCTATTTGTTTGGTTCTGAGGTCTTCGGCAGGAATAACCTCTATTACCATATCCTCTTTTGAAATGCTTATAATTATTAGGGTGATAGTAACGAGTACTATCAGGTTGTCTCCAATTCTTCGAAGAAGAATCACCATGAAATTGATTTCCATGATTTTGACAGAAATTACCGCTACTCTTTCTATCAAAATTTTGTTGGAATCTACGAGCAAAGTTTTGGCCATACGGAGCTGCCGAAGCAACTGGTAAACCTTCTTTCACCTTAGAGTTACCCATGGTTATGTGTGGGTGCGCAGTTACGTATTGGCAACAGAAATCTTCCATTTCTTTTATTGTTTTAGGTTTACGTTCATGAAGGAAAGCAAGGAAAGACTCATTGACAGACGACATGACTTTGTCTCTAAGTATTAAGTCCATAAGTCCTTCATAAGTTTTTTCCGTCTTAGATAGTTCAACCCATCGTGAGAAAGTAATGCGTATTCTTGCAATAAACTCGGAGAATTCAACTCCATTTTCAGGTAACATGTTTTTAAATTGTAGACGATAGCCGTCTTCGTTAAGCTGATATTTCTTTAACAAAGCGGCCCTGACAACCTCATAATTGTTCTTGTCAGGTTCATCCACCATATTTAATATACTTAGAGCTTTACCTGTCAGTATCCCTGATAACTGATAAACATATTTTGCTTTGTCTATGTTATGAGCTGTACATGCTTGTTCAAATCTGTCCAGATAGAACATTATGTCATCACTGGAAGGACTAAATGTTGGTAACTTAATCTTAAAAGTATCATTATTAGCCTTACCAGAAGATGAACCCTTGTTTGAATCATTACCATTACTCATGCTCGTCAATTTCAATTTTTCCAACTCTAAAGCTAAGACCTTTTCTTCATGTTCCATTTTTGCTTTCTCTTTCCTCTCATCAGACTCTCTCTGTAATCTTCTTTCCTCAGCCTGAGCCTCTTTTTGAAGTCTTTCATTTTCAGCTTCTTTTTCAAGTCTTTTATTTTCAGCCTCTTTTTGAAGTCTTTCAGCTTCTAGCTGTAGCTGGAGTTTTCTCTCCTCAGCTTCTGATTCCCTTTTTTGTTTTTCCATTTCCATTTGGAATCTTTTTTCATCCACCTGCATCTGCAGTTTCTTTTGTTCAGCTTCCATTGCTTTATCATATCGAGCAGTTGCAAATTCTTCTAACTTATCACCAGTCTTCCCAAGCAATTTACCCTGCTCAATAAAGTGCTCAAATGTAGACATGTTGTCTAACATATGAGTCCAAAACCTGAAATAATTAACTAATTTATTTCAAACCTAAGTGTAACAAGTCTTAATTAAGCACTTGTATATTCACATCACATTATATTATCCCAGTCTCTGTGGGAAACAAGTCTCCAATCAAAGAACTTGTATATGAAATATCAGCACTCAATTCTTGATCATAAGTGCACTTCTCATTCAATAGTGCACGACACTATTCATCATTCATTTATCATCAGTGTAGTAGTAACAGTGCATTAGCATAGCCCATTAACTAATTACTATAACTGTAAACAATGACTATGTAAACACATGCAGAATGTAAACATTGAAAATGTAAACAATGCAAACAATGTAAACAATAACAATGTAAACAATAACAAAGATCAGCAACAATACAAAAACGTTCGCAGAAATCAACTAAAAATAAAGCAGAAATTAATGAAATATCACAAAAAATGTGACGATATCTGCGCTATAATTAAACAAAATACATGACACCACAGTGTATAAACAAAAATGTTGTATGAAACTAAATTATAGACAAGAGTAGGCTAACAAATACAAACAAATCAAAACAAAACTAAAGAATGCGAAATAATAACGAAAACAATATTAAAACATGTCATCACAGCTAACATAAATAGCAACAGAAGTCGCTTAGCAAATTCCAGTATCGGAAATTTGCAAACCCTACAGAAAACGCTCACAATAGACGACCTCTATGACGTGGCATAATCTAACGGAGACACCACCCAACCGAGAACCCGCTGAAATATAAACATATAAATATACAAATAACATATAGACATATAACATATAGAATGAGATGATACACAGAAGACTCAGCAGAAGTATAAGGGCACAGTTTACATACAAACAGGCCACTTAACTTATAGGCTTCCAATCGTAGAACAGCAGAAAAAACGGATGTCAATCAACGTCCTAAAGAGCGAAGCTCCAACGATGATGGCACATCTGAACTGCTTCCACTGCTAACACGATGGTACAAGAGCTTCTGAAATACTGTGTGTTGAGTTGTTTCGGCACTTGACCTTCTAATCCAAAAGTAAGTTGATGGAAATCGGTACTTGGCCTTCTTCAGAAAACAACCCGTTTCAACCGGCACTTGACCTTCACAAAAACGACAGCACTGGAACCTTGACAGCAGCAACTTGCTTGACTTGCGTAAAAGATAACAGCAGTCCAAGTTATCCGGCAACATGTAACAACGCCGGGTACTGTCAAATTCTTGTTTCCGTCAAAAAGTTGAAATTTTGACTTTTACCGGGCAACGCCGAGTACTTTGAAAATTTTGAAGATGTTGACTGTATTGAAGAATGTTAATTTCTTGAAGGATGCTGATGAATTCTTGTTGAAAATGAAGTGGGTAAGGGACCCCGTGTTTGCTGGTACCAGAATCAAACCAGCTTATGGCCACCAAATGATGCGTGATGCCATATGATGATGGATGGTATCCGCATGTCTGGTTTTGTGTAGTGTGCAGATGTGTTCAGTCAAACAATGTTCATACAAAAATAACAGGGCAATCCACATAGGACGTCAGTAAACTCACGACGTATAAAGTCAATGATTCTTGTAACAGCCGTTGACGTTTTTCTTCATTATTTATTGTGGACGCCACAGTGACAAAATGGTTACGCGAATATGTAGGCACATCAAACAGTCATTATCACAGCAACATTCAATACAGCAATAGACGGTAGACAGCATTACAATGATGAGTCAGATGCATGTTATATTTCATAGTGCTGTAAATGTAGTCAGGTGAAAAACTCCATCCTTTTCTATAACAGCCAGGAGATAACCAGATGTATGAGATCAGTTCACTCTCCTTAGTCTG